>CAVLGL010000096.1:3152406-3864813 GCA_963668995.1 Parnassius mnemosyne | reverse complement strand
CGCACGCACGCACGCACTCACGCACGCACGCACGCACGCACACACACACACACACACACACACACACACGCGCACGCACACACGCACGCACGCACGTAGCACGCACGCACGCACGTAGCACGCACGCACGCACGTAGCACGCACGCACGTAGCACGCACGCACGTAGCACGCACGCACGCACGCACGCACGCACGCACGTAGCACGCACGCACGCACGTAGCACGCACGCACGCACGCACGCACGCACGCATGCACGCACGCACGCATGCACGTAGCACGCACGTAGCACGCACGTAGCACGCACGCACGCACGCACGCACGTAGCACGTACGCACGCACGTAGCACGCACGCACGCACGCACGCACGCACGCACGCGCACACGCACGCACACGCACACGCACACGCACACGCACATATATAGTGTTAAACTGAGTATTAAGTAATATATCAACATTTCCTAATGTATTATCGACACAGTGTTACTGAATAGGAAGGAACTAACTCCTGAAATACAGGGTATCCTAGTTTAGGAGTCAGGGCTCAATGATCTTGTATGAAATAGAAGTGTCAAGTAAAGATATTTATTATTATTATTATTATATGCAGTGCTACACATCATACATATTAAAGTCAGATTGATGGAACCATATTTCACCACATCCACAGAAATAATTGTTCATAGCTTCAATGATGATGGCCGAGAAGACCATGGTCATCATAGGTGATCATGTTGTTTGAGACATATTAGATTAGACTATTTTGTCTTTATTATATTAAAATAATCTTAACATTTTATGTTTTTATCACAGGACAAATGACTGGTACTGGGCAAGCTGTTGCAGAGTGTGTACAAAGATGACTTCATAAATACTGTTTTTACTTCATTATCTATAGTAATAATGTGTGAATTGAAACAAAACATTAAACATCTCAATTTATTTATTATTTTTATTTCACAATACAATTAATGCATCTCTTATTTTACTGCCCAAATAAAAGAGACAGACGCTTCAGCTTGCACTTTGGTTGCCTCCGCCTGCATTTTGGCAGCCAGCATCTGTAACGAAAAATATAGATAGATTAAATGCTTGTAAATTTTTTAGCATGCTGGTTTGCAGATTTTTGTTCTTACTTAATCATGCTATAACGGCAGAAGAGATTCATATGAAAGGAGGATGGCAAGAATGCATGTATTTTGGGACCCACTGATAGGAGTAGCATTCATCATGGAAACTTATTAATAGTTGTAGATCGGGACAAAACTAACAAAAAAGCAAATGGGATGAAAGTCTAATAAAGTGGGAGAAAAAAGATATACTTAAAAATAGCAAATAACCTAAAACTAGAAAATAACCTAAAATTATTATTCAAAAAAGGATCAGGATCATGCCAAATGGAAGTCCGGAGTCTCAACCTACCCCTCTGGGTGACAGGCCTGACTGTTTGTGTGTGTTATTCAAAATTGTGTAGATAGACGCGTACGGTAAACATCTGTGTAGAATGTCTCCGCAAAAAAATTGCCAAGTGGTGTTATAAAGTATATCTGAGGTGTCGTGTTTATAATATTGTTGAAGCCTGATAACTGTGCTATCTAGTGATTAAATCTGTTTTTCATTTCGTGTTGAAACATCAAAAATATAATCAAATACATTTTAAAAATTTATAAATTAACCGGTAAGAACCTGACCTAAGACAACCCGCAGTGCGCTCATTCTTGTGAGTCACAGTTTTCGCCTACGGTCGGCCGCTGTCGAAAATTGACGAGTGTCTCGAGCAGTGTTTGGTGACTGAGATGACGTCACGCGAGATGAGCTGCGCGGGATGCCGTGGCGTAATTAAGGAAGACGGCGCATTTATGAGATGCACTAAGTGCAAGCAATATTATGATAATTTATGTGCCAATTTTGCTACAGAGGTGTTTGCTACGCTGACGTCTGAATTTAAGAAGACATGGATATGTTTTGAATGTCGAAGCAAAATTCCCAAAAATGATAATACCCATACACCGGTGCGTCAACAGCAAACCCATGATTTGAGTGTCGTTAATGAATGCTTAGATGTATCGATGTATAGCTTCGATAATGTCACATTCCGGAATGGACAGAGCCAGGCACCAAGGGTTATAAAGCCCGACCAGTGCCCACATAATATGGCCCTTGTAGTGAGGGAAATTAAACAAATTCAGGACGAATTCGAATCACGCTTAACAACGAAAATTTGCATGTTACTAACTGAGCAATTTAATGAATTCAAGACAACAGTATTTGATAAAATAAAATCTCAAATGTAAAATTGACTCATTGGAAAAAAATATCCAAATAATAGATCAATGTAACAGTGCACCAACGCAGGCCAGTACAGTAGTGGTGCAAAAATCCTCCAATCCCGCTCTAAACCTAGATGTTGGGAAGGTAAAAAATGTAACAGGCATACAGGAGAAAAAGGGAAAATGCTGGTAATCTTTATGCACCCTCTAAAGTTAAAACAACTACATCTTCTTCACCACCATCTCCTCCTACCTTTGCTTCTGTGCTGGACGCATCGAATATAAATATACATCTGGATGCAACCCTAGAGACCACAGATACAGTTGAACAAGAAAACCAGGAGGAGTGGATACAGGTGCGACGGAAACCTGGACGAGCATCACGGCTGGGAGTGCTCCGTGGAACTGCTGCACCTGGAACAACTGAGCTTCGTGCATCTGAGCGGTGGAGGTACCTACATCTCTACTACGTGCAGGAGGGTACCACTGTTGAACAGGTGCGTGCACATCTGTATTCAATTTGTGGTAATAATAATTGCACAGTAGAAGAACTGAAATATCGGGGGCGCTACTCATCATTTAAGTTGGGAATACCATTGAAGACTGCCGACAGTATTATGTCACCTAATAATTGGGCTGAAGATATCTGCGTAAAACCGTGGCGACAGAACTTTCGTGACAAAGAAAAAAGAGCGTAACCTTGTTTGTAAAAATAGAACGACAGAAATATTATACCAAAATGTAAGAGGATTACGAACAAAATGCAATTCTTCTCGCTCGTTGAGTCATCGGTATAAGATTTACTAGCGATAACGGAAACTGGTCTCAACGCATCATTCCAAGATGCAGAAATCGTCCCCTCCGGCTACCAAATACTACGCTGCGATCGAGCGGACGGCCGTAAGCAGGGAGGAACGTGTTTAGTAGCAGCACCGCGGTTTGAACTGCGTAACGTACCTACACCGGATAATGTTAACGTGGATGATCACGCGTTTGAATTAACCTGTGCTACAATACACTTAAGAAACAGATTCTTATTTACATGTTGTGTAGTTTACATTCCACCCCAGACAAATTTTGAAGAATATATGATTATGTTTAGCGTCATAGAGGATATATGTGTAAAGTACAAAAATAATGTTTTAGTTTTAGGAGATTTTAATCTATATTCAGCCAATCATGATGTTTGTAATTATTTTGTGTATTTTATGTCCTTCTGTGAATTCATCCAGGGCAGTAATGTGGAGAATTTCATGGGCAGACAGTTAGACTTAGTATTACACGGCAGTGGTATAACAGGTGTGATATCAGTACGTGAGACTGAGGGTTTACAACCGGTAGATGATTGTCATCCACCATTGATGGTCTGCAAGTCAGCGACGGATTTCGAAGAACACGCTACAACGGACAACAAATGCTCAGGTGACCAGAAACAATGGAACTTTTTCTAAGGCAGACTTCAGTTTGTTATACAGTAGTATTTCGGTGATAGATTGGAGTGAACTATACACCATTTTTGATTTAGAGGTTGCTCTAGACTATTTCTATAGTACCATAAATAATATATTTAATAATTGTGTTCCTGTTAAAAAGCATAGATTAGCAAACAGTAGGTATAGCTACCCACAATGGTATTCAATGGAGGTCATTCGCGAAATACAACTTAAATACAAGTTACATAAAAAATATAAGACCAGTGGGTCAAACGATGACTATCATGCTTTTTCGCAATGTCGAGCGAGAGTTAAAAAAGCAATTAATGAAGCTCATAGTATTTACCAGGAGCGAGTGCAGAATAGTTTTGTGAAAGATCCAAAGGGGTTTTGGACTTTCGTGAAAAATAAACGAGGTGGTATTAACAAAAATAAATTAATTAAGGATGGGCGTTTCTTATCAGAGAGCGAATGTGCAAATGAATTAGCGGCATATTTTCACTCGGTGTATAACTCGGAACCTGCCGTGTTGGACGTGGCGGCAGCGGCAAGCGCGGCTTGCGCGCCGGGTGGCGGTTACGCGCATCGTGTGCACCTCAACGAGCTGAGCCTTGCCGACGTGCGCCGCGCGCTGGCCAGACTCAAGCCCAAATGCTCCACAGGTCCAGATGGTATACCTTCGTATATTGTTAGAGGCTGTCGTGAGGCATTCGAGGCCCCGTTTCTCCATATATTTAATATCTGTCTCAACAGTGTAATTTTTCCTAATAGGTGGAAGTTAACCAGGGTGGTACCGGTACCAAAAGGCAGTGGTGGTACAAAAGTTTCGGATTATAGACCAGTGGCAGTTCTGTGTACGCTGGCAAAGGTTTTTGAGTCAGCATTACATCACTCACTATATATGCAGGTAAGCGCTCAACTTTCGGACGCGCAACATGGATTTCGCCCGGCACGTAGCACCGGCAGTAATCTGCTTCATCTGATGTCAGAAGTGGTACCAGCAGTGGATTCGGGGGCACAGGTGGATGTCGCATACCTTGACTTCCGTAAGGTGTTTGACACGGTCGACAATGATATTCTACTCATGAAACTGGCGCAGGCGGGTTTTACACCGAAAACATTGTCATTTTTCGCTAGCTACATGAGAAACAGGAGCCAATTTGTAGACTGGGCTGGTCAACTGTCAAAACCATACCTTACCAGGTCAGGAGTGAGTCAAGGTAGTAAGTTGGGCCCCCTGAAGTTTGTCCTAATGATTAATGATCTACCCGATGTTGTATGGCAATCAACATGTCTTCTATTTGCGGATGACCTAAAATTGGTGTCAATAGTTAGGGACTCGGCTGACTGTGACAAACTACAGGCGGACATTGACAGAGTAGTACAATGGAGTCATAGGAATAAGTTATTTTTTAACACTTCCAAATGCTTAGTAATGTCTTTCACACATTCACGCCAGCCTCACACATACAAATATAATTTAGACGGAGTAGCCTTGCAGCGCGTAACTGAAGTAAAAGACCTTGGTGTTCACTTCACTTCGAAACTCAATTTTAGGGAACACATTCTTAAGATTTGCAAGAAGGCGTATAGAAATTTAGGATTTGTGTTACGTCACTCGCGGGAATTTACAAATCTCTGTGCGGTCCGGGCCTTATATGAAGCACTAGTGAAAAGTCACCTAGAGTGTAATGGATTTATATGGAGCCCGCATGAAGCTAAATACAAATTGATGGTGGAACGGATACAAAATAAGTTTATTCGATTTCTTTACTTAAAACTATATGGAGTGTATCCGTTCTACCCATTAATGTACCCAACATTATTTGTTCTAGGCATGGTGGGGTATAACAAACTGGAGGTTAGGAGGGAGTTAAGTTTGGCAACATATACTCGTATGTTTAAATTGCTGCGTGGAAAAGTGTATAACGAGGCGATATTGCGAATGACTAAGTTGTGTGTGCCGGATAGGTATGTGTGGCGCCGGAAGCGGCCTCCGCTGTTCGCGGTACCGCGTGCACGCACCAACCTTCTAAAGGAGGCCCCACTGGCCCGAGTGCTGCACACTCTAAATAAAGTAGGTCAGGATGTAGATTTATTCCGCTGTTCCTTGGGTGAATTCACAAAAGTGACATTATATATATTGTGTTATAATAGTAGATAAGTTGTGTTCTGTCCTTGTTAAATTAGATAGTTTATGTGCCTACACTGTCGTATTAGGTACGCCTGTAAAGACAGAGGTAGAAATAAATAAATAAATAAAAATAAAAAAAACCCATTATGGGTATATGTTATTGCTCAATTGTATCTGAATATTATTTGTATTGAAAAGTACATATAAGTACCTATAATAAGTACTTTTATATGTATATAGGTGACATGGAAGTACTAAAGTTTATTCCATAGTCAATGATATTTTGTTAGTAATCAAACACATAATTATTTATGTTGTCTTTACTTAATTACTGCTTGCTAGAAGAGAGATGTAAAAGGTTGACCAGCTGTGGGACAATTTCGATTATTGAAGAAAAGGTACCTACTTTTACTTTGAATACAAACTAGTTACAATGAGGAAAGCAATAACAATAAAAACATAAGGACTGTCATGTCAAAAAATTTCTGGTGAACAAAGTATATATAATCACTACATTAATTGGCAAATAATGTTCTGCTAATGCAAGATAACCTATTTTTTAATAAATTAAATAATTTAATTCTTGTGACTCCTGTATTCTAGTCCAAATATTTTTTACATAAACTTATAATTATAATTAATATAATATTTGCATAGATACATTGCTTCGATAATTTTAAAATATGTAGATCCATTTTTGTCATTGTCCTTTGGCACATAATATATAGAGCATATCCTGGATTAACACAGGATACTTCCCATCTCTGATATAGTAGATAAAACAGAAGAGCACAGAAATATATAATGTTTTTTAATCATTATTAATAATAGCCTTTTATTCCTAAACATAGGGTTACAAGAGGTCCCTAACTTCGGTGTGCCTTTTGGCATAGGCCTCCTCCAATTCCTTCCAATGGTTCCTGTCCCTTGCTACTCTCAACCAGAATGGTCCCGCTGTCTGTTTCAAGTCGTCTTCCCATCTCCTGACTTGACGACCCCTGCCTCTTTTGCCGTCTCTTGGTTGCCAGAGAGTGACTTGCTTGCTCCATTTGTTAATGGGGTGGCGTAGCAAATGTCCAGCCCATCTCCATTTTTGGACGTCTATCCGAGTAAGAATGTCTGTGAGTTTTGTTCTTGTTCTAATGTCGTCGTTCCTGACTCTGTGATTTTTAACCCTAGCATGCTTCTTTCCATGGCACGTTGGCATTTTGTTAGCCTTTCCCTATGGTAAAGTGTTGTTGACCAAGTTTCACAGCCATAAGTAAGAACTGGTAGAATACAGGTCTCAAATGTTTTCTTTTTTATGTCATTTCCTAGATCCTTGCTTTTCACTATTTCCTTCAGTGACCAGTATTTTCTCCATCCTTGGGCTATTCGCCTGTTTATTTCCTTTGTCATTTCATCTGAAGGAGATATTATCTGTCCTAAGTAAATATATTCTTTGACATATTCGATCTTGTTGCCATCTACCATAACGTCTATTTCCCTTGAGTTTGACATTAATTTTGTTTTACTGGCATTGATTTCCAGACCAACTTCTCTACTTGTATTTGCTAGGCTCTGCATCATTTGTTCTATTGCTGCTGGATTCTCTTCAAGAAGCACCAGATCATCGGCAAATCTTAGATGGTTTAGGCGAGCTCCATTAATGTTCAGACCTAAGTGGTCCCAGTTTAGCTGTCTAAAGATGTGCTCGAGTACGGCGTTAAATAGCGCAGGGGAGAGAGGATCGCCTTGGCGTACACCCTTTTTGATAGGAAATGGTTCTCCTGTTGATTCTAGTTTAATACTGGCCTTGCTGGATTTGTATATACTCTTAAGTATTTCTATATAGTTGCTCTGGACCCCTTGTTGTTCAAGGCTCCGCCATATGTATTGGTGCCTGAGGCTGTCGAATGCCTTTGAGTAATCTATAAACGCCAAGTAGATTTGTTTATTGTATTCGTTATACTTCTGTATCAACTGTTTTATTGTGTGAATGTGATCTATTGTGCTGAAGTCTTTTCTGAATCCTGCATGCTCTACGGGTTGGTTTTCGTTGAGTGTTAATGATATTCTTTCCAGGATCACTTTAGCAAATATTTTATATATGTTTGATATAAGAGAAATCTGCCTATAGTTCCCAATCTCGTCTCTATGACCTTTTTTATGTAGTAGAATTATGTGACACTCGGTCCATTCTTCTGGAATTTACCTTGTTTGTAAGATTTCATTGAAAAGTTTTGCCAGAACTGAGGACTGACTGATTTCCTCTAAGGATCCCTTGAGCATTTCATTAGGTATCTTGTCCGGTCCTGGGCTTTCTCGAGTTTTTGGGATTTTATTGCCTTGATTACCTCTGATGTAAGTATTTCTGGCACTTCATCTACTTTGTTTTCTTTTACTTCCGGAATTGTGGCCATCCCTGAATCGAATTTATCTGAGTACAATAGGCGGTAATAGTCCGTAGCTAGTTTCTGTATTGAGAGTCGATTAGTTGAGTAGGATTCGCGTTGCTTTAGTTTCGTTATCCATTCTTTTCCATGTTCGCTTAATTGTTTCATAGCCTTTTTTGTTCCTCCTGTTCTTTTTATATTTTCTTCCAAAACTCTATTTCTTTCTTCCTTTCGATCTTTCCTCATATTCTCCTTAATTTCCTTGCTAAGGGTTGCAATTTTTTGGCGTCTTTCTTTGTCCTCTTTATTTGATATTAGTGTTCTTCTTTCGTCTAATAGTTCTAGTGTCTTTTTACTTAAATAGCTTTCTTTGCTTCTGGGTTTGCTGACTAGCATCTCTTTCAATTTGTTTTGTAGCCTCCTGTATTTAATCCCAGTTTCTGCGTCGGAGGTAATAATTTCATTGAGTGATTCTGTTGTGCGGGAATTAGTGGAATGATTGCGTTCTGATATTTGATACAGCTTATTATTGTTTACTAGGTTTTTCCTGGATATTTTGGGTTGGTTTATGTTTAGGCAGCTTCTTACCATACGGTGGTCTGTGTTAAAGTTGAGGTTTTTAACTATGTTGGTATCTGTGAACGCACTTGCTTTGTTCGTTATAATAAAGTCAATTTAGTTTTGAATTTTGCGCCTGGGGAGGACCACGTCCATTTGCTTTTAGTTTTTTTGTTAAAACATGAGTTCATTAAAATAAGGTTATTTTCCATCATAAATTCTACTAATTTCTGTCCATTTTGGCTTCTTTTGCCATGCCCAAACTTCCCGATTGAGGATTCTTCTCCAGTTTGCCTTTCTCCAACCTGTGCGTTAAAGTCGCCCATGATTATTATATTGTTGTTGTAATGCGGTTTTATTGCTTCTGAGATACTTTCATAGAAATATTCTATTTCTGATTTCCCCGCTTTTTCTGTTGGGGCATATATTTGAAAGATAGCCCAGTTTTTCTTGTACCCTGGAAATTTTAAATGAACTACAGCAATTCTGTCAGAAACTCCTTCAAATCCCATAATGTTCTTCTTCAGTTTAGACTTGATAAGGAAACCTACTCCTTTTTGTCCGGTGTGTTCTCCTTTGTGAAACATGATATAGTCGTTCCTCTCTTCTATCCCTTCTCCTGGCCTTCTCATCTCGCTAATGCCAATTATGTCCCATTTTATGTTAGATATGGCTATTTCTAGTTCTTTTAGGCTCTCTTCTGTTCTTAATGTCCGAGTATTCAGTGTGCAGACATTTATATGTTCAGTTATCTTTTTACCTTGTTCTATCTGTATTGTTTTCTTATTAAATATGTTTGCTTTAGGGTGTTTCGAAATATAATGTTTTGATTTAGATGGAGGGTGTTTGTCTTCTTCCCCCACGGTGACAAGCCGGCTTGGGGTGCAATTTATGAGTGTTGTGTTTGGTAATGTGGTTGTTAGGGTTGTTTGGATCCGGGTGTCGCTTATTAGTTTTTTGAGAGATTTGATAATGAAGCTGATCCCCCACGCTCTACATAATTCAGTTTGTTTGGTCTGATGATATCCTTTGTCGCAGTTTTAGAGGGGGCGTTGTTTAAGGTGGTCAATGTACTTTCGGTACTACCTGCATTGACTTTCTTTTGTGATGGTATTTTCGGTGATCTTGAAGTCTCTCTTTTCCTTTTTTCTCTGTTGCTTTCGTGTGTTTTCCTTATTATCAGTTTGTCGTATTTTATGAAGGCTAAATTTCCTTTTTTCTTTTCCTCTTCAACTTGCAGCTGCAGTTGTTTACGTTTTTCTATTATTTCTTTAGGGTAATCCTCTTTGATATTTACACCTTCTTGCAGATTAGATCTGTTTCGCAGAATCATATGTTTTTTCCATGTAGTTGTGAGTGAGACTACAACAGGGCGATTTTTATCTAGCTCTTTTTTACCGATTCTGTAAACATTATTAATTTCGAAGACTTCAAAATGTACTCCCATTTCTAATATAATGTCTTTTACGTAGTCTACTAGCTCTGGTTCTGTTGTTGCTTTTCCTTCCTCGATGCCAAAAAAGACAAGGTTATTTTTGCGCTTATCAACGAATTTGAGTTTTAACTCTAGCTCGCTTATTTTTATTTTTGAGTTGGGCGTTTTCTTCGGTGACCACTTTAAGCTTTTCGTCTAGTGCTGCCATGACATTTTGTGTTACTGAAGTTGTTATAAGTTTAGTTTGTTGGTCTAATTTTTCGTCTAATTTTGCCAGTAGGATTTCCATACTTTTTTCCATCTTTGGTATTTTTTCTTGTTTTGCTGTTTGTTATGTTGGTACTGTAGTTTCCACTCTATAGTCTATGTACAATTTGCATCAGCTGACACTTGACGGTATTTTTTTTAGGTTAGAATGATTACAATTACGGTTGATTAGTTCTCGTAATTTAACACTTTTTCTGTAATTTTTTCACTGATCACGTATTTTGTACTTTGTTGTAGTTAATAGTTTGTATGACACACTTTGTTGGCACTTTTTTACACTGTTTATTTTTTATTTTTCGCGGAGCTCTGTGACGTGCGTATTGACTGATCGACGACCGGAACCGGAATCAATAATAATATAATGTAAGTAGGCATTAAATGAATAACAAAGCTCATACTTACTTATTTGTGGTGCTGGTGACTGCATTATTATTTCATACACCTGTTGTTCAGTGGTAATGCCTCGAATGCCAGTCTTTATCCTTTCTTTCCTTAACTTTGTTGCTTTAGTAAGCCCCGGCTTTTAGTCTCTACATACCTACAAAATAAATCATTATGTATTCAAGTAAATATTAGTTACACTAGTGCTGCACGATGTGCTAGCTGATTTATGTATAAGCTATTAGAAGAAAATCTAGAAAATTCTTTAATAGAGACTTGCAGCACTACTTTCTTAATCCACTACTCTGGCGTTTTGAAAGGGGGAGCTGGTTGAAGTCGTCGGCTACTTTCTTCCAGCCCATTTTAAAATTCTTCTTGCCCTGCAGGCCGGTAAAGTTTCTTATAAACAAAAATGGACGAGCTGCTGACTTCGAGAGAAGTGGCTCAATCTGCCACCTTGTTACGCGTGGTGTGCGTTTACGTCTGAAAAATACATAGAAGTATTTTCAAAATGTAAACATTACATAGTCTTTTAACAAAGCATTCAATATAGGTACAACGATAGATTCGAAATTAGGTGTTGTAGGTTGTACTTACGTGCAGCTCGAAACCGGGCCTGCGCCTGCATAACTGTTCCCCTTAAGACCATTGAATATATCACGAACATGATACAAAAAGAACATCATACGTACTAAAAATTAATTATTTTTGCAATCAACAAGAAATTAACATTGAGACATTGTCAACTTTAATTTTGTTTTGTACTGATTTTGACATTAATACAGTGTTGCAAGGAGTCAAACTTTTATGTCCTTTGATATTTAACAAGTTTAGTTAAATTCTTACAAACGGTAAAAGCTGCTTGTAAGTTGCTATGAAAATATTTTTTATAAAATAATGTTTCTACTGTTTCTGTAAAATTTTCAAAGAAAAGCAGTTATTTTTATAAAATTATGTCTACCAATTTTCCCTGTGATTCAAAGAGATTTTTAACAGCCAATATTTTTTTAAGAAAACACCGCACTATGAATACGTTTTTTCTTAGCGTAACAACATCATAAAATGAAGATATGTCAGATTTTTGTTCGGTATCTCGGCTGTAGAGACTTGCATTTATCGAAAGCATCGTTACGGCAAACATTTTTTTAAGTTATTATTTAGCAATCGGCAGTTAGCAATGGCAGGACGGAAGAGGATATCCTTAAGAATTTCATAATACAAAGAAACTACAAGTATAGCTCTCTGAATCAGCAAGACTGGACTACTTAAATCTCTTCTCACCTATATATATATCGGAAATGACAACAGGAGATCCCACTTCTGATGTCGGAGAATTATTCAACAGAGTATTCCACTTGTGATCTTGGAAATACATCAGGATAGCGTTAACTGTTAAAAATAATAAAAGTGTGAGAGCGGATGTTCAACTTGCTCTCTTGCTTACGCAGTTTAATCATTATCAGTAATAAGACAACGTAACGCACTATACATTCAGTATAGTGAAATTACAGTTCGACCACACCGTAACACGTCTCTGCCACAATCACACACCAGTGTAACGTGAGGTACGTAATTACATGATAACACCAAAATATGTACAGCAACAGCAACACTACTTATCTCATTGTAACACAGGGCAGCCTCTCAGCAACACCAATCCTCCTTGTCTGCACTAGAGGAATTACAACAACGAACAGAACCACAACACTATCGTAGCACTAGTAGAATGACCACACTCCTTGAATGACTGAAGCGGACTCTCCCGCGCACGGCACCTACAGTGAACTTTATACTACAGACACAAGAGGGGGTTTCTCGATATACCCTCCATTCTACCTCGATCCAACCGGGTATTTTATAGACACTCCGACACGGCCATCCTGACGTACGACCGTCCTCGGGCGTGTATCTTTATGCATTCCTGTAACAAACAACAATTCGTCCGCTCGTCCGCCCTGACATGAGTGGGTAAATATTAGTTCTCAAAAGTAATTGTTAGATGGCGCTGCTTGTTGCACTATGGCGCCATCAATTCATGACGCGGCCATTCCTGACTAGCATCCGTCCTCGGTTGCAGTGCCTGGAAACAAAATATGCTCAGTGATTAATCTAGCTCGGCTATTCTGCCAATGGAAACAAGGTCGACTCCAAATGGTACTTTACTTCTTCTTCTTCTTTCTTTTTTATGGCGGTTTTGATCATTCGCCAATGTCAGCGTGAAAGCGTTTATTGAGTAGAAGCTCAGTAGTTACAAATACTATGCCCATATACAAGAGAAGATTGTGATAGTACAAGTATCTTTTTTCCTTTAAACCAATTTTTTCCCCTTTTATCTTGTAGTACTAATGGTTGTACTGTTGAATTACCTAGAACAAATGACAAACATGGTTGCTATAACTACATTAGTATGTTAGTATTGACAAACATTAAACTTTTATACCATTAGTGTTAATAAAATCACACAGAATATATACATAAGGAGTGTTTGTGTAGGTTAAAAGTGAATCAAAATTTATAGGACGAGGGATGTCAGAAGGGAGATAATCATAGAGTGAACAAGATAATTTAGGACAGTTAAAAAAAATATGGTCGGAGGTTCCCTCATCCAACCCACATTCGCAGAGGGAACTATCCCTAATCCTCAGTTTGGCCAAATGTACTGGTTTACAAGCGTGGCCAATTCTAAGTCTACAAATAGTTGATGTAGAATGTTTATTAGCTTTATTGAATTTGAAAAACCATGGTTTTGGAAGGATGGCACATTGTATAGCAGCATAGTGTTTACCTTTTATATTTTGAGTGGCTTTCCATAATGTATTCCAATTATTATTTAACTTCTTCTTTGCAAGTAACACTATGTCTGAGGAGTAAGTTAAATTACATGGCAAACCATTTCGACTGGCATTTTTAGCCATCAGATCAACTGTTTCATTGCCCTTGATGCCACTATGACCTGGAATCCAAGCTAAGGAAACCTGTATGCCCTTGAGATGACATCTATACAATCTGTGTTTAATTTTGAGGATCAAGGGTATCTTATATTTACTTTGGAATTGGTTTGACAAAATTGCTAACAAACAACTTTTGGAGTCGGTAAGAATAACTGACTTATTTAAGTTGTGTGCTTCTATATATATTAAAGCTTCATAGACTCGCCAGTAAAAGTGGAAGAAATAGAAGGGCATTTAAAATTAAGAATTATTTTGAATCTGGGAATCCAAACTGCTGCTCCAGTACAACTTTCATCTGACTTTTTGGAGGCATCAGTGTATATAATAAGCCAGCCTTTCCATAAATTATCTATGACTCTACTTACTTTACTATTTGCTATAGGGCAATCTTTCTCAATACCAAGGTCGAGGTGGATATTTGGTTGGAAAATGATTGCATCATATGGGATATCAAATATGGGGCAGGACTTCAATTGTGATACTGGGTATGGTAGGTGGAGTAATGTTACCAAACTGTTGGATAAGCAGGGAGATTCTTTATGAGTCCAGTAATGTTTTGATGAAATATATTCCAAAAGGAGGTGTAATTTAGAAATGAGAGGGTGGGAAGAGAGTTGGTAGATTTTAAAAAAGAATCGGTCCGAAAGATATTGCCTTCTTAGATAAAGGGGAGGGTCCACACATTCAACTTGGAGAGCATTTATTGGGGAAGATTTCATTGCCCCGATGATTATACGAAGGCTTTTGGATTGAATCCTGTCTAGGATCTTTAGGGAAGACTTGTTGCACGGTTCCAAAACAAAACATCCATAATCTAAATGACTACGGATAAGGGCGTTGTACAGTATTTTTTGGGAGAATGGGTGGGAGCCCCACCAGACACCCGATAAAGCGCGAAGAATGTTTATATTTTTTTCACATTTTTTTGAGACATAGTTGATGTGATGAGAAAAGGCTAGTTTGGAGTCAAGAATAACTCCTAAAAATTTTACATTCTCCCTAATTGGGATAGGTTCATTATTATAGAGAATGTTGATTTCAGGGACTTGCCTATGGCGAGAGAAGATTACAACACTGCTTTTGGGAACAAACAAAGACAAACCATGATCAGTTAACCAATCCTGTAAATAAGACATTGATATATTCAAACGAGAACATGCTGCAAGGAGGTTATCTAGGGAAATATATATAGCTATATCGTCTGCATATTGGAGGATGTTACAGAAGGAGTTAACAGAAAGTTCTAAATCATAAGTATAGATAGAATAGAGTAAAGGACTAAGTACTAAGCCTTGTGGGAGACCCTTCCATACAATTCTTGGCGGGAGTAGAGAATTTTGACTATCAATATAAATGGATCTAGAAGAGAGAAAGTTAGAGACAAAATTTACTATCCTCACTGGAATACTCAGATTAAGCATTTTTTGCCTGAGCACAGGAAGAAGTACATTGTCATATGCAGACGAGATATCTAGGAAGACTCCAACAAGGTATTCATGTTTAGAGTAAGCTATACGAATATCAGTAACTAGAGTACTAATGCTATCCATGGTGCTTAAGCCCTTTCGGAATCCAAATTGGCTTTTTGCTAAAAGATTTTTGCTTTCAAGAAACCATTCTAAACGATTTTTTATTAGGTGTTCAAGGATTTTGGCCATGGTGCAAGAAAGAGCAATAGGGCGGTAGCTTGCGGGATCAGTGTAGGGCTTACCTGGTTTGTGAATAGGTAAGATAACTTGGGATTTCCACTCTTCAGGAGGAATACCGGACATGTAAATATAATTCAAAACAGAAAGAAGATGGGCTTTAGTAGATTCACTGCTATTAGTAATAAAAGAATAAGGGATTCCATCGATTCCTGGTGAAGAGTCTTTAAGGACATTAAGAACAGAATATAACTCCTCATAAGAGAAAGGAGAGTCAAAACTGTGTTGATAGTGCAGGGACTGTGATTGGAATACTATACATTCATTGTAAGATGGTACTGAAGGAGGAGCAAGTTTACTAGCAAAATTTTCTAGCCAATAAGACTGATCATTAGAATTTGTGTTTTCAGGGGCCGAAACTGAACATCGGAATTTTTTTATATTTTTCCAGACCAGTGATGGATGAGTCCTAGGCGACAGTGACTCACAGAATTTAAGCCATCCAGCCTTTTTCTTTTCAGACAGTAATTTTAATGTTTCAGCAGCAGTTTTTTTATAAAAAATATAGTTATCAAAATTCATTGAGCGGGAATATCTTAGTTCAGCTTCCTTTCTCTTCTTGCATGCTACAGAACAATCTTGATCCCACCAAGGCGGTGAAGGAGCATTATTTTTATAAGGTTTTTTAATGGGAATTGTCTTATTTGCAGCAGATAAAATAGCATTTTTGAAAGTAGAATACACCTGAAGAACATTCTCTTTCTGAATCGTAGGGAGGGATGAAAGTTCTTCGTCTAGAACTGTGGAATACAGATGCCAGTTTGCTTTGGATGTGTTATATTTTAACCTAAGTTTGAATGGAATATTGACTGTATAGGAGTTAGGAGGATTGATAACAATAGGAAAGTGATCACTGCCATGGGAAATGGGTAATATTCTCCAAGAAAGAAGGGATGACAGAGCAGGAGAACAGAGTG
Source organism: Parnassius mnemosyne (assembly GCA_963668995.1). Classification (NCBI taxonomy): domain Eukaryota; kingdom Metazoa; phylum Arthropoda; class Insecta; order Lepidoptera; family Papilionidae; genus Parnassius; species Parnassius mnemosyne. The sequence continues at coordinate 3,848,388 of CAVLGL010000096.1, read as the reverse complement.
ACAGATCTACTGCACTTTTAGGATTTTGGAGGGGGGAAACTCTACGTGTAGGTGAACCATCGTTAAGAAGGCAGAGATCTAAATCATCAATGATGTCTAAGAATGTAGAAGACCAGGGATCACAAAAATGGGAACCCCATAAAGTATGGTGCATATTAAAATCACCAAGAATTACCATAGGAGGAGGGATGGAGGATATAATCCTCGTAAGTTCCGATAAGATATTTAGATTAGGTTTGGGAATGTAAATAGAAAGGAAAGAAATGTTATGAGCTCTAACTGCAACAGCATTAATTGAAGGACTATGAGAAGGAAGGGAAATTAATGTATAAGTAATTGATTTTGAGATAAGAATGAAAGAGCCAGCATGACCATCACTTCTATCATCCCTGAGACATGAATAGCCTGAGACCCTAAAATGGGAGCCAGGCTTTAGCCATGTCTCCTGGATGGCTAGGATAAGGGGATGGTATTTATTAATAAGATATGTTAGTTCGTTTTTCTTATTTTTAATGCTCCGGCAGTTCCACTGAAGTATTGGAGGGAAGGTTATTTGTTAAGTAAATGAGCTCAGTAAGTTTTTGGCGGAGGGCGAGTGGGAGATCCATGTCGCTGAAACGGGAAAGCATACTTATAAGCATGGAGACCATCAATTCGCAGAGATTATCATTAGAGGAAATACTTCGCCCTATTATAGCACAACCATTAGTAGATGAAGAAGGAGGGGTATCTATTATTGCCTCATGAGCAGATTTATCATATCCATGACTAGATGCTGGATTTGGCGAAAGTCTTGGAGTGAATGTAGTCTTCCTGTAAGAATGAGATTGTGAGGGGACAACTGAAGGTAAAGGAGGGTTTGAAATAGGACAGGAAGTCTGATGCTCATATGAAGGAAGGGTTCTAGCAGTATCTCCATAGGATCTACGGACTTGAGGGAAACGAGCAGATGCTTCTAGATAGGAAATATTTTCCTGTGACATTGTGAGTTTGATAACTCGCTGCCTAGAGTGTTCAGGGCAGGAGGGATCTTTAGCTGTGTGAGATCCTGAACAAAAAAGGCAAGTGGGAGACTGTCTTGTGCATGATATACCCTCATGATTTTGAGCACACACAAAACAACGGGAAGATGATCTACACTGTGAGGTAACATGTCCAAAACGGCAACATTTGTGACATTGAATAAGTGGTAAAATGTAGGGCTCAACGGGCATTGAGTTGTAAAAACAATAAATATTAGAAGGGAGTTTCTGGCTGGAAAAAGTTAAAAGGACTGTTTGAGAGGGAATCCACACAGTGCTTTGGTTTTCATTAAGTGATTTTCTATTAAATCGGCGAGCTTTAATGATTGAGCCAAAACCAGCTGGGACCTCGATTGATGAAATGAGTTCCTCTAATGTCCATTCTACAGGGACCTGCCTCACTATTCCCATGCGAGTGATACTATAAGAAGGGATTACAGCATCATATTTAGCACCTGCAAGGGCTGGGTTCTCAATAAAGCAATTTGCATCTGCTGCACTTTTAAATTCGACTGAGATTCTATTGCGCCCTACCCGCTTAACACCGTCGCTAACAACATTTTTAATATTATTATGGTAGAGAAAATGACCAAACTTTATCGGTTTTAAAACTACTCCAGATGATAAATCATCTACTATCTTACTTACATGTACAATAAAGGGCGCACTGTCGTTATTAGAGTATTTATGTTTTTTTTCAATGTAGTCAGGATGAGTATAAGAGGTCTGAATAGATGGTACAGGTTGAGATGGATCTGTAATTAATCTTTTCTGTGGATGAACTGAGTTATTGGTTGCTTGCGATCTTTTACGATTCGACTGATCGATCTCGATAGGCATATTTTTCTTTTTGGTACCCGCATGGGAGTCACATGTAACCCCGTCGGGATCGGGAGGATCTTCCTCCATTTTATTTTAACTACTTACATATATATACAACAACACAATTACTAAATACTTACGGATTTATAACTACTAAAACCAACACCACCAGAAATAGTAAACAAAAAAGTAAATCAACAGCTCTCAGAAGTACGAAATAGCCTAAAACAGAACGACACTTGTACACCTCACACCATCCGAGCCTACTTTACTTCTCCTAAGTCCAAGTACAATAGTCAACTGTCATAATTGACAATTCCTTGTATTAAGGCTTCTTACACAGTGCTTCCTGCACAACATGATTTATTGTGGAAGGTCCGATCAACAAGTTCCAACACAGTAATTTTAACAATTTTGTTACTCTTTACAATTCATAAGCAATGCATATTCAACTCGTGAAACCTTCATTGAAATCTGTGCACCAACACAGACCAGAATCGCACCAACGATTCTTTACATATCCGCCGTCACATATGCCAGAATCGCACCAACGATTCTCCACATATCTGCCGTCATATATGCTACAATACACAAGGGGCTCTGTGCACCAACACAGGCCAGAATCGCACCAACGATTCTTTACATATCTCCCGTTACATATACGCCAGAATCACACCAACGATTCTCCACATATCCACCGCCAAATATGCTACAACACATCTGCCGCCACATATGCCGGAATCGCACCAACGATTCCCTACATATCTGCCGCCAAATATGCACCAACACAGACAGAAATCGCACCTACGATTTCCTACAGACCCATCGCCACATGTTACTCATGAGGTGCGGTCTAAAGTTTTGAGTATGAGTATACAAGCATTCTTAATCAAATTTGGTCTCACTACCACTGTCATCAACTATGACATCTAACTCTCGAGGAACTTGGTGATCGGGGATCTTCCTCACATGATCATGGGGGTATTTGTGGGGTACTTTGCACACTAACATGACCGATTTCAGTTGAATTTACAATATTATTTACACTTTTGATACAACACCATCTTTGATGAGAGGGCATCCGGCCCGGAATCATAATAAAATGGATACGACTCACCAGTATTCATCAGCACACCGCTGGGTTTGCTCACATAGTAAACATCAAAACGTCGCTCACTGCTCGCCTCTGCGGCAGGCGTAAGGCAAGCGCACGTGGCTATTAAAACAAACCAGCACACGCCATAGTTAGCTGCCATGAAGCAAGCTCACGTGTCGTCAAAACAACAGCACAGGGCGTGCCGCACTCGCACAGCGAGCAGTCGCATCTCACCAGCGCCAGCGATACGCTGCACCGTACCACGCACTCCAAAGCGGCAACGGGAACAGCAGGTGCACCTGAGGGTTCACAGGCATCGTCGAGGCTGCAGTCATCGTGATCTGCGTGAAAAACAAGTTGTTAATTATCAGGACAACATACACAGTTGCCTATTCTCTCATCCATCACACATACGAGGCCCTCAAACAGAAATACGCTCTCATACCGTGAACTATAATAAAGCACTTCGCTTTCACAAGTAAGCATACATCTCCATACGAAGTATCTCACACATACTCGTACTTGATCTTGCGAGATCCCACGTTAACCACGTGAACCACGTTAAAAACGTGAACCAGGATAGCGCCTGCCAGGACAGACCCTGACGCATGTTCAGAGAACACGACTTCCGCGCATACAGAGTAAAAGACTGCCGCGCACACAGTGTACGACTTCGGCGCACACATAGTGTAAGACTTCCGAGGCACGGCCGGGACGGCGCCTGCGTATACGCGTCTGCCGAAACCAGGCCATGTTATAGCTGCACCCGGCAGTCCGTTCCGACCAGCAAGGCACACACACTCACCTCAAACTCGCGCACATGTAGTCATATCACACGTACTACTGTAACAAAAAAGAAAACATTAAAAAGATTCAGTAGGAACTTTTTTAAAAAAAATGCATCAGTACTCTCAGGACACTATTCATCTTTCCAGGGCACCATATACTGAGTTGCAGCTACACGACAACATCTGGTACGGGCCGATCCTCATGTAAACTTAAATACTCTCTTTAATGTCAGAACTAATTTGCTCTACTAAACTTTCATCAGTTATACTTTGGTTTTCCGGTATTTTTCGCAACCAACTCATGCATCAAATGGTGATCGGTAGCAGCGGCAATTAACGTGGTCGCGAAGTCATAAGCCGACAGCATATTTCCACTCAAGAGAGAGCGCCACAGCACCACGCGTTCCACTAAACTATCAACATCCCAATTTTATCGACTACGTAATACTCGCAGTAAACTGTAACACATATCAACACATTAGAACACAAAAATACTACTTAGTGTTTTTAATTAATAGCACGTTAACGTTAAACATTTTTCGGTACATCGTTTAAACATTGTAAACTTTAAAATTAGCCCATGTAAATCACACCTCGTGTATCAAATTATAAAATAACTCGAGCAAGTTAAACTTCCACTGAATACGAACTATAACTCATTTAGAATACCTCCAACATTTCTTTTGACATTTGTTATCATATTTGGGTACGTTTAGAAATAATGAAAGTACTTGCGGGTACTTTTTATCATTAATCGAACAAAAAGATTTAACTTTTGGCTTAAAACATTTCACTTTAAACTTTTACTCTACACTTTAATGATTCGTCAGTGTCGTAAATACGACAATAAACTTGATTTAAGAAATTAAACACAAAAACAAAACGCGAGGTGTATCATAGTATTTCACCAATGTAATAACCCTCACACTATTCTAAGTTTATAGGTGGACAGTAACAGGGACTTTATCCCACTTTTAATATCGGAAATGACAACAGGAGATCCCACTTCTGATGTCGGAGAATTATTCAACAGAGTATTCCACTTGTGATCTTGGAAATACATCAGGATAGCGTTAACTGTTAAAAATAATAAAAGTGTGAGAGCGGATGTTCAACTTGCTCTCTTGCTTACGCAGTTTAATCATTATCAGTAATAAGACAACGTAACGCACTATACATTCAGTATAGTGAAATTACAGTTCGACCACACCGTAATACGTCTCTGCCACAATCACACACCAGTGTAACGTGAGGTACGTAATTACATGATAACACCAAAATATGTACAGCAACAGCAACACTACTTATCTCATTGTAACACAGGGCAGCCTCTCAGCAACACCAATCCTCCTTGTCTGCACTAGAGGAATTACAACAACGAACAGAACCACAACACTATCGTAGCACTAGTAGAATGACCACACTCCTTGGATGACTGAAGCGGACTCTCCCGCGCACGGCACCTACAGTGAACTTTATACTACAGACACAAGAGGGGGTTTCTCGATATACCCTCCATTCTACCTCGATCCAACCGGGTATTTAAAAAAAAAAAAATCACACTCCTTAATATAATATATTATATTCAGAAGTTGTAGGTAACAGTGTTGGTTGCATACTTACTTCATCATCATTATTACAGCCCTTCACAAGTTCACTGCTGAACATAGATCTCCCCCCCCCCCCCCAAGGAATGTCATGAAGCATGTTCCTGAGCCACCTGTATCCATCAACTTCCTGCATGTCTTACCAGGTAGTCACTCCATCTAGTGGGGGCCGCCCTATACTTTGCCTACGAAGCTACTACTGAAGAACCTTTCTACCCCATCAGTTATTGGTGGCAATGGGCTGGCCATATAGCTCGAAGAACAGACTTACTCAATAATTTTTTTTATAATTAGTAAACACAATTTAGTATGTAACCATTTGTTAAGACAGTTAAAAAAAAACAACTTACCAAGCAACAATTCGGGAGGCCGATACCACAATGTAACAACTCTATTAGTATATTTATTCACTTGACCAACCTTCGCAACACTGAATGCTCTCGCAAGACCAAAATCTGCCAGCTTCAACACACCATTCTTTGTAATTAATACATTGGCCGCTTTCATATCTCTGTGTAGAATTTTGTTACTATGTATATAATATAAGCCATTTAACAATTGCTGCATAACTTTTTTAATCTCTCCTAAACTAAATTTAACGTTTACATTTGACAGTAAACCTGCTAAATCGTGTTCGCAAAAGTCAAAGACTAGATAAAATGTCGATCTGTATTTATTATGCAAAGTTGCTTTTGTCCGACAAATTTCTATTAAGTTGACGACGTTATCATGTTTGAGAAGTTGCAGAATCTTAATTTCCCGCAGTGCCGTGATGGGGAACCCTTCTTTTTCGTTATCCATCAAAACTTTTTTCATGGCAACAAACTTTTTGCTGCTATTCCTCGCACGTGCTTTAAAAACCTCTCCAAAAATTCTCTGTCCGATTTTCGCGACTTTTTCGTACTTTGAAGACTCGTCACAAAACGGAAAGTCAAAATCTTCTATGTATTTCTCCTTTTCCCTCATACTGAGTATTGTAGAACTGGTGCTCAGAACGGGAGCAGGCTCCCGCGGAGCATTAACGTTTTGCATTTTGGAAGCAATTATGACGACTTATATGAAAACAGAAACTCTAAAGTAAGTTAGCTATAATATAGAAGTAATTTTTTTTCTCCTAATCTTCTTCTTCTTCCTTTATGGCGGTTACGATGAATTCGCCTTCGGACTTGTATTGCATGAGAAAATGGGCCCAGGAATTTGGAGAAATGAGACTAAGCTATTAAATAAATGTGGACAATCTTTATGGAGCCAGTACCTACTTGAAGATAAGAATTCTGAGAGGTGTAACCTGGGAATTAGGGGATGAGAAGAGAGTTGACAGATCTTAAAGAAGAATCTGTCTGAAAGATATTGTCTTCTTATGTTGAGAGGAGGATCTACACACTATCTGAAGGGCATTAATTGGGGAAGATTTCATTGCACCAATTATAATGCGGAGACATTTATACTGTATTTTGTCTAAAGTTTTAAGTGACGATTTATTGCATGGCTCTAAAAGAAAGCATCCATAATCTAAATGACTACGAATTATAGCATTATATAGTAGCTTTTGTGAAAAAGGGTGAGATCCCCACCACACTCCTGAAAGGGAACGAAGAATATTTATATTCTTCTCACACTTTTTGGAAATGTATTCAATGTGTTGTGTAAAGGATAATTTATTATCTAGTACCATATCTAAAAATTTTACCTTGTCCCGAATAGGAATAGGTAAGCCATTATATAAAACTGGAATATTAGGGACATTCTTATGGCGAGTAAAAATCACTATACTGCTTTTGGAAACAGAGGGATAGACCATGATCAGTTAACCGGCATTGTAAATATTCCATAGTAGAATTTAACCGGGAATTAGCTGTAGTCAGGTTATCTGTAGAAAAGTATAGGGCTAAATCATCTGCATACTGTAGGACATTACAAAATGAATTGACTGCAAGATCTAAATCGAAAGTGTAGATAGTATAGAGAATAGGACTGAGGACTAAGCCTTGTGGAAGACCTTTCCAAATATGTCAGGGGGGGGGGGTGGAGTAGTGAGTTTTGAAAGTTTATTAAAATAGACCGAGAAGAGAAAAATTTTGATATATAGTTTACGATCTTCACTGGTATACTCAGCTTCAGCATTTTTTGCCTGAGTACAGGAAGAAGTACATTGTCGTATGCAGATGAAATATCGAGAAAGACTCCAACAAGGTATTCATTTTTAGAAAAAGCAATACGGATGTCAGTTACTAGTGTACTGAGGCTATCCATAGTGCTTAAGCTTTTTCGAAAGCCAAATTGGCTCTTCGGTAAAACATCTTTACTCTCTAGGAACCATTCTAACCGACTTTTTATCAAATGTTCTACTATCTTTGCCATTGTACACGACAGTGCAAAGGGTCTGTAACTTGAAAAGTCTTCACTGGCTTTACCTGGTTTGAAAATAGGAAGTATTATTTGGGTCTTCCATTCTTTGGGAGGAATTCCAGAGTCAAAAATGTGGTTCAGAATATCAAGAAATACAGTTTTAGTTTTTTTACTGCTTTTAATAATGAATGAGTAAGGAATCCCATCTACTCCTGGAGAGGAGTCCTTAAGACCCTGAAGGACTGCAAATAATTCCTCGTAAGAAAAGGGGGCATCAAATTCATCTAGAGATTGTGTAGAAGGAGAATTAAAAACTAAACATTCAGCACGTGTGGGCTGAAGGAGGAGCAAGATTAAGTGCAAATTCTTCAAGCCAAATTGAAGGGTCATTGGAAGACACATTCTGTTCAACTGTATTAGAACAGTGATATCTTTTAATGTTTTTCCAGACTAGAGAAGGGGGTGTGGAAGGAGATAAAGTAGAACAAAACCTATGCCAGCCGTTTTTTTCTTCTGAGATAGCAATTTCACTGTTTCAGCTGCTATTTGTTTATAGGAAATGTAGTTTTCCATGGTCATTGATAAAGAGTATTTTTGTTCAGCCTCTTTCCTTTTTTTGCAAGCAGATGTGCAATCCTGGTCCCACCAAGGAGGTGAGGCCAAATTGCTTCTGTAGGGTTGTTTTAAAGGAATAGTCTTATTGGCAGAAGATAATAATGTATTTTTGAATTCCCTATAGATTGAATGTACATTTTCATGATGCAAAGAAGGAATTGTTGATGTTGCTTGATCTAAAACAGAAGAATAATAATGCCAGTCTGCCTTTGATAAATTATATTTTAACCTCGGTTTGAATTCAGAATTTGCTCTTGTAGAGTCAGCAGATGTGCTAAAAATTGGATAGTGATCACTACCATGTGAATTTGTTAATGTTTTCCATGATAGAAGGGAAACTAAGCCAGGAGAACAAAGAGTCAAGTTCACTACACTTCTTACATTCTGAGAAGGTGAAATACGGCGGGTAGGAGAACCATCATTAAGGATGCAAAGATTTAAGTCGTCTATCATATCTAGAAACGTAGATGATAGAGAATCGCAGTGATGTGAGCCCCATGAAGTATGGTGAATATTAAAATCTCCCATGGTAACAACAGGGGGAGTTAGACAAGAAATAAGATTTAAAAGTTCATTTAAGATGGTAACATTAGGATCAGGAATGTATACAGATAGAAAAGATATGTTGAGAGCCTTGACTGCAACAGCATTAATCGAGGAGCTGTGGGAAGGTAGAGGTATAGAAGAATATGTAATTTTTTTTGAGATCAGAATAGAGGAACCAGCATGTCCATCGCTCCTATCATCCCGACGACATGAATAACCTGAGATCCTAAATTGGGAGTCAGGTCTAAGCCACATCTCCTGAATGGCAAGAACAGATGGACTAAATTTGTTTATAAGAAAGATAAGTTCATTCTTTTTATGTTTGATGCTCCGACAATTCCATTGTAGAATTGTGAATGTTGCTAGTTATTGAAGTAAGCTGAGTAAGTTTATGACGTAAACTGAGGGGAAATTCTGCATCACTGAAACGGGAAATCATGTTAATTAACATTGATACCATAAGTTCGCAGAAGTTATCATTATTAGAGATGATGTCATTCCCCAGTAAAGCACACCCATTTGGAAGGGAAGAAGGAGGGTTCTCAACAATTGCCTGATGGGCTGGCTTATCATATCCAGAATTTGATGATTGTCTGTAAGTACGTTGAGGAATAAAGATTGATTATATGATGTACATTGTGAAGGCTAAGCCGAAGGAGCTGAAATACTGTCATTTATGGGATAAGGGGTCTGATGAGAAGAATTACGAGGCGGACTTATTGTTGCGTCAGCAAAGGATCTTCGTACCAGAGGGAATCTAGTTGAAGCCTCTAAATATGATAAATTTTTTTGTGACATAACTAGTTTAATAGATTTTTGCCTTAGATGTTCAGGGCAGGTAGGATCTTTTGCTGTGTGGGGTCCTGAGCAGAATAAACAAGTAGGAGTTTGCCTAGTACATGATAAACCTTCATGATTTTGTGCACATATAAAGCAGAGAGGGGATGATCGACACTGAGAAGTAACATGGCCAAATCTGCGACATTTATGAAACTGAATGAGTGGCAGAACATATTTTTCTACTGGCATTGTTGTAGCTTCGGAACAGTCCCGATATAATATCCTTTTCCTAAGTATTTCCTATCCTCCCGCCTCCCCCATATGCGCACTACTCAAAATGGTGCGCCACCTATCGTCAAGAAAAAGAAGATGCAAGATGGCCGCGCACGCATAAAACGTGTTCGTTACTGCTCGTTTAAAAATACTCAAGTAAGACTATCGTGCAATTGCTCGTGTCCATATACATTCGAAGTGCAGTGTGGTGTCTGTGTATACACGAGAACTTCAGCCTAAATATTTAGACTTCACCATAACCACGAGGAGTGTTCCAGTCTTGTGAGTATCCTTGCCTTATCTACCCAGTTCTAAAGCTATTTTCATTTACTCCCTGATTGGGATCATCGGGTTAGCCAGCCCTTGGTCTGGTTGTTCTCTGGTTCCCAAAACCACCCTACGAAACACATTGTGAAACATTCAAGCCGTAACATAATTTCTGGTCCATACGATCCGGGTACCTATGGATTTCTATTTTTATACAGTCTGCTCTTTATTAATATAATATCAAGTTCAATTTCTAAGGAAAACTTTGATATTTAATCTATTTTTCTTATAATTGAAAGTAACTAATTTATTTCAATTATAATCCTGCTAGACTTGAATGCTCGTGAAGTGTTTCGTATTGCTCAGACTTTGCTGACTTATCTTATTTGGTTGCGTTATAATTGCTAAGTTTATTTCGAATGTGCATTGGTAGTCTTACGCTTTGAAAATTATTATAATTTGAGGGTATTTTATAATTATTGTTGGAAAAAATTACTAAATCAGTTTATGGAAATGATTCATTTGGTCTTGGAATAATAGCACTTAAATATAAATACTGGTATATCTTTGAATGTTAGGCCGTTTGTTAATTGTTATCTAATTCAAACAGTTAAAAAACGTTAACATTAAATTCAGTATTTGAGTGTTAATTTAGTTTGGACAAACTTAAATATTGATTTAAATATCTGTCGTTAATAATTATACTTAACATTCATATTTAATATTTCGCTGTTATTTTATAATCATGTCGCAAGAAGTAATGAAACTTAAACTTTATACGTCACAGCGAGAGTATGTTTTTCGTTCTATTCAAACTATTTTCGATTTATCCACTCAAATACGGGAAGACTCCAGTTCATCTAAAGTTAGCCAATTTAAATCTAGATTTCTTAAAATTGAGCACATTCGTGATGAATATGTGTTGCTTACGGAAAAAATTAATTCGTTAAAACTGACACTGTTTCCTAAAGAAAAAATTGATATGCAAGCGTTGTCTGCATTTGATGATATGTACTATGAAGTCCTAAGTTTTGCCGCGGAGATGTCCCTACCGGAGCGCAAACGAAGAAGCAGCCCAACGTCCGCTGACGTTAACTACACCTTTACACCCGACGCGGAAAAGATACAAGCTAGACTGCCACAAATTGAGCTTCTGAAGTTCGACGGAAAAATTGAGAATTGGCAAACATTTTACGACACTTTCGTAACCTTAATTCATAATAATAAATCAATCGCGAATATTACTAAATTTCACTATCTCATTTGTTGTTTATCGGGATCCGCCTTAGGGATCGCAAAGAAGGTAAAATTAACTTCCGATAATTATGAGCTTCTATTCAATGAACTTATTAAGCGTTATCAAAATAAGCGCATTTTAGCCGTGGCGTATTTAGATCAAATAAATAACTATCCTTATTTAAAAACTCCTAATTTCAATGATTTACAAACATATACTAATATTCTTTGTGAATCAGTCAATGCCCTTAAGGCCTTAGAGCTAGATGACTTAGGCGATTTTATTTTATTTAACGCAGCGTTTCGCGCACTGGACTCAGATACGCGCCACCGCTTCGAATCTGAAAATAAATCGGAAATTCCTTCTTTTCAAAGTCTTATGCAGTTTCTTCAAAACTATGTAAAAGTTTTAGAAATAAATGCTAATGTTGACATTAGGGCGCGATCTTCTCAATTTTTAGGCGGTAAACAGATCAAGAATGTTTCACCGCGGGCACCGAACCTGAAACGTTCCGTGCTCACTACTCAGTCTAAGCCTACTAGTTCGAAGCAGCTGGCTTCACTAGCGTGATATTATTGTGGCACAGCGCACAGTATCTATAAGTGCCCCACGTTTCAATCTTTGGACACCAGTGCTAGAATAAATATTGTCAAACAAAATAATTTATGCATTAACTGTTTACGAAAACATTCTCTTGATAAATGCGTCTCAAAAATGAGATGTTTTATATGTAGTGGTAATCATCACACTCTGGTACACATCGACAACCAAGTTCGATCACCGACCGTGGTGACCACCGGTTCGAGTAGCGCCCACACCAACACGAGTGCGTTCGTGGGAGAGGCTCGTGACCCGTGCGTGGTGCTGCTCGAGACGTGTATGGTGCGTGTGCAGGACTCTAGTGGCACGTTCCATCAAGTTAGAGCGCTGATCGATAGCGGCGCTCAGGACTGCTTCATCACTATGAAATGCGCAAAGAGACTTGGTTTTCAATTGCGTCGATGTACCACAACTGTGGCTGGACTTGGACAACAGTCTGTGTGTCAAGTCAAGGGAGTGACTCAATGCTCTATACGCCCGTGTGATTCGAATGGCCCGCAATTTGATATTAATCCTATAGTCATCGATAGCATTACTTCTAAAATGCCAACCACTGATATTCATCTAGCGGTTCGAGACTGTTACAAACAGTATTAGCGGACCGTGACTTTGACAAACCGTCTGATGTTGATTTATTGCTAGGTGCGGAAGTATTTCATCACATCTATGACGGCCGTGTCATTCACCCAGAGCCCGGCTATCCTGCTGCTTTACATAGCGTCTTTGGTTGGGTGCTCTCAGGACCCACCAATGTGGAGAGCCCGGTAAAATCGGTTGGCACTTCGTTAATTACTTCAACCAACTCATTGGAGAAGATGATGAAACGATTTTGGGAAGTTGAGGAACCGCCTTATCAACATATACCTGCTCCAGAAGATGAGGAGGTCGAACGCCTGTATTCCACTCAAACTTATAGGGAATCGGACGGTCGATATGTAGTTCCTATCTTATTGAAGCAGTCGTCTGTCTATATGGGAGGCTCATATAATAGTTCTTTGTCGCAGTTTATAAATCTTGAGAAAAAACTTTGCCGACAACCAGACCTTAAATCACTCTATAACGATTTTATGCGTGATTATGAGCAGCTTAACCATATGCAACCAGTGGGAAAGGATACTACACCTGGTAGATATTTCATTCCTCACCATTGTGTGATTCGTCCAGAAAGCATAATAATAATAATAATAATAATAATAATTTCTTTATTTGCTTAAAACATGGTATTTGTAGGTGGTACAGTAAAATAAGTACACATGTTTTGCTTATAATTAGCATGCAAATTTAAGTTTATGTTATATACATTTAAAGTTACATTTATTTAAAAAAAGGGTCAAATACATTCATAAAATTAATATTAACAAATCAATAATTATTAAAGCCTAAGGTCAATAAATTCTTTAATGTCGTACACTTTTAGTTCAATAAGCCACCTATATAGTCTCGATTTATATAAATTCATTTTAAGGTTTTTAATGTCATTGGGGATCTTATTATATATCTTAACACACATTGCTACACAACTTTTTCTGAATTTAGCAGATCTCGGAATGACGCTTAACACTAATCTATCCGGATTTCTTTTCAATCTAGAGTTTATATCTCTGGCTTTCTGGAAGAGCTCAGTATGACTTTTGACAAAGCAACTCATTTCAAAAATGTATAGTGCTGGCAACGGAAGTAAGCCCAGGCTCCAAAAAGATGCTCTACAGGACTCGCCCGGTGGAATCCCACATATGGCTCTGATGCATTTTTTTTGCGCTACAAATGCTCTTTGTCTCTCAGTACTATTACCCCATATCATCACCCCATAACGTAGAATGGAGGCTACATACGCGTGATAAGTGGTAATAGCTGTTTGCAAGTTAGTTACGCTCCTTGTTTTATAAAGAGCATAAACAAAGCTGTTGATACGCTTGCATAAGGTCTCAATATGTAATTTCCAGTTTAGATCCTGGTCTATCGTTACACCTAAAAATTTGGTATGTGTAGTTTCTTTAATCTTTTCGATATTGAGGTTAAAATTGTGTTTATCATGTTTGGGTTTATTAAAATGTATGAAATTCGATTTATTTAAATTTAATTTTAGATTATTTTCCTCTATCCATTTAATAATGTTGTCAATAGTATTATTAATTTCAATTTCATGGTCATGTATTGAATTATATTTATTTTTATCTGATGTCACAATTACTGATATGTCATCTGCAAACAAGATACATTTATGACCAGTCACTCTGGTTATGTCATTTATGTATAATATAAACATAAGTGGACCTAGCACACTTCCCTGAGGGATACCACACGTGTTATTTTTTAGGGTAGAAGAACATGTTATCAGTTCGCTATTTATGATTTTATTAACAGTGACGCACTGACACCGATTCCTCAAGTAGGATGATAGCCACTGTAGTGTAGGTCCTCTTATTCCAAACGTTTCAATTTTATTTAATAAGAGTTCGTGGTCTACAAAATCAAACGCCTTGGACAAGTCAAAAAATAGACCTGTTGTTAGGTAACCTTTATTTAATTTTGTGAGTATTGTTTGTACAAGAGTAAATATTGCTAGATTTGTCGACTTTTCTTTTTGGAAACCGAATTGATCTTTATTAATGATGTTGTATGTGTTGCAATAATTAAGTATTCTCAGGTGCATGCATTTCTCGAACACCTTCGATAGAACAGGTATAAGAGTAATCGGGCGATAATTGTTGACATCATTTTTTTTACCTCTCTTATACAATGGTTTGACGACTGATTGTTTTAATGCTTCCGGAAACGTACCAGATGAAAATGATAAATTAATTAAATACGTCAATACAGGCACTAGTTCATCAGTACACATTTTAATTATTCTTGTACTGATTCCGTCGAAGCCTTCTGAATTGGTGTTGTTCAAACCCATAATTTCTTTTTTTACTTCTTCTTTTGAAGTTGGAAGAAGAAACATCGTGTTTGGTATAATTTTGCTCTTAGTAGTTGTTTTTTGTGTCTTATTTGTCGTCAGATTATATGTATTAGTCAATTCAATAAAATGGTCATTAAAAGCTGAGGCTATGTCAAAAGGATTTGTCAACTGTTTTTTGTTTAAATTTATTGCATTTATGATATTGTCACATTTTAAGCCATTGATTTCCTTTTTTATTATATTCCATGTCGCTTTACATTTGTTTTTACTTTTATTTATATATTTTATGTGTGAAATCCTTTTGGCGGTATTAATACATTTTTTTAATACTTTCGAATAATTTATATATTTGATTTTATTGCTTGCTGTTTTTTTTTTATAATAATTACATCTTAGTGACCGTTTAGTTTTACAGCTTGTTCTTAGACCTTTGCTAATCCAATCTTGTGTGTTCTTATGAGTGCTAACTTTAATTTTAATTAAAGGAAAACACAGATTATAAAACATGCACAGTAGTTCATGAAAGTTATTGAAGGCAGAGTTCAGACTAATATCTGCGTATACCTCAGACCAAGTTATGCTTTTCAGGCATTCCTTGAATCTGAAAATATTTTCGCAACTATAGTCCTTTTTAAGTACTGTGTATGTTTTTGGTTTTTCAATTTTTTTTGCACAGGGATACATAATAACTGAGCTGTATCGTGGTCGGACAAGTATAAAGGTAGTACCGTAGCGTTAGCGTCTATAATATTACTTAGCATGTGGTCTATGCACGAGTTTTTGCGTGTTGGTACATTAATATGCATTTTTAGGTTATGACTTAGACAAATATCTTGGAGGTAATTTGTTATTTTTCCCTGTTTCAGCGTATTGATATTAAAATCACCCGTCAAAACCATTTTTGTATCAGGCTTACAGTTTCTTAATAAGTCGTGCAATAGTAGGTCTAATTTGTTTAAGAAAACATTCGGATCAGATGTAGGTGTTCTATAAACACATACAACCACTAATTTATGTAGAGGCAACTCGATGCCGCAGACCTCAAAGCTCTTTTGTGATGCGTACGTTTTTAGTTTTTCCATTTCTTTGTAGATACTATTTTGTTTGGCTAAGATACAGGTTCCTCCCCTCAGTTTGTCCCGACAAAAGGCTGTTGCTAACTCATAGTTATAAATATTTAGGTACTTCTCGCTACCAGATCGCAGAAAAGTTTCAGATAAACATATAAGATCTGGATCATTATTCGTCTTTTTAAGTTCTTGTAATGTTATTTCTAGTAACTCCTGCTTTGCCAAGACACTCGCAATGTTTTGGTGCAAAACTTTAAAAGTTTTTTTACTGTGAGGCACGAAAGAAAGGCTTATCTATTTTTGGAAAAAAATGCAGTAAAGTACTTTGAGTTAAACGCGTTTGCCTATTGGCATCAGATCCACTAATAGAGGCATTAGCCCCCGATCGAGCCCTGGAAAAATAGTACGGGATTGTTCCCTTTGAATACTGTTCCACTTTAGAGAGAGCTTTTTCAGGCGGTGGCTTACTACGTGCTATTATTTTTTTCAATTGTTTGGGATTTAGATATTCATTTTCGTAGTCAATGCAATCTATCAAATAATTAATCGAATTACATAATTGAAAAGGATTCCTGTGTTTACATTCAACGAAATGGTAATTTTGATGTCCATTACAAATTCTCTTTATAGTTTTATTTATGTCAGTAACACTTAGGTATATATTTGTTAATATATTTAATACAATTGTGTCATTATTAGGAAAGTATCTAAGAAACCGTCGTAGCTGTGATGATAGTATATTAATATCATAGTCGTTTTCGCCAATGCAGATTATAACTTTGTCTTTCGGTTTTACATTTATGTTTCGAATATTCACGATAAAATCTGCGGACGGTGCATATGGTTTTGTTATTGCTGTGATGACGTATTTCTCGTATGGCGTGTTCGCTCGCGACTGAATTAGGGCGGTGGCGAGACCGGCGCAGCGTTGAGTTCCTATGATGTATAACCGGTTCTTATCATCTTCTTTATCAGCGCATACTAAACTCGTGGATTTAGCCTGTAAAGGCGTTTGTGTGTTGTCCAAGGCTGATGTCAATTTTTGTTCCAGAGTATTTATATATTGTTTTAGACAAATTACCTGGTTTTCAGTATATTTAAGCTGTTTCTCTAAGTCTTTAATTTTTAGTTGGAGTGCCACGGGTATGTTGTTGGTACCAGCTGTTTTTCTATATGCTGGAGAAATAAAACCAGTGTGATAGTGAGAAGTGAGAGGAGAAGATACTTCTGACTGTGGTTTGGAACGTCTATTACCTTTTTCGGCGCTCTGGATTGTTTGGCTAACGTTATGTGAAGATTGGCATAAGGCTGTCAACGTCTTATTTTCCTTTGTCAATTTGATTATTTTCTGTCGGAGATCGTTATTTTCTAATGTTATGTTTTCGAATTCGTTCTGTAGTATGGTATATTCCGTTCGGAGTCGGCTAATTGTGTCCTTCATTTCCTGTACTGCCATAGAGTCTGTTATAGTGTGGTCTAAGCTTTTTGATAGTGGTTTATGAAAGGAATACGCAGACTCACTCAGGTCGCGGGAGGTAGTCAGCACATGTGAGTCATCAGGTTCGTACGAATCATGAGATGCTTGTGAGTCGCCTATTTGATTTATTGGTGAGGCATTCAGTTGAGTAATGCTTGCCTGCATTGTTTCTGATTCGTCCAGCTGCGATAAAATACTTGCAGACGCCATTCCTGAAGATTCGATCTCAGTCGGCATAAAAAGTGCACTAGAAGTAGAAGGGCTTTCGTCAGATTTCTTTGCAGTTTTATTTTTCCTTGTTACATGGGATAAGGCGGAGTAAGGTGTCGAAGTCCCTTTTGATTTTTGGCTACAGTCTTTGCACTTCCAATTTTTTTTAGCTGCTGCATCCTTTAAGCGGTATAGTCTCTCCGAGTATCCGACGCAATCAAATTCGAAGTTGTTCCGGCATAGCGAGCATAACATTGTATTTTTTGAGTCAACCTTGCGCTTACATTTGGAACATATAACTTGTAGTGCCATCTTACGGTCATTGCTTGTACTTTTTAAATTGGGTTTTGTCATTTTATCAATGTATCAATGTAAATCTATACAATGCGTTTAATTCAGTAATATATTAATAGATGTCGTTATTGTTTCAAGAGTTGAATGGTCTGGTTTCTATTAACCCTAGCGGAATTTACCAAAACTATTTCCAGTAACACTACCGATAGATAGATGACGCTTATTCAGGGTATTTCTTGTTTGGAGGGCAGCGGCATCCAGTGATGCGTAAACAAATTACTTTTGACGTACTTATAATTTAATATCCGTAAACGTGAACCACTTCCTTCAGTAATTAACTAGATGGCGCTCATTAATGCAATTGATTAAATGGAAATTAGCGACGTCTAGTGATGAGTAATTATACCAAGTAATGAGATTAGATATGAATGTTATGATGATTCATCAGCTGATTTTTATTTACTTGTCAAGTTTGAAATTATAACGTCCGGATAATTAGAAAATTCACTTTTATATAGTCACTCACCGAGTCAAAATGAAGTATATCCCTTTTATTTGTATTATTGTTAATTGTTCATGCACTCACTTTTATATTGTCGATTTTTTTTAATGTTTATACATACAACGAAAAATTCACATTAGCACATTCATTTTTAGTGTTTTCACCTAAATAACGTTTGTGGCACTTTCTCTTTGACACACCTATAGTTTTAAGTTAGTTTACTGTGTAAATTCGATGCACTTCTATTTTTTTATTAAAATTTACTACGGAGGCGATGTTAACCGTGGCGACACTAACGGCGACAATAACGACCAAACTTCGCGTTGTATTCAATGCGAGTCACAAGACGACAAATGGACTATCTTTAAATGATATTGTTTACACTGGACCGAAGTTACAGGCTGATTTGGTTGACATTATTACTGGATTTCGGGTCCATAATATAGTCTTTACATGTGACATATCTAAGATGTACAGGCAAATCTTGATAAGGCCTGAGGATCGAGTGTGGCAACACGTACTATGGCGTGAATCCCCTTCCTTGCCTGTTCAAGAATGTGAACTTCGTACGGTCACATACGGAGTCAAAAGCTCGCCGTACTTAGCGATACGAACATTACATCAATTAGCTACAGATCAGGGTGATCAGTTTCCTCATGCTGCTGAAGCTCTTCGGCATCATACTTATATGGACGATATTACTACAGATGCTTTCTCAGTCGAAGCAGCCTCTCAGCTTAAAGAAAATTTAATCAATCTCCTTAATTGTGCTCAGCTAGATTTGCGTAAGTGGAGCAGTAACAGTCCTTTATTTCTTCGATCGTTACCCATGGAATATTGTCAGTGTCCGAAGACATTTTCTGATGATAGTTCAATAAAGCTTAAGGTTTTGGGAGTTCAATGGGATCCTGAGGAAGACTATTTCACTTACTCCGTCTCTCCTGTGAATGTGGAGTTTACGAAACGTTCAATCCTGTCCCACGTAGCTAGTATTTATGATTCGTTGGGTTGGCTTTCACCTTTTATTCTTTTAGCCAAACTACTTCTTCAAAACTTATGGCGTATTGGATTGTCTTGGGATGAAATCATTCCCGCCAATCTGTGTGACGATTGGGTTTCATTTGTGTCTGACTTGTCTAATATAAAATCGATAAAAATCCCTCGTAAAACCGTGATTGACTTAGCATCTACACACCAGCTGATTGGGTTTTGCGATGGATCAACCAAAGCATATGGGTGCTGTGTCTATCTTCGATCAAGTATCGATGATCAAAAACAAGTTTCTCTTTTGATTTCTAAATCTAAAGTGGCTCCGATTAAGCCTCTAACAGTTAATCGTTTGGAGTTGCGCGGTGCGCTCTTGTTATCACGTACTCTCAAACACATGCAAACTTTACTTATTTCGAAAATAAATATATCTCATATTGTTGCCTACACTGATAGCTCAACTGTATTAGCTTGGATCAATACCGAGCCTTACAAACTGAAACCTTTTGTTGCGCATCGAGTAGTTAAAATAACTGACGCATTTGAACCTTCTACCTGGAGGCATGTCTCGACTCAGGACATTCCTGCTGACTTTCCTAGCCGAGGTCTCTCGTGTGCAGAATTGGTCAATTGTACGCGATGGTGGTCCGGACCAGATTGGATGCTTAGTGGTCCAGATCACTGGCCAGCTCAAAGTCGGTGTGAGCCCCAAGATGAGTTGCCAGAGTTGAGAACACGCACTCTGATTGCTCAATCTCGGGAATCTGATAAAGACATTATGAAGGTGTTATTAAATCGGTATTCATCCTTATCGCGACTACAACGAGTAATGGCATGGGTCTTTTGCTTCATTTCTAATTCGCGCAAAGAACAAAGCCAACGCGAGAAAGGTCACTTGACTACGAATGAGGTAAAGTGCTTTCTGCTTAGCCTTATTAAATATGTCCAATGGGGCAGCTTCAATCAAGAGATGTCTCAATTAAAATCGCAGAAGCCTCTACCTAAATACTTACAAAAGTTGTCTCCGTTTATTGATAACCTAGGACTCATGCGAGTGGGTGGACGATTTACTAATTTCAATTTACCTGAGCACACAAAACATCCATATTTGTTACCGAAACAATCTATTTTATCTCAATTAATTATTAGCTATTATCATAAACGGTATTTGCACTGTGGACCTCGCACGTTACAATCTCTAATTGTTCGCAAGTTCTGGATTTTAGGAATTAGAAATCTTATTCGTTCTATTTTAACAAAGTGTGTGACTTGCTTTCGGGTTAAACCTGTACCCTATCAGCCATCTATGGGCAACCTGCCACCTTGTAGATCTCAACAAGGTTACTGTTTTCAACAGGTAGGGATCGACTTTGGCGGTCCTTTTCTTATAAAAGAAAACAGACGACGTAACGCACGGGTCAGCTAGGCTTACATATGCTTGTTCATTTGCTTATCTGTAAAAGCAGTTCATTTAGAACTCGTATCTGAACTGTCTACAGAAGCGTTTCTAGCCGCCCTAGACAGATTCGTGTCTCGACGTGGAATATGTCAACATATTGTGACAGATTGTGGCACTAACGTTGTAGGCGCTAAACGATATCTTGAGGAAATGGTTAAATTATTGATAGATAAAAAACAGGATATTTCTGATCAATTAACGTCTCGTGGAATCTCTTGGAAACTAAATCCATCATCAGCACCTCACTTTGGAGGCATTTTTGAAAGTGGTATAAAATGTACTAAATATTATCTCAAGAGGGTCATAGGCTCACAAGTCCTGACGTTTGAAGAACTAACTACAGTTTTAACTAAAGTTGAAGCGATGCTGAACTCAAGACCGATTTGTCAGTTATCGTCTGATCCTGGCGAAGTTGATGTTCTCACGGCCGGTCATTTTATTATACTCGTAGGACGTCCTTTAGTCGCTCTACCAGAACCGTCTGTTGAAGATATGAATCCTAGAACACGCTGGCAGTTACTTCAAAAGCTCTCTCAAAGTTTCTGGCGTATTTGGCAAAATGATTATTTACATACGCTCCAACAAAAAGTTAAGTGGTTTAAGGATGATCACAAACATCCTAATGTTGGTCAACTCGTTTCAATCATTGAACCTAATCTACCACCTAACGAATGACGCCTAGGTCGAGTAGTCCAAATCCACCCCGGAAAGGACAATATTATCCGGGTTGTGACCTTAAAGACTAAAAGAGGCTTACTTACAAGACCAGTAGTCAAAATCTGCCCTCTTCCTCTTGATTGAATCTTATTCTTATTGTTTTATTAAGCTAGATTGTAAGTTCTAATTTTACAATTAAATTAACTAAGTTTGAATTTGTTTTGTAGTTTAGTTAAGGTTATCAATGCACAACTTGGCTCAGATATCTATTTGGTTTATATTAATTTATATTCGATGAGCAACTGGGGACCTGGAGAGCTGCCGGGTCGATGGTTGTCTTGTGAAATCCCTAGGTGATTTCAGGCGGGAGGGAATGTTGTAGCTTCGGAACAGTCCCGATATAATATCCTAAGTATTTCCTATCTTCCCGCCTCCCCCATATACGCACTACTCAAAATGGTGCGCCACCTATCGTCAAGAAAAAGAAGATGCAAGATGGCCGCGCACGCATAAAACGTGTTCGTTACTCATCATCATTACAGCCCTTCACAAGTCCACTGCTGAACATAGGCCTCCCCCAAAGAATGCCACAAAGCACGGTCCTGAGCCACCTGCATCCATCGACTTCCTGCATATCTTACCAGGTCGTCACTCCATCTAGTGGGGGGACGCCCTACACTTCGCCTGCCGGTACGAGGCTGCCACTCGAGAACCTTTTTTCCCCATCGGTTGTCGGTTCTTCGAGCTATATGGCCGGCACATTGCCACTTCAGCTTACTAATCCGTTGGGCTATGTCGGTCACTCTAGTTCTACTGCGGATATCCTCATTTCTGAGTTTATCACGCAGAGAAACTCCGAGCATAGCCCTCTCCATAGCTCGCTGAGCGACCTTGAGCTTCCTCATCCGGCCAGCAGTGAAGGACCACGTCTCAGTTCCGTACGTCATCACTGGCAACACGCACTGGGTGTACAGTCTCGTTTTCAAGTTTTGAGGTATACCTGACGAGAAGATGTGCCGTAATTTCCCGAACGCTGCCCAACCGAGTTGAATCCGTCGATTGACCTCTCGGTCGAAGTTGGACTTACCTAGTCGGACTATTTGTCCCAGGTAAACATACTCGTCAACAACTTCGAGCTTAGTGTTCCCAACAACTACCGGCATAGGTGTGACATGGACATTAAACATGATCTTTGTTTTGTCCATGTTCATCTTAAGACCTATCCGTTGGGAAACACTATTGAGGTCATTGAGCATAGTGCTTAGGTCCTCCAGCAATTCTGCCATAAGGACTATATCGTCGGCAAATCGAAGGTGAGTGATGTACTCGCCATTGATGTTGATACCGTATCCTTTCCAGTCCAGAAGCTTGAAAACATCTTCCAATGCAGCGGTAAAGAGTTTCGGGGATATGACGTCACCCTGTCTTACACCTCTCTGCAATTGGATAGGTTTCGTACTCTGGTTCTGTACTCGGATAGCCATCGTAGCCCTACTGTACAAGCACTTCAACACTTCGATATACCGACAGTCAACTTGGCATCGCTGAAGGGACTGCAGCACCGCCCAAATTTCGACGGAATCAAAGGCTTTCTCACAGTCCACATGTTCGTTACTGCTCGTTTAAAAATACTCAATAAATAATTTGTAAGACTATCGTGCAATTGCTCGTGTCCATATACATTCGAAGTGCAGTGTGGTGTCTGTGTATACACGAGAACTTCAGCCTAAATATTTAGACATCACCATAACCACGAGGAGTGTTCCAGTCTTGTGAGTATCCTTGCCTTATCTACCCAGTTCTAAAGCTATTTTCATTTACTTCCTGATTGGGATCATCAGGTTAGCCAGCCCTTGGTCTGGTTGTTCTCTGGTTCCCAAAACCACCCTACGAAACACATTGTGAAACATTCAAGCCGTAACAGGCATAGAGGTGTAAAAACAGTAAATATGTGGTGGAAGTTTTTTTCCAGAAAAAGTTAGAACTACTGTTTGAGTTGGAATCCATGAAACGTTATTGCTGTCACTCACTGATCGTCGGATTGAGTCGGCGAGCTTTAATTATAGTACCATATCCAGAGGGAATTTCTATAGCTGCTATTAATTCTTGCAATGTCCACTGTATAGGAACTTGTCTGACTAGCCCCATACGAGTGATATTATATGAAGGGATAGTTGTTTCATATTTAGAAGTCTGAAGAGCTGGGTGATCAATAAAAGTGTTTGCATCCACTGCTGTTTTAAACTCAACTGATATCCTGGGTTCGACTTTCCATTGACGTCAGTCGAGTTTGGTGTTGATACGTATTTTTACAGAAAGATTACATTTTTATAAGCACACACACAAAGTTTCAATATGCGGAAACACGTACTTATTGAGAAAAAAATATTGTAAATCAAATAATTTTGCAATATTTAGTCAATTCCTACCGTGAAACTGACGCCATTTTTATTATTATTGTCAGTAGAGATGTCGATTCTTTCCGAAAAAGATCGATTTTTTAAATAGATTCGAATTGTAAGCTGATGTATCGATTCCCAAAAAATCGATTTCTAAAATATCGATATTTTTTCATGTTTGCATTTATAATGTAAATATAAATCGATTTTATGAGAAAAAAATCCCTTTAAAAAATAAGGGGACTGATTCAGAAAAATTTCTGTATCTATTTTGAGACTGCTACGTCTCCGGCGCTGCGGAAAGAGCAGCCTCTACGCCTTAGCGTAACAAATCGCAGGCATCCCTCCTCGCCTCCGCAGCTTCGGCTTGTTGGTCGCCTTCGGCGACCAGCCTTAGCCGCTCCGGCTCGTCCGAGGCCTACGATTTGTTACAGGAGGCGGAGGCTGCTCCCCCTACGCGCCTCCGGCTCTATAAAACCACTCTAGGGGTAGGACAGACTCGTACCAGGTGGAGTCGGGGTCAATCAATTCGGTTCTTTGACATAAGTTGACCTAACCTATTTTATTTGTTATCTGCCCTAATAGGTACTGTTAAATAAAACAAATTTCAATAAGAGATCATTTATCATGGTATCTTTCTTGTTTTTCATAAAATGGGTTCATATTTACATTATAAATAGAAACATTAAAAAAATATAGATATTTTAGAAATCGATTTTTTGTGAACCGATACATCAGCTTACGATTTGAATCGATTTAAAAATCGACCTTTTTTGGAAAGAATCGACATCCCTATTGACGTCGACAATGAGATTACAAAATGGCGCCACTTTTATCGTAGGATTAGACATAAACATTGCAAGAATAATTGATTTTCAATAATTCTTTTCTCAAAAATTACGCGTTTCCGCATGTTGAAACTTTGTGTGTGTGCTTATAATAGTGTAACTTTTCTGTAAAAATACGTATCAACACCAAACTCGACTGACGTCAATGGAAAGCTAAGCCATATCCTGTTTCGTCCAACTTTTTTGACGCCGTCACAAACTATATTTTTAATGTTATTATGATACAGAAAGTGACCAAATTTAATTGGTTTGAGAGTTACTCCGGACACTTGATCATTTGACGTTTTACTTATGTGAACTAGAAAAGGCACGGTATCATCTTGAGAGTACTTTACTTTCTTATTAATAAAATCAGGATGGGTATACGAGGATTGTATTGAAGGAAACTGTTGGTTTGGATCAGTAATAACTATTTTTTGTGGATGGGCAGACCCATTGCTTATTTGGGCGCGTTTACGATTAATAAACTCTACATTATCAACGGGTAAAGTAAAGGAGTCATTGTGAACCCTTTCGGGATCGAGAGGTTCGTCCTCCATTATATTTCTATAACTAAAATTTACATAAAAACGGCACAATTAAAAACACTTACTAATCTACAGATGTTAAAACCACCACCAAAACAAAAAAAATTTACTATAGTGACTCAACAGCACTTTATGTAACAATAAATTTAAGCGAAAAAAACTACGACACTTGTATCTCTCACTTAACCTCAAAGCAAAAGTTTTCTCCTAATCAGTGTTGCCAACCTCAAAAAACAACAACTCGCCTAAAAAAAACAGTAGGTAAAGAAAAAAAAGGCAGATTTCATACTTTTGCTCATATAATTAAATAATAAACAATTTTCTTAGTTACTAGAACTCACATACATTGATATTTTTATAATCACAACAACAAAAATCAAAGTAAAATTATTTTTCAGTTTCATTTTCAATTGCCTCATCTTCAATATTTTCACACTTATTTTTATTTTTAAAATCATACATATTTTTGTTGAATTTCTTCATGTGCCTTTCTGTGGCTTCAAATGAATAGCAATCGGTTATTTCGGATTTAGTGTGTAATACTCCTTCAATAGCTGTAGTCGATATTCTGTTGCGTAATTTGGTTTTCATAATATTTATAGCTGAAAATAACCTTTTCACAGCGGCGCTGCTATGTGGTAGACACAAAAGCTTTTTTACCAATTCACACAATGTAGAGAAGGTTTGAGATTCGTCTCCATTTCTTAATTCTTGTACATGTTTCCAAAAGTCGATAATATCGAGAGTTTTGTTTTGGTTGAAAGAAAAATCGACATTTCTTAATATTCGCCAGTTCCGTTATATTATTTGGACAAATCTTTGGGAAGGAATAATGTAAATCTGCAATGGAAGGGAATTTCTTTTTTATTTCAGTATCCAGAATTGCTGTAGGATTTAGCATCTTCAGACATTTTAATGCTTGACGGTCTTTGTCGTCAAAAGGAAACCTTTTTAATCTGTTTTGCAGCCTCCATATAAAACTCCTTACACATTAAGTAGAAATTTTTCAGCTGTTCTTCCTCTAGTTCTCCTATTTCTCTCTTTCTTCTGATCATATTTGGCACCATTCCACCAACGTATATATGTTGCAACGGTAAATGTTTCTGCTCACTCGAGAAATCAATGTTTAATATTTTAGTTCCCTTTGCATCTAAAATATTTTGTGCTTCATTTTTTTCTTGTTCAGTGAGATTCAAATATTCAGTTTGTACAAAGCATTCCAAGATAGTTGTTGTACGGTCCAACCGTACATTTCTGCTGGCGTTAACATTTTACGCAATGTATAGCGATTGCATTGCGTAGTTGGACAATTATAAAAACTGAGTTAGTTCACGTTTTCACCGTAAACGCGACGGACGCGAACTCATCAACATAACATTTAACATTAACATTTAGCATTATTCAACATATTTTAATCTTATATTTTTTACTTGTTTATTAAACTGTTTTAACATAAAATCTAAATTATTATTGAACAGTCGTCCATTACCCGAACATTTTTGGTCCTTCGAGCGAAACATTAACATTTTTGGTTCTTTGAAAAGTGAATTGGACCCTCGCGTGTTTCAAGGACAGTGAGCTGACAGTGAGAACTAGCGAACTCAAACATAACAGTGGTCATCTTGCTCAACATCCTCAACATTTGGCTTGGCAAAACAGCAGCTTTTCCAGGTCAAGAATCAACGTGTCGGCAAGTTGGTCAGCAGCAGAACCAGCATCAGCAGTAATCAGCAGTGTCAAAGTAAGGTCTTTCCTTTTTTAACAGTTTTCATTTTAGTAACAAAATGGAAAACGTACACGCTAATCAGGTTGAGATTGTAGGAGCTATTCGTAAAATTGGTGTCAATATTAAAAAAGATGGGTCAGAGCGTAAAACAATAGATTATTTTAAAAGAAAACTTGAGGTTTTGGAATCGTATTGGCAAGATTATCAGAACAATCACATTAAACTGGTAAAAAGTGAGAGTCGTACACATCCCTACTTTACAAATTCCGAGTACGACATTGCAAGGGAGCAATATAACTCGGTAAAAGAAATCATTAATCAGCAGTATCAGGATTTCTTGGCTAGCCAGAAATATTATTCAGCCCTTGAAGGTAAAACAAGTCAACAGGTGGAACAGCGTGGATTAGGTGAGCCGTCTTCAGGAAGGTCGTCGGAACCGCAAGAGGCTCTCCGCCCACAGGCACATCGAGGAACAACAAGTAAGTTAGATGACATGTTGCGCAAACAATATATTAATTTTAAGGCATTTAAAAGGTCTGTTAGTTGCATAAACATAGGTAACATTACGGAAAAATGGGAATTCGAAGATTCTTTAAAAACATTAGAGTCGCGGTGGTCGGCTATAGATTCCCTGCATTGGGAAATTGATCATGATCTCAATGGGGACGACGAAGAGTATGCAACTACTTTTAGTGTGTATGAACAGGAATTTATGGATTTAAAGAGAAAACTCAATTCCAAAATGTGGTCTGTCAATCACCGAGAAAACAGTACGCCCAGAATGGATATCCCTATATTTAACGGCAATTATAACCAGTGGATACCATTCAAAGATCTTTTCACAGAAACAATTCACAACAACCCGTCGCTTTCAAATGCTCAAAAAATGCAATTTTTAAAGAGTAAGCTTCAAGGGGATGCCGAGCGTTTAATACAGCATTTGAATATTAGTTCAGAAAATTACGTAACTTGTTGGGAAATGCTAAGTCATAGGTTTGACAACAAGCGAAGAATTTTCGTATCTCACATTAGCCTATTGCTTGGTTTCCCTAATATTCAGCAGCAGGCGGTAAATCAAATTAAAAAATTACATGATACAACTTTAGAGTGTTTAAACGCGATTAAAAACTTAGGCGTAGACATTAACACATGGGATCCGTTACTAGTACACATATTGTCGCAAAAATTAGACATGGAAACATATACAGGATACATAGAATCGCAAAAAAGGCCTAGAGATCTACCCGTGCTGCAGGAGTTTCTGGACTACTTGGAAAGCAAATTTACAACACTTGAATTGTGTCGGCGAAAACAAGAAAATACATCAAAATTAAACGTTCAATCTCAATATAACTTCAATAATTCATCATTGAGTAATAATTACAAAAAGCAATTCAATTTTAATCAAAATACGACGAACAAACATATTGCAAAATCATATAACGTTACTGGAATCAAATGTCCTCTTTGTAATGATGATCATGGCATTTACAATTGCAAAACATTTTTAGCAATGCCAAATGGAATTAAATTAAAAACCACCAACAAATTGAAACTTTGCATAAATTGTTTATTTAGCCACAACGGAAATCCATGTATTTCAACACAAAGGTGCCGTAAATGCTTGCAGAAACATAATACTCTGTTACATGACGCGTGCACAAAGTCCATATCCGGTACACAGGTTGCGAAAAAACTTATCGAGTCCGTGACAAACACTTCGCACGTATCACAAAATAATTTTGGAGGAGAAGTTTTGTTATCGACAGCTTTGGTGAAAGTTAAGGCGTTAGATGGAACATATCAGATCAAAAGGGCGTTGATAGATCAAGGATCCCAAATTTCGCTCATTTCGGAAAATGCCGCACAAACCTTAGGCCTAAAAAGACAGCACTGCAAGGGAGTTATATATGGCGTCGGGGAAAAAGAAAACACTTGCAAAGGCATGTTAAATATTACGTGTACATCCATGTTTAATGATTATTCTTTCAGCACTCATGTTTATATAATGAACAACTTAATTAAACATTTGCCAAACCAATCGTTCGCAAAGCCTTCTTGGTCATTTATAGAAAACATAAACTTGGCTGATCCTGAGTTTTATAACAGTCGTCCCGTGGACTTACTCTTCGGTGCTGATATTTATTCTATGATCATGTTAAGTGGCATTTCAAAGGGAGATTCATCGCAGCCTATCGCACAACAAACGCAGCTAGGGTGGTTGTTGTGTGGTAATGTTAAAACATTTCAATGTAACGTTATCACAAACGACATAGAAAACATTCAGAAATTTTGGGAAATAGAACAAATAACGGAACATCCAGAGTTGTCTTTAGAAGAACAGCATTGTATACAATACTATACTTCAACTACGAAACGTCTTGAAAATGGTCGTTATGAGGTTAGGCTACCCTTAAAACCCGAAATTAAAACAAAATTGGGATCAACAAAATCAATGGCAATTGCACAGTTTCGGAATTTGGAAAGAAAACTTGTAAAAAATGATAATTTCGCGGAAAAATATAAAGCCTTTATTAAAGAGTATGAACAATTGAATCATATGAAACAATCAGACGGTCATACGATGCCCGAGTGTTATCTTCCTCACCACGGTGTCGCACGTGCCGAGTCAATGACCACAAGCCTTCGGGTCGTTTTTAACGCATCAGCAAAAACTTCGAGTGGATACAGTCTTAATGATTTAATGTATAAAGGGCCTAATTTACAACAAGATTTACAGTGCTTATTATTAAAATGGCGTCAATATAAATATGCTTTCACCGCGGATATTGAGAAAATGTATCGGCAGATTATGGTAAATGAACAAGACCAGCGTTATCAAAAAATTATTTGGAGAGAGTCACCGGAACAACCTTTGCAATCATACCAACTTTGCACAGTTACATATGGCACCAAGTCTGCACCATTTTTAGCAATGATGACGTTAAAACAGCTAGCAGAAGACGAACAAGCCACCTACCCGGAAGCATCATTGGTTTTAAAAGAGGCTTTTTATATGGACGATCTCGTCCATGGAGCTCACAGCATTCAGCAAGGTAGAAAGTTGTTTAAAGACTTAAACAGATTATTACAATTAGGAGGATTCACATTGAGAAAATGGGCGTCGAATAGCAATGAACTGTTTCATACCTTAGAAAAAAGTCAGATCAAAGAAGAAAACATAATTTTTAATTTTAAAACTGAACACGCAACAAAGACGCTCGGACTCTGCTGGTTAAGCAACAGGGACACCTTTACTTTCTGCTGTAACATGTCTATTCAGGAAATTAAGCCCACAAAAAGATGTTTGCTTTCCGAAATTTCAAAATTATACGACCCATTAGGCTGGTTGGCACCTATTTCAACAAAATTAAAAATATTATTTCAAAATGTATGGAAGTTAAATATTTCTTGGGATGAAAAAATACCAGAAAACATACAACAAGAATGGCGGAAAATTCGAAGCGATATGAATGATATTCAAGAATTTGAGATCCCTCGATGGATAGGGTGTAAGGAAAATGAAGTTTTCGAGTTACATGGTTTTAGTGACGCATCCGAACATGCCTTTGCCTGCGTCGTTTACGCAAGGACAAAAAACCAACCTGAAGCAGTACTTTTAGCGGCCAAAACACGACTCGTACCAAATAAAAAAGAGATATCATTGCCTAGGTTAGAGTTAAATGCGGCTCATTTATTATGTAAATTGATAAATAAAATAAAACAATGTATGTGTCAACATAAAATCGAGATATATGGATGGACGGACTCCATGGTCGTTTTAGGTTGGCTTAATAGGGATCCAAGTCGTTGGAAAGCTTTCGTTGCAAACAGAGTTAAGTATATTACTACAATTATAGCTCCAAGCCATTGGAGTTACGTTAAGTCGAAGGAAAACTCCGCGGATGCTGCAAGTAGGGGGCTATACGTATCACAACTTAAAAACAACCAATTATGGTGGCACGGACCCACATGGCTACAAACATTTTCTTACCGACCTAATGAAAAACAAGTTTATCAAACAAAAGAAGAAATTCGATCAAAACAAACAAATTTTATACAGAAGGACATACATAACAGTATTATATATATATTATTAAATAAATTCAGTTCATTTACAAAAATAACTCGTATTGTAGCATGGATATTACGTTTTTTGACACCTAAGCAGAAAGGTAAACAATGGCCTAGCTACCTTACGATACGGGAACTAAAGCATGCAAAATTAGTTATTATTAAACATGTTCAGGAAAACGATTTTCAAGTGGATATAGAATATTTATATAAGTACAACACAGTGCATACGAGTAGCAAATTACGGAGTTTGAATCCGGTATTAAGTGAGGGAATACTTAAGGTTGGAGGAAGATTAAAAAACGCCAACATCCATCACGATATGATGCACCCTATATTAATACCTCATAAAAGTAGATTGACGGATCTTCTAATAGATCATGCACATAACATGACATTTCACGGTGGTCCTCGACTTACTTTAGGTTGGTTACGTCACAAATATTGGATTGTAGGAGGCAACAGAGCCGTTAAATTGCGTTTACGAAACTGCGTCAAATGCAGAAAAAACAGTCCCTCTACACAACATCAATTAATGGCTGATTTACCAGAGTCAAGGGTTAATCCAGCACCACCCTTTCAACACACAGGCGTTGATTATACGGGTTTCGTTGAAATAAAGTCAAGCAAAGGACGAGGAATAAAAACTACCAAAGGATATATAGCAGTTTTTGTGTGTATGGTTACCAAAGCCATACACTTGGAATTAGTGTCCGATTTGAGCACCTCAGCATTTTTAGCAGCGCTTCGTCGCATGGCAGCGAGAAGAGGAGCTCCACGTCATATCTACAGTGATAATGGCTCAAATTTTGTAGGCGCTAATAGGATCTTGCAGGAAGAATACCAACAACTTCAACACATATTTAACAACAACCTTTTGATGGAGCTTTCAGAGTTGAACATCGAATGGCATTTCAATGCTCCCTCGTGGCCAAGCGCTGGAGGTTTATGGGAGAGAGCTGTGCGCAGTTTAAAACATCACCTGAAGCGTGTGGTTGGTGATCAAAAGCTAACATACGAAGAATACTCGACAGTTTTGAGTCAGATAGAAGCGTGCTTAAACTCAAGACCCTTGTGTCCGCTAACTGAAAACGTAGAAGATTTGGAGTTTTTGACACCTGCACATTTTTTAACAACAAATGTAGGTTCCACCATAATAGAAACGCCCGAAGATGCCAGGACAAGATGGCAGCTAACAAAACAAATATTTCAAGGTGTGTGGAAAAGGTGGAAAGCGGAATACCTTACTCAATTATCTAGTAGGAGTAAGTGGCTAAGACCGCGACCAAACATGAAGATCGGTGATATGGTCATCATTCAAGACGACAACTTACCACCAGGAAAATGGGCGATGGGGCGAGTAGTAGAACTTCACCCAGGTAGCGATGGACATGTAAGAGTGGTAACATTAAAAACAAAAAACGGTAATCTTAAAAGACCAGTCAGTAAACTGTCATTACTACCCATTGAAACATCATCACAACAAAATGAACAGAAAGACAGGTCGAACAACTTTACACAAAAAATAACCCATAAACAAGAAAATAAGCTACAAGGCACCCGCTCCAAATTCAGCTCTATTGTTATGAGTTTAATGTTTTTTATATGTTTATTTACACCAGCATTTAGTACAAGCTCATACAATATTACAACTTTTAATAATAATCAGTCAATTTACTTCGATCCGATAGGTAAAATGCAGATAATCCAGGATAAATGGACACTTATTGTGTATTACAACTTAGAACCTTATTGGGAAGGAATTAAAGCATTTGAAATATTTTTAAAACATTTAAACGAAAGATGTATGAACATAAACGCAGATCACTTATGCCATATGATATTGTTACAACTACAGCACGAGTTCTCGGAACTGCAATACTACAATGAGCTCCTATTGAATCAGCATTTCGTCGGACGCTCCAGACAGCGACGGGGACTTGTGAATGGAATAGGCTACTTGGCAAATAGTTTGTTCGGCGTACTGGACGAACGTTTCGCGGAACAGTATAGTAAGAATATTGAACTTGTTAGACAAAACCAAAACCATTTATTGAATTTATGGAAGAAACAAACGTCTGTATTGGAATCTGAATATAATTTATTAAAACGTACCGAAGATTTGGTAGCCAAACAACATAAAATTATTAACAGACATTTGATAAACTTGGAAAAACAGACCAACAACATTCAAAAGGAAATAAAAAATATGTCAATGGCGCAAGATTTTACTATGTCTTCTTTAATAGCCAGCAATATGCTTCAAAATATAAAAATCACTCAGGAGAATCTTCTTGAAACTCTAACAGACATATACCATGGTCAATTTAACATGCATTTATTAACAGCCGAACAACTTCGAGAAGAACTCCACATAATCTCTGGTCATTTAACAGAAGATATAACATTACCAATAGAAAATATACAACAAGAAGTTCATAAAATTTATAAACTACTTAAGGTCAAAGCTAGAATGATGCAAAAATATCTTATATTCGAGGTAATATTTCCCCTTCTGAATAGAGACAAATACAAATTATACAAAATTATAACAATTCCTCACCAGGTAGAGAATAATATAGAGATAAGCATTTTTCCAATTGCAGAATACACAGCTATTAGTTTACGAAAGGATACTTATTTAAAAATCACAAACAAGGACTTATATTTATGTTTACATGAGGAGGATGTTTATTTGTGTCCTATCCGACAGCCCATTTACCATCTTTCAGAAGACAAGAATTTTTGCCAATTAGATCAAACAACAAGTAGATGCAGGATCTATAAGACATCTTGTACAAATAAATGGCTACCGCTGAATAACCCTTCACAATACCTATTCCACTGCTGCAACACATATGATGTTAAAATTATTTGCTCTGATCGTGTAATTGGGGAACGCCTAACTAAAGCAGGAGTGATATCTCTCGATAAGGGATGTTTGCTAAAAGGTCAAGATTTTACGTTGCTCTCCCACCAAATTTACACCCATCAAATTGAGATGAATAAGGACTTAATTCTTCCAAAAATTGACCCATTGAATAACATCATCAAAATAAGCATACCTTTAGAAACATTTGACGAAAATGACACCAACTTATCAGATTTGAACAGTTCCTTACATAACTTAGACCGTCAAATAAAAGACCTGAAAAAGAATAACGTGCAATTAACAACATTATCGTCGCACGACATCCATCACTATGCAATCAACTACGTGTTAATCGGAGTGGCAGCAGTCTTGGCGGCGGTGTTCGTGTGGAGATGGCGGCGACGGCGGCGGCGGCGGCGGCGTGCACCCATCTCCCCAGACTTGGAGCTGCAGTCGGCGAGTAGTGTTAGTGCAGTGAGTGCGCGAAATCAAAGAAAGGCTTACCGTAAGCCTAGTGTTTTCACAGTGAGTGCTAGTGCGCGAAATTGTGATGTTGACCGTCAACATATGGGCAATATAGGTGATGTGTCGTGTGAAATTGAAAAACAAAACAAAGCGTGTTCTCCCATACCGCAAAGACATTTTAATATCTAATTATAAAAATAATTGTTTAATAATAAGTTAGATACTGTAACCATTTTCATCTTACAAATAACAATCATTCACTAGGTTAAGTTACAAATTGTTTATCACCTTGTTACTTAAATAAGATCATCTCATCAATCACATATCACCTAACTTACATTATAATCATCTCTTCACATTTTGGCCCGGCAGCATGTACGGTCCAACCGTACATTTCTGCTGGCGTTAACATTTTACGCAATGTATAGCGATTGCATTGCGTAGTTGGACAATTATAAAAACTGAGTTAGTTCACGTTTTCACCGTAAACGCGACGGACGCGAACTCATCAACATAACATTTAACATTAACATTTAGCATTATTCAACATATTTTAATCTTATATTTTTTACTTGTTTATTAAACTGTTTTAACATAAAATCTAAATTATTATTGAACAGTCGTCCATTACCCGAACAGTTGTGTATGCGGTCAGTATTTTGTCGTATAGTAAATATAATTTCGGAGTCTCGGATTGCATTTCTTTATTGAGATCGGTAAATATAGGTAATGCAAATTTCAAAAACTCCAGGTACAATTCAGTTGTCGGTTCGAGAGCCTTGGAGAGAATTGATTGCGCAGAAAGTAATCTATCTACATGAACTGCAGCTTGAATATACAATTTTATAGCTGGTAATTGTTCCAGAAGCCTATTTACTACCTCAATCTGGTTTGACTAGGGTGGAGGAATTTGTGTGGTTTAATATTTGTGAATGCTTGAAATGTTTTGAAATCTCCAATACGTTTTGGAGAATTTTGTATATGATTATATACGTCTCTACAGAAATCTTCCACGCCCCTTGGCAATTTCTCACATGCGTATGATGCGCAAATGTTAAAAGAATGACAAATGCACTTCATAGTAAAAAGGTGAGGTATGTCATTTTTAAACAAAGTGACCAATGAATGTTTATCTCCAAACATAACGTTAGCGCCATCAGAAGCAAAGCCTATCATGTTTGATTTGTAAGGAATATTTTTTTCAACAAAATATTCTACTATTTTGCCATACAACGTTGTTGCTGTACCATCTACGATTGGTATTAAAGTCAGAAATCTATCTTCAACGCTGAAATCTAATTTTACTATAATAATAATAATAATAAAGTCTTTATTTATCTTCTCACATAACATAAAGTAAAACAATGTAAATCTAGTAGTACATAAACAGAATTTTATTATGTGAGAACCTGGTGCCTAAAGTAGGCATATGTAAGCTTTAACTATCCTTTTTGCTATCCTTACGACAAGCGCTAAATGTTTTATCGTAGACTTATCTGTGCTTTCGTCAACAAGTAATGCAAAGCAATTGTTCTGTAACATCTCTATTATATTTTGTTCTGCCGTCTGCCCAGTTACATTAACAATAATAGCTCTAGCTTTTGTGCGGCTCATTGATAATTGTTCCGCAATTTTCGAATCTGGACATACAGCGCAAATCAATTTATTCAAATGAGATGCTATGTTAAAAGACAGATTATGCTCAGCAATAAAGCAGGCCATTTTTACTTCACCCGCTTTAGCTATAATTTTTGTATCTTGTGAGTTGGAAGCTGAGGTAAACATTGATGACAGTTTTTGTTGTTTTTGTAATTTCACACTATTCTTCGCGTGTTTTGTTGAATCTTTGTGCCGTAACAGTTCGTGTACACCACATTTTCTGTCGCAATTACACGCAGAACAAAAGAAATAAGTCTCACCTTTAGTGCTTTTCTTTAACCAGCCTTTGAACCTATCATCTTTTAACCACAAATTTACGAATTTCTGTTCATATTTCACATTTTTCTTCTTAGGAGGACTTTTCCCAGTCGATGAATCACTACTCATTTTATCAAAAACGTTGTAATTATTGTTTTTTTTTTTAAATAGACGCCGCAATTCAAAGAAACTGTTCAAGGTGTTGTGACTATAAAACAATACGCAATACAATAGGCGTGTATCTGTCATTCTTAATTGGGATTTCCCCGTGCATATTGTCAAACACATATAATGTGGTAGGGGAATTCCCTTGAATCCCGACTAAAGAAGATACTGCCATCTAGTGTCATTGCGTTTTATTACGTCGTGGTTATCAAAAAATGTTTGCATAGCAGTGTAATAGGTGGCGCTGAACGCTAGTTGAGAAACAGTAGAAAATAGGAATGAAACAGAAAACATTGAAATCAATGTGAAAACAGCAAATCTACTGTTAAAACAGTAGGGTTGGTAACAGTGCTCCTAATCTAACCTAAATAAACGAAAAAGATACGTCAACAATTAGTACGTCAAAATAATGTTTTTATAAC
This sequence comes from Parnassius mnemosyne, assembly GCA_963668995.1. Lineage (NCBI taxonomy): Eukaryota > Metazoa > Arthropoda > Insecta > Lepidoptera > Papilionidae > Parnassius > Parnassius mnemosyne. The sequence continues at coordinate 3,811,410 of CAVLGL010000096.1, read as the reverse complement.
TGGCTTTACAGCTCTGGATACTAGCCCTTCAAAGCCTGGACGTCAAAATCAAAAGGATCTAAGAGTATAGTAATGGGTCACACCAACATGTTCAAATTTGACAATAAAACCTATGAATATAGCTTTAAAGCTATGTTTATGAAAATAACAATAGTTTTTGTTTCATCCAAATTGGTGCAGAAACACGAAAGTTATAACGTTTTGAAGTTTCGCAATTTTTTTAAATTTTTACCCGTACGTTCTCTGTGACGTAACGTCACAATCTGACAGAGCGAACGCGCAGTAGGTACTTGCTAAGTTCAGTATTAACCACGTGCTCGGAAGTATACGGTCGTTTACCTACATATTATATCGAATGTCAGAGTTAATGTCCGGTTGACTGTATTAGATGATATAATACTATTAGAAACTATTACACTTCGGATGTAAGAAATTATTCTCAAAATGATTTAAATAAAATAATGTTACTCGTATTAGAATTTACTCTGAAGGTTAATTGTTAAAAATAATAAAAGTGTGAGAGCGGATATTCAACTTGCTTTCTTGCTTACGCAATTGATCATTATCAGAAATAAGACAGCGTACAGCACTATACATTCAGCATAGAGCAAATACAGTTCGACCAACCGTAATATGTACCAGACACACTCACACATTGGTGTAACGTGAAGGACATAATTACATGATAACACCAAAGTATGCAAAGCAACAGCTACACTACTTCTCTCGATGTAACACCGGGCAGCCTCTCAGCAACACGATCTTCCTTGCTTACACTAGAAGAACTAATACACGAATAGAACCGCATCATTTGTCTTATTTGGGCAGAATCTCAGTGTAGAAGTAATGTTTTAGCCTAACGGGCATAATAACGATATGAGACTCGTAGAATTACAGACTGACTGCCCCCTCTTAGTCGACTGCGTGATACTTTATACTGCTAAAACAAGTGGGAGATTATAGTTCTACCTTCAATATTTCTTATTTTCTTTTATTATTTTACCCTCATTCCTAACACGGCCTTTTCTGACAATTCACACGTCCCCATGTGAAGCCTAGAGTAACGTTACCGGCTTTAATGTAACTTTACCGTCTCGGCCTTTTCTGACCATGAAATACGTTTTTGGAAACATCGTCCAAATCAGATTTTAGTATACAAAGCTTCCTACTAGAGCTTAACACACGCTACAGATAACACAAGTCTTCTCCGAGGAACACTGTGCACATAGCGCAGATCGTATCACAGATACACTGAAGACGCAGGCCAACCAGCTAAACGCGCTCCAGCGAACGATTCCGGTATGTTCAGCACTCGCGCAGCACTCGGCAGCGAGCTGTCTCGGCGCACTCGCACTAGCGAGCTGAGCTGTCTCGGCGCTCTCGCACTAGCGAGCTGAGCTGTCTCGGCGCACTCGCACTAGCGAGCTGAGCTGTCTCGGCGCACTCGCACTAGCGAGCTGAGCTGTCTCGGCGCACTCGCACTAGCGAGCTGAGCTGTCTCGGCGCACTCGCACTAGCGAGCTGAGCTGTCTCGGCGCACTCGCACTAGCGAGCTGAGCTGTCTCGGCGCACTCGCACTAGCGAGCTGAGCTGTCTCGGCGCACTCGCACTAGCGAGCTGAGCTGTCTCGGCGCACTCGCACTAGCGAGCTGAGCTGTCTCGGCGCACTCGCACTAGCGAGCTGAGCTGTCTCGGCGCACTCGCACTAGCGAGCTGAGCTGTCTCGGCGCACTCGCACTAGCGAGCTGAGCTGTCTCGGCGCACTCGCACTAGCGAGCTGAGCTGTCTCGGCGCACTCGCACTAGCGAGCTGAGCTGTCTCGGCGCACTCGCACTAGCGAGCTGAGCTGTCTCGGCGCACTCGCACTAGCGAGCTGAGCTGTCTCGGCGCACTCGCACTAGCGAGCTGAGCTGTCTCGGCGCACTCGCACTAGCGAGCTGAGCTGTCTCGGCGCACTCGCACTAGCGAGCTGAGCTGTCTCGGCGCACTCGCACTAGCGAGCTGAGCTGTCTCGGCGCACTCGCACTAGCGAGCTGAGCTGTCTCGGCGCACTCGCACTAGCGAGCTGAGCTGTCTCGGCGCACTCGCACTAGCGAGCTGAGCTGTCTCGGCGCACTCGCACTAGCGAGCTGAGCTGTCTCGGCGCACTCGCACTAGCGAGCTGAGCTGTCTCGGCGCACTCGCACTAGCGAGCTGAGCTGTCTCGGCGCACTCGCACTAGCGAGCTGAGCTGTCTCGGCGCACTCGCACTAGCGAGCTGAGCTGTCTCGGCGCACTCGCACTAGCGAGCTGTCTCGGCGCACTCGCACTAGCGAGCTGTCTCGGCGCACTCGCACTAGCGAGCTGTCTCGGCGCACTCGCACTAGCGAGCTGTCTCGGCGCACTCGCACTAGCGAGCTGTCTCGGCGCACTCGCACTAGCGAGCTGTCTCGGCGCACTCGCACTAGCGAGCTGTCTCGGCGCACTCGCACTAGCGAGCTGTCTCGGCGCACTCGCACTAGCGAGCTGTCTCGGCGCACTCGCACTAGCGAGCTGTCTCGGCGCACTCGCACTAGCGAGCTGTCTCGGCGCACTCGCACTAGCGAGCTGTCTCGGCTTCAATACTGTAGGGATAGGCACAAAGTTTGCATACCCCTCAGTGGCTGTTAACATAGGCACACAGTTAGCATATCACACAGACTTCAAAACTGTAGGCATAGGCATCAAGTTTGAATACCTCTCAGTGGCTGTTGACATACAAAATTAGCGTTAATTAGTACCTGAAACCTTTTTCATATTGGATTTTACTCCAGGTAGTTTTAATGTAAAAATTTAAGTACACAACAGTCCAAGCAAAAGACATGGAAACAATTACGTTAGATGCACAAGCGTGCACTCAAGTACATCCAACACTGATTTCACAAAATAGATGACTAAAGTAATTCAAGATTGGAATAAATGTAAAACGTTCGAGGTGCATGAAACATAAATAATCTGCTTTGCCAAATTAAAAATTAAAAGAAATGAAGATAAATGTATTGCGAACCATAGAATTCCAGACTTCTAAGATTCACCACACATTGTCATAAGAAACTCTAAACCGTAACTGTGTGCATGGTACTCACAAACCACTATACACATTGCAAAAAGGAAGCTGCATGTAAAGGCGTAGGTCAGGCTGTGCGCCAGTAGCAGACTGCGACGCACCCAGCGTGGCAGCTGCGCGGCGTCGCCGCGCCCGCGCTGCCACACTTAGAACGGCAAGCGCCACACGATACCATGGACACAGCACATTCCATAGGTAGCCACCATAAGGCAAGCGCACGTGGCCAAAACAACAGCACAGGGCGTACCACACTCGCATAGCGAGACGCTGCGCCAAGTCACGTACTCCAAGCGTCCACGGGAGCAGCACCCGAGATCTCACAAGCATCGTCGGGGTTGTAGTCATCGTGATCTGGGTGAAAAACAAGTTGTTAATTATCAAGATAACATACACCGTTGCCTATATTCTCTCATCCATCACGCATACGAGGCCCTCCAAACAGAAATACGCTCTCATACCGCAGACTACAATAAAGAACCTCGATTTCACAAGTATGCATACATCTCCATACGAAGTATCTCGTACATACTCGTACTTGAACTTGCAAGTTCCCACGTTAAAGACGTGAACCAGGACAGCGCCTGCCAGGACAGCGCCTGATGCATGTTCAGAAAACACGACTTCCGCTCACATAGCGCCGCCGCATACAGCGTATCGCACACAGCGACCCAGGACATCGCCTGCCAGGACAGCGCCTGATGCATGTTAAAAAAAACACGACTTCCGCGCACACTGCGCTCGCGCACACGGCGCCACGCTCACAGCGCCTCAGGTCAGCGCCTGATGCATGTTCACAGAACAAGGCTTCCCACAGCGCCATGTACAGCATGCACGCGCTCCGGGACGGCACCCGCCACATGTGCAGCACACGCGTCCGCCGAAACCAGGCCATGTTACAGCTGCACCCAGCAGTCCAGCTCCAACGAGCAAGGCACACACGCCTCACACTCACGCACATGTAATCACATCACACGTGCTACTGTAACACACAAAGGAAAACATATTAAAAGGATTCAGTCTGAACACACTTTCAAAAAAATGCAGCACCACTCTCGGGACACCATTCGCCTTTCCAGGGCACCATATACTGGGATGTGGCCTGGATAGTCTTGCATGTAACTCCAGATAATAACTTCAGCTCGTACTAATCATTTGGTAACATTTTGGTAACTCGGTACGGACCCTTTTGTGTCCCCTGTCGATTCAAAAGATTGCTCAGGAAAACGCAGTTGATTTTCCAACAAAATAGCTGATTCAATGCTTGACTTGCCTTTACATAAATTTAAAATACAGAAATTATTAAATAAATGTTACTCATCCCAGGATCAAGTTTCCCAAGCGCTCGGCGGCGCCCGGCCGTCCGGCCTCAAGATCCGCCAAGAAACAGCAACTTATAGCGGCGTAGCTTCAACCATACCAAGACTCGGCCACGCACCTGACCATGTCCAATTAGCCGTCGACTATTTGGAGTAAACTGTAACACTTATCGACACATTAGAATACAAACAGGCTATTTTTTTTTAAATTCATATCACGTTAAAGTTAATACTTTGTTTGATATATCGCTTAAACATTTCAAACTTTAAAATTATTGGGCTACATTATTTCGTAGGCTACGTATTTTCATATCACTTCACAAAACATCAAAACTCAACAGTCAACAATTACAATAAAACTCGAACAAGTTAAGTTTTCACTGGATGCAAACTAACAAATTTAGTTAAAACCTCTTTTCAACATTTCTTTCAACATTTGTTAACATATTTGGATACGTTAAGGAATAACAAAAGTACTTGCGGGTACCTCTAATATAAATCGACAAGTCGAACAAAGAGGTTTAACTTATTGCTCAAAACATTTGACTTTAAGCTTTTACTTTACACTTTACTGGTACGTCCATATCGTAAATAGGACATCAAATTTAATTACTCTCAAGTCTTTCAAGAACGTATTAAAAATTAAATAAAAGGATCTAATTTTTGGCTTAAAACATTTCACTTGTATACTCTCACTCTACATTTTAATGATTCGTCCATGTCGTAAATATGACAACAAACTTGGTTTAAGAAATTGAACATAAAAACAAGACGCGAGATGCGTCATATTCTTTCACCAACGTAATAACCCTCACAATATTCAAAGTTTATACGTGGACAGTAACAGGGACTTTATCCCACTTCTGATATTAGAAACGATTACACTTCTGATGTAAGAAATTATTCTCAATATGATTTAAATAAAATAATGTTACTCGTATTAGAATTTACTCTGAAGGTTAATTGTTAAAAATAATAAAAGTGTGAGAGCGGATGTTCAACTTGCTCTCTTGCTTACGCAATTGATCGTTATTAGAAATAAGACAGCGTACAGCACTATACATTCAGCATAGAGCAAATACAGTTCGACCAACCGTAATATGTACCAGACACAATCACACATTGGTGTAACGTGAAGGACATAACACCAAAATATGCAAAGCAACAGCTACACTACTTCTCTCGATGTAACACCGGGCAGCCTCTCAGCAACACGATCTTCCTTACTTACACTAGAAGAACTACTACACGAATAGAATCGCATCACTTGTCTTATTTGGGCAGAATCTCAGTGTAGAAGTAGTGTTTTAGCCTAACGGGCATAATAACGATATGAGACTCGTAGAATTACAGACTGACTGCCTTAGTCGACTGCGTGATACTTTATATTGCTAAAACAAGTGGGAGATTATAGTTCTACCTTCAATATTTCTTATTTTCTTTTATTATTTTACCCTCATTCCTAACAATACTTTAATAAACCCAACGACTATATAATAATTTTGAACTAATAATTTATGAATAATCTAATCTAATATGAATAATCTAATCTAATACGAATAATCTTATCCAATGTAGTCAATATTATTTAAGATGAACAATTTAATCTAATAATCTAATCTATTATTATGAATAATGTAATCAATGGATTATTAATAATATTTGACAATTGTATGCCCATGAGACTTATCACATACTGAAATTTATTTGTGTTTAAATAAGACCTTTTTGTAAACTGTGAATCACAAATGAACTATTTGATTTGATTTATAAACTAAATTATTTAACATTTAGCTTTTATATGATTATATTACAAAGTCACGGTGTGTAGTGCTGTATAAAAAAGAAAATGGAAGCGGGCTTTGAAAAAAGACAGTCAGCTAATCTGCCAAAAGTGGATATTTTATGGTTATGCAGTATTTTTTAAAAAATTATGATTTTTATCATCAGAAATGCATGGAATATAGCTCTAAAGGTAAGTTACTAATAAAAGAATACGAAAAGTGTACAGCTTTACCATTGATTAGTAATTAGCCAGTAATACATAGGTAGGTATTAACTGACTGAACCATGAAGTTGCACATGATTTACAACGATATAAAATGAAAAAACTTACTTAAACTTACTAATGCAGTGAGTATTAATCAACTCGCACTGTTATTTAGTACCTAGTGACACGAAGAAATTTTGTTGGTTACGTAGTTCGTCAGTGGTTGCAAACATATGGTCCTAGTTTTACTTTGACTTACTTTTGAATAAACTGATTGCGGTATTACGTTGGTAGTTGGTACCTAAACTGTTTTGAAAATGCAATGGTCACAAACATTCAATGCGTGTAATACTAATTTGATTTTGATGAAATTTTGCATTAAGGTATAACTTGATCTACAGGAGTTTATCTTCTCATATCGGACTTTTATTCCCGAGGAGCGTGATATAACAGAAATAAAAAAAAAACAGAAAATAAAGGTTACTAATAAATAAATAATATGACAAGAAAAATATGGCTTCGACGTGTCGGTTTGTGACGTCACATCGCAATGCGGAGCAAAGCGGTCACCCTTACCGTAAAATACCACTTTACTCATCAATATTTCAGTCATTTTTAAAGAAAAAAAAACTACTTTTGACACGTGGTAGAGCCATGCTGCAGCTATATTAGTAGTATAGTTGTAACACGAATGGGTCATTCCATCTTAGTCCTCACGGGTGACGACGCATCTGCATTTTGATTCTTCATTGAGGACAAATGTGGATGTCTATGGATCACAGCAACCACTTACCATCAGGTGGACTGTGTGCTCGTTTGTCACCCTATCCTATAAAAAAAAACTAAGAATACCGTTGAATTCGTAATTTTTTACACAATTTTTTGATACCCTTAACAAAATTGGGTGGCCGGACTCATTGTCCTATACAGGAAAAATGAATGTAGAAAGTAGGAACGCAAAATCATTTCCATTCGGCTTTAGCCGTTTAGAACAGGCAAACGTCATAGACCATACAATTTAGTCTGATTTGTATTTTGTTCACAAAACTCTTCACAATATTCTGATGCGTCACATTCCGAGGTTCATGGGAGATTTTGATGACAACTTAACCCAGCGTACAGTTTGATGATCATAATATCAATCCAGCGACAGGCAAGTTTCCACCAAAATACAAAAAGCAAAAACGAAATTGACAGTTTGACAGCATTTTCGATAAGCGGGTGCATGCGTCATCTTAGTCATATTAGTACGTGGCGGGTGCTCTGACCAATGACAAAAAAAAAAGAAATTCTTTGGTCATTGGCTCCGACAGACTCGAACTTGAAGTAGCAAACAAGATTACAGCCTGTATTTTTTTATTTTCTTCGATATGGCCTTTGATATTATGGTTAGGTCACAATAATTCTGTCAATGTCCAGTCTTTGGTCTGTCACATCTTGTCTTGAAGCTTTTCGGTGGGAAAGGAGTTAGCGGTTATTTGGTGACAATAAGTTAAAAACAAACCACAATTAAATACATGAGTTACAGACTTATGGACAACTCATTTCAGAACACAGACTAATGTGATGCTTACGCATTTACATAATAAACATCTATTTACAGGAGGGGATTAACCTGAGCAAGCTTGTGATTAGTGATATTGTCGTTTCGTACTCCGTGGTTTGGTTCGCGCTAAGTCTATGTGGGAGTTTTGGCGGGAACTTGACCGGCGGCGGTTTGCTGCTCCTGTATTATTGTTTAAATAATGGTTTGAAGTGGATTTTGATATGTAAAAGTGGTGCGATTTTGTGTATTAAGTGTCTGCGCATGTGAACTATTAGTGGAAACTGTAAAACAAGTGCTCTGATGGTGATGTGATTCTCAAGATAAGGTGTCTTTCTGCTTAGGCGCCTTGAGATATGTCGCCAACTGTCAGTTGTCTGCTAGCTCAAGTTGCCGTCAAAATTTTCCAAGGGCTGCACAGTCTGACGCATCAACATATTGTGAAGCACTGTACTATGAAGGATAATTATACATTGTAACTTCAGGCTGAGAAGGGCTAGAACCCAGAGCCGTAAGGCCAGTTATAAAGAAAGTCTATGGGTTCGCGTCGCGCTGTCAAGTGTCAATGTCAAATTGTTAATTTCTGTGTTGTTAATATGGAGTGTAGAGTAAAAGGAGGACCATCTCTATATATGAAAAGTGTCCCTAAAAACGTGTCCAATAAGGGTGGCGCTGCAGTAGCATAGGATAAATTAAAAAAAAGCGCCAAAAGTAATTAGAATAAGATGGAGAAATAAACAAGGACAGACCAATCCGCTTGGTTTTGTACTACGTAAATAGTTGAAATTTTGTATACTGGCATTTTACTAACTACTCTAGTCATGAAATTTTTAAAATATTTGAATTCAGCTGACTTCACTCCATTCACAACAGCTATCTTCATATCGTAGTTTTTCAGACGCCAGCGCTATTGTGGTAGGTTTTGGAACCTCTATTTTCAGTAAATAGTAGGACACTTTTTCAACTTTCACCCCTTATAAGATGGTTCTCCTTGTACTCTACACTCCATAGTTGTTAACTCTTCAAATTCAAAACCCGAAAAATCCAAATGGATTTATTACTAAGAACCCCTCCAAAGAGTATATAATAATTTAATTTAATTAAGGGACCCCTTAGAACAATAGATAAAGAGTATTCAGAACTTAGAGTACAAATAAGCAAGGTATAGAGCGCGCGTATCGCTCAATGCCCATTATGCCAAGCGTAAAATTGACGCCTATGCGTTATTATACTTAAGTTATTAATTTGATTATGTAAATATTTGTAAATTTTAGGTAAGCTATAATTATAAGGTATGTTTTAGCTCAATAAAACATAGGTACGAATTTATGAAACGATGTTTATTAATCAAACACAAAAATCTAATTAATTTACTCTCCCGTTAAAAACCATATTATACAGGGTTAGTGGGAACTCGACAACTTCCTGGCATAGCATGAATTCACTCTAAATCTCTAGGTCAGAATTAAATAAAATACACACAATAATTTGTGGGAAAATATTCCATTAACAATTGCTGTATTTGTTTAATGGTAACTAAATTAGTCAGTACAAAGATATATATTTTGATTTATGTTTATTTTTGTACTCGTAACGGTATTTTTGCATAATATGTCCCGTTCGTACCTACTATCATATTTCGCTGTCGTGGACGTTGGACATCAATACAATTTTCTAGAAATAAAATTAGTTATTCATCTAACTTATATCTACCTTGTACGGTACACTGACTGATCACCTAGGTTGGGTGAAATTCTTATATTTCGGAAAAAATATTAGAAAGGTTAAAAAAACAACCTGAGCTAAGACAAAACGCCGTTATCACTTCGCTGTTTTGTTTACATCTAAACGTGTCGTTGGTCGGGATGAATGACCGGATTGGTCATCATCAGCTCCGAACACCGATATATAAACCGAAGGATGTTTTTTCACAGATGATTTTTTAAAATGGCGATGGACGACTTATAACTTAATACATCTTTACATTCATTACACGTTGCTTAAAAGTTTTATTGTCTTATTCAAAATGGTGCCATATCACTCTACTGTTTTTACGGGCCGACGCCAACATAGTTAATATTTACACTATTTGACCACTTAAATACCTAAGTACCACTATTCCTGTTTATACTATTCACTATTAACACTTAGAACTTAATACTATGAATAATTATATTTTAGTTAATCTCTCAATTTAGAAAACTACTAAATACATTTAACTTGAACTATGCAAAGCGCATTTCAATGGAGACTAAAAAAATAATGTCAACAAAATTCAAAAATCTGGCTACATATATTGACATGCATATTTCATATCTATAAGCATTTTAATAGAGCTTACTTTTACAAAACGCCGCCCACTTCGGGAGTCGCACACGTGCAGAAAGAGAGATAGCCGTAGAAACAAGTAGTGTGAAGAAAACGGAATGTTCACACACATCTGTTATCATAATCACAAAATTAAATTTACCGATAGACAAGGACAGAGATAGGAAACGTCGTAGTTGTGCGAGCGAAATCTCGTTAGTTAATCGCGTATCGTGTCTCTCGCGCATGTTTGTATTATCTATCTCGCTCTCACAAACATGGCAAAGTCAACAATAAACATCGTTATAATTTTCAACAAAATAAAATTTTTAGCTATAATTATGAGTGGTAAGTAATCCCGTGTATCTTATTTTTATTTCTTGAATTATTAGAACACTGTTTAGCTGCACAAGAAGTCATTCAGAGTCTTTTTTTATGTCAACTCTCAATTCCTTTAGTAGTTTCTCTATTTCTGACATTTTGGTGCCTTATATAACTGTATCAACAACTCAACACAACCGTTCTGCAGCGTCCGTACAGTTAACGCCCTCTACGGAAACTCCACAGTACTAATTAATACATATCTCCGCTAACTCAATAACTAACTAATCGAAAAATCGATCGATGTCTTTGAGCGTGACAAAGTGGTTTTGATGATTGAAAATAGATGTCGCTGTTATTGCGCACACACGGGTCTTGTTGGATGACAAAGCAAAAATAACTTTGTTGTTATAGGTTATAAACATTGTTCACTAATAATATTATATTATTATTATTATTTTTTATATTATTATTTATATTTGGATAAGAACTTAGTAATGACTTTAAGTTATATTTACCTTCATTTAAAAAAAAATTGTCTTTGGCCTGACCTACTATACTCTTTGTCTTGACCATAGATCTATCTAATTTGGTGGTTTTTAAATGGCTCAAGTCTTAGGGACCCTGACTCCCTGTTTCTTATTACACTACCCTGTCCCTGCGGGCAGGGCCCGAGAAATCGTGTAATGTAATAAGCCTATAAGGCCCGCCACATACAATTTTAGAAAATAATTAGCACAAAACCAAAATGCGCAGTTCCCAAAGAGTATAGTAACCAGCTAGGAGTGGGCGATACAATGATATTATAAAGGAAAAGGACCTCTTTTTTTATATATAATATCATTGGGGCGATACAAATCGTATATAGATACAATATCTATATATCAGCACAATATCCAATATCTATATATCGGACGACAAACTAACTATGTATTAGATATTACGATTTTACGATACCGTGTTGATATGAATCATCGCAGAATATCTAATATCTACTCAAAAACTAAACGTAAAATATCTAAATATATACATTGATTCGGATACCTTATGCCGCCTCCACACGCTTGGTGTTTGCCACAAACACCATTCACGAACAAACACCGACCACATTCACTCAACACAAACAAGGCATCCACACGCTTGGCGAACGTGCTAGTATATTATTATATTTATATATATTTTCAAAGACTATATTTTCAAATATGCCCTATATTTTCAAAGACTGTCGTCTAGTACTTAGTAGGCCACTTCTCTACATCTTTAATCAGTGCCTGGCGGAGGCTGTGTTTCCAGAAAGATGGAAAACAACCAAGGTCATCCCGGTACCCAAAGGAAAGTCAGCATCAAACGTGAACCAATACAGGCCGGTTGCTGTGCTTTCGACACCAGCTAAAGTACTGGAGGCTACAGTACACAAGAGCATCCTCTCGCAGGTTAACGTACAGCTTTCAGATGAGCAACATGGCTTCAGACCCACCAGGAGCACCACTAGCAACTTAATTAATTACATGAATTATATTGTACCTGAAGTGGATGCTGGAAGACAGGTAGATGTAGCTTTTTTTGGCTACAAAAAAGCTTTCGACCTAGTGGATAATGATATACTGCTCACAAAACTGGCAGTTTTAGGTTTTACTCCCCATTTACTAACCTTTTTTGCTAGCTACATGCGGGACAGACAGCAGTATGTAGAATATGCGGGGCATAGGTCAGAATATTATTTTACTAGGTCCGGAGTGAGTCAGGGCAGCAACCTAGGTCCGTTGGAATTCATTTTAATGATAAATGACCTTCCGACAGTTGTCAAGGATGCTCATTGCATTCTATTTCCAGATGATTTGAAACTACCTTGCTGTTAGAAACAGAGTGGATTGCCAAAAGTTACAAGATATATAGGATGGTAACCTGGAGCAAACATAATAATTTACAGTTTAACGTCTCGAAGTGCATAACTATGACTTTCAGCCGTGCACTATCACCAGTTACGTACCAGTACCAAATTAACGGGGTACCAATAGCGAAAGTGTCAGAAGTAAGAGATTTAGGAGTAAATTTCTCCTTTAAACTAGAATTTCGAGAGTATATAACCAAAATCTGTAAAAAAGGCTACAGAAATTTAGGATTCGTGCTTCGGGTAGCTAGAGACTTCACTAATATTAAGGCAATTACTGCACTGTATAACTCTTTAGTGAGGAGCCAATTAGAGTTCAACGCAGTCATCTGGTCTCCACATGAAACTAAATATAGTATCATGTTGGAGAGAGTGCAGAATATATTTATTAGATATTTATATAAAAAAATGTATGGAGTATACCCATTTTACCCAAATAAGTATCCTACGAGTACCTTATTCACCTTAGGTATGGTAGGATACTACGAGCTAAAAGCTAGAAGGAATTTAGCGCTAGTCTTATATATTTTTAAGGTGATGAGGGGAAAAATTCACAATCCAGACGTATTGCAACAAGCGCGCATTTGTGTTCCGGACAGATACGTATGGCGGCGGCGGTGGCCGCGGCCGCACAAGTTGGTGAATGAGGCGCCGTTTACGCGCGCACTCCATATCCTCAACCGTATAGCAGAAGACATTGATCTATTTTGTTGTACTCTGGATGGGTTCATAGCGAGAGCTCTCTTTGAAATAAGTTATGGTCCTACTGTGACATAAATATGGTGTTTGTTATAGAAATAAGTACATATGAATCAATATAATAGTTATGTAATTGTAATTATACTTTGTAAAAAAATAGTTGTCTACATTATCGCATTAGGTGATAAACCTGTAATGATAATTGTATAGTTGAAAATAAACTAATAAATAAAATAAATAAATATTCCGGATAGGCAAACATGACGGATGACGAGCTTGTGGCAGCGATTAATTTCGGGTTGACCTATTTTTATTTAAAAATAAGGCAATATGAATTGCTCTCAAGGTTATTGTATTAAAGAATTTATTTACCATAGAATCTCAAATGAATTGTTAATTATCACTGCTATAAATTGTCTTCAGGTTGAAATCAATTTGGTTTGAACGCTTTTATTCGTATTGCATAGCTGATTATTATGTAACACGTTACTCTAAATTAATCTAAAACAAACTTTTATGAAATTAATGCTTGACCGGGGAATCGAACCCCGAACTTTCGTTTTACATTATATTAAATCTATTTACTTTTAACATAGATTATCTCTTTATTCGAAGCGCCTTATACACTTTAATAGCAATATTTTCAAAACGCACAATTGTTTATTTTTTATGGAATGAAATGATATACTATTTTAAAGCGCTTCGCCAAAACTAATAGTAGTAAAGCATATGCGCCGTTTTCTTCATAAAATGTTTATTTTTAACAGCTTACAATAACATTACAAAGTTATTAATGCAGCTAGTTTTAGGTCTTTTCTATGAAAATGTAAAGAAATTTTTACTAATCCAAGTGTATTTTATAAGTTGGTCAACTATTACTCGTTAACTTCTTGATTCTACTTAGCTGTGATAGTTTTCCTTTTAACTGCAATATATAAACTACTATTGGGTATACTTTTCACATTTCGATAAACATCGGTTAAGTTGGTAGAGAGTATGTGAAAAAATACCACTTTAAAGAACACCCCCAATGTTTTTGAAAGACCTATCCAACGATATCCCACATGATAGAATACACGTAAAAAAATCATCCTCCATTTACTTGTATGGGAAGTACCCAAAATAAAAATGTTTTTAAGATATTATTTCACAGTTTTCTAGGCGTGATTAATATTTATAACTGTGCCAAATTACAGATTTGTAGCACCTAGGGTCTGAGCAAAACTGCGGACGGACATGGCGATACTATAAGGATTCCTTGTTGTGTAACTACGAAAGTCTAAAAACTATTAAAAAAAGATATACTAAACATATCGATACATAGGATATACTAATCTTATATAATTTTTTCGGATTTTATTTTGGGAATTAATTATCTATGATCTTGCTTTCACACGGGGCTCCTTATAAAAAGGGGTGAAATATTTGTTACCCAATAGTCTAATAAAATAAATCTAATAGGTCTCTAGAAAACTTAAAAAAATATAGGTGGTAGATCTACTAACTTTTCGAAGTAGAATTGTTAGGAAACTCAACTTCTGAAATCATATTTACCTCCGCGACAAATTTCGGATTGGTAACATTGGCGTAGAGTATAATAATAATAGCCACTAGTAACTCCTTCCGCCGCCCGCAAGCTCGCGCGTACTAGGCATGAGACCGATATATCAAAACGTAACTAATAACGTTATGTTATCAAATATCATATCATATCGATAAACCTAAGAACATAACCGTTATCACATATCCAACCAAAACCTAAAATCAACTAACCAACGTACGAAACGTAAAATGCCAAAAACCGAAAACGGCCCAAAACCAAAACTAACCGATGTCCTTTGATATTCGTTATTTCTCTTTCTAGCGACAGTATCATAAATACGTATGGAAGAGATGAAGCGAATATGGATTTCGTTGCGATGTTTTGGTTGTTATCATAAAACGGTGCACGTAGTGAAATATAATTATAAGTTCCTTAACAAAAAGGTCGAATTTTAAATGGTTAAAATTGCCTAATTTTTTAAGTTTGTGTAGTTGTGAGAGTTGTCAGATTTAAATGATCTTTAGGACATTAGGCACTAGTCTTAGATTTGTTTGATCACATTATATTTGGTTTAGGCAACTTTTGTTTATGTGAAAGTTAGAATTTGATATTTTTTCAAACGTAACAATTACGCACTTGACATTGGTGGCGTGTGCCGTTCACTATGAACTATCTGTAAAATTATTAATTTTTGACGTTGCGTTTGTGCATTTATTTGTAATATTTGTTTGCATTTTATACATTTGTTTGAAAACTTTCCTGTCAGTCGTAAGCCTAGTTAAGTATATGAAGGTAAATCACCAACTTAAATAATCATTATAAAAAATAATGATTATTAATATAATAATAATAAATAAACTATGTACCTATAATAATTTTCCATATATATGTATATAAATTATGTTTACTACTTATGAATACAGATTAATTATAGACTTCGAAATCAAACTCTGATCCTACGTCTCACTTTAAAAAAAATATGGGTATAAACATTATAGACATAAATGAGAATAGAAAGAGTAATTTTAGACATTTGTAATACTATATTACTGCATAACAATCATAAATTATATATTAACATACATGTCTAAATATTACATCTAAGATTATATTAGAGCCTCTGACTTCTAAACTAAAATAATCGAAGTAATTCGTAAAATAAATGTTGCACTCGTTCTACAGTTTTCAGGCATAGATGAGGCACTCTGAAAAATAATTAGGTGACCAAACGTGGAAAGTTTCTTCTGCGCTTTTATAGATGGCGTAGGGATTATAAATTACTGAAAATTACACAAGAGGGCGCTATCACCTAGGTTCAGTTGCTTATTCTCGTCTAATTTAATTTAAATATTAATTAATTTGTTTTATGTAAAAGTAAATATTTATTATGTTTGTTTGAGATAACCATGGTGTGAATTGCTTCCTTAATTTACAAAGAATTATATATATATATATATATATATATATATATATACCGGCGTATTTCAAAACTTTGCTAGCAGGATTTAGGCTTCGGTATAAATAATAAATACCCACAGTGGCGCCATCTTTTAATAGATTATGTAAAAATATCGGGAAAAATTGTACTTTTACTGTGAGATGGCACTAGTATCAACGTAAAGCAAGCTACTGAGGACTTTCATACCCCTGATTTTAGGTTATGTTTCGGTTGTAAACCATTATTACTGATATCGATATTTGAAAACGGTTTTGAATAACGATATGAAAACTAAATATCAGTTATGTAACCGTTGCAGCTAAAATTTGAAAACGCCCATGCTTAGCGCGTACTACTGCTACTGACTGATCGCCAAACGTGTGGATACATCGCAAACACGTTCGTCGAACATCCTTTGATAGGTGCACAAAAACCGACACCAACGCCGATCACTGGCATTCACATACAAACAAACAAACAAACAGGCAAACAACCATCCACACGTTCGTGATTGCTGTTTGGTGTATGCTGTTCGCCGTTGTTTGGCAAGCGTGTGGATGAGGCATTAGAATATATAGCTAAAACAGATACTACGACTACTTTACAACGAAAAGGTGATACGCTTACGCCTAATATTATTAATATTAATCCTTATTATTAGTATAATTAATAGAATCAGGCGTTACTTTGCGGAAATCCATTATATAAAAGCTTTTACAAAAATTTACTTCGCAAATATCCGCGTTATAAAATAAAATGATGTGTCTTACCTAGTATGAAGAAGCACCTCCCGCCCTCCCTCAATTGCGTGCACTATCCCCGTCACCACTACTCCCAGCACCGCTACTTCCAACACCACTACACTAGGCAAGACACACCACTGACGATAATACGACACGTGTTTCGCCTCTACACGAGGCATCCTCAGGTGATATAGACTCTACGGTGGCTAAAAAGGCCCACAGGGTTTCTTGCTGGTTCCACCAGGACAAAGGCTTTTTTGGAACCAGTAGTAGTAATAGTAAAAATTTACTTTCAATAAAAATTACATGTAATGTATATGTTAAAAATGATTCTATGGCATTCTATTCTTATATAATATAACTTTATTAACATTTGTCTGTGATGTTGAAGGCTGGTCATGTGGATGCAGACTGGGCAGTAAGTCCGGAAAGGGTGTTTTGAGAAAATGGTAATACACTTAAATAGCTACGTAAAACAGTAGTTAGTACAATACTGCCCTTTCACTAAGGTTTTAATTTTTTTAATTACTTCATTGCACAGTAAAAGATGTTATTGCTTTTAAAAGTAGCATTTTTATATTTTTGTTAGAGCATGATGAGTAGTATGCATTAAATAGTGGAGAAAGGAACAAAAATGTAGTTAACTTACATGTTTTATTTATAAAACTTTAGCAGTGAGATCAAAAATCACATATTTGTTCTAATTATTTGCCATAACAATTCTTAAAAATGGAAAACTTCTCTAAAAATATACATCTTAGCAAAACTTAAAGACTTAATTATAGAGACCAAAAATTATAATGTTTATAATTATGTGTTATTTGGCACAAAATTATTCTCATTAACTTACAAACAACATGAAAAAGCTTTTTAACATAAAATTGTTTCAAAAGGACTTCTCCAAAAAGCACCTTAATGAAAAACAATACTTAGATATAATTAAGAATCACTGATAAGCCAACTTTTAAAATCAGTGTTACCTGGGTGTAATGTCTGCTATCTTCTCTAATCCTTGTAGTGTAACACAGGCTCGACACTCATTTAACACGTCCACTCTCGCCCGAGGCTCTCGTGTAACTGACGCGGTGCGCTTGAGACAGTGACTTATATATAAATGTATGTTTGTGTATTTGTGCATGGTAAATTATTAGTAAATAAAACAAATAACAATATTTACTGTATACTACATATATGCAAACACTACATCTCTTTCTTATCAAGATTTTTTTTCTTTTTTACATTATAACTCATAACAATCACAAAGCAGCTTGTATTGTCTGTATTAATTATTTTCCACTGCTTTTACGTAAACCTTATCTCCCTGTATTATATCTGAGTGAGTTGCTCTGCGTTTCCTATATACATACTCTTTTCCTTTTTCTTTTTTGTATTTTGTCTCTATCCCTGATATCTGAATCTAAATGATTGTCTGTAATTTATTTCACCTATTGATGGAATTTTATCCCTACTTTTTCGTTGAAAAAACAGTTCAGACGGTAACCTCCCGGTAACTGTAAGGAGGGGTGCTGTTATACATTAGAAGATACTCCCACAAACATTTCTTTTAAATCCTTCCTCTCGATCTGGCTGATACGAAGACGTTTCAAAATATCTCTGTTTTGTCTTTCAACTTCGCCGATCATTTGAGGCCAATATAGTACAGTACTAAATAACTCAATGTTACATTCTTTGCAGAAGGATCGAAACTCTTCACTAACGAACTGCTTGCCATTGTCTACGGTGATAGAAATAGGATAACCAAGTCTACTGAACTTTTCTTTTACCATTTTAATAATCTGTAAGCTTGTGATGTTTTTGTAATTGTTTACTTCTTTGTATCGACTATAGTAGTCGACCACTACTAACAAATACTCGTTACTTGGCAGTGGTCCCATTAGATCCATTGTGACATCTATCCATGGAGCTGCAGGCAACTCTCGTCTCTTCATTGGTGCAGTTGGGTTTGGCAAACCCACTAACGTACAACCTTTACAAGCCTTTACTAATTGTTCTACGTCTTTATCGATACACCAAAATGCAATAGCGTAGCTCGTTTCTTGAGTGCTGATATAACTTCAGCTGCGTCCAGATAGATTAGTAGAGACCTTTTCCATTTTTTACACCTTATAGCCATAGATGTGCTATCACATTAAAGCTGATAACGGTATCATTATTTTTTTTTTTTTTTTTTAAAAAAACGTTACCCCCACTCTAAGATTTTCTCCTGTATCGTGGAGGCAGTTTACAAACACAAATTTCACAAGGACAAACATCCAGACCCGGAACAATCATTTATAGGCCATACAAATACTTGTTCCGTGCGGGATTCGAACCCGCGCCCCCCAGCGCAGCAACTCATTGCTAAGCCACTGCGCCACGGAGCCGTCAATTATTATTTTAGGGGCAAACTGAAACAGTTTCTTATATTTTTTTTCTAATTTAATGCTGGTATTTTAATACCCAAAATCCAATTTAATGGTAGTAACTTAGTACCCAAAGTCCAATTTAATGGTAGTAACTTAGTACCTAAAGTACAATTTAATGGTAGTAACTTAGAACCCAAAGTCCAATTTAATGGTGGTACCTACCTTAGTACCCAAACTCCAATTTAATGGTGGTATCTTAGTACCCAACACAGTTTAATGATGGTATCTTAGTACCCAACTCAATTTAATGATGGTATCTTAGTACCCAACTCAATTTAATGATGGTATCTTAGTACCCAACTCAATTTAATGATGGTATCTTAGTACCCAACTCAATTTAATGATGGTATCTTAGTACCCAACTCAATTTAATGATGGTATCTTTGTACCCAACTCAATTTAATGATGGTATCTTTGTACCCAAACTCAATTTAATGATGGTATCTTAGTACCCAACACCAATTTAATGGTTGGTATCTTGGTACCCAAACTCAATTTCATGCTAATAATATGTTCCATAACACTCGCCCTTCTCTTTCGATTTATTTGTTATACCGACTACTTCCATTGGTGTGCCATTTAGGCTTTGGGTAAATTCAATACCTATATTGCGCATTTACAGTATTACTAGTTACCTACTATGCAATGTACAGAAGTCGTGAAGTGTCCACGATTTTTTGTAAGACTTATATATGCCATGAAAGCAGTAAAATAGTATTTTCATTAAAGGCGATAAATATCACACCCACATGTAAAATGCCACTAAAATTTAGCTAACGACATTGTTTTCGGTTCGAATCGAGAGGAGTTTTTAGTAAAATCTACTATTTTTCCATCAAAAATCTTTTTATATAAAAGTTGTGCTAGCAGACATATGTTAAAATAAATCATTATTTTATCATTGCTACATCATCATTACAGCCCTTCACAAGTCCACTGCTGAACATAGGCCTCTCCCAAAGAATGCCACAAAGCACGGTCCTGAGCCACCTGCATCCATCGACTTCCTGCATGTCTTACCAGGTCGTCACTCCATCTCGTGGGGGGACGCCCTACACTTCGCCTACCGGTACGAGGCCGCCACTCGAGAACCTTTCTTCCCCATCGGTTGTCGGTTCTTCGAGCTATATGGCCGGCCCACTGCCACTTCAGCTTACTAATCCGTTGGGCTATGTCGGTTACTCTGGTTTGACTACGGATATCCTCATTCCTAAGTTTATCACGCATAGAAACTCCGAGCATAGCCCTCTCCATAGCTCGCTGAGAGACCTTGAGCTTTCTCATCCGGCCAGCAGTGAAGGACCACGTCTCAGTTCCGTAAGTCATCACTGGCAACACGCACTGGTTGTACAATTTCGTTTTAAGGTTTTGAGGTATGTCTGACGAGAAGATGTGTCGTAGCTTCCCGAACGCTGCCCAGCCGAGTTGAATCCGTCGATTGACCTCTCGGTCGAAGTTGGACTTACCTAGTCGGACTATTTGTCCCAGGTAAACATACTCGTCAACAACTTCGAGCTTAGTGTTGCCATCAACTACCGGCATAGGTGTGACATGGACATTAAACATGATCTTTGTTTTGTCCATGTTCATCTTAAGACCTATCCGTTGGGAAACACTATTGAGGTCATTGAGCATAGTGCTTAGGTCCTCCAGCGATTCTGCCATAAGGACTATATCGTCGGCAAATCGAAGGTGAGTGATGTACTCGCCATTGATGTTGATACCGTATCCTTTCCAGTCCAGAAGCTTGAAAACGTCTTCCAATGCAGCGGTGAAGAGTTTCGGGGATATGACGTCACCCTGTCTTACACCTCTCTGCAATTGGATAGGTTTCGTACTCTCGTTCTATACTCGGATAGCCATCGTAGCCCTACTGTACAAGCACTTCAACACTTCGATATACCGACAGTCAACTTGGCACCGCTGAAGGGACTGCAGCACCGCCCAAATTTCGACGGAATCAAAGGCTTTCTCATAGTCCACATACGCCAGACATAGTGGCAAATTGTACTCTTCGAACTTCTGTACAATTTGCCGAAGGGTATGTATGTGGTCTATGGTGCTAAAGCCCTTTCGGAAACCGGCTTGTTCGGGAGACTGGAAGTCGTCAAGTCTGCGCGCGAGACGATTCGTAATGACTCTCGAAAACAGCACGTAGACGCGGCTCAGAAGGGAAATCGGTCTGTAGTTCTTCAAGAGAGCGTTGTCACCTTTCTTGAAGAACAAGACCACCGCACTTCTGCTCCACGCCTCCGGTGTAATGCCACCATGGAGGACGGAATTAAAGAGCTTCTGAAGGACTTCAAGTACCGGTCTTCCACCCGCTTTCAGAAGCTCCACTGTAATTCCATCCTCGCCTGGGGCCTTACCGTTTTTAAGGTGCTGGAGAGCCATTCTAATCTCGCTCAGACTGACGTCCGGAATATCTTCGGAATAGTGTCGGATGAGACTCGCTCTTGGATCGTTACTCACACTTGCGTGTGGCTCCAACGATGACGTGTACAACTGCCCATAGAACCTCTCAATCTCACTCAAAATCTCAGGTGTCCCGGAAACGATGCTGCCACACTCCGTCTTCAGCTTTGACAGTTGGCTCTTTCTGGCAGACAGATCTCTGGCAAAGACTTTGGAGCCTTGGTTCCGCTCGATCGCTTCTTCAATACGAGCTGTATTGAAGTTGCGTAAATCCCGCCGCATGCATTTGGAGATCTGTCTGTTCAGATGCCTGTATGCTGTCAAGTCTGTTGAAGAATGTAGCTTCATCTCCCGTCTAACAGCCTTGAGATTAAGAGTGTGATCGGAGAGTTTTTGTGTTCTTCTGCGGCGGGTCTTGCAGAACTTAGCTCCGACCGCATGGACAGTTTCCACGAGCTTGTCATTCATATCGTCCACTTCATTGCAGTCTTCTAGGCACTGAAAACGGTTTTGTAACTCGAGCTGAAAGGTTTCGGGACTTTGGAACAGAGCACGAGGGGGACGGAGCGTTGACTTCATTAGACGAGACCTCTCCAACTTAACGTTTAGGTTCAGTGTGCCTCTAACCATTCGGTGATCGCTACCAGTTTTCACCCTCGCGATCACGGAGACATCACTGAACAGTTGTCGTCTGGTCGTCATAATGAAGTCAATCTCATTTTTTGTCGAACCGTCGGGGCTCGACCAGGTCCACTTCCTGTGGGGCCGCTTCTGGAAGAAAGAGTTCATCATATAGAGTACCTCTTTCTCCATGAAGTCGGCCAGCTGCTGGCCCCTTGGGTCCCGTTGCCCTATTCCAAATTTCCCTACTTTCAGCTCACCGTTCTCTCTTGTGCCTAGTTTTGCGTTGAAGTCTCCCATTAACACCGTATATTGGGTTTTGGAGGAATGCATGGCTCTAGAGATATCCTCATACATTCCCTCCACCTCCTCATCGGGGTGTGCCGAGGTTGGTGCGTAAACCTGTATGACCTTCAGCGAATACCGTTTAGTGATTCTGAGTATAAGGTACGCAACCCTCGTCGACACACTCCCGATCTTTACAACGTTGTTAACGAGAGACTTGTGGACGATAAATCCGACACCTCCTTGGGACAGATGGTCGCCCTCCCGGTGATAGAGCAAGTTGCCGGATTCGAGGATTACGTGTCCTCCCCCTCTCTTCGGACTTCGGATAATCCTATAATATGCCAGCGCAACTTGTCTATCTCTTCTTCTAGCTCCACAATCTTCTCGTCAGTCCTCAGGGTGCGTGCGTTGTACGTTGCCAGGTCGAGTCCTCAGGGTGCGTGCGTTGTACGTTGCCAGGTCGAGTCGTCTAAGGTGGCAACCGAACCTCCACCAGAGATTCTTAGCACCCCCTGCCCCGCCGTTACCATGGTCGCCACCGTAGCCAGGAATAGCGGGGCCGCCGGGGACTGGGGGCCGTTTCTTTGTTACTGTCATTCATAGGGAGGTATTTGCCATAGTTGCCACGCTTGGCGAGCGGGTTGGCAACCGCAGTTTTTTTATTGTTAGTTTGTTGTTATCAAGAAGATGCTGCTGCCCATCTCCTGCCTGTTTCCCTTTGTCGCCTTTTACGACACCCACGGGAAGATATGGGGTAGTGGATATTCTTGACCGCCACTACACAGCTCATTACTCACGGCAGGCATTAATGGACACAGATTTTGAATTATCTTTTTCATTTCGTTAGTAATCCTCTTTCAGAAATTCTAGTACACGGTTAAGGTATTTCTTTTCATTTGTGGATTTTCACTGGTAAAAAAGTTTACTGGAAGTATTCTCTTTGTGGCAAATTTTATACAGAAGCACAGAATACATAATAGTACAGGGCACAGAAAATTTACTCCGTAAAATCATTTAAATAAATAGCGACTCTAGCTATGCATGAGAAAGCACCAGCATCCAAATAAAAAAGAATCATCAGAATATGTTCTTCTAAAAAACAGTTCTAAGGTAACTTTCAAAAAGTTACCTTAGAAGTTGGTTGAAAAAAGAAATAACTGACATACTGCTCTCTCGGTTACCACGGTAGTATAGGCTGTAATAAATGATATATCTAATAATTGTCTATCTGATAACCATCAGCAAGCTTACTCTTGAATCCAATAACAATTTCGATCCAAAGTCAATTTCAGTTATTAATATTGCTGTTTTAATTTTTCCAAACAATACAACAACAATAGCATTACTGTAATTTATCTATACATATAATAAAACTGTAAATAGCAGATGTCTGTACATTTTATATTTTTGTAATAAAAGTGATTGAGGGGTACTAAAAATAAGTAATTAAATACATTTCTACCATTTTTAGAATTTTCTGTCTGTCTGTCTGTCTGTCTGTCTGTCTGTTTGTTTGTTAACGTATCACGTATAAAGTACTAATTTATATCATAAGAATTGTTAAGGAAATTATAAAGTGTATCTTCGGGTTACATTAAGTCTTTATTTCATTAAAATCAGTTCATTCCATCAAAAGTTATGATAAATATTCTGAAGTATGGGTAGGGAAGTATAGGTACGAATTTGCTCAACGGTGGCTTTGTTTGAGTCATCAAGTGCATTTTAAACTAATATCATATCATAAATCATAGTTAAATTATGTAAAATAATGATATAATTATGTATATCTAAAACGCAGTAAACAAAAGTATTAAAGAACGTATTATATTATACAAAAATATATCTTATTAACTAAATCTGAAGCACAATAGTTAACCCATTTCTTCGATAGATGGTGGTGTGGCATAAATGTGATACAAAAAGGCAGGTTAAAATTTATTCCTGTAGTTGAGTTTCATATTTGCTTCTAACCTTTATATTAATGACACGCTGCCCTACTGCGTGTTGACAATCTCATTTATTTTTTATTTTTTTACCGCCGAGTACTCTATGTGGTAAATCAAATTTTAAGAGCTATTAACAATTTCATTTTTCGGCGAGGATCAAACTTTCTTTTTTGCTTACTATGCAGGCACTGATTTATAAGTTCTTTTATGTTTTTTATTGTATCAATCGTGTGAATTAATCTCTTATTTTTAGAATTGATGTTAACAGCGCCATCTCTCTTAAATCTATACATATAATAAAAATGGTAATAACATGTTATGTCTGTTTCTGAATATTGTATAGTATATTAATTTGCGACTAAAATCATTATTGGGACTGTAAATAATTAAATAAGTACATTTTTATAATTTTTAGAATTGTACTATCTGACGGTCTGTCTGTTTGTTTATGGACGCATGACGTTTTGAGTAAACATCTTTTTTTTTCAATGAAATCCTTAAGAAAATCATAAAGCGTATTATCAAGTTCATTTAATCTTTGTTTTATTGAAATTGGTTAATTCTATCGAAAGTCATGATTATTATTTTGAAATGTAGATTCGAATTTGTTTAATGGCGCCACAAAATCCCAAAAATAGTAATAAAAAGATTCGTGTGTAAAAAAAACGTTCTATTATAATATATTTCGTATCGTTTTATTATAGTACTTAAAACACAGTAAAAATATGTTTTCCTTAAATTAAAAAAGGATGTTTTCTCACAAAGAACGTAATAGATGGCGTTGTACAAATTACAACCTTTTCTGAATTGCGGTGTTAAGATTTTACGCAGGTGAATCGTATTGAGACTCACTGTAATAATTTATGTCCATGAGCCTGACGAAGCTGCAAGCCTGTAAGGTATATATACAGAGGTATTGAAATATTTAATTATTCAACAAAACTCGACTAAAACTAAAAGTAGCAAAATTGCAATAAATGTCGTGATGGTGATATTGTTTTATAGCCAGAATCACTCTAATACCAAATAACTTTTTTTTCAGTTTTAAGTAAAGTAAAGTTGCAGCCTATTTACGTCCCACTGCTGGGCACAGGCCTCCTCTCATTTGAGGGTTTTAGGGCAAGGAAATGTCCACCGCGCTGCCCCAATACGTGTTGGCGAACTTCACATGTCATCGAAATATTATTTTTTATTTCTCAAACATGCAGGTTTCCTCACGATTTTTTCCTTCACCGCCGAGCACGTGGTAAATCAACACTTAAAATTGCAATTGACAATTTCATTGGTGCTGGCGGGGATCGAACCCGGGTTGCTCGAGTACTGTGAAGCTTATGGCGAGCGCTAACCATCTGAGCTACCACGGCTCAGGCTTCAGTTTTAAGATAGGGATAATAACATCGATGTTGGCATCGCTAGCTCAACATCGATGTTCGATGTTTAGGCCACTCAAAACATCGATGTTGACCATTATCGATGGTTTTTGTATATGTGTAGATAGTTACACATTGTTTTAAAATTATGTGGGTATACACAGCAAGGGAAAAGTAACAATTAACTTGAATATCAATTTACGTAGAATAGTTATTATGCGACAACCGACAACGACACTACAAAATAAAGCGAAAGCAGTGACCATTGTGACATTACAGGAGACACTTGACAATTAAGTTTGACTCACCATACTGACATTTTTTTAGATTAACGA
The DNA here is from genome assembly GCA_963668995.1 of Parnassius mnemosyne. Lineage (NCBI taxonomy): Eukaryota > Metazoa > Arthropoda > Insecta > Lepidoptera > Papilionidae > Parnassius > Parnassius mnemosyne. The sequence goes on along the minus strand of CAVLGL010000096.1, from coordinate 3,785,133 downwards.
TGCGTTCAGAAATTCTGAATTATTCAAAATTTTTAATCTTCAGAGCAGATGCAAGATTTAGTTGATATTGATTTCGCGAGTTCGCATTGTTTGCAAGTTCCCAATTATCGATTATGGGTTCATTGACGTCGATGTTTCGATGTTTGACATATGTCAACATCGATGTTAAAACATCGAAGTTTTAATTTTTAACATCGATGATCATCTAACATCCCTATTTTAAGTGTGTTTCCCACTCAGCGTGTGTTATGCGACGATCGTAAATAAAGCGCAAGGTCAAACTTTACGCGTCAGTACTGATTGTTTTGCACATGGCCAGCTCTATATTGCTTTTTCTCGCGTTAGTAGTCCCCGTAACCTTTTTCTGTACGCCCCGGCTAAGTCTACTTCTATCGTCGTTTACACAGAAGCTCTATCATAAACGACTTAGAACTTTGAGAATATCGATTTATTTTGTTACCACTTATTCATAGAGTAATGATATAAATCGGTTAATATTCTCTTACCCTAAACGTCAAATTCTTTAAGTAAAACCTATATTCGCGAGCTACGCCGCGGGCACAGCTAGTAATAAATAAGACATCAAATTTTATCTATGTTTCCATGTTATTTTAAATTGATTTGTTTTCTTTTAATTACTGTTGTAAAAGAAACTAATTTTTGGTTTATTTTAAATATAGTTTTTACTGTTATATAAAAAATTTAATTAATAAATTTAAGAACAGATACATACCTACTAATGATGATAGATTAATTAAAATATTTCTTTATTAAATAAATGGTTAAACATTGTATCATAGTTTTATTAATAAATCCTTATTAAAATTACATTACTTTTATTTTTAATACTTATAAAATTATACATTTAATGTAACTTAACATTATATTCATATTTCCTACATGTGAAATCCACCAATAAACCTCTCAGAAATGAGAGTAGACCTCTGCCAAGCAGTGGGACATATAAAGGCTGTAAATTTACTTTTTTTAGGCTAATATTGATTAACAGTACTTTATCCGTAACATATCTTCTGAAAAGATTCTTCTCTTTGGAGGTTGCATATTTAGATTTTTATTCATGGCTTAATATATAAGTCCTAAATAATACAACAATAAGCTCTAAACTCATCATCACTGATAGAAAAGACTAAATCTTTAAAATGCATTATCTAAGCTCATTCACACTCAGCAACATCTTTATTTTAATTGTAATGCACAATTACGGCGTAGAATATTAAACGGTACGACTTTCCATTGACGTCAGTCGAGTTTGGTGTTGATACGTATTTTTACATAAAGATTACATTTTTATAAGCACACACAAAGTTTCAATATGCGGAAACACGTACTTATTGAGAAAAAAATATTGTAAATCAAATAATTTTGCAATATTTAGGCACGCCACATACATACGGAATTCCGTTTCGAGATTCCGTTTCGGAATTCCGAACGGATCTGCCACACACAAACGGAATCCCGTTTTGCCCGCAAAATATCGAACGGAAAACTACCGTACGTGTGTGGCGGAATTCCGTTTCGAGATTCCGTTTCGATATTTCGATTTGGAATCCCGAACGCAGCAAGTCCATATAAAATCTATGACCCGCCACACACGTACGTTATTTTTCCGTACGGAATTTCTCCGATTCGAGATTCCGTATGAACGCCTGTGCGTTCGGGATCCCGAACGGAAAAAAGCCGCTCCGAACGCACGTCTTCCATAAATTTTGTACGAGTCGCAATACACATACGTAAATTCCGTACGGAATGCGCTCAGTGTTCGTCGCACGACCGAAGCGAGTAGGTGTATTTATGTATGTGTTTACATTTAATCTTGTAGGTGTATAGCTTTTCGTAACCTTTCATCTTATTTTATTTAATAATTCGTCGATAGAATTTACATACATAAATATTTAAAAAATATCTTTGGATAGATAGATCTTTTTACATAGTATTGACTATATTGCAAGCTTAGGGTGATAAGGGGATGCACCTAGTAAGAATGATACAGCAACAATGGAATTTGCAATTAGAAAATCGTCGTCATTATTCGCTGGCAGAATGTCTAGACTCAATGGCTAACTTCTCTCAACTGACCCTTGTTATTCCGAACGGAAAAAAAACGTGTGTGTGTGATGTATTCACGGAATCCCGTTTCGGGATTCCGTGAATTAATTAAACTAATTCCGTATGTATATGGCCGGCCTTAGTCAATTCCTACCGTGAAACTGACGCCATTTTTATTATTATTGTCAGTAGGGATGTCGATTCTTTCCGAAAAAGATCGATTTTTTAAATAGATTCGAATTGTAAGCTGATGTATCGATTCCCAAAAAATCGATTTTCATTTTCGATTCATGTTTGCATTTATAATGTAAATATAAATCCATTTTATGAGAAAAAATCCCCTTCATCATAAAAACATAAGGGGACTGATTCAGAAGGATTTCTGTATCTATTTTGAGACTGCTACGTCTCCGGCGCTGCGGAAAGAGCAGCCTCTACGCCTTAGCGTAACAAATCGCAAGCATCCCTCTTCGCCTCCGCAGCTTCGGCTTGTTGGTCGCCTTCGGCGACCAGCCTCAGCCGCTCCGTCTCGTCCGATGCCTACGATTTGTTACAGCAGGCGGAGGCTGCTCCCCCTACGCGCCTCCGGCTCTATAAAACCACTCTAGGGGTAGGACAGACTCGTACCAGGTGGAGTCGGGGTCAATCAATTCGGTTCTTTGACATAAGTTGAACCTAACCTATTTTATTTGTTATCTGCCCTAATAGGTACTGTTAAATAAAACAAATTTCAATAAGAGATCATTTCTCATGGTATCTTTCTTGTTTTTCATAAAATGGGTTTATATTTACATTATAAATAGAAACATTAAAAAAATATAGATATTTTAGAAATCGATTTTTTGTGAACCGATACATCAGCTTACGATTTGAATCGATTTAAAAATCGACCTTTTTCGGAAAGAATCGACATCCCTATTGACGTCGACAATGACATTACAAAATGGCGCCAGTTTTATGGTAGGATTAGACACAAACATTGCAAGAATAATTGATTTTCAATAATTCTTTTCTCAAAAATTACGCGTTTCCGCATGTTGAAACTTTGTGTGTGTGCTTATAATAGTGTAACTTTTCTGTAAAAATACGTATCAACACCAAACTCGACTGACGTCAATGGAAAGCTAAGCCGTTGGAACAGCTGTTATGATTAAACGATGACCTGTACTTATGTCATAGATATAGTATATACTCCAGTTGAGTTTAATACTATATCTATGACTTATGTAATTTGATTCAAAGTGGTGATCACATATCTTTTTAGTAGTTCAAATTTTTACTACCAACTTTCCTCCCCCTGATTCACCCCATTCATGGAGTATTTATTTATTTATTTATTTATTTATTTAACACCAACAAGACATACACTAACAAAAGCATAATATTTTTGCAAAAAATCATAAAAACTAAGTGTTGACTTAATTACAGGTGTTACACACATTGCATAAAAAAAAATAGGCACAAGTAGACATATGCAGTGAATTAAATTGAATACAAGAATTAAGAGATCAATAAATATATCAGAATTTAGTATTATATAATTATTTAAATTAAATCATGCATTGATTCCACTATTGTTATTATCATTAGAAATTTCATAAACGTTAAACATAACAAAAATAAAATAGTTAATAAATCATAATATACAATCATTACTTAATCACAATTTAGCTTTTATATTACTAGTAAGAAAAACAATATAATTTTACTGTGAATTACAATTATTTGAAGAATATAAATGTAATATATCACTTTTAAATTTCCAAAGATTATCTGAAAATATGTCAATATCAACTTTTCTATCTTTATGTTTATTATCAGTATTCATTATGGCACTAATACAATTCTTATGTGATAATTTATATATAGCATTATAACTCAACATCAATCTATTAATCGGAGAATAGCGCGCTTGACGAGAACGTGTGCTCTTTTCTACGAATGGTATAAAAGACAACGGCCTTTTTGACTTCAATGGGGTACGAAAATTTAATTTGGCTAGTAAATAAGAACTATCAATGACGCCATTCACCAACTTATACAAGAAAATAAGGTCAAGGAGCTGTCTTCGATTCGAAAGTGGCTGAAGGTTAAAGTAATTTAGCCTATCTTCGTAAGTTCTAAGAGTTTTAACTAGATTATGATCGTAAGATAAATGCAAAAGAAATCTCTTTTGTATCCTTTCGATTTTGTGTGAGTAAATATTAAAGTGGGGATTCCATACTACGCCGCAGTATTCCAAGATACTTCGTACCAAAGCTGAGTAAATAATTATTTTAGTGCGAGTATCCCTGAATTGCTTACAGTTACGGAAGAGGAAGCCAAGATTCCTAAAACCCTTGTTGACAACATTATCAATGTGGATATTATAACGAAGCTTATTGTCAAGCGTAACTCCTAAATCGCGTATGTGAGGAACTTCAGACAGAATACGACCATCAATGTAATATGTTGTTGCAAGAGATGTTTTCTTTCTAGAAAATTTTATAACATGACATTTGTCAGCATTTAGTGTCATACCGTTGTTACGACACCATAATGTCAAGTTATTTAAGTCTTCCTGTAAGAATTCTGCATCAGAATTTGAGGAGACAGGTCTAAAGATCTTTAGGTCGTCAGCAAATAAATAAAACTTAGAATTCTCAAAGCATTTATTGATGTCGTTGATGAAAATGTTAAACAACAAAGGCCCAAGATGAGATCCTTGAGGTACGCCAGAATAGGCAAAAAACGGCTCAGAAGCATAACCATCAACAACAATAGTTGACGACCGATTGGCAAGATATGACTTAAACCAGTCCAGCAAAGGGTTTGCTATACCTATCCTTTTGAGTTTGACAAGTAAAATAGAGTGATCAACCTTGTCAAAGGCCTTACTGAAATCTGTGTATATTGCATCAACGGATTGGCCAGTATCAAGAGATTCAGTAATGTCTTCCACAAAGGAAACAAGGTTAGTTACTGTTGATCGAGCCTTCACAAACCCATGCTGTTCAGATGTAACAAATTGTTTACAGAGTTGACTACTCTATACTCCATGACCCCATTTTACGGTAACTGTTGTTATTGTTACAATTTACCAATTAAATCAGGGCAAAGGTCTTGGACCATAGAGCTTAGTTTAATTTGTATTTAGGTCATAAAACTCTTCGCTCACCCAGAAGGCAATGGACGACAATAATATCTAAGCCCCTAAGTGAACAAAAACACCTAAGATTTATGTTGCCATCGAAGACCCTGTTAGAATGTTAAATGCTTTGCTCCGTACAAATCAAAACTCTGTTTTTGGTGTAAAGTCTAACGACAACAATAATTATTATTAATGTCAGCGCAGTCTGATGGCTTACACGTTGAACTTGGTCTGCTCCGAACGAAATCCGGCCATGTGTAGCATCGAACCGAACAAACCGCCATTAATGTGTACGTATGACACAACTAAAATCTGTTGATGTTTTAAATGTTATTATATCATTAATAATTACTTTAGTTATGTGTAACATTATCATTAACTGTAATTGTCAAATAAGTAATGTAATTATAAGTTTATGTATAATGTGTATTCAGTTTGTAAATTACATAATATACAGCACAGGGTTCAAATCCCGGGTAGAACTAAAAATCAGTTATTGGGTTTTCGTTTATACATCATATTATAAATAACTTATAATCATACGTATACTCTCATGCCTGTTACCCAGAGAGGTAATACGAATGGCATGAGAATTACGAACATGCGTGAGATACTGTTCTACAATTCTGGAACGTGATTTTATACTTGCCACTAAGAAAATACAGTCGAAGATAAAATGACACAAACGTTATTAATTTGATTGATTTAACCAGGCTAGTGTGCGCTAAATTAGATTTATATTAGATTACCAAGGCTAGGTCGGGTTTATAGGCTTACCCCAACAACGTGTTATACGTGTAGATTTGAGTGGGAGTGACCCACTCAAATCTACACGTATAACACGTTGTTGGTAGTGGAGGTAGGTCCCATCCCTGAGTGAAAGTATCTTCGCTTATCGTACGGGTCGGCTGGTCATCCCTGGCAGTTTAGTGGTGGGGTGGCTGTTAACCGATGCCTCGCTTTACTCTTGATAGCGAGTGAAAGAGCTATGGAGTTCAGGTAGTCACCTAACTCCGGACGTGGGACTCTTGTAGTAGAACCCCAAGTTTAGGTTAAGGCGTGTTCAATTAAAAGTAGTCGCTGTATTTCTTTTTATTATTGAGAAAAGGAATGACTGTAGTTGAGCGAACTAGCAGCGATACGAAAGGTCATTTACCTTAAAAACGACTGTGGAGTTGACAATCTATTATCTATCTCTTTCCATCTTGTGTATTTGTCGTAACAGCTGTACTCTGAACGAATTCACAAAGGCCGCTTATTGTAAAATATCTTTAAGTTGTGCATAATATACCTATTTATGTTTGTCTAGTTTCTTAGTTTGTAACTGCACTATTGTATTAGGTAATACACCTGTGATGATAGTTGTAAGTGGTAAATAAATAAATAAATAAATTATAACAAAATTTATAAAATAGTTTAGTTTTTTGGTTTGCTAGACATTTTTTAAAACTATATTGTCGTCTTAAATATATAATCTAACTATCAAAAAGTTACGCACACCTGCTACTTCTAATAACTTTGCATTGGTTTTGTTTACATTTAGTATCTCTTCTCGTTGGCCGTACTGCCAACGTTTTTTTTTTTTTGTGGACATTTTCTCTGTTTGGGATACCCACTACCAGAGACTAATGTTGAACAATTTATCCATAGAATGAGGTTTATCCAACTAAATTAGTTAGGGTCGTTCCATACTATAAATGAACCGTAACGAGTATTCGATAGATCCTATAAGTGAATGATTTTAGAATATTAAGTAGGTAGTGTTATAAAATATTTTTTAAACTATGATAGCGTACAATGCTACACGAACTAGATATGGTATGAAATCGCTTAAACACAACAACAATCTTGCGCTTCGAAGCCTCCGAAACCATAATATGATCTCTGTGAAAAAAAGACGGAAACTTGGTCTTTACGACTTGGTTAAATAGGATTTGGCAGCAATAGTCTATAAACACTGACAGTTCCGTGACAGTCCGTTTTGGTACGTAAAAGTGATGTGGTGTGTTATAATATGTATGCGCATTTAAACTATAAGTGGAAATGATTTAACAAATGCTTTGATTTGAATTTAAATTTCAAGCTTTATAGCACCTTGATCTTGACCTTGTCTATCATCATCAACTAATCGCTGGGTTAAGCTTAGGTATTATAAGATTTCTCAAAATCTTGTGACTAAATGTGAGCTTAGTTTTGTGATATTCTGAAAAAGCACATTAGGTGAGGCTGTATGGTCTAAGATCTTTGCTGCCCTAACAATCGTATGGTTTATGGGTTTTTTTTTTAAACTTTTAGACTGGTTGGTCGTGTTACGGCGGCTCTTCACGTTGGCCAACACACTGGCGAATGTGTTGGCCCACAACGATGGCCATCGTGTAGAGCAGGTGTTTAAGCTACGTTGGTACGTATTGGAACGATGGCCCACAAGTTGGCGCGAGACGGCGGCTCTTCACGTTGGCCAACACACTGGCGAATGTGTTGGCCCACAACGATGGCCATCGTGTAGAGCAGGTGTTTAAGCTACGTTGGTACGTATTGGAACGATGGCCCACAAGTTGGCGCGAGACGGCGGCTCCTCACGTTGGCCAACACACTGGCGAATGTGTTGGCCCACAACGATGGCCATCGTGTAGAGCAGGTGTGTAAGCTACGTTGGTACGTATTGGAACGATGGCCCACAAGTTGGCGCGAGACGGCGGCTCTTCACGTTGGCCAACACACTGGCGAATGTGTTGGCCCACAACGATGGCCATCGTGTAGAGCGGGTGCTTAAGCTACGTTGGTATGTATTGGAACGATGGCCCACAAATTGGCGCGAGATCCGTGTGGTGTCGGTTTTTTGCAAAAGATCAAAGCGTTGTGGCAGAGTATTGGCCGTCGCTTCCACACGTTGGGCGCACGTTCAGTTTGCTACGAGCTCCCAGAGTGATCGCACGCACCTGATTTTTGAAATTTTATATGCACGCATCGTAACTAGTGTCTACGTAATGGCAGTAACAATGACCAATGGCAAAACTTTTCGCTTTACAGAGCCCTACCAAGCCGAAAATTGTTTGTAAAACACAAGTCTTTTTAAAAAAAATGTTATTATACACTATGATTTTCTCCTGTATCGTGGAGGCAGTTTAGAAACATAAATTGCATAAGGACAAACATCCAGACCCGGAGAGATTATGTGCAGGCTATACAAATACTTGTTCCGTGCGGGATTCGAACCCGCGGCCCCTTGGGCAGCAACTCATTGCTAAGCCACTACGCCACGGAGCCGTCAAGAAATGAAATTTCTTTTTTCCATTTCTTTTTGATCACCCTTATCTTATACACATTCACGTTGTAGTGATTAATTGTGTATTAATTTATTTATTGATGTATTAATTGATTTATTAAATATCTTAAAATCTATAATATATATTAAAATCAAATTAAAAAGTAGGATACTAAAATCATGTTTTTACTGTCTTTATTATTCCCTATTAGTTACTTTATTTCGTTAATAATACTGTAATTATTAGCTATGGAAGAGCGAAGTCACCTGTTACAGGAATTATTTTGCTTACTAGGTGACCTCGATCACTGATCATATAATGTAACTTTAATGTTTGACGAAATAAATTATTTATTATTATTATTAAGTTTTATTCTATAATTATATAATAAGAATAACCCTTTTTAAAAAGGTTTTGTTTAATAAGATTTGACAACAGTTTCATAGACAGGTTTCGAATATTTTCCAGGCCTTAGTTGTAAAAGTGTTAATTATACCTATGCCTAGGTGTGTTAATGTTTATATAGTTCACTTATCTGTATAACGTTAGTGTATAATAAAGAAATATTAAAAATTTATATTAAAAATATTAAATATAAAAAATAGTGAAAATTTAATAAAAAAATAGTGGTATGCTGTGAATAAATAAACCGCAGCAGCCGTTAGCGCATCAATAATCATTTTAATAAATTCGTCCGCACATTGGCCTGAACCGAAGCAAACTGAACGACCTTCCAACGTGTGGACGCGATCACAATTTCTTGGCCAATAACTCTGCCAACACATTCTAGCACAGAGTACATTATATATAGGGAACTATATAGTGTTGGGTAGGACACGACATAAAGTAGAGTTTGTAAGAGTAGCCTCTTTTTTGTACTGAGCCAGTACAATGTCCCACTTCAAATGAGGTGAGGCTAACGAGGTTTGGTATTTGGGCGAGGCGTGCTGAAGCCCGACGAAACGTTTGAAGTTACGAGTATAAATATGACATTTGACGTTATTGCCGTACAGTTACAATCTGTACTCTGATTGAAGACATTGACTATGAAACGATACATACACGATTATATTGTTTGTAATTAGGTAAATAAAAAGATAAAGAAATATATTTTAAAGAATATAATAAAAAAGCTTGCAAATAAAATTATAAATTAGAATGTAAAAATAATATTTGCGCGACTTTGTTGCCACTAAGCCGGTTCCTTCTCTCCGTAAGGACCTGGCCTGCTTTACTGAAAGTGCGCTCGGAAGGCACTGAAGTGGCAACAATACAAAGCCGTTTTAAAAATAACTTATAAAGCCTAGGATAGGCGTCCTTTTTAACGAACCACCACTTGGCAGGATCTTGGGACCTTGGCAGTAGGGGTTCCTCGAGGTATTTATCAACTTCGATAATACCCCCTGCAGTCGGATTAATATTTTTTATTATCATATCCACTTGCTCATCAAACTCATTCCATATGCTATGTTTACGCTTACGGGATGGCGACGAAGATGGCGGCTCTGATGTACATGTGCTTTGTATTTGAATTCGCCCGGCCATGGCTTTGATATTTGTACATGCTTTACTGTAAGCGTACTCATTCTCAAACCCATATTTTTTGAATCTTGGATCTAATATAGTGCTTTCAGCAAAAATATTATTCTCCTCAATGCACGAAAACCTTGTGCTAATTTCATTTAAAAGCACTTGGGTCATTCGTAAAACACAGTCCGGATGTGGCGTAGATAAAAATTTTTGGCATTTCTTTTTGAGGGCGTTTGATATAAGTATAACCTGAAATTTATAAAACACCTCATACATGAAAAAAGAATGTTAAAATTGAAAATACAAAATAAATGCGTTATCTATTACTTCACCTCTGATATTGTAACATTCTTTTCTGAACTCATCTCCTCAGTTACATCTTTGAAAAATGAAAGAATTTCTATTGCCGAATCCAAAACCTCAATGTCTTCAGAAGTCATATTTATAGTATCGGGATAATCGATAGCAATTGTGGACATAACACTGTTTTTAATTTTTAACACCCTTTCGAACATATCATACGTGGAGTTCCAGCGTGTGGAAACGTCTTGTTTTATCTTCAATAGGGGTTCATCTAGCTTCTTTTGCATATTTTTTAATCTTTCAGATGCAAGTGGACTTCTACGAAATAATTCGACAATTTGTTTAATTTTTGTAGTAATATCTTTTATTTCTTTTAATGCAGATTGGACTATAAGGTTAAGAGTATGAGCGAAACAAGGTATGTGCTTCCAATTATTAAGTCTTATAGCAGCTTTGATATTATAAGCGTTATCACTGATTGCTGCTACAATTTTGTCAGTAATTTCCCAATTATCTGTAATTCTTTTTAGTTCTAGTGCTAGGTTTTCTGAAGTATGTCTATCTGGAAACTGTATACATTCCAACAAAAAAGATTTTAATGCTGCTTGCTGATTGAAAAAATGTATTGTCACGGCTAAGTAATTATCATTGGGGGCTGATGTCCACCCATCGGTTGTAATGCACACATGTTCTGCTTGACAGAGTTCTGACTTAACCTTTTCTTTTGTTTGATTATAGACATTAGTCATCAATGCATTAGATAACGTCTTACGACTAGGTAACTGGTAGGCTGGATTTAATTCTTTAATAAAATCTTTGAGTTCAGGGGATTCAATGAGATGGAAGGCTAAGTAATTTTTTGTGAATAATTTTACCAGCATTTTGTTTAGATGTTCAGTTTTTTTAGCAGAAAGCGGTTTATAAAAGTACTGTGTTAGTTTCGTGTTAGTGGCTGGAGCTTTTTTATATAGGTTGGTGTTTTTAGTGGTGGCTGGTAAGAAATCAGATGTTTCAGGCATGACATAAGTTGAAGCAGTAGATGTGGAAGCAGTAGGCATCTCAAGTTCTGGTGCCTTCGAATCAGTGGAATGTGTTGTCAAATTATGGATTTCTGTTGCAGAAGAAGCTATATTTTCAATCGGACATTCACGTATAGCGACAAACACTTGTGGATGCTTGCTTTTTGTGTGTCTGATTAGGTTGTAAGCACCACCGCCTTTGTATGAAAATTCTTTCTGACAAAAATTGCATTTGGCTTTATCATTTTTGAGGTCTTTAAAAAACTGCCAAGCTTTTGAGGATTTTCTATCACCATCACCAGACATACTGCGCATGCAAAAAGCAAACAGAAAAAATGTCAAATAAAGTAAACATCTGAAAACCGTTATTAGCAGGGGATATTTTATTTATGTAGCCTGGTAACCCTTAAATAGGGTATCTATTTTGATTTGACATACCTACACAAATTATAAAGTTGTATGTACAAGACATAAACTTTGTTTGTTGACATAAACCCTGCCGCTGCCGCTCGCACCGCTGAGGTGTCTTGGCCAACGGACAATCGACATTCGCTAAAATGTCTTTTACTTAAATACTTTACTAACACCTATAACTATACAAAGTTTATAGGTATCTTTTATTCAAATGTAGTCATAAACAAAAGTATCAACTCAGACGAATAAACATATTAAAACCATAACAAAATTAAAACACTAACACAAAGTAGCCATACAAGCAAAATAAATAAGAATTGAAAGTCATTCATAAATCATGAATTAATACAAAGACTTACATACCTGAATATATACCTAAATAAAAATATCTATTCACTTAAACTACACAAACGAAGTATCAAATTAAAAACTTTTGCACTGGTCACTGACTCAAGTACGTTACGATATTCAAAACACATATAAATGGAAAGAGTTCGTTGCAATGTGCGCCTCACAGTATTTATTAATATCAATGTCAGCAACATATTTCCCTCTCGCTCGAGATTCGAAACGCTGTCACGTAATGTTCATTTTAGAATGACGTACTATTCTAATTTGTAGCATGCATTTCGCTCCCTCTCTTTCCTCATAGTTTTACGCAGACGGAGAGTGAGTAAGGCGACTTCGCGACTGCCGCGACATAAAATTTGAAGTAGTACATTAAAAAATGCCGAGCCGCTCTTACATTTTGACGTCATGTCCGGGACAAATGTAACGCCTCTTGTATGTCCTACTCAACACTAGAACTATATAGTTTGTGGTCGCCATTTTGTTGGCTTTTCATGTTATTGAGAAATTCATTGAATTTTCTCAGGTTCCGTTATAATTAAGTAATTTATGTGTTTATTTAAAAATGTCTTTAATACGTGGTAGAGCCATGCTGCAGCTATATTATGGTTGTAGCACGAATGGGTCGGCTCGACCGGGGAAGGACCACGCTCTCACAGAATACCAACGTAAAATAGCAGCTTAACGCTGCTGTGTTTCGTATGGTGAGTGTAGAGAACCGGAGACCCTTTTTACTGGAAACGAGGCATTCCATCTTAGTCCTCACGGGTGACAACGCATCTGCATTTTGATTCTTAATCGAAGATAGGTGTAGTTGTCTATGGGCCACAGCAACCACTTACCATCAGGTGGACTGTGTGCTCGTTTGTCACCCTTATCCTATAAAAAAAAAAAAAAAAAAAAAAGTCTAAAAGACGAATTGAAGTAATTGACCCTTTTATTAAGAGAAAAAGGTTTGTATCACATGTTCGCTATGTGTACATGATGCCATGCTTTTTGTTATGTTTTCAATTATTTCTTTTAATTATTTCCTTTGCTGATGTCGTTTGTCTTTACGGTCAATCATTTACACAAACTATTTATAATCGCTTATATCGGAGTTATATTTATTACTTAGCATGAAACTAAGAATTAGTGGATATATTTATAAGTATAGGCGGCTGAAATTTTCACACCAAGCGTTACTTTGCTATCACTTAGTGCAGTAGTGCGAACTTGCGAAGTAAAAAGCCTTTATCACAAAGAGAACTTGAAAAGACGTTTTTAAATCTCAATAAATTGGATTATTTATTTATTTAGGGAGGAGAAGGCAGCTGCAGCTGCCAAGGCAGGCGCCATCAGTGAATCATCTTCAGAAGGCGCTGTCTCGTTAGGGACAGCAATGCCAGCAACTTCAACAAGTACCCCAGGGATAAACCCATACACAGGTCTGTTGAATATTTGCCTTTTAATTTAAAAAAAAGTAGTTTTGCAAGAAAACAACCTTATACAACTGAGCAGAAGATGAGAGGGTACGACTTTCCATTGACGTCAGTGGAGTTTGGTGTTGATACGTATTTTTACAGAAAGATTACACTATTATAAGCACACACACAAAGTCTCAATATACGGAAACGCGTAATTTTTGAGAAAAGAATAATTGAAAATCAATTATTCTTGCAATGTTTATGTCTAATCTGCTAATAAACTGGCGCCATTTTGTAATGTCATTGTCGACGTCAATAGGGATGTCGATTCTTTCCGAAAAAGGTCGATTTTTAAATCGATTCAAATCGTAAGCTGATGTATCGATTCCTAAAAAATCGATTTCTAAAATATCGATATTTTTTTCATGTTTGCATTTATAATGTAAATATAAATCCATTTTATGAGAAAAAAATCCCCTTCATCATAAAAAAATAAGGGGACTGATTCATAAGGATTTCTGTATCTATTTTGAGACTGCTACGTCTCCGGCGCTGCGGGAAGAGCAACCTCTACGCCTTAGCGTAACAAATCGCAGGCATCCCTCCTCGCCTCCGCAGCTTCGGCTTGTTGGTCGCCTTCGGCGACCAGCCTCAGCCGCTCCGGTTCATCCGATGGCTACGATTTGTTACAGCAGGCGGAGGCTGCTCCCCCTACGCGCCTCCGGCTCTATAAAACCACTTTAGGGGTAGGACAGACTCGTACCAGGTGGAGTCGGGGTCAATCAATTCGGTTCTTTGACATAAGTTGAACCTAACCTATTTTATTTATCTGCCCTAATAGGTACTGTTAAATAAAACAAATTTCAATAAGAGATCATTTATCATGGTATCTTTCTTGTTTTTCATAAAATGGGTTTATATTTACATTATACATAGAAACATTAAAAAAATATAGACATTTTAGAAATCGATTTTTTGTGAACCGATACATCAGCTTACGATTTGAATCGATTTAAAAATCGACCTTTTTCGGAAAGAATCGACATCCCTATTGACGTCGACAATGACATTACAAAATGGCGCCAGTTTATTAGCAAATTAGACGTAAACATTGCAAGAATAATTGATTTTCAATTATTCTTTTCTCAAAAATTACGGGTTTCCGTATATGGAGACATTGTGTGTGTGCTTATAATAGTGTTATCTTTCTGTAAAAATACGTATCAACACCAAACTCCACTGACGTCAATGGAAAGCTAAGCCGATGAGAGAAACCTTGTTATATGTTACCTGGATTAATTATTAAAAGTTCTACCTATTTTTATATGTGGTAGAGCCATACTGCAACTATATTATAGTTGCCTCTGCCCAACAGAGAGCGGGCCGTGCTGGACGTACTCGGCCCGGCAAGTGCTTCAGACTGTACATGGAGAAGGTGTACAAGAATGAAATGCAGCATGGCTCTACAATAAGGACAATGCTCTTACTGAATACCAGCATAAAATAGCTGCTTAATGCTGCTGTGTTTTGTATGATGAGTGCAGAGTACTGGAGACCCTTTTTACTGTAAATTCGGCATTCTATAATAGGGGTGTCTTGGGGTCAACCATATTATAGTCTCGGGGGTGACAATACTTTTGCATTTTTATTTTTAATTGAGGTGGACTGTGTGCTCGTTGTCACCATGATTTAAAAAAAAACATCAAACCTCTGTAAAGAATCAATTAAAAACTCTATAACCCTCTTAGAAATGAGACTGTCTCATTGGTCTAGTGGTTGTAAATGCAATTGCCAATCATGAGGTAGTGGGTTTGAATCCTGGGTTGGACCAAAATTAGTTGTTGAGTTTTCCTGTCAAGAAATTCTCATTAGCAGCCTATAGTCAGGAAGTTGGTGGATATTCTACCCCCGTGCCTCGAAAAGCACATAAAGCCATTAGTCCTGCGCCTGATTTTTCCCTGGTCGTGTCAGAGGACCGTCCCATATGACAATGAGAGTGAAGGAAAGAAATAAAAAGGTGCTCCTGTGCTTCATCATACACTCTGGCACTATAATCCTATCCTGGTCAGATGGGCTAGTCTCTCTTTATAGTGGCTGCCGTGAGCGAAATTAGGTCTGGAGGTCATATAAGAAATGAGAAAAGGTCTGTGCCCATCTGTAGGATGTATAAAGGCTGTAGTTTTGCTTTAACTTTACTAATGAAAACAATTGGCTCTTCAAGTTTTACAAGGTTGCATGCCAGTTAAAGTTTGAAAAAGCCTTGTACTGTATAATTTAGCTTTCAAAATTTGAATCTAACATCTGATTGGCACATGTCAGTTAAGTTGATGTGGTTAACAATAACACTTGTTATGTTTTAAAGCATAACCTTAAAAAAGTCTGGTATGTTTGGGCCAATGTTCAACTTTAAATCGAATATACGTACTGAAGCATTTATTGTAAATGTTTAAAATGTTATAGTGTTTATTATATATTGAACTAGCTGGTCCCTGTGACTTTGCACGCATTCAATTTACGGTTTTAATTTTTTTGCATGGAACCCTAATTCTTTTTCTAAAATAAAAGTAGCCTAAGTTACTCCTTATAACATCATCTATGTGCCAGTGAAAATACCGTTAAAATTGGTCCAGCCATTTTGTAGATCAGCTGGAACAAACAGACACAGACAGACAAAATTTTATAAAATTGTGTTTTTGTTATAAGTACCGTATACACTTTCATACGTATTTAGTAAAAGGCTGTTATTTTGACATTACAAACAGACACTTCAATTTTATTTATTTGTATATATGTAAACTGCATTGTTGAAATAATGTATTTTTTCTACAATGTTAATTCTCAACCTTTATAATACATCATGTTACTATGAAGTGGCAATGTAAGAATATCTACTGACCCATACTGTTCCATGGGTGTCGTAAGAGGTGACAGAGGGAAAGAAGACATGAGTTGCAGCATCTTCCTGATAATAACTCAAACCTTAATGTGGCTACTATGGCATAATCTCCATACGAGGCCTATCTATCTAGGAGGCCTATGTTCAGGAGTGGACTTTTATAGAACGTAATGGAAGGATGGATGGATGATAATTGTCATGAACTATTCTTCTTTCTTTTTTTATGGCGGTTTTTGATTATTCGCCAATGTCAGCGTGGAAGTGTTTATTGAGTACAAGCTCAGTAGTTACAAATACTATGCCCATGTACTAAAGAAGATTGTGATAATACAAGTAACTTATTTTCTTTAAACAATTAAATTTTCCTTTTTATCTTGTAATACTAGTGGTTGTACCTTTGAATTACCTAGAACAAATGACAAACACAGTTGCTATAACTACATTAGTATATTAGTATTGACAAACATTAAACTTTTATACTATTAGTGTTAATAAAATCACACAGAATATATACATAAGGAGTATTTGTGTAGGTTAAAAGTGAATCAAAATTTATAGGACGAGGGATGTCAGGAGGGAGATGATCATAGAGTGAACAAGATAATTTAGGACAGTTAAAAAAAATATGGTCAGAGGTTCCCTCATCTAACCCACATTCGCAGAGGGAACTATCCCTAATCCTCAGTTTGGCTAAATGTACTGGTGTACAAGCATGGCCAATTCTAAGTCTACAAATAGTTGATGTTGACTGTTTGTTAGCTTTATTAAATTTGAAAAACCATGGTTTTGGAGAGATGGCA
The DNA here is from genome assembly GCA_963668995.1 of Parnassius mnemosyne. NCBI lineage: Eukaryota > Metazoa > Arthropoda > Insecta > Lepidoptera > Papilionidae > Parnassius > Parnassius mnemosyne. Next base: position 3,767,954 of record CAVLGL010000096.1, on the reverse strand, counting down.
CATTGTATAGCAGCATAGTGTTTACCTTTTATATTTTGACTGGCTTTCCATAATGTGTTCCAATTATTACTTAACTTCTTCTTTGCAAGTAACACTATGTCTGAAGAGTAAATTAAATTACATGGCTAACCATTTCGACTTGCATTTTTAGCCATCAGATCAGCTGTCTCATTGCCCTTAATGCCACTATGACCTGGAATCCAAGCTAAGGAAACCTGAATGCCCTTGAGATGACATCTATACAATGTGTGTTTAATTTTGAAGATCAAGGGTATCTTATATTTACTTTGGAACTGGTTTGACAAAATTACTAACAAACAGCTTTTGGAGTCTGTAAAAATAACTGACTTATTTAAGTTGTGTGCTTCTATATAAATCAAAGCTTCATAAATTGCCGTGGCCTCGCCAGTAAAAGTGGAAGAAATAGAAGGGCATTTAAAATTGAGGATTATTTTGTATCTGGGAATCCAAACTGCTGCTCTAGTGCAACTTTCACCTGATTTTTTGGAGGCATCAGTGTATATAATAAGCCAGCCTTTCCATAAATTATCTATGACTCTACTTAGTTTACTATTTGCTATAGGGCAATCTTTCTCAATACCAAAGTCGAGGTGGATATTTGGTTGGAAAATAATTGCATCATATGGGATATCAAAGATGGGACAGGACTTGCATTGTGCTACTGGGTGTGGTAGATGGAGTAATGTTACTAAACTGTTGGATAAGCAGGGAGATTCTTTACGAGTCCAGTAATGCTTTGTTGAAATATATTCCAAAAGAAGGTGTAATTTAGAAATGAGAGGATGGGAAGAGCCCCTCTCTTCTATCTACATCTTCATATCTACACATTCAACTTGGAGAGCATTTATTGGGGAAGATTTCATTGCCCCAATGATTATACGAAGGCTTTTCGTCTGAATGCTGTCTAGGATTTTTAGGGAAGACTTATTACATGATTCCAAGACAAAGCACACATAATCCAAATGACTACGAATAAGGGCGTTGTACAATATTTTTTGAGAGAATGGGTGGGAGCCCCACCAAACTCCCGATAAAGCGCGAAGAATATTTATATTTTTTCACATTTTTTTGAGACATAGTTGATATGATGAGAAAAGGTTAGTTTGGAGTCAAGAATAATTCCCAAAAATTTTACATTCTCCCTAATAGGGATAGGTTCATTATTATAGAGAATGTCGATTTCAGGGAGTTGCCTATGGCGAGAGAAGATGACAACACTGCTTTTGGGAACAGACAAGGACAAACCATGATCAGTTAACCAATCTTGTAAATAGGACATTGATAAATTCAAGCGGGAACAAGCTGTAGCAAGGTTATCCAAGGAAATATATATAGCTATATTGTCTGCATATTGGAGGATGTTACAGAATGAGTTAACAGAAAGTTCTAGATCATAAGTATAGATAGAATAGAGCAAAGGACTAAGTACTGAGCCTTGTGGGAGACCCTTCCATACAATTCTTGGCGGGAGTAGAGAATTTTGACTATCAATATAAATGGATCTAGAAGAGAGAAAGTTAGAGAGAAAATTTACTATCCTCAATGGAATACTCAGATTAAGCATTTTTTGCCTGAGCACAGGAAGAAGTACATTGTCATATGCAGACGAGATATCTAGAAAGACACCAACAAGGTATTCATGTTTAGAGTAAGCTATACGAATATCAGTAACTAGAGTACTAAGGCTATCCATGGTGCTTAAGCCCTTTCGGAATCCAAATTGGCTTTTTGCTAGAAGGTTTTTGCTTTCAAGAAACCATTCTAGACGATTTTTTATTAGGTGTTCAAGAATTTTGGCCATGGTACAAGAAAGAGCAATATATGGTAGCTTGAGGGATCAGTGTGAGGCTTACCTGGTTTGTAAATAGGTAAAATAACTTGGGATTTCCATTCTTCAGGAGGAATACCGGACATGTAAATACAATTTAAAATAGAAAGAAGATGGGCTTTAGTAGATTCACTGCTATTATTAATAAAAGAATAAGGAATTCCATCGATTCCTGGTGAAGAGTCTTTAAGGACACTAAGAACAGCATATAACTCCTCATAAGAGAAAGGGGAGTCAAAACTGTGTTATTAGTGCAAGGACTGTGATTGAAATGCTATACTTTCATTGTAAGATGATACTGAAGGAGGAGCAAGATTACTAGCAAAATTTTCTAGCCAATAAAACTGATCATTAGAAATTGTGTTTTCAGAGGCCAAAATTGAACATCGGAATTTTTTAATATTTTTCCAGACTAATGATGGATGAGTCCTAGGCGACAGTGACTCACAGAATTTAAGCCATCCAGCCTTTTTCTTCCCAGATAATAATTTTAATGTTTCAGCAGCAGTTTTTTTTATAAAAAATATAGTTGTCAAAATTCATAGAGGGAATATCTTACTTCAGCTTCCTTTCTCTTCTTACATGCTACAGAACAATCTTGATCCCACCACGGTGGTGAAGGAACATTAGTTTTATAAGGTTTTTTGATGGGGATTGTCTTATTGGCAGCAGATAAAATAGCATTTTTAAAAGTAGAATACACCTGAAGCACTACTGCACATTTAGGAGTTTGGAAGGGGGATACTCTACGCGTAGGTGAATCATCGTTAAGGAGGCAGAGATCTAAATCATCAATGATGTCTAAAAATGTAGAAGACCAGGGATCACAAAAATGGGAGCCCCATAAAGTATGGTGCATATTAAAATCACCAAGAAATACCAAGGGATGGAGGATATAATCCTCGTAAGTTCTGACAAGATATTTAAACTAGGTTCGGGAATGTAAATAGAGAGAAAAGAAGTGTTATGAGCTCTAACTGCTACAGCATTAATTGAAGGACTATGAGAAGGAAGGGAAATTAATGTATAAGTAATTGATTTTGAGATAAGAATGAAAGAGCCAGCATGACCATCATGCCTATCATCCCTGAGGCATGAATAACCTGAGTTCCTAAAATGGGACCCAGGCTTAAGCCATGTCTCTTGGATGGCGAGGATGAGGGGATGGTATTTATTAATAAGGTAAATTAATTCATTTTTCTTATTATTAATGCTCCGGTAGTACCACTGAAGTATTGGAGGGAAGGTTATTTGTTAATGAAATGAGCTCAGTAAGTTTTTGGCGGAGGGCAAGTGGGAGATCCATATCGCTGAAACGGGAAAGCATACTTATAAGCATAGAGATCATTAACTCACAGAGATTGTCATTAGGGGAAATACTCCGCCCTATTAAAACACAACCATTAGTAGCTGCTAGCTGCCCATGAGGCAGGGCAGATTTATCATATCCATGACTTGATGCTGGATTTGGCGGAAGTCTTGGAGTAAATGTAGTTTTCCTGTAAGAATGAGATTGTGAGGGGACAACTGAAGGTAAAGTGGAATTTGAAATAGGATAGAGACTCTGATGATCATACGAAGGAAGGATTCTAGCAGCATCTGCATAAGATCTTCGGACTTGAGGGAAACGGGCAGATGCTTCTAGATAGGAAATATTTTCCTGTGACGTGGTAAGTTTGATAGATCTCTGCCTAGAGTGTTCAGGGTAGGAAGGATCTTTAGCCGTGTGAGATCCTGAACAAAATAGGCAAGTGGTAGACTGTCTTGTGCATGATATTCCTTCATGATTTTGAGCACACACAAAACAACGGGAAGATGACCTACATTGTGAGGTTACGTGTCCAAAACGACAACATTTGTGACATTGAATAAGAGGTAAAATGTAGGGCTCAACAGGCATTGAGGTCAAAAAACAATAAATGTCAGAAGGAAGTTTCTGGCCGGAAAAAGTTAAAACAACTGTTTGAGAGGGAATCCACACAGTACTTTGGTTTTCATTAACTGACTTTCTATTAAATCGGTGAGCTTTAATAATTGAGCCAAAACCAGCTGGGACCTCGATTGATGATATGAGTTCCTCTAATGTCCAATCTACAGGGACCTGCCTCACTATTCCCATGCGGGTGACATTATAAGAAGGGATTACAGTATCATATTTAGCACCTGCAAGGGCTGGGTTCTCAATAAAACAATTTGCATCAGCTGCACTTTTAAACTCGACAGAAATTCTATTGCGTCCTATTCGCTTAACACCATCACTAACAACATTTTTAATATTATTATGGTAGAGAAAATGAACAAACTTTATCTATCTTAATAAACTACTCCAGTTGATAAATCATCTACTCTCTTACCTACATGAACAATAAACGGCGCATTGTCGTTATTAGAATATTTATGTTTTTTTTTCTATGTAGTCAGGATGGGTATAATAATAATAATCTTTATTTGCAAGAATATAAGAGGTCTGAATAGATGGTACAGGTTGAGATGGGTCTGTAATTAATCTTTTCTGAGGATAAACTGAGTTATTGGTTACTTGCAATCTTTTATGCTTCGACTGATCAATTTCGATATTATGTTTTTTGGTAACAGTATGGGAGTCACATGGAACCCCGTCGGAATCAGGAGGATCTTCCTCCATTTTATTTTAACTAATTACATATAAAACAGCACAATTACTAAATACTTACGGATTTATAACTACTAAAACCAACACCAATAGAAATAATAAACAAAAAAGTAAATCAACAGCTCTCAGAATAAGAAATAGCCAAAAACACAACGACACTTGTACACCTCACACCACAGACCCCTCATGAACTATTGTATTTGTTGCTTTGCTACATGGCACTATCTATCTATACTATAATAAAATTAACACAATATCTGTCTGAACACGCATCATGCACAAACCTGTGAACCGATTTGGATAGGACTTTCATTGGCAGATAGTTGATGTTATAAGGAGTAACTTAAGCTACTTTTATTTTAGGGTACCATGCAAAAAAAAAAAATCCACGCAGGTGAAATCGTTGGGAACAGCTAGTAAGAAATATATTTTTGTTTCCAGGTCTACCACACTCCCAACGCTACCATGAGCTTCTCCGTCGACGACTCGGTCTCCCAGTGTGGGAGTACAAAAATGACTTTATGAGACTCCTCAATACACACCAATGTGTAGTATTGGTTGGTGAGACCGGCTCTGGAAAGACAACGCAAATACCACAGTGGTCTGTAGAGTTTGCTGCTGTTACGGCTGGCAAATCGACAGGAGTTGCATGTACTCAGCCGAGGAGAGTGGCTGCTGTGTCTGTTGCCCAAAGAGTGGCAGAGGAAATGGACATTGCTTTGGGCCAACAAGTTGGTTACAGCATTCGTTTTGAAGACTGTTCGGGACCACAAACGGTATTGAAATACATGACATATGGTATGTTATTAAGAGAAGCTATGTCAGATCCAATGTTGGAGCAATACAGGGTTATTTTACTTGACTAGGCTCACGAAAGAACTCTAGCTACAGATATTCTTATGGGAGTCTTGAAAGAAGTGATAAAGCAGAGGTCAGACTTGAAATTAGTTATTATGTCAGCCACGTTAGATGCTGGCAAGTTCCAGCAGTACTTTGATAATGCCCCACTCATGAATGTTCCGGGAAGGATGCATCCTGTAGAAATTTTCTACACACCACAGCCGGAAAGGGATTACTTGGAAGCAGCAATACGAACTGTCATACAAATCCATTTGTGTGAAGAGATTGCTGGAGATATCTTACTATTCCTAACTGGTCAAGAAGAAATAGAGGATGCCTGTAAGAGAATAAAGAGGGAAATAGATAATTTAGGCCCGGAAGCTGGTGAACTTAAGTGCATCCCACTGTATTCAACTTTACCACCGAATTTGCAGCAAAGAATCTTCGAACCAGCTCCTCCAAATCGTGCCAATGGTGCTATAGGACGGAAGGTTGTTGTTTCTACGAATATAGCTGAAACATCATTGACCATTGACGGTGTAGTGTTTGTGATAGACCCTGGATTTGCAAAGCAGAAAGTGTACAATCCTCATATCAGAGTGGAGTCTCTGCTGGTGTCACCAATCAGTAAAGCCTCTGCCCAACAGAGAGCGGGCCACGCTGGACGTACTCGGCCCGGCAAGTGCTTCAGACTATACACGGAGAAGGCGTACAAGAATGAAATGCAGGATAACACTTATCCAGAGATTCTGAGGTGATTGGGTGAAATGGTTTTGTATATATTTATTACTTTTTAATTACGTATTTTGGTCCTTTATTTTATGATTTTTTTTTATTACTATTGTAAGTTACCCTTGAACACCAAGATGGAATGCATTGTTTCCAGAGTGCCACCAGTTCTCTACACTTATCATATGGAGTCTGGGTAGACACCACCCTCTTACCTATTTGATTATTATTTTTTGTACCATAAGTGTAACAGTGCTTACACTGATGTATTCTGGTCTGAATCGTATAATAAGCCAGTATAACTATAGGCAGGTATTCCATCTTAGTCCTCAGAGATGGCAATGCATTTGTAGCCTCCTTTGTTTGAAGTTTTCTGCAGATGTCCATGAAGACCCTGCTGCTTGGTGGCTTGGGTTCACATTTGAAGGGCATACAGAGCCAGGCTGAGAGACATGCCGTCTTAGTCCTTGGAGGAGTGTGGTTTTTAACCAATGCTTATGTTCATGGGCTGCAGTAACCATTTACCATCAGGTGTCCTGTAATTTCAACAGTGGCGTAGCGTAAGCGAAGTGGGCCCTCGAGAGGCCCCTCTAAATGCGATGCTCCCCAACTTTATCATAGATGACTAATTAATTTGATCACTTTAACGATTTTTACAAATTTAAAAGCATGTTTGTTTGGGGCCCTCGCAAGAAGACCCTCTTAAGTGCGACTGCGAGGCCGTTGTAACTAACTACCTTCAAAGACCGCAACTTTTAAATTGACGGAATACGAGACTTGTCAGGAATTAATAAATAAATTAGAGCACTATGGCTTTTCTAAAGACACATGTAGATGGTTTCAGTCATTCCTATCCAACAGAGAACAAATTGTGGTAACAGATGGATGCAATGGTGGCAAGAAATTCTCCTCTCTACGGAAAATTGTAAGAGGAGTACCCCAAGGCTCCTTACTCAGTCCTATTTTGTTCTCTCTGTACACAGCAGACCTGCCTAAGCAAATAAAACATTGTAAATACCATTTATACGCAGACGACACCCAGCTGTATTATTCTTTTGACCCCAGGGATGTTAAAGAGGCAATAAACAGAATAAATGAGGATCTCCATAATATCCAAACCTGGTCCCAAAAAATTTCCCTAGTATTAAACGCAACTAAATCACAAGAACTAGTTTTGGGCACAAAAAACCAAATAAAAACTATTTTAGACAGCGAGGATACAATTAAAATAGAAGATGAAACCTTGACACAAGTAAGATCCGCTCGTAATTTAGGGCTTATACTAGACGGAGAGCAGAAATTTGTAGAACACATCAATAACAAGATAAGAAGTTCGTACTTTAAACTTAAAACATTATACAAAATAAGACCGTATATTAAAGAGGACCTACCTTTTCTCTTGTGTGACTCATTGGTGTTATCACAATTGAGCTACTGCAGCTCAGTTTTTGGCCCTAAATTGTCAGCTAATACCGAAAGAGCAATACAGAGAGTACAAAATGCATGTGTTCGATACTGTTGTAATGTACCAAGAAGACAATTTATAACCCCATACTTAAATAAAAAAGGCATACTCAATATGGGCGCCAGGAGAGAATTACACTATGCTTCGATAGTCCAAAAGGTAATTTGGAACAAAAAACCAGAATACCTTTTCGAAAAACTCACCTGGATCAAAGATATTTCCTGTCGAAGTATTCGTTCTCACATACAAATGCTCCTTCACACACCCGCACACAAAACAGCAAGATATAGGAGTTGTTTCAAATTCACTGCAGCGAGAATTTGGAATGACCTCCCTCCACCCATGAGAAAGAAAATGTCAATAGATTGCTTCAAAGCCAAATATAAATTGGCTCTGTTAAAAAGACAACTCGCTGCAGATAATTTGAAACATCCCTATGTTAAGTTATTACATTTACGGGACTTTTTTGCCAAAAATTAATAAGGACACACACACACACACACACATATATATTTTTTTTAAATCTGTTGTAGTTCATTTCGTAATGGTTGTTTTTATGCATATTTTTTAAATGTTTATATTTTGTCTTTAATGTTTTTAATTTTTTCTTTTTTTTTTTGTATTTACGATTTTATCACATTTTATTACTTTGTACGTAGTTTAAAAGTATAAGTTAGGTAAATGGGGAGCCTGCTACTTTGGACTCCCGCACAACACCTCAGGGAGGAGGGAGCGGCTGAAAAACAGCTCTGTGATGAGATATGTATCTCCTTACAGACAAAGCTGAGCCGTCTCCTTTTGTCTCAAATAGTTATAATGTTCTTTTGTTTTGGCGTGTCTGTAACTGTTTTGTTTTTAGGGGCAATAAACAATTATGGGGTATTTGTATAGTTTTCTCATCTGGTTGGGCTGTATAAATATATAATTGAAAATGAAAATGATAAACTTACATAAATATCAATAAAATAAAATAAATACATAAAAATTACATAAATATATAAAAACCCAACCAGATGGAAGCCCTCGGCAGGGGAGACCAAACGGCCGAGGGTTAGGGGGAAAGGGAAAGAAACCGGTGGACGATGCGGGCGGTATCGAGGAGCACCGCCTTCTGCATTTGAGCTTGGAGCGATCCGTCACGGAGTCCCAGTCGCCTCAGATGACCCGACAGGCTGACTGGGATTAACCCGTTCGCAGAAACGACCACAGGAATAATTTCGGCCGGCAGACCACCCCACATGTCGGTCACCTCGTGAGCCAGGTCCAGATATTTTGTCAGCTCAATAAATAAACAATTATTATTATTATTATGGGGTATTTGTATAGTTTTCTCATCTGGTTGGGCTGTATAAATATATAATTGTAAATGAAAATGATAAACTTACATAAATATCAATAAAATAAAATAAATACATAAAAATTACATAAATATATAAAAACTTAAATTATTATTATTATTAATAGCTATGAGTAGGTATGTTGTGTCAAAGCATGTTTGGTAGGATAGATCTATTGAATAGATCTTGGGAACAAAAGAAAAGGGACCTCTCTGTGACGACTTCGCCCACGTCTATATTACTCCACATTACTATGCCTCTGAATTTAAAGTGTTACTTCAAATTTATAAGAAAAGTTTTTGCATAAAAAAATTCAATGACTACAGATGTTTGTATAAAGTATTGGTGAAAAACTTTGATTATTAAAATTATTATTAGTTTTAATTAATACAAGCATAATTAAAAGAATTATAGAAAAATCATATTGCACCTCCAAAGTATATGCCTGGTCATTCATTGGTTGACTGGTAGAGAATGCCTGTTTACACAAATACTACACATTTAAATAAAACTAGTTTTTACGGATTTTATCGCGTATATTAACATATTATACAGAATGGGGTCCCACATATATGCAATAAATTAAACCACAAGTAATACTAGTCCATAGAAGTGTAGAAAAATTAAATATTAAATTAAAACCCGTAAAATAAAAAAGTGAAATTTTCAAACAAAATAAATATTAAAATAAATTCAGTAAAAGTAAACACTCTGTTTAGACAACGTACCTTGACCCCTTGGAAGAGTGGCAACGTTGCACGCGGGTGGCATGGCGGTTGGCGGCAGGCAGCGTTATTGTTTGTCGGCACGGCCTATGGTTCGTTGGACAATGTGCGACGAAATAAAAACTTACCCACTAAACTGTTTAGGTATTTTACCGCCACTTTTTTATTTCGCGAAAATGGAACTGAACGAAATAAATATTATTGCATATTAGTAGCAAAATTTAATGAAACCCTATATTTTAAAATTTTCAAAATCGTTCTTGAATGCACAAGTTACATCGCCGCATAATGTTGTCCTGAAGCTTGCTCAAAAAATTTCGTTCAGGATCCAGAGCCAGGGCTTTTAATTTGTTAAAGGCGGCAACAATACGATTGCGCAGTTCATCTTCGGTTTCGAAAATCTTTGAGTACACTTCATTTTTAATAAAGCCACATAAAAAAAAGTCTAGAGGAGTGAGGTCAAAAATAGTAAAGTAGTTTCAATATCACAGTAAAAAATTAACGTACTTAAAACACTATTTACACACAAAGTCAATCAACTAATGTCTATTTCACCGTAAAATAATTGTTTGACTAATTGTATTTATCTTACGATAATACGATAATTATCTTACGATAAATAATTACGATGCGCGTAGGCAGCGAAACGCACCTATATCCTGGAACAATTGCGCGTGAACTGGAAGCTAAACTTCCAAATTCCAAAATGGCGAAAATAATAAAAGTAATAAATAGGGCGGCCACAAGGTGCAATAATCGTTTATCGATACTTTTCTTTTTACGCTTACTTACTTACTACATTTGAATACAAGTAATTTTGATTTTTGATTTCATAACAATCGACAAGTTATTGATATTTAAAAAAAAAGTTTATTTTTGTACAATTGAACTTACGAAACTACCGATTTGTGACTTCCTGGGAAACGGTTAAGTATGTATGACTTTTTAATTGGTTGTTTTTATGGGTTTTTTATCATGTTAAAATAATTTATTATCTCTAAATCTACAAGAACACACTTAAACAAAAAAAGCTTTAAAGCTTAGCTTTAATACTTAGGTCGTAGTATTTTTAGGATTATCATAACAACACGATAATTCTAAAAAAACCATACCCAAAGTGTTAAAAGCTAAACATTTTTTTTGTTTATCGTTTATTACTTACTCCCTTTGAAAGAAGCTAATCGTCGATAACAGGTGTCCTACTCTATGACAAAGGCGCGCGCGCCGTTGCGCCGTCGCCTTTGAAGTACGCCGCGTGCCTCGTGCCGCTTGTTTATGCACGCCGACAAAAGACACCGCTGTCGATACGTCGCAATACCAATAGTTTGCACTGCGTGGCAACGTCGCTTTTTAATATTCAAGGATTCAAGTTCATTGAATCATTGACTTAGTGACCCAATTCTATAGAGGGTTCAAATATGCTTAAAATTAAAACTCTACTTTTTGACCTAATTACTGGGCCGATTATGTTCATTTTTTGTACATCGTCAGCAAAGGCGATAACAAGTATGTGGTTTCATTTATTGCATATATGTGGGACCCCATTCTGTATATCATTGGGAACATAAAATAAGTTAATATATGTGATAAAATTCATTTATTAAAACTACCTACTTTTATTTAAGTATATCTTAAGGTCCGCCTTTGTACTTTTTGTGCAACAAAGTTTAAATAAACAAATTAATGTTCATTAATTTGCATTTTCACTATTTAGTCTGTTCAACAATCTATGTAATAAACAACACAAGTTCAGTCCGCAACAGAATCTAATGCCTCGCCCGCATTGCCGTTGCAGATCAAACTTAGGATCTGTAGTTTTGCAGTTGAAAAAGCTGGGTATCGACGACCTGGTGCATTTTGACTTCATGGACCCGCCGGCGCCCGAGACCTTGATGAGGGCACTTGAGTTATTGAACTACCTGGCAGCCTTGGGTGAGTGAAAGAACTAGTTAATTATTATTAGATTTTTTTAATCATGCCGTGTAGTGGCATTGCAAAAATATCACTACCATATTGTTACGAGCTTGGGGTTCGAGACAATTAAAAACTGCAGATTGAATTACCAAAATTGACACTTTAATTACAGAACACTAATTACAACTTAGCTAAACTACAACTTAAAACCACACTAATGATAAAACACAATTGTACTACTATCACTTTAGTTTGCAGTTGTATCGCTTCGAAGTATTCGCTTGTATCGCCAATTCAATACTGACTTGGTCGTGGTCTATACTGGCTTTATAATAGGGCCTCAGATAGTTTCCAGAACCTTCTACTGCAGAAACATCTAGTATGTTCGAGTACATGTTTAGTTTAGTTTAGTTTACGACGAGTGTTTTCCGCAACTCCACGTCTATGCGCGTATTTTGCGTGTGGGCAGGAATAATATGCTGATCTCTCCGAAGAAGCTCAACAGTCCTTTGATGTTGCATGCAACTTCGGGGAGTGATCCCGGCGTGCCGAGATGTTTAGCCCTGTATGTAGCCACCTCCGGACATTTCAATAGCACATGGGCCGCCGTTTCTTCTTCCCCCATACATGCCCTGCACAGGGGACTATCTGTAACACCTATAGTAAATAAATGCTTGTTAAAGTTGCCGTGTCCTGTGATAGCACTTGTTACTATCCTGATCTGCGGCTTGTTCGGTCTCATTAGAACTTTGGTTAAACAACTGTTTATTTCAGGCAGGGCTTCCTTAGCTTGTCTACAGTCTACTAGATTTCTCCAAAGCTGAGTGTGTAGATTAGTGAAGTGTCACGTACCAGTGAACGAACACTACCAAAGGGGATTAGTATGATTGGTTCCGGCTCTATAGTGGCCAGAGCCGATCCTCTTCTGGCCAGTTCGTCTGCTGCATTGTTGCCTCTGGATCTACTGTGTCCCTTTATCCATTGCAGAGTCACATTGTTGTTTTTACATACCTCATTTAATCGTTGATGGCATTCATATATTAGTCCCGACTTTACCACATTGCAACTTAGAGCTTGTAGTACCGCCCTACTGTCGGTTAGTATTCTGATGGGGAAGTCATTAACCTTTCTAGCATCTATTGCTATGGCCGCTTGAATGATACCCATACATTCCGCCTGAAAGACTGTGTTATAGGTACCCAGCGGTGTGCATATGTGGATATTGAGGTCTTCAGAGAAAGTTTCAGAACCTACACCTTCATTTGTTTTAGAACCATTGGTGTAAACTCTAAGCTCGAAATTTCTAGAAGGATCCAAAGAGAATATAACCACTACGTTTAAGAGGCGGGACTTCCATAGTAAAAGTAAATGCATGAAAGTACGCCAAGCTACTCTTCTTCTTCTTCTTTTAAATTATGGCTTCTCTTGATAGAATTCTGCCAGTGTGAAGTCAGTCATGGGAGTGACAAGTAAATATTTATAACATTAAAGAGTTCTCAATTTTACTAGAGGGTTCACAATCTACAACAACAAGTACAAGTACCATCACCAAAATTGATTAGTAATTTTATAGTTTAATATTATTAGTACGAATAAAATCACATAAAATATTTACAAAAGGAGTATACACTAGGGACAACAAATACTGGAAATTTACAGGACGCGGGACGTAATGGGGCAGGATATTATAGAGAGAATGAGAAAGATTAGGACACTCAAAGAACAGATGATTTACGGATCCTTCGTCTAGCCCACATTCACAGATTAAGCTATCCCTAATCCTTAGTTTTGCCAAGTGTACCGAAGTACAAGCATGTCCAAAGCGAAGGCGACAAACAGTAGATGTGATTGTTTTATTAAAGTGGCGATATTGAAAGAACCAGGGTTTTGATGGGATATTAGTTTGAACTTTGGAATAGTATTTACATTTTTAAAGTTTAGACTGATGCCAGATACTTTGCCATGTAGACAGAAGGCTGGATCCAGCCTTTGGTAGGAGGTCATATGCATAGAGGCATTGTTTAGGGAGGGAGCCAGATTTGGTGGCTTCTTTAGCTAAATGATCCGCAATTTCATTACCCTGAATCCCGCAGTGGCTAGGGATCTAAGCCAAGACAATTTTCAGCCCTTTTTTATGGCAGTTGTACAGAGACTTTCTAATATTTAAAATTAGGGGGTATCTTATCTTAGAGTGAAAAGGACTGGATGCTATGCTTTGAAGGCAACTGAGCGAGTCTGAGAAAATGAGAGTCCTTTCCAGATTGTGAGATTCTGCATATAAGACTGCTTCTAAGATAGCTAAAGACTCACCAGTGAATACAGATGACTCAGGTGGGGAGTTAAAATTTAAAATAATCTTGTAGTTGGGGATCCACACTGTGGATCCAACTAATCCCTCGTCACTTAGCTTTGAAGCATCAGTGTACATAATTAACCAATCATGCCAATTTTGGAGGAGGAGCATATTTAATTTGTTATTTACTTCAATAGTATTCTTATCTAATCCGAAATTTAGAATGATGTCTGGGTTGAAAATTAGAGCTTCGTATGGGATATTGAAAAGTGGATTGCTACGGGATTGATAAACAGGAGAGTGAACATTGACTAATTTAATGTAACTTTTTATAATACATAGCAAATCTTTGTGGGACCAATATGAAGATTCCCTGACCGACTGATACAAGAAACGAAGTTTGGAGAGGAGAGGATGGTGTAAATAACACACAGCTTTGAACAAAAACCTATCTGAGAGATATTGCCTACGTAGAAATAAGGGGGGCTCAACACATTCAACTTGTAGAGCAGAAATGGGAGTAGATTCATACCACCTGTTATTATACGTAGACATTTTGACTGAATTTTGTCCAAGGTATTAAGAGCCATTTTGCTACATGGCTCTAGTAAAAAGCAGCCATAGTCAAAATGACTTCTAATAAGGGCATTGTATAAAAGCTTTTGGGAGTAGGGGTACCCCACCAGGCACCTGACAGGGATCGGATTACATTGAGGTTTTTTTCACATTTGGAAGCAATATATGATAGATAAGGAATTCCTGTCATTTTGTTATCCAGAATAACTCCTAGAAATTTCACCTGATTTTCAGTGGGGATTAGGGTATTATCAATATATATGGACACTTCTGGTGTTTGCCTTCGCCTAGAGAAAACCATAGTACTGCATTTCAAAGGAGATATTGATAAGCCATGCTCAAACAGCCAGTTATTAAGAAAGTTGGCAGGTTGGGATAAACGGGAGGTAGCTTTAGCAATAGAGGCATTAGTTACAAATAAGGCTAGATTTGATTATCAATTCTAGATTAGTAAGATTAGAAGATCATGTTTAATGTCCATGTCACACCTATGCCGGTAGTTGTTGGGAACACTAAGCTCGAAGTTGTTGACGAGTATGTTTACCTGGGACAAATAGTCCGACTAGGTAAGTCCAACTTCGACCGAGAAGTCAATCGACGGATTCAACTCGGTTGGGCAGCGTTCGGGAGATTACGGCACATCTTCTCGTCAGGTATACCTCAAAACTTGAAAACGAGACTGTACACCCAGTGCGTGTTGCCAGTGATGACATATGGAACTGAGACGTGGTTCTTCACTGCTGGCCGGATGAGGAAGCTCAAGGTCGCTCAGCGAGCTATGGAGAGGGCTATGCTCGGAGTTTCTCTGCGTGATAAACTCAGAAATGAGGATATCCGCAGTAGAACCAGAGTGACCGACATAGCCCAACGGATTAGTAAGCTGAAGTGGCAATGGGCCGGCCATATAGCTCGAAGAACCGACAACCGATGGGGAAGAAAGGTTCTCGAGTGGCAGCCTCGTACCGGCAGGCGAAGTGTAGGGTGTCCCCCCACTAGATGGAGTGACGACCTGGTAAGATATGCAGGAAGTCGATGGATGCAGGTGGCTCAGGACCGTGCTTTGTGGCATTCTTTGGGGGAGGCCTATGTTCAGCAGTGGACTTGTGAAGGGCTGTAATGATGATGATGATGAAGGCTAGATTATCTGCATATTGCAGGACATTACCTAAGTAATTCACAGATCTGTCTAGATCATGAGTGTAGAGACTGTATAACAAAGGGTTCAAGACAGAGCCTTGTGGTAGTCCCTTCCAGTTAAATCTAGCTGGGAGAAATCTTCCTTCAGAACGGACTAATATGTGTCTATGTGAAAGTAAGTTTGATACGAAGTTTGTTATTCTCTCAGGAATGTTCAGCTGATGCATTTTATGCCTGAGCAGTGGGAGAACAACATTATCATATGCCACATAAACATCAATAAAAACGCCTATCAGAAAATTGTTATTGGAGAAGCAAGTCTTATATCGGATACTAAGATGCTAAGGCTATCCATTGTGCTAAAACCTTTTCTAAAACCAAATTGGTTCTTTGGTATAATGCCTCTATTTTCAAGAATCCACTCAAGTCGATTTTTTTGCAAGATGCTCCATGATTTTAGGCAAGGTTGATGAAATAGCAATAGAACGATAACTTAATGCTGAAGAAGGGTCTTTACCAGATTTTAGGATGGGTATAATAATATGAGTTTTCCAATCATCAGGAATGGAACCAGTTGTAAAAGCAAAGTTAATGAATGATGTTTAAAAAGAACTGTTTACACTTAGTACCCATATTAACTAGAAATGAGTAGGGGATACCATCAATGCCAGGAGTGAAATCCTTTAGGTGCCTAAGTACTAACTGCAGTTCAGCTATTGAGAATGGTTCATTAAGGTTATTAAAAGAGTTAGATGAATGAAGAGGAAATGATTTAGAGTTAGGAAATATCTCTTCTTCCAATGGAACCCAGGGGGAGCCAGTCTGTTACTGAAGTCGTCTAGCCAGTGGGAAGGGTCTGCACAAGGGGGATTACTATAATTTAAAGCACCACGGAAGCGCCTGATACTTTTCCAAACAAGAGAAGAAGGTGATCGGGGAGATAGGCTCTCACAGAATGAAAGCCATCCTTTTCTTTTCTTTTCGGAAAGAAGTTTTTTGGTCTGAGCAGCTATTTTTTGATAATCTAGAAAATTTTCCATGGTCATATTACAGGAATATAGCCTTTCTGCAGCCTATCGTTTTCTAATAATTGAGGAGCAATCTGCATCCCACCAGGGAGGTGAAGAAATTTTTTTTGTGGAGGAATTCTTCAAAGGGAAAATTTTGCAGGCTATATTATTCAGAAGGATTATAAATTGGGAGTAGACACTCTGAAGGTTATCTAAAGAGACTGGGGGAAGGTTATTGATATGAAGTTCTGATTCTGAGGAAAATACATTCCAATCAGCTTCAGACAGGTTGAATTTGAAAAGAGGAGATATACTTCTAGTAGGGACACATCTATTACTTAGGTTTAAGAGGATGGGAAAGTGATCACTACCAAAAGAGGACGGAAGAGTTTTCCATGATATGCTAGCAGCCAAGATTGGAAAGCACAATGACAAGTCTACTGCTGATCTAGTATTTTTTTTTTTTTATAGGAGAGGGGGCAAACGAGCATGCGGCTCACCTGATGGTAAGTGACTACCGCCGCCCATGAACAACTGCAACACCAGGGGAATCGCAAATGCGTTGCCGGCCTTTTAAAAAGAAGTACGCTCTTTTCTTGAAGGTCCCTAAGTCGTATCGGTCCGGAAAAATCGCTGATGGTAATCGATTCCACAAGGAGGTCGTGCGAGGAAGAAAACATCTTCTAAATCGCACAGTGGTGGACCGCCAATCATCCAGATGGTGTGGATGGTATCGGGAGTTCTGCCGCGATGTGCGTTCGTGAAATTTGGCGGCTGGGATTAATCCGAACAATTCCTCAGAGCACTCCCCATGGTAGATGCGAAAGAAAATGCAAAGGGATGCAACATCTCTTCGCAGTACCAATGAATCGAGCCGATCGGAAAGGGCTCGGTCGTCGACAATTCGAGCCGCTCTGCGTTGGATGCGGTCAAGTGGAAGGAGCTGGCACTGGGGAGCCCCTGCCCAGAGATGGGAACAGTATTCCATGTGAGGCCGAACTTGCGCCTTGTAAAGTAGCAGGCGGTGTGCCGGCATGAAATACTGTCCCGCTCTGCTGAGCACGCCAAGCTTTTTAGAGGCCAATTTGGCCTTCCCTTCCAAGTGACCACGAAACTGCACGTCACTCGATATGTCGACTCCGAGGATACCGATACTGGCTGAGGCAAGAAGGGGAGTGCCTTGAAACTGAGGAGATACGACAAAGGGGTTCTTTTTAGCGGTAAACGCGCAAACTTGTGTCTTCTGAGGATTAAATTGGACTATATTTAGTCGCCCCCAATCCGAGACTTTGCTCAGCAAAGACTCGACTTCAGACACAAGTTTGTTCCGGTACTCAGCGACGTTTTCCCGAGAAATATTGGCTCGGCCGGTGTATAGAGCATCACCAGTGCTGTCATCCGCATAGCAATGTATGTTACCAGTTAGCAACATATCATTGATATGCAGAAGAAACAGCGTTGGTGATAGCACACAGCCTTGTGGAACACCAGCGTTAATAGGCTTGTAGTCAGAGCATGCACCGTCTACAACGACCTTGATGCTCCGATCTGCAAGGAAGCTGGTGATCCAATTGCACAATTTCTCGGGAAGCCCATAGGAAGGGAGCTTCGAAAGAAGCGCTTTGTGCCAAACCCGATCGAAGGCCTTCGCAATGTCCAGACTAACGGCCAACGCCTCCCCCTTGGACTCTACTGCCTCCGCCCATCTATGGGTCAGGTAGACCAGAAGATCACCAACTGATCGACCCCGACGAAAACCGTATTGGCGGTCACTAATCAGCTGGTGATCCTCAAGGTACCGGATGAGCTGGCAGTTAATAATAGATTCCATTATTTTGGAGAACAAGGAGGTGATCGCGATAGGCCTATAGTTGGATGGGTCTGAGCGGTCGCCTTTTTTAGGGATCGGGTGGACAAAAGCTGTCTTCCATGAATTCGGGACTATGCCTTGGGAGTAGGAGTACCGGAAAAGACGCGTTAGGACCGGTGCCAACTCCGGAGCACACGTCCTCAGCACAATTGGGGGGATTCCGTCAGGCCCACTCGACTTCTGGATGTCCAGGGAGAGCAGTGCTTTGCGAACCGAGCGCTGTGAGAACAGCACATCCGGCATGGAGCACTCACACCGCGGGATGGTCGGCGGTGTTTTCCCCCCGTCATCAAGAGTCGAGTTGGACGCAAAAAGGGAGCCTAAAAGGTCGGCTTTGTCTTTTGCGTCATGGGCCAGTGAGTCATCCTCCCTGTGCAGAGATGGTAGTGATGGCTTACAGAAATTCCCTTGGACAGCCTTGGCGAGAGACCAGAATGCACGGGTTCCCGAAGGAAGGCGAACTAGAACGCCAATTCTGCCTATGTGCTCTGACTTTGCCTTGGCAATAATTCTTTTGAAGGACCTGGAGGCGAAGTTATACTTCTTTTTAAGTGTGCTGGTATTTACATCCCGAGTCGCCGAAGCCGCAGCCCAGGTTTGATAATACTCCTGCTTACTGCGTAATGCAGTCTTACAGGAGCGACCAAACCAAGGCTGAGATCTGCCTCCGATGGGTACCACAGATGATGGAATAAATAGTTCCATTCCCTGTAGCACCACATCAGTGACAGAGTCAGCAACAGCGCTGGGATCATCCGGCGAGAAGCAAACCCGCCCCCATGGGTAGGATGCAAAGAAGGACCGCATTCCGTCCCAATCCGCCGACCTGTAATGCCAAACACGGCGGCAACCTGCAGAACGCAACCGCGAAGGGAGCGTGAGTGGCACCACACTCCGGATCAGACAATGGTCCGAAGAGCCGAGAGGGGACATCGACGGAAACCTGATATCCGTCCGGATGAGAGGTCAGCAGAAGGTCCAACAGGGAAGGTGTATGATCCTCCACATCTGGAATCCGCGTAGGCGAAGTAACCAGTTGTGTCAGACCATATGCCAAGGCAAAGTCATAAACAGGTCTCCCCGCATGATCGGTTAGACGTGAACCGAGCCATTGGTCATGGTGGGCGTTAAAATCGCCAAGGATCACGATCTCTGCGGATGGGACCTGTTGTAGCAAGAAATCTGTAGCCATTTGGACGTGGTCGATGAGTCGGTCTGTTTCGGCATTACCGCTATGGGACCTATAGAGGCACCCGTAGACGCGGAAGGAGAAAAGTCGCGGGCGCACAAAAGGCGACTGATCGACTGACGACACAGATAATTAGGTCAAGTTCAAATGAGCAAGCGCCGCCTCCTACACCCCTCCACCCCTACCCCGCCACGCGCTTTATTTTGCTATTTAGGACTATTGCCGTTTAGAAGGTCCAATTAAGATATTTTTATTTTTGTATGAAAATAAAAATTGAAGAAATATAATTTCTTTTCTTACAGATGTTGTTGTTATGATGTAAATAATATATTCCCAAAAGGTCTTCAGTAAATTAAAAATTACCCTGTATATTGTCTATACTTACCATCAAGTGGACGGTGTGCTTGTCACCCTTATTCTATAAAAAAATAATACTTTGGAATTGCAACTTACAGATATGGAAGACCCACACTGGTGCTACGATAATTTCATCAACTACAGATCGCTGAAGTCTGGTGATAATGTCCGGCAACAACTTAGCAGAATCATGGACAGGTGATGACAATCTATCGGTGAACAATCAAAACTATCACCTTTATTGCTTGCTGAAGAAAGTATGGCTACCATTGAAAAAGTGGATGACTACGACTTTTGCCACCAGAGCAGCGCCACTTGGGAATGAGGTGAAATATTATAACTGAGCGCTAGCCTCACGAAAGTGACCATTCTCTAGAAAGAGACAAAGCGACTGTTCTGCCAATAGCTGTCTTTTTCCTGCAAGCCTAATTGGAAGAATTTGACGTGGACCAATCAGAATTCTAGAAAGAGACTACTACTGGCCGCACATTCGCTTTGCCTCTCTCGCACTTTTCGGTCTGTATTCACTGCACAACTGAATACGGAACGCACAGTCCATTCTCTCTGTCTATGGTGGGAAGTTAATTTGTTACAAAAGTGTATGAGATTAATGTTTATTTCAGAAATTTAAGTACATTTTATATTAACTATATTAGAAATGGATAAACCAATCTACATCCCTTGTTTCTTCCTCCATAACTAAATCGATTTTATTCTTCTCTCTATATAAAGGCCGATATACACTTCGACAAGTACTATAGCGAATTAACTTGCGAAATTAGCGAGTTAAGTAAAAAATCTCGTTTCTACGACAATCGGTGAGTTCCGTTCCGCAAATTAACAATTAAGTTAAACGGGGTAGCTGGCTGGTCTAATTTTTAACCGACTTCAAAAAGGCGCGATATCTTCACAGGTTGTGAACCGATTTTAATGATTCCTTTTTTTATTAAATAGGATTTACCTCAAAGGTGGCCCCATTAAATTTTGAAGAAAAAATTCCACACCTAACAAGTAGCAAATAAATAATTTATTTTTTAGCAATTTGAAGTCTGTTTTTAATTTTGTTAAAAATTATAACTAATGGCGTGTCCAGTTCGAAGTGTTGCCCTCCCGTGCGTCTCACGCCACCCGTAACTAAACTCAGCGGTCATGTGAACGAGCGTGTTTAGTAGTTTAGTTTAGTGCATAAGTTGACAGGATGCAACGTGTTCGTGTTCGACCCTCAAAATATAAATTTGTACTTTTTTAGGGTTCTGTACCCGAAGGGTAACCAACGGGACCCTATTACAATGCCTCTGCTGTCCGTCCGTCTGTCAGCGAGCCGTATCTCATGATCCGTAATAGGTAGACATTTGAAATTTTCACAGAATGTGTATCTCTGGAGTCGTTATAAAAATAAATTAAAAATCCCTAGTAATTTAATAGCCCTACTAAAAACGTTTTTTTTTGCTCGATTTTAATAATGGCAACAAGTAGATGCTTGAAATGGTCACAAAGTTTGTATTAAAAATTATAATAAAATAAATTTATATTTAAAAATGAAAGGGGGAACCGTACAGGTTTTTTTTGCTTGATTTTTAACTGCATAATAGTGGACTATAAAAGTATCTAGGTATCTACATAGTATTAAATCTTGTACGATGGTACGGAACCCTTCATGCGCTAGTCCGATTCGCACGTGGCCGGTTTTTTGACTTAACTTGCCACGAACACATTTAAACCACTTAACCATTTACTCTCAACTGCGCTGTAACTAAACTCTCTACTGTACTTGTCGAAGTGTGAATTGGCCTTAACTTTATCAGTAATGAGGGCCTGTACCCAGGGGTCGGATGTTTAAAAGCCGCTATTTTTTGAACCTGTTACCAAATTTTTCAGATTTAACCTGAAGAGGACAAGCACAGAGTTCACAAGTAAAGACTACTATATCAATATACGGAAGGCACTCGTCAATGGGTTCTTTATGCAGGTAAGGATAATGTGGTCTTTGAATTTGCATAAGACCTAAACGACTATTTTTTTCTACGTGTCTGCCTATCCGGACTAATCTTCGGAATGGCTGAGCAAAGCCAGGAGGGATTATCTAGGCTATATTTTATCTTTTTTTTTTAAATTTATTTAACAAATTACAGATAATACAAAGAATATATTATGGTACAACAAACTTTACCGTGTACTTTACCGTGTGAAAACTTTACCGTGTACCACAAGCCGCCGACTTAAAATTTGACAGATAAGCTACACCTTAATGTACAAAATATGTATAACGCAACACTATAAAACAGCAACTGGCGCAGTCAACAGGCGGTAAATCGGCAATACATAATTAACTAATAGTGTATTAAAAGACAAGTCTTGCCACCGCCCACTTCGCCGCGTCAAAAACCGGTAATAATGGATAATAATGGAGATAATATTTAATAGTAGGCGAGTATAATAATTATTCTTTGTTTATATGTCATATAGGTTTATTTAGGGAATATAGTTAGTGGGGATTATAGTTTTTTTTTTTAGTTTAAAGTCTGATATAGACAGTTCGTATAATAGTTTTTTAATTTGTATTTCATATTTTTATGATTAATTTCATTTTGAAAAGAGGTTGGTAACTGATTAATCAAATTTGGAACCATGTATTCTAAAGTACGTTTTCCGTATAAATTGTTATGTTATAATTAGGTTTAGCTAATTTTGGTTTGGCCGAACTGCGGGTTTTAGAATAATTAGAGATGACATATTTTTTTAAATCTTCGTTAAAAAATTCTTCGAGTATATTCTACTTTTTTATGCACCGGTATAATTTTGCAGTAATCGAAAAGGTTATGGTAATCAGAATCGCTGTGTGAGTTTTTAACCTTGTCTGGAACTATAGTTTTTAAGATGCATAATTGCAATGAATAAATGTTATCTAAATGTGATTTGTAAGTTCGCCCATAACTAGACAAGCCATATGAAATTTTAGATTCGGCCAGTGATTTATATAATTGTAACAGAATTCTATAGGGGACTTTATACTTTATTATGGAGAATTTTGCTAACATGCTTCGGAGTCCATTACATACAACCTCAATATGATGTTTCAAGTTTAGGCGACTATCTATTACAAGTCCTAAGTAAGTTTGAGTTTCTACCGGTTCTAATTCTGCACAATGACAATTGGATGTCATTTGTTCTTTGTGAAGGCATAGGTGATCATACACAATAATGCTAGGTATGACTTTACTCCTATTATGACTAGAACTAATATACATTAGCTTGGTCTTGCTAGCATTAATAACTAATCCTTTATCATGAGACCATTGTGTTAATATATTAAGTTCTTCTTGCATAATGCGGCCAGTTTCGTTAATATTTTCGCCGGCTGCAACCAGGCACGTATCGTCGGCATACTGGTATATTTCGCAACGCCTGATGATGTTTGCCAGACTATTAACATAAGTGATGTAATGCAATGGTCCAATTACAGAGCCTTGTGCTGTGCCTACTGAAGAGTTAACATAATGTTACGAGCTTGGGGTTCGAGATAATTAAAAACTGCCGATTGAATTACCAAAATTGACACTTTAATTACACAACACTAATTACAATTTAAAATCACACTAATAATAAAACACAGTTCGCCTTTATTTCGCTTCGAAGTATTCTCTTGTATCGCCAATTCAATACTGCCCCGGTCGTGGTCTATACCGGCCTTATATAGGGCCTCAGATAGTTTCCAGAACCTTCTACTGTAGCGACATCTAGAATGTTCGAGTACATATCGGTCCCGAAATTTCTGTAAGGATCTCGACTCTCCTAGTTCTGTTACTCGACACTAGAGGGCGCTAGTGTAACTAGTGTTGCCATGTACAAGACATTAATAGTGGCGCGCAATACTTTCATTTACTCGACACTAGAGGGCGCTAGTGTAACTAGTGTTGCCATGTACAAGACATTAAATAGTGGCGCGCTACTCTGCCCCCTCCTAAGACATGCTCGTCCCGAGCATTATTGGCCCCATAATAATGCGCCAGTCGATCCACATGGACAATCTTAGGAGTACCTCTGGCACCTTTCTGTATCCGGTAGGTTACATCATTGATCCTTGTCACAATCCGGTACGGTCCGTCCCATTTAGCTTGAAGTTTAGGAGATTTCCCTCTGCTGCGAACTGGATTGTGTAACCACACTAGTGAACCTTCATCAAACCCCTTGTTGTTCATTTTGCGGTCATACCGTGTTTTCATCTTCTCAGACGTTTGCTGGCCCGTCTGTCTGACGTGCTCATAAATGTCATTCATTTTGTTCCGCAAGTCATTTGCATAATCGGTTATACTGCGTGGGGCATCAGGTGGTATTCCGGTGATCAGGTCTGCAGGCAGCAATTCTCTCCCAAAGTTGTACTTTCGTGAACAGCGCTTCGATATGACAACAAAAACGGTTGTATGTGCCTGTCCCAGTCTCGTTGCCGTTTTTCCATAACTTTTGCTAGGTACCTCTCCAATGTCTGATTAAATCTTTCTACCATTCCATAACTCGGCAAGTTTCCTGGAATATTTGAGACTCAAAATTCCTTCCTTGATCGCTGTGAATCTCTAAAGGTACTCCAAAACGACAGAAGACTTCATGAACTAGTTTATCTGCAACTGTTGAAGCTTCTTGATTTGGAATGGCGAAGACTTCTGGCCACTTAGTGAAGTAATCCATCACTACCATGAAATACTTGTTACCACTTTCAGTTTCTGGAAACGGCCCCGCAACGTCAATGGCTATCCTCTCCCATGGTGCACCAACATTGTACAATTTCAATGCGCCTCTACTACGAATTTGAGGTCCCTTTACAGCCGCACAACTGTACATTTGCGGCACCAGTCCTCGACATCGTCACGACAGTGGACCCAGTAAAACCGTTCTCGGATCTTCCGGAGAGTTCGTTTAACTCCCAGGTGGCCTCCTGAACAACCACTATGGTACAGCTGTAGAACATCCGGCATTTTAGCCTTAGGGACAACCATTTGCAAATGACACCTGTCTCCCCGACCATTTTCCCATTTGCGGCACAGGACTCCATCCTGAATCAGCAAGCTGTCCCATTTGGCCCAATAGCTTTTCGTGGTCGAACTCATTGCTGAGACGTCGCTCCACTTGGGCTTAGGAGCACTGGCCTTCATCCATTCCAGAATCGGCTTAATGTCCGAATCTTCCTGCTGTGCATGTTGTAGGCTGTCCTTCCATTCATTGCTGAGCTGGTCTGTCCTGAATATCCTCGCAGATACCACTTCTTTACCCTCTTGCCTAGTACAATGCTTGCAATCTTCAGGGCAAGGTCTTCTTGATAATGCATCTGCATTGCCATGAGATTTCCCGTTGCGATGTTCGATCACAAAGTCGTATTCCTGTAGTAGTTCAATCCATCTCGCAACTTGTCCTTCCGGATTTTTGAAGTGCAATAGCCATTTCAGTGCAGCATGGTCAGTTCGTAAGTAGAATTTCCGCCCCAGGAGATATTTGCTAAAATGCTGCAAGGACTTTACCACAGCAAGCAATTCCCGTCTTGTGACACAATAGTTCCTTTCCGGCTTTGACAACGACTTGCTGAAGTACGCTATCACAATCTCTTGATCACCATTCCGTTGAGACAACACACCGTCAAGTCCTATATCACTTGCGTCTGTGTCAACTATGAATTCCTTGCCCGCATCAGGGTACCCCAAAATAGGCGTTTTGCACAGACGGTTCTTGAGCTCCTGGAATGCAATATCGCAACTTTCATCCCAGCAGAAATGTCGCTTCTCCTCGGTTAGCTTGTGCAGAGGTTTGGCTATATCTGCAAAGTTCTTCACAAATCGCCGATAATAAGAGCACAAACCCAAAAATGCTCTAACCTGCGTCTTGTCTTTTGGAACCGGCCACTCCTTGACAGCGGCAATTTTCTCTGGATCCGTGCGGATATCTTCTTCCGACACTACATACCCCAAAAAACTAACTTGCCGTTTGAATAGTGAGCACTTCTTCGGACTCAACTTGAGGTTGGCACTCTGGATCTTTGTGAGCACACGTTCCAGGTTTTGAAGGTGTTCCTCAAACGTACGGCCTACGATGATGATGTCATCCAAATAGACCAGACAGGCATCTCCAATTAGCCCGGTAAGTACAAGCTCCATCAACCTTTCAAACGTTGCTGGAGCATTGCACAATCCAAACGGCATGACTTTAAATTGCCACAGACCCTTTCCTGTGGAGAATGCAGTTTTCTCCTTGTCCTTGTATCTCAGTTTTTTTGTTATTTATTATATAGTTAAATTATATATTTTTTATAAATGATATCAATGGCTAACACCAAAATATTGCATTATGTTTTTGTTCAGGCGTTACTCTAAAAAAATACAAGAGCCTATTTATCTACAAAATTCGTAAATGCATGTAACTAAATGACGATACCAATAGTTATGGGATGTATCTAAGTGACCTTTATCCGAACGTTAAATGTAAATAGCGTTTATTGGTTTCGTTGCGAGAAGTTATCGAATCCGAGTCGATTTCGCTTTCCGAGACGATTGTGAATAGCCCGGCAGGAGAACTTTTGGTGATTGATTTGTTACAGTTATCACACTTGGTCAACATCGTAGGTAGTTTTGAAAAAGTAAGCGATACAAGCACAGGTGTAGCATTAATGACGATTCAACGACGACTGAAAAACTTGAAGATTGTTTATTTTTAAAAACCATTTTTTTGCTTTTGATTGTCTTAAATCTAAATAATTAGCTAATTAGTTAATAATTCTGTAATCGAAATAAATATTTTTGTTTAACAATTTTTATAGTTCTTCTGTCCGTGTTTATATGACTGTACTACTAAAGGCTGGACCGATTTTGATGTAATTTTGTGTGTGACTTAGTTAATTCGAGAATGGCTTTGATCCAATTGGACCCGGTAGGTGGCGTTGTTATAGAGACCCAGAAATCAACCGTGCGTAGCCGTGTGAAAGAAATATTCGTCGCCGTGTAAGAATATCTACTAGTAGTGAATTCACTTACATCTAGTTATAAATAACAAAATGTTATCCATATAACAAAATATTTTAAACCACGACGAAACCAGAGGGGTGTTATGAGTTTAATGTGTAACCGATTTAGATTGTTGTTTTATGGTTGGAAGGTGACTTCATTGAGAGCATTTTTAGCTATGATTCAAGAAAAGCATTCAGCCGTTTCAAATCATCAACTCTTTTTATTTTTGAAATTATTTTATTTTAGTTATTGTTAGTTGTGATGAAATGTTATACGTGGTAGTCACATTGCAGCTATATTAAGGTTGTAGTACGAATGGGTCTGCTCGACCGGAGCTTAGCAGCTTAATGCTTTTGTGTTTCGTATGCTGAGTGTAGAGAACCAGACATTCTTTTTACTGGAAACGAGGCATTTCATCTCAGTCCTCAGGGGTGACAACGTATCTGCATTTTGTTTCTAAATCGAGGCTAAACATGTCTTTGGGCCACAGGATCCAGTTACCATCAGGTGGACTGTGCTCGTTTGTCACCCTTCCTCTGTATCCAAAAAAAATATAATTCTTAAACAATTTTTTCTAGGTTGCACATCTAGAAAGGACCGACCACTATCTAACGGTGAAAGACAACCAAGTAGTACAGCTGCATCCCTCCACCTGCTTTGACCACAAGCCGGACTGGGTCATATACAACGAGTTTGTACTCACCACAAAGAATTACATCAGAACAGTTACTGATATTAAACGTAAGTAAAACTGTTGTTTAACAGTCTTCCTCTTCTTTTATATTATATCTCTATAGAATTCTGCCAATATCAAGTCAGTCATGGGGGTGACAAGTAAATATTTATTACATTAAGAGTTCTCAATTTTACGAGTGGGTTCACAAACTACGACAAAAGACGTCACATTTTTAAATACCATCACCAAAATTGATTAGTAATTTTACAGTTTAATATTATTAGTATGAATAAAATCACACAAAATATTTACAAAAGGGGACAACAAATACTGGAAATTTACAGGACGCGGGATGTAATTGGGCAGGATATCATAGAGAGAGTGAGAAAGAAGATTAGGACACTCAAAGAACAGATGATTTACGGATCCTTCGGCTAGCCCACATTCACAGTTTTATTTCTTTTTAGGTCTTTATTTTAAGAGAAAAATGGCTCCATCATTTAACCAATGATTCTCTGCCAAATGTCAAGGTTGAGAAAATATAAGTGATATTCTAAAAAAAATGTTGAGGTGTGCATTGGCTGCTAGTTTTAGGGAAGATTTTGTGCATTACTCTAAAAGTTCAGATACCTAAGTAGAAAATAAACACCACAAGATTAATTTCCCATTATATTGAAATACAAATTATAAAACAAAGTCGCTTCCCGCCCTCTGTACGCTTAGATCTTTTAAGCTACGCTTTTAAACGCCTGGACCGATTTTGATGAAATTTTGTGTGTGTGATTCACAATTGAACCCGGTAAGTGGCGTTTTTGTCGAGATCCAGAAATCAACCGTTGCCTAGTACAGGAATTAAACTTCTTCTATTCATACCTTATATTTTAAATATTAATTATCTATTAGTATCCATCCTCCATCATCCATGTAACATAGGAAATGGGTAGCAGCATCTTCCTAATAAAAGTTAAAGTTACAGCCTATATATGTTCCACTGCTGAGCACAGGCATTCTCTCATTTGTGAGAGTGTAGTACAAGGAAAGTGTCCGCCGCGCTGCCCCAATGCGTGTTGGCAAACTTCACGTGTATTTCTTTTTCTTATTTCTCAGACACGCAGGTTTCCTCACGATCTTGTCCTTCACCGCCGAGCACGTGATAAATCAGCACTTCAAATTGCAATTAAAAATTTCATTGTGGATCGAACCCGGGTTGCTCGCGTACTGTGGAACTTACAGCGAGCGTTAACCATCTGAGCTAGCATGACTAAAAATAATAATAACTACATAATAAAAAAAACCGCAGTTGCCAATCCGCCTGCCAACCGTGTCAACTATGGCAAATATGGACCCTAAAAGGCAATCTATGGGGAGGCCTATGTTCAGCAGTGGTCTTTGATAGGATGTAGTGATGATGAAGAATATTTTAAGTCTGCAATAGGGGCTACAATTATTTATTTCCTTTTTAGTATGTTACATGAGATATTAAATACTATGTACTACATAACTAAGATTTTAGTACAGAAAAAAAAGTAGGAGGTGCTCAATTCAACTGTATTTTTTATGTGAACCGATGATAATGATTCTTTTTTTATTTGAAAGCTGGTGCTTCTCATGTGGTCCCATGTAAATTTAATCGAGATCTGACCTTACTGGTTTTGAGTTATGATTAATATTGTGTATTTAATTGACTCCGACTAAATTGATGTTGTACTTATTTTAATTTTATTGAAATCAGTTGTACAAAGTTTTTAATTTTTTTTTTAATTTTTTTTAATTTTTTTTTTTATAGAGAGGGGGCAAACGAGCATGCGGCTCACCTGATGGTAAGTGACTATCGCCGCCCATGAACAACTGCAACACCAGGGAGGGTATTGCAGATGCGTTGCCGGCCTTTTAAAAAGGAGTACACTCTTTTCTTGAAGGTCCCTAAGTCGTATCGGTCCGGAAAAATCGCTGATGGTAATCGATTCCACAAGGAAGTCGTGCGAGGAAGAAAACATCTTCTAAATCGCACAGTGGTGGACCGCCAATCATCCAGATGGTGTGGATGGTATCGGGAGTTCTGCCGCGATGTGCGTTCGTGAAATTTGGCGGCTGGGATTAATCCGAACAATTCCTCAGAGCACTCCCCATGGTAGATGCGAAAGAAAATGCAAAGGGATGCAACATCTCTTCGCAGTGCCAATGAATCGAGCCGATCGGAAAGGGCTCGGTCGTCGACGATTCGAGCCGCTCTGCGCTGGATGCGGTCAAGTGGAAGGAGCTGGCACTGGGGAGCCCCTGCCCAGAGATGGGAATAGTATTTCATGTGGGGCCGAACCTGCGCCTTGTAAAGTTGCAGGCGGTGTGCCGGCATGAAATACTGTCCCGCTCTACTGAGCACGCCAAGCTTTTTAGAGGCCAATTTGGCCTTCTCTTCCAAGTGACCAAGAAACTGCACGTCACTCGATATGTCGACTCCGAGGATACCGATACTGGCTGAGGCAAGAAGGGGAGTGCCTTGAAACTGAGGAGATACGACAAAGGGGTTCTTTTAGCGGTAAACGCGCAAACTTGTGTCTTCTGAGGATTAAACTGGACTAGATTTAGTCGCCCCCAATCCGAGACTTTGTTCAGCAAAGACTCGACTTCAGACACAAGTTTGTTCCGGTACTCGGCGACGTTTTCCCGAGAAATATTGGCACGGCCGGTGTATAGAGCATCACCAGTGCTGTCATCCGCATAGCAATGAATGTTACCAGTTAGCAACATATCATTGATATGCAGAAGAAACAGCGTTGGTGATAGCACACAGCCTTGTGGAACACCAGCGTTAATAGGCTTGTAGTCAGAACATGCACCGTCTACAACGACATTGATGCTCCGATCTGCAAGGAAGCTGGTGATCCAATTGCACGATTTCTCGGGAAGCCCATAGGAAGGGAGCTTCGAAAGAAGCGCTTTGTGCCAAACCCGATCGAAGCCCTTCCAGTTTTTTTATGTCCAGACTAACGGCCAACGCCTCCCCCTTGGACTCTACTGCTTCCGCCCATCTATGGGTCAGGTAGACCAAAAGATCACCAGCTGATCGACCCCGACGAAAACCGTATTGGCGGTTACTAATCAGCTGGTGATCCTCAAAGTACCGGATGAGCTGGCAGTTAATAATGGATTCCATTATTTTGGAGAACAAGGAGGTGATCGCGATAGGCCTATAGTTGGACGGGTCTGAACGGTCGCCTTTTTTAGGGATCGGGTGGACAAAAGCTGTCTTCCATGAGTTCGGGACTACGCCTTGGGAGTAGGAGTACCGGAAAAGACGCGTTAAAACCGGTGCCAACTCCAGAGCACACGTCTTCAGCACAGTGGGAGGGATTCCATCGGGCCCACTCGACTTGCTGACGTCCAGGGAGAAGAGTGCTTTGCGAACCGAGCGCTGTGTAAACCGCATATCCGTCATGGAGCACTCACATCGCGGGATGGTCGGCGGTGTTTTCCCCCCGTCATCAATAGTCGAGTTGGACGCAAAAAAGGAGCCTAAAAGGTCAGCTTTGTCTTTTGCGTCGTGGGCCAGTGAGTCGTCCTCCCTGTGCAGAGATGGTAGTGATGGCTTACAGAAATTCCCTTGGACAGCCTTGGCGAGAGACCAGAATGCACGGGTTCCCGAAGAAAGGCGAACTAGTTTCTCGCCAATTCTGCCTATGTGCTCTGACTTTGCCTTGGCAATAACTCTTTTGAAGGACCTGGAGGCGAAGTTATACTTCTTTTTAAGTGTACTGGTGTTTACATCCCGAGTCGCCAAAGCCGCAGCCCAGGCTTGATAACACTCCTGCTTACTGCGTAATGCAGTCTTACAGGAGCGACCAAACCAAGGCTGAGATCTGCCTCCGATGGGTACCACAGATGATGGAATAAATAGTTCCATTCCCTGTAGCACCACATCAGTGACAGAGTCAGCAACAGCGCTGGGATCATCCGGCGAGAAGCAAACCCGCCCCCATGGGTAGGATGCAAAGAAAGACCGCATTCCGTCCCAATCCGCCGACCTGTAATGCCAAACAAGGCGGCGAAGGGAGCGTGAGTGGCACCACACTCCGGATCAGACAATGGTCCGAAGAGCCGAGAGGGGCATCGACGGAAACCTGATATCCGTCCGGATGAGAGGTCAGCAGAAGGTCCAACAGGGAAGGTGTATGATCCTCCACATCTGGAATCCGCGTAGGCGAAGTAACCAGTTGTGTCAGACCATATGCCAAGGCAAAGTCATAAATAGATCTCCCCGCATGATCGGTTAAACGTGAACCGAGCCATTCGGCATGGTGGGCGTTAAAATCGCCAAGGATCACGATCTCTGCGGATGGGACCTGTTGTAGCAAGGAATCTGTAGCCATTTGGACGTGCTCGATGAGTCGGTCTGTTTCGGCATTACCACTATGGGACCTATAGAGGCACCCGTAGACGCGCGGATGATCGTCGCTGTCTACGCGTAGCCAAAGGATGGACAGGTCCGAACCTTCAAGACTGCAGAGGCGTCGAGAACAGATGTCCTCTCTGACATACACGCAAACTCCAGCCCGAGGCACAAAGGAGTGCTCCAATTTGTACCCCGGGTAGGAGAGCAGTTGTAAAATTTGACGGTGGTAGAGCCACGCAGCAAAAACTGCTGCGTGGCTCTACCACCGTCAAATTTTACAACTTGTTTTTATTTTTAATCTTGTGTTAACACAATGAACTAATTTATTATAAAGAAATATGCACTTATAACACAATATATGTATTCAATTAATATTTGTACAAAGCACTCAATATTACAGGTTTTGTAATCACGACACTTAATTACACTTTGACTAATTCGACGCGTGTTCTCAAAACGGAATGCCCAAGAATCATGATGCACCCTAATTTATACATTTCCCTTTCCACTTCTCTTCCGTTGTGCACGAAGAGGGGCGGCCGATGTTGGTTGCCAACACTGCCATCCTGCATGGTTCCTGCCTCAGGAACCTCACGAGTCCATTTAAAATACTGCGAAGACATAAATTGATTAGAAACTACTTTTATATATATCAATTATCTTTTTTTTTTATAAACTGATCATGACGCAAGTTTATAGTCAAATGTTACAATCAGGTTACACATTTTTAACGCGTTTTAAAAAAGTCTGAGTCCACCTTATATTAAAAATCTATTAATCAATATTATTATTCATCACTTCACACCAGAGTTGCGACCAATGTTTTATTTATACGTATTCTATAGTAGAACTAATGACGTCCTCTCAGAAAAATCGGACGTCATGCAGCGATGGAGCGAATTTTATAGAGAAATGTATGCGTGTGATGATCTTAGTGAGGGATCCGGGGATGACGCCGTGACTGGTACGCCAGACCCGGACCTCGATGACACTGAGATCATCAGTATGAAAGAGATTGAACGTGCGATTCGAAGTTTGAAATGTGGTAAGGCTGCGGGACTAGACAGAGTTACTGCTGAAATGGTCAAGTATGGTGGGCCTCGCGTCTGGGACAGCTTTCATCTGCTGTGCAATTTGTGCTGGCGGACGGGGGATGTCCCGGATGATTGGCAATCCGCAGTCATTGTGCCTTTAAATAAAGGTAAAGGTTCACATTTTGACTGCGGGTGCTATCGGGCGATCAGCTTGATCAGTTTAGCAAGTAAAGTTTACTCGAAGGTTTTAACATGTAGGATGCAAGAGAAATCGGAAAGATTTCTATGGGAGGCACAATGCGGATTTAGACCTGGAAGAGGATGCACGGATCAAATGTTTTCTCTCCGCATGATCACGGAAAAGCTTCTGGCTGCTAACCAGAAGATTTTCTGTGCTTTTGTGGATCTTGAGAAAGCATTTGATAAGGTTGTAAGGAAGAAAATGTGGGAACTGTTGCCGGGGTATGGTGTGGATGGTCGATTGCTAAGGGCTGTGCAGTCTCTTTACTGTGACTGTAAAGCCTGTGTGCGGGTAGGACATGACCTGTCACCCATGTTTAACGTTCAAACGGGCGTAAAGCAGGGTTGTGTCATGTCTTCCTGGCTGTTCATACTGTATCTCGACAGCTGTTTACAGAAGCTGAAAGATAGCTATTTGGGTGTGAAATTGGGTGACATAAAAGTAAATTGTCTGCTGTATGCTGATGATGCAGTGCTTATTGCACCATCAGAGGCAGAACTGCAGGCATTAGTCACGTGTTCATACACGAGGAATAACGATAGAGGAATGTGAAATTAAAGGTCTCCGTTTGAATGCTAATAAAACTAAGGTTCTGGTATTTGAAAGGGACGAAGAGAGAACGAAGTGTGAAATATGGGTAAATCAGGAATGTCTAGAACAGGTAAATGAAATTGTATACTTGGGGAGTGCTTTTAGCCGGGATGGAAGATGTGATTTAGATGTGGACAGGCGTGTCGCTGCCGGGAATAAAGTCAATGGTGCCCTGACTGCGTTAGTCAAAAGGCAAGGCGTAGCGAAGAGTGCACGCCTTGCAATACATAACGCAGTGTTGGTACCGACTTTGTTATATGGCAGCGAAACCTGGGTATGCCAGAAGAAGCATAAAAGTAAGTTGAATGCAGTGGAGATGCGATCCCTTCGTAAAATGTGCGGCGTTACCTTGGCCGACCGAAAGCGAAACGAAGAGATTCGCAATATGGCAGGTTTGAAAGATGACCTTATCACAAAAATTGATAAGGGCGTGCTTCGGTGGTTTGGGCACGTTGAGCGAATGAGTGAAGACCGAATGGTGAAGAAAATATATAGCGCGAAAGTTAATATTAAAAGGTGTCGAGGTAGACCGAGACTAACTTTCGAAGACCATGTGAGCAAATTGCTCGAAGAGGGTAGGGTCAAGAGTACTCGGATACCTAGACGTGCATGTATGAAGAAGGTAATGAATCTGAAAGAAGCGAAAGAGATATGTAAGGATCGTGACACTTGGCGATCTGTTCTCTCTGGCTACCCCGTCAGGGATTGTGCGTGAAGATAAGTATTCTATAGTGTATTCTATACGTGGTAGAACCATGCTGCAATTATATTAGTACTATAGTTGTAGCACGAATGGGTCGGCTCGACCGGGGAAGGACCACGTTTTCACAGAATGCCGGCGTAAAATAGCAGTTTAACGCTGTTGTGTTTCGTATGGTGAGTGTAGAGAACCGGAGACCCTTTTTACTGGAAAAGAGGCATTCTGATGCATTTTGATTTGTAATAGAGGATAGATGTAAATGTCTTTTGATCGCACAATAAATAACGAGTTGAATATAAATTCAAGAAAAACAACTTCCTTCTGCGTGAATCCCATATCTCTGGTGCCCTTTGACCTACAGGACCCAAATTCAAACTCGACCGAGCTACTACCTCAAGGTATCCACATACCAAATTTAAAGTCAATCGGTCAAGTGGAACGGAAGTTATCGTGTCGGCATACAGACTAACAGACTGCCAGCTAAAACCATTAACTTCCTTTCAATGCTACGCAGAAGGAAGTTAATAAATAAATATAGGCCGCAGCAACCACTTACTATCAGTTGGACTGTGTGCTTGTTTGTCATCCTTATTCTATAACAAAAAATCATCCTATGGATGGCAGTATTAATTGCTCTTAATTTCCTCAATCCAGAATTTTAAATTTTGTTTTATAGGATAGGGTGACAAACGGGCACACATTTCACCTGATGGTAAATGGTTGCTGTGAATTTCAAACTCTTTTTTGACCATGTGTCTCAGAACGCATCTAAAAAAAATTATGGACTAAAAGTTGAGTGCTGTTCGTACCGAGCGACAAAATCTTCACAAAACTTGTTGTAAAAACCTTCACCTCTAATTATTATTATTGTATATTTTAAATTTGTAGACACTATTGCCATTGTAATAATAAATGTAAATAAAAACGATTATTATTTTAGTTTTATTATTTCCTAATGTTACATTGTAAGATATGTAAAGACAGCCTCCCGAAAACTTTAACCATGAACCATCATCCTGGGTAAGGTACTGAAGAATTTTCTTTGTGGAAATTAAAAAAAAAATTTACTTCCCATACAAAATTGGTCACGTGACCGATATATTTTGTATGGGAAATCGAATTTTTGTTCCTTTTTGGACAAAAATTATTTTAGTTTTAGTTAAAGTTTTGTATATAGAGCCAGTTCACTCGTTTATTCGTTTATTGACAAAAAAGTACACGAATAAATAATATTAATTAATAAACTTCCACCCGCAGGCTCGTCCTTATGAATTTCTCTAATATCATGCGTTTCAATGGAACTCTACTATTTTCAATTAAATTAAAATTTTATAAATGAATATAATAAAAATAAACTGATTTTTCCCCATAATATTCCAAATTCTTGTATTTTGTGTTCACCCTAATTAGAAAGAGACTGAGGGGTAGTGAAAAATTTCAAGGTCGTTTTCTTGTATTTTTTATGTCATTCGAAAGTGCGGGTTCCAGTTTGTACGAAGTACATGTATTTCCATGTTGTTATTATATTGGCTCTCATACAACAGAGGCTGCATGCAAATGCGCCTTTGTATAAAAAAAAGTCATTGACATGATGTCATTTATAAGCTTACAAGTAAAAAGTCAAGGACATACCAGAAAGAAATTATTATTTAAAATTAACGTCAATTTGGACAAAAAATAATAAAACAAATATACTACAATAATTATTTTCACGATATTGACGTGTGAGAATTGATATTTCTTGAGAGATATTGCTCAAAAAAATTCGTATACATGAAATAAAAATACTTAAATACCTAGTCGAGATAAAAAAAATATATAGTCATTGAGTTATATGTACTACGTACTAGAGAAGCCATTCCAAACAAAAATTGTGTCCTACTCTATGTCTTCGCGCATGCGCGAGAGTAGTAGTCGCGCATGCGCGAAGACTTTAATTTAATATAAAATAAGATATTAATATAAAATAAATATAAGAATTTAATATAAAATACTCTTATTTTAATCCAAGCAAACATATTTCTAAATAAAATGTAATAATAATTATTTTATGGAATTCACAAATCTTCAATTTACGCAATATTTAGTTTGTATGGATTGCACTACAATTCAGTTGAACTTAGTCAATGTTCGGAATGGCTTCTCTAGTACGTAGTACATATAATTCAATGTATATAGTCAAATCGTCGTGAAAAAACTTTGACGTTCGTATTTAGTGGCTTTGTGGAAAATTGACGGCTCCGTGGCGCAGTGGCTTAGCAATCAGTTGTTGCGCTGGGGGCCGCGGGTTCGAATCCCGCACGGAACAAGTATTTGTATGGCCTACAAATAATTGTTCCGGGTCTGGATGTTTGTCCTTGTGCAATTTATGTTTGTAAACTGCCTCCACGACATAGGAGAAAATCCTAGTGTGGGGGTAACGTTTTTTTGAGAAAAAAAAAAAGAAAAAAAATCCTTCACGGAACAAGCATTTGTATCGTTTACAAATAATTATTGTTCAGGATCTGGACGTTAGTCCTTGTGAAATTTCTGTGTGTAAACTGCCTCCACGACATAGGAGAAAACCCTAATGTGTGGGTTACCGTTTTTCTAAAAAACAAAATCGGCCGGACCGAGTTTGATGAAATGTTGAGTGTTGTGATTTAGCTGATTGAACAATGGCATAGATTCACAAGTGGACCCGGTAGGTGGTGCTGTTTTGTAGATACAGAAATCACCCGTGCGAAACCGCGGTGGATCGCTATTTTCTTTATTTTTTTTATCTGGGAGACTTTTCAATTTAAGTTATAAATAGTCCGTATGGCCTTTTGCATTATTCACGACTTCGGTTCCCCGCGACTTCGCCCACGTGTAATTTATGACGATTGGGGTACGACTTTCCATTGACGTCAGTGGAGTTTGGTGTTGATACGTATTTTTACAGAAAGATTATACTATTATAAGCACACACACAAAGTCTCAATATACGGAAACGCGTAATTTTTGAGAAAAGAATAATTGAAAATCAATTATTCTTGCAATGTTTATGTCTAATCTGCTAATAAACTGGCGCCATTTTGTAATGTCATTGTCGACGTCAATAGGGATGTCGATTCTTTCCGAAAAAGGTCGATTTTTAAATCGATTCAAATCGTAAGCGGATGTATCGATTCCCAAAAAATCGATTTCTAAAATATCGATATTTTTTTCATGTTTGCATTTATAATGTAAATATAAATCCATTTTATGAGAAATAATCCCCTTCATCATAAAAAAATAAGGGGACTGATTCATAAGGATTTCTGTATCTATTTTGAGACTGCTACGTCTCCGGCGCTGCGGGAAGAGCAACCTCTACGCCTTAGCGTAACAAATCGCAGGCATCCCTACGCGCCTCCGGCTCTATAAAACCACTCTAGGGGTAGGACAGACTCGTACCAGGTGGAGTCAAAAAAAAAAAAATCAAAAATCAAAAATCGTTTATTGCGTTTCAAAAGGTAGTAACAAACAAGTGGCAAGGGCCCCTGTACTGAGTTGGTAAAACCTGTGTTACGGGGTACCCCGCTCTTCCAACAGACAAATTTTAACAATTTGAAACATAGGATATTACATATTATATTAGTGCTTTAACAAGTAAATTTTAGATACTTAAGAAAGAATGAAAGTGTATGTGTGTGTGTGTGTGTGCGCGCGCGCGCGTGTGTGTGTGTGTGTGTGTGTGTGTGTGTGTGTGTGTGTGTGTGTGCGTGTGTGTTTAGCAAATAAGCAGTTCTGTTTCTTCATAATTGAGGCTAAGCAGAGTTGTTGTTAACAAATTTTTCAATTTAACACAAGTGAGGGGATACATATTTAGCCTACTATTTAATTTATTATATAGATATTTTGATTTACAGGCAAATTGTTTTTTCTTAAATTTGGTTTTACAATATGGAATATTGAAAACAGGTAGAATCCTACGTTTTAGTGTCTGAAGGGCAGTGTATGGTAAAGTGCTGTGGGTTCGTATAACACTCTTTAAAATGTACATTTGGCGGGTTGTTAAGATTTTGTAAGATTTGTGTAGTTCGTGAGTTGAGAAACGGATTGGTTTAAAGAACATCATCTTCAGTAATGCTCTCTGAGCCCTTTCAAGAGTTATTAAATAGGACTTAGCTGCTCCACCCCATGCTGTAATGCAGTAGCTTAAGACAGATTGGGCTAGAGCTTTATACGTACATATAAGAATTTTATTATCTGCGACATGTCTGAGCCTTCTAAAAACCCACATAAGCTTTCTTATCTTGTCAATGGTACACTCAATTTGTTTGTTCCATATAAGATGCTGGTCGATAGTGATACCTAGATATTTGATAGTAGACGATCTAGCAATATCAACACATTGACAATTTTTCACCTGGTGTTGGGAGCAGCTATGAATTTTAAGAGCAAAGTCCGAGTATGGTAAGTTAGATTTTCGTATCACAAAAGGAACAAATTGGGTTTTTGATATATTAAGAGTTAATAGATGTGATCTTAAGTAATTTGATATATGTCGTAATCCTGATTCAGTCGTAATTCTAAGAGAATCCCAACTCTTTTCACTGAAAATCAGGGCGGTGTCATCCGCATATGTAAATATATCACAATTAGGAAGTTTGAGGCTACAGAGGTCATTCACATATATCAAAAACAATGTCGGTCCGAGCACACTGCCCTGTGGAACGCCGTAATTAATGGGAGATGACTGGCTGATAATGTCACCAAGTTTTAAATGTTGTAGGCGATTCGTTAGGTAGTCTGTGAATAGCTTATGGGGTGTCCCTCTTATGCCAATGTGATATAGCTTATCTAATAATATTGGAATTGAAACCGAGTCGAACGCCTTTGCCAGATCAAGGAAGACGCCGACACATTTACTGCCTGCATCTAGGTGCTTACAGATAGTGTCGGAAAGTGCCAGAACTGCGTCTTCAGTGGACACGCCATTTCTGAAGCCAAATTGATTATTTGATAGCAGGCTGTTTTTGTAAAGGAATTTTTTAATGCGGTTATTAATAAGCTTTTCCAAAATTTTTGCCAGAACTGGAAGTACAGAGATAGGCCTATAATTTTCAATTTCATCTTTATTCCCACTTTTGTAGATGGGCGTTACAATAGCTTCTTTGAAAACAGAGGGGAAACAGCCTTTTTCGAAACAGAGGTTATACAGATGACAAAGGACAGGGATAAGATAACTTTTAGCCATTTTAATAAAAGCAGTAGGAATGTTATCCCACCCGGGGGCGGAGTCGTTAGATAAGTTACAGATGATTGTATTAATTTCTGCTGAATCTGTTGCTAAAAGAACGAAAGAATTGGATGAAGAGGGACTATTAATGTTATTTATGCTACGAATAGAATTATAGGACATAGGGGACGGTAATAAGTTTTCAGCGAGATGTTTACCTAAGTTAGAGAAGTAATTATTAGCACAATTTGCTGCTTCCAACGGTGTGGATTTAAGTGAGAGTAGATTATATATATAGTCATTTTTATTAGTGTTTATGTTACATATAGATTTTATTGTTTTCCACAGTAATTTAGGATTTTTATTAGCTCTAGTTAAATTGTTTCTTTCGTGCATTATTTTAAGTTTTCGAACAAGTTTACTACAATAATTTCTATAACGTGTATAGGTTACTTTCAAGATTTCGTTATACGGATTCTTTTTTAATTTTAAATGAAGTTTGTCACGATTGCGAAGGCAACGTAAAACTCCTATGGTTATCCAGGGCTTGATATGTCTTTTTCTTGAAGGGACACTTTTTACAGTTTGGTTGTTTTTAATCGCAGTGGAGATTTTACAAACCAATACCTGGGCAGCTTCAGAAGGGTCTGTTATTGTTAATATATCAGGTAAGTCCGCCTTAATGTCATTTAAAGTGGCATCAAAATTGATTGAAATTTTGGTTTTTAGAGCCAGATTACGTCGCAGAGGTTCAAACATCACGTCAAGAATGACTGTACTGTGATCAGTGGTAGGGTTAGTAAGAACAAGTGATTTAGCAGGGTGAGACGTTTTCAGCATCATGTGATCATAGCTCATTTTATCACGAGTTGGGAGCCTATGAGCTGGGAGTATCCCATAATAAGCGAGTGATGTTAAATAGTTATGACAGTTTGGATCTTTGGAGTCGATTTTGATGTCGATGTTTATGTCACCCGTTATAATAATATTCTGATAGCAATTATATTGTATAAGAAGAGATTGAAGGGATGATACGAATTCGTCAGTATTTCTAATAGATGGAGTGCGATAAATGCCGATTATGACAGTATCGTAAAGAGTTAAAATAAGGCAGGACGCGTTTGTAATATACGGTTCAAATACATTGATATTTAGATTCTTTTTTACATAAAAAACTACGCCATCACATTGGTTTAAGGTATTTTTTGTAAAGTGTGTGTTATAATTATCGTTTAGGTTAGGAATACTTTTTATTTTTGAGAGGTGACATTCAGTCATAACTAGTACGTCGCAATCGGTTTTAGTTGAGTGGAGCATAGCTTGAAAAATATCAAGATTTTTGTATATACTCCTTATGTTTTGGGTAAGAATGGTTAAGTGACTTTTTGTTGAGATGTGTAAATAACACTCTTCAGGCGTGCAAGTGACGGCCTGAGCTATACTAATATTGTCTATATCATTATATGGATGGGACAAATTATCCATGAAAATTAGGAAGTTTTTGTGTGTAGTAAATTTGTCTAATAGGTATTAATTTAAAATTATTTGCATAAAGGAGTTCTAGACAGTTGATTACCACGAAAGAATAAAAGTGAAAAATAATATTCCTACATTGGTTATTCCAAACTCTCAGATCAAAGTTAATTATTGCAATCAATCTACAGTGTGAATGCAATGTGTTATGTTTAGCTAGCGAAAACAGAACTTTTATAAAGAGGTGTGTGAGTGGAATATGAGTTTGTGTTTTGGAGTAAGTATTAAGGTAAATGTGTGACAAGAAAAGTGTGTAAGTTATGAATGTGTTACTGGCATAAACAGAGTTAACAGAACATAGGTACAACGTACAAATAAAAAAAGTTATGTGTATAACCTATATCAATTTCTTGAACACTTTGCAAGACATGGACCCACTTGAAACTAAGAACACAGTTCATGCATAGTCATTTGTTGGCCTCATAAATGCCTTTTATTTGTGCTTCATTCATAATTTTTATGATCGGGGATGAGTCATCTTTCCGCACCAGAACTTCACCTACCGAGGTCCAGCAATATTTATACTTCAGATTTTTTGACAATTCCCTCGCTAAGTAGTACAGTTTATTACCATTAGGTGTGAGATGATCAGAGATAAAAATAGGGGTACATGTTCCCTTTAGACCTAGGTTCTGGGTATTTAATTTATTATTCTTATTATGGTTATTGTACTTTTTAGCAGCGCTTGTAATGTTCAATTTCTGGACGTAAGTTGACATTTCGACAACAATAGGCTTTTTATCACCCTTTATGGTCGTCCTATAAATATCCTTTATGTCG
The DNA here is from genome assembly GCA_963668995.1 of Parnassius mnemosyne. Taxonomy (NCBI): domain Eukaryota; kingdom Metazoa; phylum Arthropoda; class Insecta; order Lepidoptera; family Papilionidae; genus Parnassius; species Parnassius mnemosyne. The sequence goes on along the minus strand of CAVLGL010000096.1, from coordinate 3,725,915 downwards.
TTACTTTGTATATTGACCTTAAGTGATGTAGATAAATTGCTTACCATGCTCAACAACGTTTCTTTCGATTCATTTTCCGATCTTGGGACATTTTTCAGTTCAAATGAACATTTACGTTGGGCTTTCATGAGATTTTCCACCTTATTTTCAAGTATAGTAATATGTTCCTTCTGTTTGTGCCTCTCTTGCTCCATAAGGTCCACTTTTTTACACATGTCGTCGTATTTGGTTGAGAGAAAAGTCAGTGATTCCTCTATGGATCTCAACGCAGATGTTACTTCTGTTCTTTCGCTGTTTTGCTGATCCATCCATGAAGTAATCATGTCCTTCATTTCTGTTTTAAAATCCGCTAAATCGGTCAGAATTTCTTCGGAGCGCTTTCTCTTAATTCGTGAGCTAACAAAACTGGGAGGCGATGTTTCTTTGTCGTCGGAGACGCTAGGCAGGTTGGAATCAGAATTGCATTTTTCCGATGTTCGAAACATTTTCAGAGTTCTCGTACAGCCTCAAATTTATTTCCAGCTCAACAAAGTGTAGAACAAATTAACAGGTTATATTTTATAGTCGAGAGTTACGGCGTCACTTGTAGTAGTAGTCGGGGTCAATCAATTCGGTTCTTTGACATAAGTTGAACCTAACCTATTTTATTTGTTACCTGCCCTAATAGGTACTGTTAAGTAAAACAAATTTCAATAAGAGATCATTTATCATGGTATCTTTCTTGTTTTTCATAAAATGGGTTTATATTTACATTATAAATAGAAACATTAAAAAAATATAGATATTTTAGAAATCGATTTTTTGTGAACCGATACATCAGCTTACGATTTGAATCGATTTAAAAATCGACCTTTTTCGGAAAGAATCGACATCCCTATTGACGTCGACAATGACATTACAAAATGGCGCCAGTTTATTAGCAGATTAGACATAAACATTGCAAGAATAATTGATTTTCAATTATTCTTTTCTCAAAAATTACGCGTTTCCGTATAATGAGACTTTGTGTGTGTGCTTATAATAGTGTAATCTTTCTGTAAAAACGTATCAACACCAAACTCCACTGACGTCAATGGAAAGCTAAGCCAAGATTGGTTTTCATCTGTTTTAATTTATTTGCGCGGAACCCTAATTCTTTTTCTAAAACAAAAGTAACCTCAATTACTTCTTATAACATGAGCTATCTGCCAGTGAAAGTCCCGTCAAAATTGGTCCAGCCGTTTCGGAGATTACCCGCATTATTTTAAAAAAATGTTTTTTTTTTGTTATAAGTATAGTATATACTTTCATATGTATTTAGTAAAAAGCTATTATTTTGACATTACAAATAGACACTTCAATTTTATTTATTGGAACGAATTTCCTTATCGCACGGTACGAATTTGACGGATGGGGGCTAGACGAGAAAAAGTGTAAGATTTTTCCGCCACGACCCCATTTCTATAGTGCTAGTGAGATGGAATAATATCCATCTCGCTCGCACTTTTTTTATCTTGCCATGAAAGAAATATTATTTTAAATGACGCTTCATTTTAATAGATGCTAGTACTAATTCATTTATTTTTGTACGTTTATCAATAATAATATACTACGAAAAGAACGTCGTTCCCACCGAGTGTTCCACGACACTCACGCATGTTTTTTTTTTATAGATTAAGGCTAATACGTACTATAAAGAACTCCGCTATAATAAGAGCTATTTATTAGTTATCCAATGGTTATTCCTTTTGAATCCCTGTTATTTTTGCATCGGCACGTTCTTGCCACCGATTACACTAATGCTCGGCCGCCATTGAGTGTTCACGTACCAATTCATGACCCGTACAGCTATTTTGTTTGATGTTATACAGATGTGGGCACTTCAGATATTCTTGCTTGTAGTGCGGCAATGCGATTGTTTATAATATTGGGACATTGTTATTAATTTTATACGTGGTAGAGCCACGCTGCAGCTATGCTATGGTTGTAGCACGAATGGGTTGCCTCGTCCGGAGTAGGACCGCGCACATAATGTAGCGATGTAGTGAGCAGTGAGAACCGGAGACCATTTTTACTGGAAATGAGGCTTTATATCTTAGTCCTCACGGATGGCAACGCATTTGCATTTTGATTCTTAACTGAGGATAGATGTAGATGTCTGAGCCACATAAACCACCCACCATTGAGAAAATAAAAACAATAAGCTTAAAGTATTTTATATTTTATTAATAACTAGTAAAAGTAACTAATATAAACTAATGTAGCTGTCTCAACATTGATGACACTTTTAATCTTTCTTATAGCATATGCTGCAGAACTACGTCTGCCTGTTAATTTAGATATACGAGTATATGGGGGCCCCATTGAAGCTCCACGTCAATACTAATACCACGAAAAACGGTGGTATCCACAAGACTCAACTGTTCCGCATTTAATTTGTAAATTTAATACATTTTGTCTTATTGCCGTTTAAGAGAAAATTGTTAGCGTTAAACTAACGTACTAATTTCGACAGAGCATTATTTACATTTTCAAATTAATTGACTGTCGTTTGAGTTTGAAAATTAAACAGGTATCATCTGCAAATAATACGAGTACTATATCGTGATTGTCGCCTACAAGATAAGGTAAGTCATTAATTTAGATTAAGAACAGAAATGGGCCAAGAATCGAGACCTGAGGAAGGCCCATTGATACTACCGATCCGAAGAAACCTTTTGCTTCATGTTCAAATAACTAGATAAGAAGTAAGAACATTGTAAATATGCATTTTACATTTGTTCACACATTTTTTTCCTACGTGGTAGAGCCATGCTGTAGCTATATTAGTAGTATAGTTGTAGCACGAATGGGTCGGCTCGACTGGGGAAGGACCACGCTCTCACAGAAAACCAGCATAAAATAGCAGCTTAACGCTGCTGTGTTTCGTATGGTGAGTGTAGAGAACCGGAGACCCTTTTTACTGGCAAAGAGGCATTCCATCTTAGTCCTCACGGGGGACAACGCATCTGCATCTGTCTTTATTGAGGATAGATGCAGATGTCTATGGACCACAGTAACCACTTACCAATAGGTGGACTGTGTGCTCGATTGTCACCCTATCCTATAAAAAAAATTCTCACTACCCACAGTAGAGTGTAAAGTCCCACTTAATCTGTTTTCTGCACTCACTCTTCGTTCTATATCCTTATCATATCTACCGTTTATTATATTTGCCTGTAATTTTACATCAACATTTAAAAGTTGGAAAACTTTGTGTCCGCTGCATTCTTAATTCATCCTTCCATCAATTGCAGCCTATAAAATGTAACTGCTAAACATAAGCTTTCCCCATAGATTGCCTCATAGGGGGGATATTTGTCATAGTAGTAATGTTACTGTTGATTTGAAATTTTCACCTCTCAGTGGGTCATGTGCTCCTGGTAGATTATCTTCTATACATCCATCCATTACAGCCTATTAAAGCCCACTGCTGAACATATGCCTCCCCCATAGATTGCCTCATAGGGGGGATTTCACTATAGTTGCCACGCTTGGCAGGCGGGTTGGCAACCGCAGTTTTTTTTAATAATTTCGAGTTGTTATCAAGATGCTGCTGCCCATCATCTGTTTCAGTTTCCCTCTGTCACCTCTTACGACACCCACGGGATCATATGGGGTGGTGAACATTCTTACACTGTCATTACATGGTACTTTCTTTATAGTAAATTTAAACTATTATAATTTAAGAAACACCACTATTTCATTTATTTCGTCCTGTCGGTGTCACACATCACTCGTTTAACAAAACTCGAGGAACATTTTCCCTGCGCACAAAAAAGACGCAATAGTTTAACAATCTCAAGAGTACCCTAAACCGAAGAGCATGTATGAAGGGAATAATGAAAGTGGACGAAGCGAAACAAGTATGTAAGGATCGTAGCAAGTGAAAGAAGTGGTCTCTGTCTACCCCTACGGAAAAGAGGCGTGATTATTTGTATGTATGTATGTATGTATGTTTAACAATCGGAATTTTGGTATATGACTCCTGGGTCAGTGAAATCGTTATTAGGAACTAAAATACAACTCTCTCTAGATTGTTGTTTGTTCGGTGATTGCACGTTTTTTATTATCAAATTAACACTAAAATTCAATTTAAAATTATATTACCAAAATGTAAGGGGCCTTAGAACCAAATGTGAAAATTTATATATTAACGCACTACAAAAATCTTACGACCTAATTGTTTTGACAGAGTCATGGCTCAATGACACCGTTTTTGACCACGAGCTCTTGGATGCTAGATATGATATTTTTAGACGCGATCGGAGTTCTACTTTGTCCTTCCAAACGAAAAAAGAAGGTGGCGGTATTTATTTAGCTGTACTGTAAAAATATAGGGCGTTGAGAATGAATAGATGGGAGTCAGCGTGTGAGGAATTGTGGGTCTCCATAGACTTAGGTCTTAATAACAAATATAGAATAAATATGTGCGCTGCGTATATTCCCCCACCAGTTTCAAGGGATTACTTAACAACTTTTCTCAACAATCTCACGGATGTCGTCAACAATAAAATATCAAACGGCTCATTTACCCTGTTGGTAGGTGATTTCAACCTTCCTTATATAGTCTGGGAGAGTATAGGCGATCAAAATGTATACATCCCAGAGCCAAATAATGGGACTATCGAAAACATGTTTATAGACGAAATTACGTTCAATAATCTTAAACAATGTAATTATATCTTAAACGATAATAATCGAATTTTGGACTTGGTTCTTGTGGATAATGCTAATAACGTAAAAGTGGCCGAAGCTTCGCTGCCTCTGGTTGGATTGGATCCTCATCATCCTGCCCTCGAAATACTCATTCACAGTCTAGGCAACATAAAACCATGCAGGTCCAAACGTGTAGCATTACCTAATTATTCCAAGTGTGACTTTGATGCCATCAACGAAGAACTCATGCATATAGTGTGGTCTGAAGTGTGGTCTGAACTTTATGACATAGATTCCATGGTTGACAAGTTTTACGGCACAGTTTTACCCATAATTAAGAAGCACACGCCACATCGAATACCACATTCAGAAAAATATCCGGTGTGGTTCAGCACAGCCTTAATAAAATGCTTAAAAGAAAAAGCGAAGTATCATAAGAAATACAAACAGTATGGAAATCCCCTGGACAAATTAACATATGAACTTCTTAGAGACCGTTGCAATACAATGATCAAAAGTTGTTTCTCTAGCTTTAAAAAAAACGCAGCTTCTCATTTACGCTCAAACCCTAAGTTCATCTGGTCTTATGTTAATGGTCTCAAAAGAAACACAAATTCCCTTCCTTCTCAGATGACTCGAGGTGTCAAGACTGCCAGAGGTGGCCAAGAGATTTGTGACCTATTCTCAGAGCAATTTCAGTCAATATACGATGACATCGCTTCCAATTTTACATCCAAATCATCCAATGTCAATAAAACAGCTCTCCATATTTGCGAGAACAGTCTGACCATCAACTCACTCACTGTCAGCGAATACGAGGTAGAAAGAGCATTGATGGGATTGGATGGGAGCAAGGGTTCAGGATTGGATGGCTTGCCCCCTATCGTTCTAAAGAAATGTGCAAAAACTATGTCAAAACCTCTTACGTATATATTTAACCACTCTCTTCGAAGCGGCATTTTCCCCCTAGTATGGAAAAAGGCGCGCATCATCCCTATCCATAAAAAGGGAGATCTTGCCGATGCATCTAATTACAGGCCGGTTTCCATACTTCCAGCACCCGGGAAGGTTCTAGAGTCATTTGTTCATAAAAAAATATATTGGCACGTTAAAGAGCGCCTGCACCCAGACCAACATGGGTTTCAGCCTAAAAAGTCAACAACATCTAACTTAGTCGGTTTTGTTAATGATATTGCATGTGCACTGGATATGAATAAAGAGGTACACAGTATTTACACCGATTTTAGCAAGGCCTTCGATCTCATTAACCACGACCTGCTTATAAAGAAGATCATGCTAATGGGGGTCCATGGTTCACTGCTGCGCTGGTGCGACTCCTATCTTAGGAATCGGTCACAGTTAGTCTCATTACGTGGTTATTCATCCTCAGCTAGAGAGATCCCTTCAGGCGTACCCCAGGGCTCTCATGTCGGTCCATTGTTCTTTTCAATTTTCATAAACGACCTAGCCAATATAATAGAATGTAATTTTAAAATGTACGCAGACGACCTAAAACTGTACAAAATCATTGACTCTAAACTAGATGTGATCACTCTACAGTACGAGTTGGATAGATTATACGACTGGTGTTGTCAAAACCATATGATCCTCAACACTGGTAAATGTTCTCACCTAAAGTTTACTAGAAGGAAAAATAAAACTGAGGCAACATACAAGCTAAACAATGAGCCATTGGGTGAGATCACGGAAATCTGGGACTTAGGAGTTTTGATTGATAGCACGCTCAGCTTTAGAAGCCATATTGACGCAATAACAAAAAAAGCTTCTAAGTTATCCGGGTTTATATCCAGGCAAATAAAATCATTCAAAGACCCTGATTTAATCATTCCGGTCTATAACTGTTTGGTGAGAAGTATTGTGGAATACGCTAGCCCAGTCTGGAATCCAGGGTACAAGTGTCACTCAAACCGACTGGAAAAGATTCAGAAAAGGTTTATGTACCAGTTATCGCACGCAAATAACCAATGTAGGACACTCATTTCATATGAGCGTAGATTGGCATACTACAAATTAGAATTGCTATCCAAGCGGCGGGAATCATCTGATGTCATGTTCCTCTATAAAATTATCCATGGTCTCATCAACTGTCCGGACATTTTAAATCATTTAGATGTGTCGGTCCCTAGAGCCGGCAGTCGCTTGGGCCGCAAAAAGACTTTTGTTACGCCACACTGTAAAACAGTGGCGGGTCATCACTCGCCATTGTACAGAATGACTAATAGTTATAATAATATTCGTGATTTGTTCGACATATTTCATGGTTCTAAGGCCTCAGCAAGGACTAACATTAGATTAGCCATTAATTAATTAATATTTATTATTTAAGAGTTTTTTCATTTCTTAATTTTTGTTTGTTATCATGTCCACTTGTTGCATGCTGTGTTCACTGTTATTAGAATGAACGTTTGTTTGTTACTTTTTTATGTTACCTGAACCATGTAAACGTTACATTCCATTTGTGAACCAAATAAAAAAAAAATAGCTTATTCAATTTAGGACAGTCCGTCAAAAACTAAATTAATGGTTATCCTATTTCATAAGAATATATTATTAAACATTCTTTCAATTGAATGATTTCATTCTGTAGTTTAGAGTGTATAAGTGTAGAAAGTAAAACTCTACTCCTAAATCTAACGAATTTAGCCGAAGCTAATGTGACCTATGGACAGCTCACTTTATTTACTAGATGTTTGAACGAACCCGGCGCGTTGCAGCCCCAGAAGAAATAATTATGGAAATATCGTTTTAAATTTGTAAGAGTTATATTGTTTAATTAGGAATTATGATACATTCATTGAAATTTAATTATATATTTTTATACTTCTGAATAAATTTGTTGGTGTGATACGCGCGCCACCTACTGTAAGTTAATTGCATTATGCCTATAACCTTCACGCAAGTGCAAGCAATAAGGTGACAAAGTTTTAGCGCAATCTGGACAGTATAGCGGCGCATAAAATACGAACAAACAAATATACATTTTTATATATTAGACTAGCTGACCCGTTCCCACTTTTTCGGGCGTCAAACATATGTATTTACTTGCGATGAAATTATCTTGTATGGTTCTTAGCACTGAGTGTTTAGGATTTATTTTAGAATTTGATTGACAAATATTGTTATTTCACATTAAAAAATATTAATAATCACAATCAAATATACCTATGTCACTCAGGAAAAATGTAGCTTTCTCTAGTGAAAGAATTTTTTAAATCGGTTCATTAGTTTCAGAGATTAGGTACTTCCTACAAACAAACTTACAAACTTTACCTCTTTATAATATTAATATAGATAACACATCAGTAACATAAACGTAAATAAATAAAATTGCAAATTAAAAATTAGCAAATATCACTGAAATGGAAATACATTTCTTTTTTTTTTAGAAGAGGGGGCAAACGGCGGCCAGACTCAACGGAGACTAGATAGAGAGTGTATGCGCAAGCACAGGTGCACTCTCTATTGCCTCACTCTCATAGTCCGATGGGACGGTAATACACGGCCGGAGAGAGATCAGGCGCAGGACCAACGGCTCTACGTGCTTTCCGAGGCACGGGGGTGAGATACCGCCAACTTCCCACGCGGTAGAGCGATGCTGCAGCTATATTAGTAGTATAGTTGTAGCACGAATGGGTCGGCTAGACCGAGGAAGGACCACGCTCTCACAGAATACCAGCGTAAAATAGCAGCTTAACGCTGCTGTGTTTCGTATGATGAGTGTAGAGAACCGGAGACCCTTTTCGCTGGGAAAGAGGCATTCCATTTTAGTCCTCACGGGTGACAACGCAAATATCTTGACGTAACAACGCAATACACTACTACTACTACACACACACACGCACACACACACACACACACACACACAAACACACACACAATCCAAAAATTAATTGCTTCATTTACGTATATAAAACTAACTATAAGAACTAACGCCCCGCCCACAGAGCTGCAAATGTCATAATTTAGCCGACGGGCAGTCACGATCGACTGTAGGCATAGATTAAATAACGTAGACTTGCAACTTGTCTAAACTTTTAAAAGTTACGTAGATTACTTTACGCTGTGGAGCCACGCTGCAGTTATATTATGGTTGTAGCGTGAATGGGTCGGCCCGAATAGGGAAGGACCACGCTTTCACAAAATACCAGCATAAAATAGCAGCTTAATGCTGCCCTACTTCGTATAGTGAGTATAGAGGATCGCAGAATCGGAGACCCTTGCTATTGGTAACGCGGCATTCCATCATAGACCTCTGAGGTGATAATGCATCTGAATTTTGATTTTAGAAGATATGTGTAGTTGTGTACAGGTTACAGCATCCACATACCATCATCGTTTGTGACACAGCTTTGTTCCCAATATATATATAATAGTATAATTCGCTTAGAATAAATAAACAAAGACATAATTGCGTTTCTCTGAAAATACAAGTTTTATTTAAATTAAACACTTACAACAAATATAGTAAATAACATTAGCAGTAGCTAAATAAAGATATTTACCTTTAAAATACATGAAACAACATTTAAAACCTTTATTTCGGGATCTGTTACTTATTGATATTAATATTTACGAATTCACAATTTCTAAATTCTAACCTCAAGGACACATTGCACATGACCTTCGGATCCTGTCCTGTCAGCTGTCAGATGTCAAGTATAGGATCTGTCACTTATAGGCTGTATCGCTATAGCGGTAAAATTCAAAAATAAAGAAAAGCTACTTCCAAGTATTAAACATGATAGAGATTTTGTTTACATACACATTTTTAATCAAAAATCAAAATGCAGATTCGCCATCACGCTTGAGGACTTACATGTGACGCCCCGTTACCAGTAAAATAGGATGTCTTGTGTATGATACATTAAAATTGACTTTAAGTAGTATATATGTACATGTAGTAATATATTGAAATATCTTCCATGGTAATATTTAAAGTAGCTAATGAAGTTAACGTAATAATATTATATAAGGTTATCCAGACAGAATTTTTATTATAGTGGCCAGTCTCGCCGAAGTCTAGCCATCTGCGTAGGACAGGATTATAGTGCACAAGCGTGTGCGGAACAAGTCCAATGGGACGGCAATCCAATCAGAACGCAGAATAACGACTTTGCGTTCTTTCCAAGGCACAAGGGAAAACACCGCGATGAAATGGTTTAGAAGATAATCTACCAGGAGCACATAACCCACTGAGAGGTGAAATTTTCAAATCAACAGTAACATTACAACTATGGCAAATATTCCGTTTATGAGGCAACCTATGAGGGAGGCCTATGTTCAGCAATGGACTAGGGTGACTAGGCTGTAATGGATGGATAAATACAAAACAATCTACCAGGAGCACATGACCCACTGAGAGGTGAAATTTTCAAATCAATAGTAACATTACAACTATGGCAAATATCCCCCCTGTGAGGCAATCTATGGGGAGGCCTATGTTCAGCAGTGGACTTTAATAGGCTGTAATGAATGTATGTATAGAAGATAATCTACCAGGAGCACACTTAGAGGTGAAATTTTCAAATCAACATTACAACTATGGCAAATATCCCCCCTGTGAGGCAATCTATGGAGAGGCCTATGTTCAGCAGTGGACTTTAATAGGGTGTAATGAATGGATGTATAGAAAATAATCTACCAGGAGCACATGACCCACTTAGAGGTGAAATTTTCAAATCAACAGTAACATTATAACCATGGCAAATATCGCCCCCTATGAGGCAATCTATTGGAGAGGCCTATGTTCAGCAGTGGACTTTAATAGGCTGTAATGGATGGATGTATAGAAGATAATCTACCAGGAGCACATGACCCACATAGAGGTAAAATTTTCAAATCAACAGTAACATTACAACTATGCCAAATACCAAAGAGGCAATCAATGGGGGAGGCTTATGTTCAGCAGCGGACTTTTTATAGGCTGTAGTGAATGAATATGTGACGAGCTACCAGTGCTCACGCACACACGCGCCTCCAGCTTGTAGTAGTGTATCTATCATAGCGCGATTGTATGTAACTACCGTCGTTTACATAAGGCGCGAAATTCATATCAGTCCGTATTAAATCTTTTAAAAAATAAAAAATTGAACATAAATCGTCGGAAAATGAAACAAAAGTAAAGTAAAAACTGTGAAGTTAAAGTGACATTGTTTGCAAATACAGCGAAACCGTAATAATCAGTTTTTTTTTTTTTTACTATAACATTTTATAAAATATATAATATATATAATCGTTGAAGTGTTAAAAGAAACATTAAATGCAAAATTTTAAACTTGGTAATAGACAGAAATCTAGAGAAGTGAACTTTATCGAATTATCTAAATAATAACAGTGTGAGAAAAAGTGAATTGTATTATATCAAGTTGTACTCAAAACGTTATGTGACTATTGGTTTTAACACTAGAATATTATTATATTATTTACAACAAAGTAATTATTATAAACCTGGAAAAGCGATCTTTACTGAAATTATCAAAATAGTGTTAGTTTATTTTTCGTTTTCAACGGTAGTGTGAAATGTTTATGAATCTGGACTTTGAACTATTGACATGTTATGCAAAACAATAGCCCTTAATAATATAGTTAAACTTTTGCTGCGTTACGCAAGTGACACCGCAGCTCCGCGGCACACATGTTATACGTCGAAAATTTTTAGCTACTAGCAGTTTTCGTACGTTCAAATCCCGTCGACTGCTTCACATTTGTTACTGCAACTTTTTTCTTCAATTCTTAAAATTAATTTCGAATTCTAAAAAATATTTATTGAGAATGAAATTGTTAATTAAATGTCAAAAAATTTTACAAATTGGGCGCAGTGTAAATATCTCATTTCTTAACGTTCATAACAGAGGGCGTTGCATCATAAACCTGTTTGTTTGATTACAATACTCAATCCATAGGTGCCAACAAAAGGAACTAATGTGACGAATTTAGTATAACCAATAAATCTCAAATTCGCTTCAAGACATTTGTTAATAACGAATAATATTAGTATTCTGTATCCACAAAAGATGGAAGAGGAGTATGAAAACATTACTTTAAGACCTAAAAAATTATTTAAATCCAAATCTTGTGAATCATTAGATAACGACGGACTTAACGTATCTTCATGTTCCGCGGATTCAGAAATGGTACAAAGAAGCTTTGACCTGTCTACACATTTACATAAGGATAGTCTAATAGATGAATTAAAACAGAAAATAAACGATTTAACTTCACAATTGCACAGCACACAAAATGAGTTAGAAAATGTAATTATAGAAAATTGCCAGTTAAAAAAAGAAATAAACAAGTTAAGCACCCAAAATAATACACTAAGAACTATATGCAAAAGTCCAGTATAGCACTTAAAGAGAACAGTACCGTCAACAAATAAAAAAAAAAGATATATTACAAGAAATAACATAAATCAAACAATTGCTTGTGCATCAAACACAACATGCGATAAAGAGCGTGAGTTTGAAACCGGGCTAAAATCATCTTTAGAAAACAAAAATAATATGCAGAATCAACAACTTACCAACATTTCCGGAAATAACAGTTCTCCCGAAATACAACAAAGCAATGAAACATTTACCCAAATACAACCAAACTATAAAACATCGTCGAAATTATCATCCGTACTTCATAAAAAAACATTTTATATAACTGGAGGACAACAATGTATAGGATTGGCAAATTTGTTACGAACATCAAGAATGAATACACCTTACGAACATTATCAACTTGAGTCATTTATCAAACCAAAAGCAGACACTGAAAAAATCTTGAAAACATGCCAATTATTTAATGTGACATCAAAGGACTGTATTGTTTTAAGTGTTGGAAAACATGATAAAAACCCTTATAAAGTAATGATAGAGTTAAGTAGCTTTCTAAAAACAATAGATAAAGAGTGTCTTGTATTAGTTTTAGGGATTCGCACAAATACGTACTTAAATGAATGGAAACTTAATAATATACTGAAAATAACATGTAATCAATACCAAAATTGCCACTTTATCGAATATACTAAGACTTTGAAAAGATATGATTTATGTAAAAAAATTAATCAAATTATTAATCAAAATTACTATAATTTAAAGTTTCTAAGTTTTATGCAACGTTCCAAAGTAATAAGAGGAAATATACGCAGGGAAGTATGCCGTTATAACTTTGACACACAAAAAAAAATCTTACGTCGTAATACGCCAAAAAAAACACTACATTACATTACATCCTACAACCTAAGTATTAATAACTATAATGTAGCATCAATGTACTGCAGGCATAAGAAACATAATAGAGGAGGTGTATGTATATTAGTAAGACTGAACTTGCAATATAAAAACCTAGAAATACCTAAAAAATATGCTACTGAAGAATCTTTTGAATGTTGCGGGATTGAAATAATAAACCACAAAATCGTCGTCATATGTTTATATAGAACACCCAGCTCTAACATTCAATTATTTTTACATAAGTTTAACACGTTTTTGCATGACTTAACCGAACAGAATAAAAAAAAATAATTATAGCAGGAGACCTTAATATCGATACTCTCAAACATAGTAGCACAAATAATATTTTTTTGGATATTTTATTGAACTATAGCTTAATAACTCACATTGACAAACCCACAAGACTTAATGCATATATAGATCATATAATTAGTAACATCTACAATGCTCACGGGGAATTATTGGAATTAGCATTGTCAGACCACAATACAGCGCAAATGCTACATGTACCTGTAGAAGAACAAATCTGTAGCCCTTTGAAACATTACTTTATCTTCAAAAGCGACTACTGTGAAGATAATATTACAAAATTTAATGAATGTTTGTGTAGTATAAATTGGTCACATGTTTATAGTAAAAATGACTTAAATATTGCATTTGATAATTTTCATGAACTATTCCTGCTAATGTATGAATTGTGCTTTCCTCAGACGCGCATTAAAATTCTGAACAAACCATCTAAACCTAGGTGGTTGACTAAAGGCTTAAAGATTAGTTGTAAAACGCAAAGAAATCTACAGTTACAATATTACAAATACAATAATAATGAAAACAAAATTAAATACATAAAATACACAAAACTCCTTAAAAAATGTTTTCGCCTGTCTGAAAAAATTAATAACTATAAGTTTGTGAAAAATTCAAAAAATAAGTGTAAAGCTGCTTGGAAAGTCGTTAAACAGGGATCTTATAAAAGTAATAAAGACTTATTTATAAATGGAATAGAGGTTGACAATAAATTAATTACAGATCCTACTAAAATCGCCCAGTCATTTAATGAATATTTCATTAGTCTTACTAATAGATCTCCCACTAATAAATATATTAACACAAATAAAACTACTATATCTAGCAGTATTTTTTGAAGCCATATGGTTATGCCGATGTGATGAATATAATAAGGTAATTGAATGACACAAATGCAGTGGGATATAATTCAGTTGCCACGAAAATAATAAAATGTTGCAGTAAAGAATTAGTACACATTTTAACCTACCTCATTAATCTCTCTTTTACTAATGGCAAATTTCCAGAGAGTTTAAAGAAATCTATAATAAAACCGCTCCATAAAAAAGATGATAAACGTCATATGTGTAATTATCGCCCCATAACTTTAGTGCCTATTTTTTCCAAAATATTTGAAAAAGCAATGTACAAACGTATAATAGAATTCACCTCAAAATTTAATATTAAATGAACAATTTGGGTTCCAAAGAAATAAATCAACTACCCAAGCATGTTTTCATCTTGTAAAAAATGTTGTTAATAATTTAGATGACAAAAACCACACTTCTGTAATATTCATAGATATGAGTAAAGCCTTTGATTTCGTTTCACACAAACTTCTACTAAACAAACTCGACAACTTAGGCATTCGCGGACCGGCATTAAATTGGATAGAATCATATCTTAAAGATCGAAAACAAAGTGTTGAAATTTCAAGGTTAAGTTATAATAAAGAACTTGAGCAGTATAAATCACCGTACCTAATTAATGGCTATGGCGTGCCACAGGGCAGTGTACTTGGTCCACTTTTATTTTTATTCTATATTAATGATATCTCTTATGTAACGAATAATTTATTGACTTTATTTGCAGATGATATTGCTATGCTAATGACATGTAACAAAAAATCAGACATTGATAAATTTGTAAATGACATTAATATTTCTTTGAAATTTATAATTGAATGGTTAGAACATAATTATTTACATATAAATATAAGCAAAACCAAGTTAATACAATTTTTAATAAAAAAAATAATGAAATAAAGCTAAATATTGTATACAATGGCGAACAAATAAAACAAGTACAAGAAATTTCCCCTCTCGGTATACATATGGATACATTTTGTAACTGGAAAACCCACATAACCGCTTTGTTTACATATTACGGAACCTTATAAAGACGGCATCGCAATCAACAGCTCTTATGGCGTATTACGGATACGTTTATTGTATACTTAGCTACGGTATAATAATATGGGGAAATTCTGTAGACATCAATAAAGTTTTCATTGCGCAAAAAAATGTCTACGTGCAATATATAATATGGCCCCACATGAATCGTGCAAACCAATATTTATAAATTTAAAAGTGTTAAAACTGCCTTGCATATCCAGCATTCCAAACATCCTTGAAACAGCAAAATTTGTGAAAAATAATTCTGAGCTGTTTACAACTGCTGGAGATATTATCAAGTCCAAACCCTTAAGGAATCCAGATAAATTAGTCATTGATAAAATACCAAAAACAGTAAATTATCATAGAAATTTCTATGCAATGTGCATAAAAGTGTTTAACGCAATACCCAATAATATAAAATTACTACCAAAGTGGCTAGTTAATAAATTTTTTTATTCGGTTAGCGAGTTGTTGGAAAAACAATAATTATCTTTATCTTTTTTAATAATAATATTTTGGTAATTATATTTTATAATGTGACATGAAATTATAAATATTAATGATATGATAATGCAAATAGTAGTAAATGTTTTTTTTAATTTGGTCACATTAATTTTTTTTTTGTTTTTGTAATTTATTATGCAATGTACGTATTTTTTTTTTTGTAATTTTAATTCATAATGTCATACTTAATGTTTATAAAATTCAATAATTTTGTACACCAGAAATGGTTAATGTGTTGTACTATATTTTCTATAACAACTGTAAAACACACACATTATGCAAAATAAATAAATAAAAAAAATGAAATAAAAATAAAAATGGAAAAAAGATTACTGTATAAATGTTTGTGTGTCGTTTTGTGTGAAATTAAAGTGAAGTTGCAGCCTATATACGTCCCACCATTTCTAAGAGGATTTTAGAACAAAGAAGTGTCCGCTGCTCTGCCCAAATGCATGTTGGTGTAGACTTCACGTGTCTTAGATTTTTTTTTTAGATCTCAGACATGCAGGTTTCCTCACGATGTTTTTCTTCGCCGTCGAGAATGTGGTAAATCAGCACTTAAAATTGCAATTAACAATTACATTGTTGCGGGCGAGATCGAACCCGGGTTGCTCGCGTACTGTAAAATTTACAGCGGGCGCTAACCATCTGAGCTACCACGACTCTCTGTGTATAGTGTAATGTAATAATTGCAATTAATTTATTCTGTCGTATCTGCGCGCTTATACTTTGACGCGAATAAAAACATCGAAGCCGCATTGGTTTCATACACAGGGCTTGTCTCGTAAATTATGTGTAAATAAAGGCGCAGGTTGCATTTCCGCGCTGCATATTGTTTGCTGTGTCTATTTAACTGGTATTTCTAGATTGTCGCTTAATCTAGACTCTATAACATCATTTGCATGCAATTTACAGATCGTGCAAGAACCCCGGGGGTTTTTTAAATGTCATTGCAGTAAAATAAATTGAATAATATATTTATATACATTTAAATATAACTGAAGTATTTGTGTGTAATATTAAAAGAACTGGCTTCTTTTAAGCTCAGGTGTGCACTTTTGGGATGGGGAAAAAAGCACTGAACGCGATCGTAATCAATTCCAAATTCCAGTCAATCCAGTTGATTAAACTTTATAAAATTGATATGTATCATCATTCTCTAAACCATTTCCCATTATCTGGGGTCGGCGCAGTAAATCTTTTTGTTCCATTCCTCTCTATCAGCCATCATTTCCATACTTACTCCTTTCATTCTCATATCACTCTTCACACAATCGATCCATCTTTTATTCGGCCTTCCTCTGCCCGTGTGTCCCTCCACATTCATATTCAACACTCGTTTTGTGACATGACTTTCATTCCTCCGCATCACATGCCCAAACCATGCCAATCTGCTTCCTCTCACCTTTTCTACCACTGGCGCTACTTTCAGGCTTCCTCTTATATACTCATTCCTTATCTTATCCATCCTTGTCACACCACACATCCATCGTAACATTCTCATTTCATTCGCATGCAGTCTATTTTCATCCTTCTTCTTGACGGCCCAGCATTCACTTCCATACATGACGACAGGTCGGATGATCGATTTGTAAATTTTCCCCTTCAGCCTTATTGGCATTCGGGGATCGCACGTTGTGGCTGTGACCTGTCGCCATTTCATCCACCCTGCGTTAATCCTATGCTGCACAGCTCTATCTATTCCGCCGTCGCCTTGAATGAGGGAACCGAGGTACTTGACATCTGAGCAGATAGGCAGTATAGCGCCATCCAACGACATGGGTACAGGACTGGAAAGACCGCCGAAATCACAGCACAGATATTCGGTTTTGGATCTGCTGATCTTCAGGCCAACACTTTCCAGCCTCCGTTGCCACCCCGTCAGTCTGCTCTGTACCTCGATGCCTTCTTCCCCGACAAGCACGATGTCATCGGCAAAGAGCATGCACCAGGGTGCCTCATCCTGCAGGTCCGACGTCAAAGCGTCCATAATCAGTAGGAAGAGGTAAGGGCTCAGTGCCGACCCTTGGTGCAGCCCTACCGCCACATCGATACTGCCCGTAGTTCCCGCGGCAGATCGTACACATGTACGGGATGCTCTGTACATAGCACGGACCAACCTCACATACTTCCCAGGCATACCTTTCATCTTTAACGCCCACCACACGACCTCACGGGGAACCCGATCGTACGCCTTTTCAAGGTCGACAAAAACCATGTGCAGATCTTTATGCACGCGCTTGTACTTTTCGCACAATTGGCGTAATGCGAAAATGGCATCTGTCGTACCTCGACCGGGCATGAATCCGAACTGGTTTTGTGTTATCTCACACTCTTCTCTCATTCTTCTCTCTATTACTCTTTCCCAGACTTTCATCGTATGCGACATGAGCTTTATTCCCCGGTAACTGCTGCAGTTTCGAACGTCTCCTTTGTTTTTAAAAATGGGAACCAGTATACTACTGCACCATTCCTCAGGTATTTGTTCTTCCTGCAACAATTTACCGAAAAATAAACTCAACCACTTCCATCCATCCGCCCTCAGCAACTTCCACACTTCTACTGGTATTCCATCTGGGCCGACCGCCTTCCCATTCTTCATATTCCTAACAGCCATTTTTACTTCTTCCACACTAATTTCTCTCACTAAGCCCATATTCACTGGTGGGTTTTCAAGCATACCATTCCATTCATTCTCCTCATTCATCAATTTCTCAAAATACTCCTTCCATCGCTTCTTTATACTTTCATCGTCAGTCAAAATCCTTCCAGAATCATCTTTTATACATTTTACATGTGAAACATCTCTTCCATTCCTTTCTCTCGCTCTTGCAATTTGAAAAAGTCGTTTTTGACCTTCGGGGCTTTCAAGGGACCGATATAATTTATCGTGCGCCTCTGCCCTACAAATAGCAACTTCCTTCTTCGCTCTCTTCTTACATTCTTTATACGCCCCTCTCTTACTTTCTTTTATGGATTCATTCTGGTCTTCTACGCTCTGCCATTCTTTAAAGGCATTTTTCTTTTCTCTCAAAACTTCTCTAATACTTTCACTCCACCACCACCCATCCTTATCTATCATACGCTTCCCTTTTGTTTCTCCTAACACCTTCCTTGCCACACTTCTGATACAATCAGCCATTTCCTTCCAGCACTCATTCACACTCATTCCTTCCATATCACCCATCTCTATCATCTTGTTTACAACTAGCTCTCTAAATTCACTTGCATAGCCCTCCTTATGCAGCAAATGCCACTTTATTTTGGGTGGGGGACGATCCTTATGTTTGTTGAGGCGAACAGTTAAGCAGATGTCAGCCAGCAGAATTCGGTGCTGGGATACTAAGTCTTCACCTGGAAGCACTTTGCAGTTTTTTACACTCTTGATTTGGTTCCGTCTTATCAGAAGATAGTCGATCTGTGTCGCGTGGTGGCTACTTTTATAAGTAACAAGATGCTGATCTCGTTTTTGGAACCACGTGTTTACTACAGCCAGGTCGAAAGCACATGCTGCTTGCAGAAGAACTTCCCCCTCACGGTTCCGCACTCCGTACCCCCATCCACCGTGTACTCTTTCATACCCGTCATTCACTCTCCCTACATGTCCATTAAAATCTCCTCCCATATAAACATCCTCACGCTCAGGTATTCCCATCATCATACAATCAAATTCCTCCCAAAACTTCTCTTTCACACTCTCTTCACAGCCTGTTTGCGGAGCATAC
The DNA here is from genome assembly GCA_963668995.1 of Parnassius mnemosyne. Lineage (NCBI taxonomy): Eukaryota > Metazoa > Arthropoda > Insecta > Lepidoptera > Papilionidae > Parnassius > Parnassius mnemosyne. Next base: position 3,706,583 of record CAVLGL010000096.1, on the reverse strand, counting down.
ACACTTACAACATTCACTACTTTGTTTTCAATCATTAATTTAACAACTATCATTCTGTCATTTACTCTTTTCACATCTGTCACTCGTTCTTTCATTCCACTATCTAACACAACTCCTACTCCATTTCGCTTCCCATCACTTCCACAATAATAAAACTTGTATCCCTCCCCAATCTCTCTTGCTTTATTGCCCTTCCATTTTGTTTCCTGCAAACAGGCAACATTCACTCTTCGTCGTTTCAAAACATCTGCTAACTCTCTTCCTCTTCCAGTCATCGTACCTATATTCCAGCTTGCAAACCTCACTCTGACATTCTTCTCTCTCCGGGCTCGCCTCTTACGTCGCACCCGCTCCGTAAGGTGCGACAACCCTTGCCCACTTCCCACAGGAGCCGGGTGCTGCCCCTGCGCGTCGCCTGCGGGGTACGCCCTAGCCCTGTCATATGTCCCACAACTCGTACTATTCATTTACTGCATGGGATTTGGCAAAAGTTTTACAGTCGGCCGCCTGCCTGACACCAACCCTCTTTGGGTATGCTATTGCTGGTAGAGGAAGCTACCATTTTGGGAAAAGGAAAAAGAAGTTTGGGGGTAGGAGCATAGGTGTAAGGATACTGTTATCTCGGCAGGAAAGGTATGAGAATAACAGTAGCTCGGGGAGCCGGGGTCGCGTACCCGTATTCCATACCAGGATCACCGGAAAGGTAGACCAGCATGAGAACCCCCTGACCTGAAAATTGATATGTATATATATATTTATTAATTTGTTTGTATTATATAGACAATAATCATTATTTTTCACGTAAAATAGTGCAGTAAATGAAAATTTTGTTACTATATTAATATGTAATATCAATAAGTACGTTGATGAAAATACTTTCAAAGGAAAAATATTTGCTAAAATAATATTTCTTAACAACCCAAAAATATTGTTTACAAGTTTGTGAAGCTAAGTAGTTATCACTTCTAACGTGCACTCCTACGACTGCCATTTTTTTTATTGGAACGAAGTTCCTTACCGCACGGTACGAATTTGACGATGTGCGAGATTAGGCGAGAAAAAGTGTAAGATTTTTCAGTCACAACTCACGACACTTTCTATAGTGCGAGCGAGATGGAATAATATCCATCTCCCTCGCACGTTTTCTTATCGTTCCATGAAATAAATATTATTTTAAATGACGCTTTATTTTAGTAGACGCCAGTACTTCATTTATTTGTATTTGTTAATCTATACAAATAAATAAAATTGAAGTGTCTGTCTGTAATGTCAAAATACAAGCTTTTTACTAAATGGATATGAAAGTATATACGGTACTTACAACAAAAACACAATTTTTAAAATTTTTGTCTGTCTGTCGGTCTGTCTGTCTGTTTGTTCCAGCTAATCTCCGATACGGCTAGACCGATTTCGACGGGACTTTCACTGGCAGATAGCTGATGTTATAAGGAGTAACTTAGGCTACTTGTATTTTAGAAAAAGAATTAGGGTTCCGCGCAACATAATTAAAACCCTAAATTACACGCGGGCGAAGTCGCGGAGAACAGCTAGTCAATAATATAATACGTTTATCAATAACAATATACTACGAAAGGAACTTCGTTCCAACCGAGTGTTCCACGACACTCGCGCATATTTTTTTATAAATTAAAAATATGTCTGGGTGCTACAATCTACTTCTTTACAAGCCCGTGAAAGTCCATGGTTGGACATTGTAATCTCCCGTTGTAGGGGCCATTTGCCTTAAATTACCACGCTTGGTAAACGGATTGACTGGCAAAGTCGAGCTGGATTTACTGCCATCTCCTGGAAGCCATAAGGTGTTTTGGGCATTTCCCAATAAACAAAGGTAGTAGAGTCAAACTAAAGTTATATTGTGGATTTGTGGTTGTAGCACAAATGGGTGAGCTCGATCGGGAAGGAACATGTTCTCACAGATTACCAGCGTAAATTAGGAGCTTAATTTGGCTTAATACTGCTGAGTGTAGAGAACCGGAGACCTATTTTACTGGAAATGAGATAATTTATCATTGAGGATAGATGTAAATGTCTATGCTCCTCTATATATATATATGCAAAAGATTTTAATTTTAAAATAAATAAAAAATATTGTACAACCAACTTCAATATAAATTATTAAGAATAACTCAAAAACTATTGGTCTGACCTTGATCAAATTCATATGGGACCACATGTGAAGTACCAGCTTTCAAATAAGAAAAGAATCATCGAAATCGGTTCACCCAGTAAAAAGTTATGAGGTAACGCACCTGCATTTTGATTCTTAATTGAGGATAAATGCAGATGTCTATGGGCTGCAGCATCCACTTACCATCAGGTGGAATGTATTCTCGTTTGTCACACTAATTCTATAAAAAAACTAGTATGTATCTCTAAAATTACATTTTCATGTACAGCGAGCCAATTAAGTTAACAACAACGACATTACTAAAAAATATAATTTATTTATATAAAGTAACAGCGTTACAACTTATAATTACTTCCAAAACCAATATCAATCTGACAATCAATTATTCTAGTAGTTATATAAATTTACATCTTACTAAGCGATCCGTACGGTGACGCACGGCCTACTTATTAGGAGTGCTTGTAAAGCAGATATTAGAGGGGTCATCACTCTTAACCTCTCCCTCCCCAAGAGAAAAATTATTCGAAGGAAACGGAGTTGACTTCGGATAATTTTGTCTCTGACGTAAACTATTAAATTTCCATTTAACTACAATAAAAATTATAATTAACAGTATTACAACATAAAGACTTAAAGTCCATATACTTATTTTACTAGTCACTAAAGTTTCTACCACCATTTCACTATTTCTAGCACTATTCATGATTTCTTTAACGTCACTAAAGTCCACGTTTGTTAAATCCAACCTTTTTTTTTCTTTCGGTATGTCGTACTGCACCTCCGGAATCTTCACAAGTGGTATCTGCAGACTGGCATCTGACATATTGCTCGAAAGGCCAATTATTATTTTTCCTATCTGTATGCTGCAACCTTTGCTCGGCGTCAAGATGTATGTCCCCTGTAGATTAATTCTGTGGGTATCATCTTTGCACTGCTCCGTCAGTATAACATTGTCTTCTGCATATAGTATCCAGTGGTCAAAAGTTATTTTCTGTATTTTCAGCTTTTCTATTTTTATTTCATGTTGCTGGCAATGACTGAAGTTGTTTTTAATCAGCATTATTTCCTCAATGCATGTTTCTTCCTCAACTGGTGCTATATTTTCCTCCGAACATAAGTGTTTGTTCGACTCTATCTGGGTACACGGATTTACTAAGTTTCTGTATTTCAAACCATTCACTAATAGGTAGAGATATTTAGGAATTATAGTACTATAGTATAGGTGCTGGTTAATTTTTTTATAGGAATGGGAATTATCTTGTAATAGTTATACGTTTCTTTTTCTATTAATGGTATTTCTAAAATAAAAACTAGTTTATCTTTATCTATATAACATTTTAGGATAATGTTACGTTCTAATTCTAATAAGTTATTTCTTGTTACTGGGTAAATAGTTTGTGCATTTTGTTCTATAGTTTTAAAAACGTTTAGTAATTCTGTAGAATTAATGATAGATTGATGTAGGGTGCGTAATTTACTGAATGCTATGGCTGTTTCAATTTCCTGGATATTTTCATAAATGTAACGAAAGTTATTAAGAATTTGATAAAGGCTATTCATTGTACGAATGACATTGTCAGTTTTTGACTCTAGTTTGTCAACTTGTTTAAACTTAAAGTGCAAGTTTTCAACGTTACTATTGATAACCTCAGATACATTGGTTAACGCGTTGAACGCTTTTTGCATTGACGATAGTTTACGTTCTGCTAAGTTGTCTTTAACTCTTAAATTTGCGATTTCTTCGTTGAATTTGATGGCATCTTCTTCATCTAAATTACCTGATATAATTTTTATTATGGACCCCAAAGGACTCATAATGGCTCTTTTTCTTTTATGGATAGGACTTATTTGATCGTATTTGTCCTGAACTAATTTAACTAACCAGTCTATTTGTTTTTGTATAACTAATAGTTCTTTTTCTAGGCTATTTTCTGTTACAATTGTATTAATTTTGTTGTATATATTTATATTATTATTAATTTGTATTCCTAATGCGTTTATCTCTACTGTTTTGTAAACTGTCCAATAACTACTCCTCATCACTGCTGTTCCATATTTCAGCAGGGTTATTCCCGGGTTCCGCTCCAGATTTTGAAGTTCCAGGCTGTGGATCTGGTTCACAAGTGCCAGAAGTACCAGCCACGACCTGTGGAGGACGTTTTATATTTTTAGCAGCTACTCTAGTTTTTCTTTTATTTAACTCTACTGGAACAATGTTACGATTTGTTTCACCTATTACTTTTGCTTTTTCATAACGTGGTAATTCCTTAGCTTTCCTTGTCCGAGTTGCTTTCATAAATACTGTATCACCTTCTTTGATTTTTGGTATTTCTTCACCTCCTTTCTTGTCCCTAACTTTGGCTTTATTATCTTTTAGTTTTTCCCCAACATATTCGTAGAGTACTTTTAGACGTTTTCTGTGATTTTGCAATAGCTTTTGCATTAGGTTGTGTTCCCTATTCATGTTTAATATTACCACTGTCAGTATTACCGAAAACTATTTCAAAAGGCGTGAATTCCGTTGCTGAATGGATGCTATTATTGTATGCCATTATAGCGTATGTCATTACTGAACATGCATCAAGATCACTTTTATCATACTTTGCCAACCTATATATTTCGATTACTGTGGAGTGGAATCTTTCCACTATGGCCATTGAACTAGGATTATTTGGTGTGCTAATATGAAGTTCTATTTTGTACAGGTTTAAAAGTTCTTTAATTAGTTCATTATTAAATTCAGCTCCGGAATTGCTGTTTATTTTGCGTGGAATTCCGTACATACTGAAATATTTTATTAATGCTCTGACTACTTCTGGTGTACTTCTATTGGGAATGTTTATAGCCTATCCAAGCTTACTGAAAGCATCAACCACAGTAAGGTAATACTGTTTTTCTATAAATAAAAGATCCATGAAGACTTCTTGGAATGGGCTGTATTGATTTTGTGTTAGTTGGATAAGAGGTTTTATGGGTTTTCTTTCGTATTTCATTTTTCGACACGGCTCGCATGAATTAATAATGGCTGTTATAGTTTCTTTCATATTTGCCCACCAGTAGTGTCTTTTGATTTTTGCTAAGGTCTCGTTGATACCTCTATGACACGTTTTTCCTTCGTGGTACGCTACAACTACTCTTCTTTGGTCTTGTTCTGAATCGGTTAGATTAACTATTCTGTCTGTACATTCGATCAAATTATAAGTTCCTTTTTTGTATAATTCGATTACTACTCTACTAAAAGATTTCCTGAATTCCGCGTTTTCGAAATACATATAATATGTATGTTTAAAATCAATATATTCTTTAAGAAACTGTTTGACAAGTCTCTCATTATTTAGAGGCATGTGAACTTCTAGTATACGTTGCTTCTTATTTGAAATATCTTTAACAGATATTTTATCATTAAACCATGTGGAGACTAAAATTTGACGTGGTTTTGTGTCTATAGCTTCATTCAGGATAGGAATCCCTTCATGTTCCCTGTTTGATATTGAGTTAGCTGTGACACCATCGTCTGATAATTCCATCCATTGGTGGCTCAATTTCGATATCAGAAACAACTATGGATCTTTCACTTTCTGTGTCGTAATTTGATATAACTGATGGTGTTTTAGGTTTCTTTTCTCTAATTGTTACAAATTCGTCGTTTAATTCTTTGACTATTTGTTTTATACGTTCATCTTCATCGTCTATATTAGCTAGAGTTGAGTCGAGATCGTTGTCTAATGCGTTTAATCTTATTCTTGACAGGGCATCTGCGTTTGTGTTTTGCTGTCCTTTTTTATATTTAATTTCAAAATCGTATTCTTCCAATCTAAGTCGCCAACGGGTTAACTTACTGTTGGGTTCTTTAAGAGAGTATAGCCAGGCTAGAGGCCTGTGGTCCGTATAAATAGTAATTTTTTTTCCGTATAAATAGGGTCTGAAATGTTTTACCGCCCAAACTACCCCTAAAAGCTCTTTTTCTATAGTACTATATCTAGTTTCTGTTTCACTTAATGTCCTACTTGCGTAAGCTATTGGTTTATCGTTTCCAATAGTGCCTTGTGATAGAACCGCTCCAATAGCATAATTGGATGCATCGGTTGTTAATATGAAAGGTTTTTCAAAATCTGGGAATTGTAATAATGGAGCATTTGTTAAAAGTTTTTTACAGGTTTCAAAACTTTCCTTATATTTTTCGTTCAAAATTATCTTATTACCCTTTTTTAAACAAACTGTAAGAGGTCTTGTTATTTTAGCAAAGTCTTTGATGAATTTGCGATAGTAACCGACTAATCCTAAAAAACTTTTAATTTCTGTCACTGTTCTTGGAAGAGGATACTTAAGTACAGCATCTATTTTATCTGTATTGGGCTTGAGGCCCTCATTAGTTATTGTATGACCTAAGTACAACACCTCTTTTCTTAAAAAATGTGACTTATCCAGCTGTACTTTGAAGTTTGTTCTTCTAAATCTTTCAAAAACGGCGTTAAGTTTTTCTATGTGTTCAGGTAAGCTTTTTGAGAAAATAATGACATCGTCCAAATAAACTAAACAATGTATTCCTTGTAGTCCTCTCAACACATTGTCCATTGCTCTTTGAAACGTAGCAGGAGCTGTCTTCATTCCAAAAGGCATTCTATTAAACTCATAGTGACCGAAAGGTGTACTAAATGCGGTCTTTGATCTATCTTCTTCTCTGACTTCTATCTGGTGATAGCCTGACGCTAAGTCCAGTGTTGTAAAATATGTACTTTTACCTAACATGTCGAATAGATCGTTAATGTTGGGCAAAGGATATTTATCATCAGTCGTAATGTCGTTTATTCGTCGATAATCGATGACCATTCTCCATTTTTTGGTATCCGATGCGTGTAATTTTTTTGGTACTAGATGAACCGGTGTACTCCAAGGAGAAAGAAATTCCTAAATAATGTTATCTTTTAACATTTTTTCTACCTGTCTTTTTATTTCTTCCGTTTGGACTGGTGGTAGACGGTGAGCTTTAATATTGAATGGATCCTCGTTTTTAGTCCTTATCTCGTGTTTTACTTCATTAGTAAATGTTAAGGGTAAATGTTCGCAGTAGAAGATATCTTTATATTCTCTACATAATTTTTCTATCGTATTTTTCTCCTCTTCATTCATATGATCTAACCTCAACTTTTTTAAATTTTCATTAAGTAGTTCGTTTACATCTCGGTGATTTGCAAAATTTAAATTTGTTTCATTGTTTTTCTTTAATAATGTGACTATTTCAAATGGTTCCACTTTAAAAGGTGACGTAACTACCAGTTTTTGTTCTACATCAGTACAATTTTGTATTACTGTGGTAGGGAGACTATTTTCACACTTAACCAAATCTGTCGGCATTCTAACACCTTCGCTAAATTGTATGTGATTCAAAATTGCTTCTCCTTTACTTAGGTTTACTGGTAATGAAACTCTAAGTTCACATCTTGGCGGCAACATATATGTTTTTTTATCGGTGGTGAATAAATTATAGGAATTTTAGCATTTTTTGTAATCAGAGTTAAGTTTTTCATATCGATAGAAGCGTCTAAAACTTTCAATAATTCGCTTCCTATTAAGCCATCATATCTTTCGTCCACACAATAAACGTAAAATTTATGTTTTATTTGAGTTTTAAAAATGCTAGGCAAGGTAATATAAACAACTTCCTCATGTCTACTTGATGCATGAGTGCTGATAACTTCAAAAGGCTCGAATAGCTTAAAACTTTTATAATAATAATTTGCTACCTCCGGGCTGATAAACGATCTTGTGCTCCCCCTGTCTAACATGAAAACTGCATTCAATTCTGGTATACGTATATGAGGCAAATTTAAAATTTTTGTATAATTAATCACTATTTTTTCCGTATTGTTGAGGCTGTTATAAAAAAAATTCCTATCTGTTCATATTCCCTATCGGCCGAATAAGGGTTAAAATCACCTTGGTTTTGCGAGGTACTAGGTTGAGTATTATTTTCAATGTCTGTATAATTTACGCGTCTTGAACTAGCTGTCCTCATTGTGACGTCAGTACTTGAGTTCGACGATACATGTGGCGCTTGATATTGTATATTATTCGTTGCGTTTCGCGAAATATTCTGTACTGTAAATACGGTGTTGCGCCGATGACGGTCGTACTGGCGACCTAGTTCCAGAGTTCGTATTAAAGTTATTTCTATTGTTCATTGTATGATTATTCCCTTTATTAAGTGAGGAGAAATATTATTTGAATTAAATGAATTATTTTGGTTATTCGATGGATGGCCATTTGTTTGAGATTTAAAACTTTTTTTTTAAGCCTTTATAATTATTATTACGATTAAAATTGGGATGATTTTGGAAATAGTTTTGTCTAAAATTTTGATTAGATCTTGGGTTCCTATTATCATAAACTGTTTGGAAGTTCTGTTCCTCTAAGACGATTTTTAATGCATCGTCTAGGGTAGTAACATTACGTAGTCTCACTAATCTCACTAAATAAGCGGGTAAATTGTATAAGAAAACGTTCAATGCGGTGTTGTCGTATATAGTTTGTTTAGCTAGTCGTAAGTCACGGTTATTAATAGTTTAGTTTATTTTAGAAAACAAAATACTTTTTAAATATTGTACCCGGTGACAAAATTCTTGGTAACTTTCATTTCTATATTTTCTTAGACTTTCTAACTCCATAGCTAAGCATTCTTCGGACCTTGGATCGCCAAAGTGTTGGTTTAGCAACGACTTGAGGTCTGCCCAAGAGTCTATCTGTTCCCTTTCTCCCACTAAATTAGCGGCTTCCCCTGTCAAGCGACTAGTAATGACATGAAATAAATATTCATTTTGTAAATTACTACCTTGGAATCTTTGTAAAATATATTCACATTTTTTTATATATTATGGCAACAGCGCGACAGCAAAAGCTGCCGAGTGGCTCTACCATTGTTAAAATTTTATATGAGATATATAATGAGGCATTTCCTAAATGATTTCGCGAATCTTTAATACGCAACGATTTTCCCCGCCCCCCCTATTTATATCAATTAGAGTTCTAGCGGCGTTTTCCTCGAGGGCGCCACATAATGCCATCGCCGTTTGCAACCAATGTGACCATGATATATGATTTTTTTCGGATATTTCCTTATTTTGTCACATCAAAAAGGGTTAATAAAGATTAAAAATGAGCAAACGAAAAGATTATCATCATCATCATCAATACAGTCCTTCTCAATTCTTCTTCTGAACAAAGGCCCCAAGGAATGTTACAAAGCACGATCTTCTACATCCATCGACTTCCTGCATGCACTGCATTTAGTGGAGAATCGCCCTACACTTCGTCTACCGGTATGAGGCTACCACTCAAGAACCTTTCCTCCACATCGGTTGTCGGTTCTTCGTGTTGTATAGTCAACTCATTGCCACTAAAGCTTACTACAAATTAGTAAGCTGAAACTACAAGGTTCTTTTTGCATTTGCATGAAAAGAATTTTCCATGGCACTGGTAAAGATAGAAATCACGTAGATAATTCCACCTTGTATTCCTAAGCGTCGATCGAAGTAAGGAAGATGTTCCCTTCTTAAGAGGGCACAGCAAAGTGCGATCGGTGCTGTTGGGGCTGCGTTAACTCATCTAAGTCAACAAGAGGCGGATATGTAAAGTGCCTAGACATGTTCTTTAAAAAAAAAACGTGTGTGTGTACTTATGTACGCACGTAGGTACTTCTTAAATATAATTATCAGTTCCCACGAAAACTTGAGAGACAGTTACCCAATAAAGTTGTCACTTTGAGGTGTCAGTGTGCGCACGCATCAAAACAATTTCATGGTGTCGGTTTCAGCTGTCGGTGTAATAAATTCAATCTCATAATTTTTCCCAAGCGCTCCAAAAGAAGTATAACTTCAAAATACCTTTTAGTGCAACTAAGTGGCAATACACTCTCGATGGCGTAATAAACGATTATAACATTCACAGTTTTTTTATATAGAAGACCAAGGGACAAGTGAGCATGCGGATCACCCGATGATGAGTATCGATCGTCACCCATGAACATCTGTAACACCAGTGGAATTGCAGTTGTGATGCCTGCCTTTTAAAAAGGTGTAAGCTCGTTTCTTAAAGGTGCCTAAGTCGTATCGGTCCGAAAAAATCGCCAATAATAAACAATTCCACTAAAAAGTCGTGCAAGGAAGAAAACTCCTGGTAAATCACACAGTAGTGGACTGCCAAGCATCCAGATGATGTGGGTAGTAACGTCAGATTGAGTTGACAATGCTTCTGTAATCTTCGTTGTTAATAGTTCCGATCACAATTTCTGTTTATCCGGTATTTTGCAACACCATGGCCATCCTATCTTACGGGGGGAATACTCGATGAAGCGCACAATTGGCACTCGTAAACGGTTTTAAAATTTTGCCATATAAGCGTTTTTGTGTGGTACTTGATAAATGGTTTTCTTTGCCTAAAACTTTAATGTTTATTTTATCTGCCGACTTCCAAAAAGGAGACGGTAGTCAATTCGACGCGTATATTTTTTTTTATGTATGTTACCTCATAACTTTTTACTGGGGAACTGATTTTGATGATTCTTTTTTATTTGAAAGCTCGTGTGGTCCTATATGAATTTGATCAAGGTTAGACCAATGCTGTCGGTGCTGCCGTAGAATAAATAATTGTGGAAATATCGTTTTAAATTTGCAATAGTTATATTGTTTAATTAGAAATGGATAATACATTGCAGTTAAATGATACGATTTTCAAATAAATTTGTCGGTACGATACGCGCGCCACCTACTTACTGTAAGTTAATTGTACTATGCCTATAACCTTCGCGCAAGTACAAGCAATAAGTTGACAAAGGTTTGCCGCAATCTGATGAACGGTATTACAGCGTAAGAAATACGAACAAACAAACATAAATTTTTATATATTAGTATTTATTTAAAACTTTATTGTACTAAAGGTACAAACGGCGGACTTAATGCCATATGGCACTTTCTACCAGCCAACCGTAAAGTTAGTGAGAGATGTGTGTACTGCAGTGGGCTAGGGTGAAAAACGTAATATGTCAGCGTAATTTAGTCAGGGGATTCCACTGTCGTTTTTTCTGTGAAAAATATCAGTAGTGTTAGTTGTTTTACAAAAGTAGTCGAATGATGAATTCAATTTCTTTAATTCAGTCAAATAATATATTTATTTTAAATAGAATAAGGGTGACTAATGAGCACACAGTCCACCAGACAGAAAATGGATGCTGTGGCCCATAGACATCTACATTTGTTATGGACTACGAATCAAAATGCAGATGCGTTGTCACACCTGAGGACTAAGATGGAATGCCTCGTTTCCAGTAAGTAGGGTCTTCGGTTCTCTATTCACACCATACGAAACACAGCAGCCTTAAGTTGCTATTTCACGCTGGTATTCTGTGAGAGCATGGTCCTACCCCGGTCGAGCTGATCCATTCATGCCACAACTATACCGGTAATATAGCTGCAGCATGGATCTACCACATAAATAGTGTTTGAATCCATTTGATAGATAGTCCTTTGATAGTTTAAATTTATAATTAGATCCGGTAGGCGGCGCTGTGTTATATATATATATAGCTGCAGCGTGGCTCTACCTCGTGCTCTACTACGTGAAAATACACAGATACACACATACACTACAAACTTATGAAACACCTCTGTTTTCGTCGGGGATTACGAACACTAGATACTGAGCGCAATATTTCTACGATCCTGATTCTATTGATCATTATTCTGAATCCTGATCGGGACCAGCTATTAGCTGGCTATTAAAAGTTGGTCGTCCAGTTGACATTACTCTTAAAGTCACGAACCCATTAGCATTTATCTGGTCTTCAGTTAAGACAAGTGACAAAATTCAAAATGTTGTACAACCGACTTCAATATAAATTATTACGGATAACTCAAAAACCGCTCATCAGATCTTGATTAAATTTATATGAGACCACATGAGAAGCACTTGTTTTCAAATAAAGAAAGAATAATCGGAATTGGTTTACTTAAAAAAAAATTATAATACCTCCTCCTTTTTGAAGACGATTAATAAAATATTAATTTAAAACGTATATTTACATGTTTTGTTTTGTTTTTGAATTTCAGTGGAGGCACAGAGCACACAAACAATAGAGGGATGTTTTGTATGGTAAAGGTGTTTTGCATACATAAATAGCATACGGACATACATCCACCTTACCGTGTAGTGGCGGTGTAAAAACATCCACTACCCCGTAGAGGCGACGAAGGGAAACATAAACAGAAGATGGGTCAGCATTATCTTCCTCATAACAATTTATACGTGGTAGAGCCATGCTGCAGCTATATTATGGTTGTAGCACGAATGGGTCGGCGCGACCGGGTAAGGACCACGCTCTCACAAAATAGCAGCGTAAAATAGCAGTTTAACGCTGCTGTGTTTCGTATGGTGCGTGTAGAGAACCGAAGACCCTTTTTACTGGAAACGGGGCATTCCATCTTAGTCCTCACGGGTGACGACGCATCTGCATTTTGATTCGCAAACGAGGACAGATGTAGATGTCTATGGGCCACAGCAACTACTTGCCATCAGGTGGACTGTGTGCTCGTTTGTCACCCTATCCTGTAAAAAAAAACTAATAGATAATACCCAGGCGAAAACAGTTTTCACGTTCAGATCGCTAGTATGAAAATGAAACTTAAATACTGTAATAAGTAATAACCGATTTAATATTGCATCAATAATGAAGGGTATTTCTTCACCCGTTTATCTGCGACAGGCATTATGTTGCCCAAGGAGGAATATATGTAAGGGAAGTATCCATTACACCCTAGCTGATACAGAGCGCACGGGTCTTCGAATAAGCGATACGCCGGGGGCTAGTGACAGTTTGTAGGGTAGCCATGAGATGGCTAGAATTAGGATACTGTTACAGACTCTCAAAAGTCCACTGCTGAACATAGGTTCGGTGGTAGGTGAGTTGGTAAGTGCAGCTGTATATTTTTTATCTGTTATTAGAAGATGCTGGCCGTATGAGGAAGCTCAAAGTCGCTCAGCGAGCTATGGAGAGGGCTATGCTCTATGTAATAGACTTAAAAAGGAGGATATCCGCAGTAGAACCAGAGTAACCGACATAGCCCAAATAATTAGTATGCTGAAGTGGCAATGGGCCGGCCGTATAGCTCGATGAACCGACAACCGATGGGGAAGAAAGGTTCTCGACTGGCAGCCTCGTACCGGCAGGCAAAGTATAGGGTGTACCCCACAAGATGGAGTGACGACCTGGTAAGACATGCAGGAGGTCAATGGATGCAGGTGGCTCGGGACCGTGCTTTGTGGCATTCTTTAGGGGAGGCCTATGTTCAGCAGTGGACTTGTGGAGGGCTATAATGATGATGATGATTAGAAGACGCTATCCATTTCCTGTTTCGTTTCCTTCTGTCGCCTCTTACGACACCCACGTGTAAATATTAAGTACTTACAGTTCACAGTATTATAACCTTTTTTTTCTTCTTTGGATTATTTAGACTGGTGATGGAGAGTTAAGTCAGAGATGTGAGTGAGGTTTTTTAAATGTTATGATCTTTCATTATCTTACAGAAATAAAATTCGTAGGTAATATGTTTTAATCTGTATGAGTAATTCCATAATATCCAGCAATATGGTCACCCCATTACTGAACTCAGCACCCCCGGCTACAACATCGTAACGTGAACAAGTTCTATGGGCATTGAAATTGCCAACTATTTTTTTATATATACAACTCTGTACAATTTAACACGTAGGTTGATGTTTGGACTTATGAACAAGTGATTTATTGTAAAAAGTCTGGAATAAAACTAATTTTACAAAGTTTCAAGACAATTTAAATTCATACTGCGAAAATCGGATGCCCAAATCTATATATTAATGCGTGAAGAGAAAACTATTATTTTTTATAGAATAAGGGTGACAAACGAGCACACAGTCCACCTGATGGTAAGTGGTTACTGTGGCCCATAGACATCTACATCTATCCTCGATTACGAATCAAAATGCAGATGCGTTGTCATCCGTGAGGACTTAGATGGAATACTTCGTTTCCAGTAAAAAGGGTCTCCGGTTCTCTACACTCACCATAAGAAACACAGCAGCGTTAAGCTGCTATTTTACTTGTATTATGTGAGAGCGTGGTCCTTCCCCGGTCGACTCGTTCGTGCTACAACTGTACTATAGCTGCTGCATGGCTCTACCACTTAAAAAATGTACCTCTTATTTGTACCTGTTTTTGAATGAAGTGAGATTTAGCATTGTTAAAGCTTATATCAAAAATGAGTGCAGAAAACTCACTTTTATAAATTTATGTGTGTTACAAGTACACCAAATTAAATGAAATAAAACATTCATTATTTACGTTCATATAGCCAATGTTAAACACATAATAATCTGTGGTCAAACAATCGCACAGAGTAAAGAGGAGTTTTGGCGGGAACTTGACTGGCGACGGATTGCTGCTCATGTATTATTGTGTAAATAATGGTTTGAAGTGGATTTTGATATGTAAAAGTGGTGCGATTTTGTGTATTAAGTGTCTGCGCGTGTGAACTATTAGTGGAAACGGTGAAATAAGTGCTCTGATGGTGATGTGATTCTCAAGATAAGGTGTCTGTCTGCTTAGGCGCCCTGAGATACCATCGCCAACTGTCAGCTGTCTGCTGGCTCAAGTTGCCGTCAAAATCTCCCAAGGGCTGCACAGTGTGACGCATCAACATATTGTGAAGCAATGTACTATGAGGGATAATTATGTAGAGATTGTCGCCAAAGAATTTTAAAATGTTGCCAACAAATAATTACTTGATTGACTGAATAAGCTGCGAATTTTGTGTGACTTTTAATGTACATTTTTCAAGTCTGTGACAGTATATATCAAGGCAAAAAAGTTCATTCAAAGTTTAAGATAGGTCACCGTCACCGATACAGTCTATTAAACTCAACTGATGAGGCCTCTACAACAGATTGCCTCATAGGGGGGATATTTGCCATAGTTGGAATGTTACTGTTGATTCGAAAATATCACCTCTCAGTGCGTCATGTGCTCCTGGTAGATTATCTTCTATACATCCATCCATTACAGCCTATTAAAGTCCACTGTTGAACATAGGCCTCCCCCATAGATTGCCTCATAGGGGGGATATTTGCCATAGTTGTAATGTTACTGTTAATTTGAAAATTTCACCTCTCAGTGGGTCATGTGCTCCTGGTAGATTATCTTCTATACATCCATCCATTACAGCCTATTAAAGTCCACTGTTGAACATAGGCCTCCCCCATAGATTGCCTCATAGGGGGGATATTTGCCATAGTTGTAATGTTACTGTTTATTTGAAAATTTTACCTCTCAGTGCGTCATGTGCTCCTGGTAGATTATCTTCTATACATCCATCCATTACAGCCTAGTCCAATTCTGAACATAGACCTCCGCCATAGATTGCCTCATAGGGGGGATATTTGCCATAGTTGGAATGTTACTGTTGATTCGAAAATATCACCTCTCAGTGCGTCATGTGCTGCTGGTAGATTATCTTCTATACATCCATCCATTACAGACTAGTCCAATTCTGAACATAGACCTCCCTCATAGATTGCCTCATTGGGGGGATATTTGCCATAGTTGTAATGTTACTGTTAATTTGAAAATTTCACCTTTCAGTGGGTCATGTGCTCCTGGTAGATTATCTTCTATACATCCATCCATTACAGCCTAGTCCAATTCTGAACATAGACCTCCTCCATAGATTGCCTCATAGGGGGGATATTTGCCATAGTTGGAATGTTACTGTTGATTCGAAAATATCACCTCTCAGTGCGTCATGTGCTCCTGGTAGATTATCTTCTATACATCCATCCATTACAGCATATTAAAAGTCCACTACTGAACATAGGCCTCCCCCATATATTGCCTCATAGGGGGGATATTTGCCATAGTTGTAATGTTACTGTTTATTTGAAAATTTTACCTCTCAGTGCGTCATGTGCTCCTGGTAGATTATCTTCTATACATCCATCCATTACAGCCTAGTCCACTTCTGAACATAGGCCTCCCCCATAAATATTTTTTATTTTGAGTCGTTATTAGGTAGACAATTTCAACTGTTCATATCCAAGACAACACATCTGAATTGTCATTCTTAGTCGACGTTAAATGCAGATGTCTATGGGCCCCCGAAACGGAAACAGAAACTTTTTTATTCAATATAGATTATAAATAATACTCATTGAAAGTCACTCTTTTGTATAATTTACCACTTGTTCGGAAAATATATCTGTCCTAGGAAGAACCAGCAAGAAACCCAGCGGGACTTTAAAAAAAAACAACACAAAATAAAATAAAAATAGCTTGGTAGCGATCACCCCTTTCCCAGGGGTTATTATTATCCATAAATTCCTTAATATTGGAATATTAAAATTGGAATACTGTTCCCATCTCTGAGCAGGGGCTCCCCAGTTCCAACTCCTTCCACTTGATCGCATCCAGCGCAGAGCGGCTCGAATCGTCGACGATCGAGTTCTTTCCGATCGGCTTGACTCACTGGCACAGCGTAAAGATGTTGCATCTCTTTGCGTATTTTATCGCATGTACCACGGGTAGTTGCCGTGTAGTGGCGGTCAAGAATATCCACTACCCCATATCCTCCCGTGGGTGTAGTAAAAGGCGACAAAGGGAAACAGGCAGGAGATGGGCAGCAGCATCTTCTTGATAACAACAAACCAACAATAAAAAAAAAACTGCGGTTGCCAACCCGCTCGCCAAGCGTGGCAACTATGGCAAATACCCCCCTATGAATGACAGTAACAAAGAAACGGCCCCCAGTCCCCGGCGGCCCCGCTATTCCTGGCTACGGTGGCGACCATGGTAACGGCGGGGCAGGGGGTGCTAAGAATCTCCGGTGGAGGTTCGGTTGCCACCTTAGACGACTCGACCTGGCAACGTACAACGCACGCACCCTGAGGACTGACGAGAAGATCGTGGAGCTGGAAGAAGAGATGGACAAGTTGCGCTGGCATATTATAGGATTATCCGAAGTCCGAAGAGAGGGGGAGGACACGGTAATCCTCGAATCCGGCAACTTGCTCTATCACCGGGAAGGCGACCATCTGTCCCAATGAGGTGTCGGATTTATCGTCCACAAGTCTCTCGTTAACAACGTTGTAAAGATCGGGAGTGTGTCGACGAGGGTTGCGTACCTTATACTCAGAATCACCAAACGGTATTCGCTGAAGGTCATACAGGTTTACGCACCAACCTCGGCACACCCCGATGAGGAGGTGGAGGAAATGTATGAGGATATCTCTAGAGCCATGCATTCCTCCAAAACCCAATATACGGTGTTAATGGGAGACTTTAATGCAAAACTAGGCACGAGAGAGAACGGTGAGCTGAAAGTAGGGAAATTTGGAATAGGGCAACGGAACCCAAGGGGCCTGCAGCTGGCCGACTTCATGGAGAAAGAGGGACTCTTTATGATGAACTCTTTCTTCCAGAAGCGGCCCCACAGGAAGTGGACCTGGTCGAGTCCCGACGGTTCGACAAAAAATGAGATTGACTTCATTATGACGACCAGACGACAACTGTTCAGTGATGTCTCCTTGATCGCGAGGGTGAAAACTGGTAGCGATCACCGAATGGTTAGAGGCACACTGAACCTAAACGTTAAGTTGGAGAGGTCTCGTCTAATGAAGTCAACGCTCCGTCCCCCTCGTGCTCTAATCCAAAGTCCCGAAACCTTTCAGCTCGAGTTACAAAACCGTTTTCAGTGCCTAGAAGACTGCAATGAAGTGGACGATATGAATGACAAGCTCGTGGAAACTGTCCATGCGGTCGGAGCTAAGTTCTGCAAGACCCACCGCAGAAGAACACAAAAACTCTCCGATCACACTCTTAATCTCATGGCTATTAGACGGGAGATGAAGCTACATTCTTCAACAGACTTGACAGCATACAGGCATCTGAACAGACAGATCTCCAAATGCATGCGGCGGGACTTACGCAACTTCAATACAGCTCGTATTGAAGAAGCGATCGAGCGGAACCAAGGCTCCAAAGTCTTTGCCAGAGATCTGTCTGCCAGAAAGAGCCAACTGTCAAAGCTGAAGACAGAATGTGGCAGCATTGTTACCGGGACACCTGAGATTTTGAGTGAGATTGAGAGGTTCTATGGGCAGTTGTACACGTCATCGTTGGAGCCACACGCAAGTGTGAGTAACGATCCAAGAGCGAGTCTCATCCGACACTATTCCGAAGATATCCCGGACGTCAGTCTGAGCGAGATTAGAATGGCTCTCCAGCACCTTAAAAACGGTAAGGCCCCAGGCGAGGATGGAATTACAGCGGAGCTTCTGAAAGCGGGTGGAAAACCGGTACTTGAAGTCCTTCAGAGGCTCTTTAATTCCGTCCTCCATGGTGGCATTACACCGGAGGCGTGGAGCAGAAGTGCGGTGGTCTTGTTCTTCAAGAAAGGTGACAACGCTCTCTTGAAGAACTACAGACCGATTTCCCTTCTGAGCCGCGTCTACGTGCTGTTTTCGAGAGTCATTACGAATCGTCTTGCGCGCAGACTTGACGACTTCCAGCCTCCCGAACAAGCCGGTTTCCGAAAGGGCTTTAGCACCATAGACCACATACATACCCTTCGGCAAGTTGTACAGAAGTCCGAAGAGTACAATTTGCCACTATGTCTGGCGTATGTGGACTATGAGAAAGCCTTTGATTCCGTCGAAATTTGGGCGGTGCTGCAGTCCCTTCAGCGGTGCCAAGTTGACTGTCGGTATATCGAAGTGTTGAAGTGCTTGTACAGTAGGGCTACGATGACTATCCGACTACAGAACCAGAGTACGAAACCTATCCAATTGCAGAGAGGTGTAAGACAGGGTGACGTCATATCCCCGAAACTCTTTACCGCTGCATTGGAAGATGTTTTCAAGCTTCTGGACTGGAAAGGATAGGGTATCAACATCAATGGCGAGTACATCACTCACCTTCGATTTGCCGACGATGTAGTCCTTATGGCAGAATCGCTGGAGGACCTAAGCACTATGCTCAATGACCTCAATAGTGTTTCCCAACGGCCTATCCGTCTTAAGATGAACATGGACAAAACAAAGATCATGTTTAATGTCCATGTCACACCTATGCCGGTAGTTGTTGGGAACACTAAGCTCAAAGTTGTTGACGAGTATGTTTACCTGGGACAAATAGTCCGATTAGGTAAGTCCAACTTCGACCGAGAGGTCAATCGACGGATTCAACTCGGTTGGGCAGCGTTCGGGAAATTACGGCACATCTTCTCGTCAGGTATACCTCAAACCTTGAAAACGAGACTGTACACCCAGTGCGTGTTGCCAGTGATGACATACGGAACTGAGACGTGGTCCTTCACTGCTGGCCGGATGAGGAAGCTCAAGGTCGCTCAGCGAGCTATGGAGAGGGCTATGCTCGGAGTTTCTCTGCGTGATAAACTTAGGAATGAGGATATCCGCAGTAGAACCAGAGTAACCGACATAGCCCAACGGATTAGTAAGCTGAAGTGGCAATGGGCCGGCCATATAGCTCGAAGAACCGACAACCGATGGGGAAGAAAGGTTCTCGAGTGGCAGCCTCGTACCGGTAGGCGAAGTGTAGGGCGTCCCCCCACGAGATGGAGTGACGACCTGGTAAGACATGCAGGAAGTCGATGGATGCAGGTGGCTCAGGACCGTGCTTTGTGGCATTCTTTGGGGGAGGCCTATGTTCAGCAGTGGACTTGTGAAGGGCTGTAATGATGATGATGATGATGACCACGGGTAGTGCTCTGAGGAATTGTTCGGACTAATTCCAGCCGCTAAATTTCCCCATCGCACATCGCGACAAAACTCGCGATACCATCCATACCATCTGGATGATTGGCGGTCCACCACTGTGCGATTTAGTTGAAGATTTCTTCCTCGCACAACTTCCTTGTGGAATCGATTACCACCAGCGATTTTTCCGGACCGATACGACTTAGGGATGTTCAAGAAAAGAGCCTACTCCTTTTTAAAAGGCCGGCAACGCATCTGCGATTCCCCTGATGTTGCAGTTGTTTATGGGCGAGGGTAGTCACTTATCATCAGGTGAGCAGCATGCTCGTTTGCCCCCTCTCCGATAAAAAAAAAACAGAATAAACCTTCTTATATAAACTTAGTTTAATAAACTTTTTCAACTTTGAGAAGGTCAAATTTTGTATATTTTCTGGGATTTTGTTGTAAAAGCGTATATATCGCCCCAAGGATGAATCTCTGACTCGGTGGAATCGAGTAACTGGTACAGCATGCACTTACCATCAGGTGGACTGTGTGCTTGTTTTACCATTATTCCATAGAAAAAGCTTTCAGAATTCAGGCATTCCTTAAGAACTCACATCTAGGCCACATACACATTACATTTAGTCTGTGAAAAGCAAACTAAAGCGGTCGTAACTTTCTATAGCCCCGCTTTTTCGGCAGTGAGGGTACTTTAACAAATCAGTGCTTGCAAAAGCAGCGCGGGAACACGTAATTAAATAAAACTCCGTACGAGACTGTACTTGTTTGCATAAACAAATTTCCCAAGTACAGAGTAGCTTGTGAGTAGAGGTAGAGAGTATTTTACGTGGTAGAGCCACATTGCAGCTATATTATGGTTGTTACACGAATGGGGAAGGACCACGCTCTCACAGAATACCAGCGTGAAATAGCAGCTTTCGTATGGTGAGTGTAGAGAACCGGAGACCCTTTTAACTGGTAACGAACGAGGCATTCAATTTTAGTCCTCAGGGTGTCAACGCTTCCGCATTTCAATTCTTAACTAAGCAGTCAGACACCTTACCTTGAGAATCATATCACCATCAGAGCACTTGTTGCACAGTTTCCACTAATAGTTCACATGCGTAGACATTTAATACACAAAATCGCACCACTTTTACATATCAAAATCCACTTCAAACCATTATTTAAACAATAATACAGGAGCAGCAATCCGGCGGCGGTCAAGTTCCCGCCAAAACTCCATAAGATATGCAGGAAGTCGATGAATACAGGTGGCTCAGGACCGTGATATTAGAAAATTTAGAATCAGTATAGGAATCTTTGGTAGGACTTCTTTTCTAGATCCCGTTTGAGTAGGTACCACTCTCTTGCCTATTTCTGCTACCAAATAACACTAAAAATAAATTCTTCGCGGACGAAGTCACGGGCAGCAACTAGTATAATTATTATTATAAAAAATAACTAATATTACAGTAATTCCTCCCTCTCACTTCCACCATCGGACAACTAGACGTTCGGCCAGTCTCCACCCTTTCGTTGTTGACTTACCACGTATTCGAACCAAACGTTTCGCCACGTCGTTCATCGTGCGTACAGCAAAGGAGTAGCAGAAAAAGTCTTGGTTGTGACAGACAAAAATAAAAATAGATTTTTTCTAAACTTCAAAAAAGCAGGTTTACAATTATACGTTTTTTGAATTTACACTTCTTTTGGCGCGTTTGAGAAAAATGATGAGAGTGAATTTATTACGATGCGCGCGCACATCGACACCTAAAAACGACACCATGAAGTTGTTACGATGCGCGCCCACACCGAAACCTAACAGCGATAACTTCAGTTGTTAATTGCCTGTCAACTGTCAACTTTTTAGTTGAAAACTGATAACTATATTCAAGGTAGTTATTCAAATATACGGGTGTCCGGTAATGAATGGATAACCTTGAAATATCTTATAGTACAACTTATGGCCGTTCTGAAAAAAATACGAAACATAATATATCACAAGTAGTAACTTTGATATATTTTTTTAAAGAAAAGTCGATCTTATTTTACTGCCTTGAACACTATGACCAAAAACGAATGGTTTCTATTGGTTTTTTATTGTTTTATTATTATACACTAATTGCGCTGATAGATAACAAGTAAATAGTATAAATAGCTTTTGCAGTTTTTATTTAAAAAATTCGCAAATCAATTTATTTTTGAAAAACATGCAAAAAATATTATTTAAGCGAAGTTCAAACCTCTTGGGTATGAAAAAAATGTATGAATGTATGGATAACCAATAATTTTACAATAATGTCGGTTTCGTTTAAATTTTATAGTGGTATAATTCATAAATGTATCTTCCATAAATAGTGACTTATTGCCATTAATGTAGAAAAGGAGGAAATTTGACTAAGTAACAAAATTTGTAATATGGGAACATTTTTTTAAATTGAATTGTCTCTGATCATTGGGAATTAATAAAAACACATCAGGAGTTGATCATACACGAAAACAGCTATTTTTAAACAAATTGAAATCAAATTAAGTATTAGAAATTAACTTATTTAAATGTAATAAAATAACTAATTTAAATGTTAAAATGGTTACTTTACTAGCGTGAAATGGGTCGTGTGACCTTCATATTTACTACCTGCTGTCTTTTGTGTTATATTAGACAAAGAGGGGTCTGAATTGGGTAAGTGGGAGAGAGAAGAGCTAAATGTAAAAGAGAACTTACTTAGTGCGTCACTCGACTTGCTCGACTTCGCATGTATTTATTTTGTCTCCGTTTGCAATTATTTAAATCAATGTTAAAACGACCACTTGGCTATTTTACCGGACTATTCCTTTTGCTTACTGATTTGGACTTGTTTTGCGTTTGGTGACATTTGCGACGATTTGGCTTGTTTCTGGACTAAACTGGACTTTTGTGTACCTATCAAAATGCCACGTCATCAGTACACGGCACAAGAATATGCAAACATGCATTTTATTTATGGAGAATGCAGAGGTAACGCAAATGCAGCCGCAGCTCTTTATAGGGAGAGGTACCCTAATGCGCGCCACCCAGACGTGAGTTCAGATGACGAGTGATTCTCGCGCTCAAAATGGATGTTAGTGTCTTGTATATGGTAGGTAGACACGTTATGGGGCGGTATTTGCTCGGGTGCGTGGAATCCCGGTCTTTAGGAACCAAATGAGTGATCCCAGTAGTGAAGAGGCTCGGGAGCGACTTTTCGTCGAGAGCCTCTTGAAACTGTCGGGCGAGCACAGTGTGACACACCACGAAACCCTTCAACCAGTAGTGATGCAGTCCGTCGAGTCCCGGACTTTTCCAGTTCGGGGCCCTACGGACTGCCTCAGCTACGTCATCCGGCGTTATGATGACGCAGTCCATGGGCGTAACATTCGCACACTGACTGACCACAACTTCCGTCCAAGGGCCCTCGCTGTGGTTTACGGGCTCTGACCACAGGCCGCGCCAGAATGCGATAGTGTCGGCCTGATTCGGTGCTGGGCCCGTTCCACGTACCATTGGTCGCTCCAATGATTCTTAGAGCCTCTTCTGATCACTCTGGAAGAGACGATTCTGGTTGAACCGTGTCGACCTCTCGGTATATCACCGAATCCGCTTCCTCCAAGCAGCGATTCTCTGCTTCAGGTCGTCTATGCGCTCGGTCAGTTTTTGCGTTATATCCGGCTGGGACAAACTGATATTTGTCCCAGCAAACGCCATCCTGACGGTGCGCACAATTCTCGCCCTGTTATTGCCAGACCTGAAGCTTATCAGCCTGCCGATGAGGGCCCTTGCCTTTGCGATACGGTCCTCAATCCTTCTTCTCCAGACTGGGATGGCGCTACTTTGTCTAGTACCGCGTCCAGTCGTGGGAACTTTGGCGCCAATAATACGGCAAACTGCCAGTGCGGCGCCAAAAAGAATTGAGTACATTGGGTTGTGAGCCCTCACGACAGCGCGGTTCCGCTTGCTTAGGGGTATACGCGAGAGTCGCGGTCGATTTTCGAGAGGCGTACTGCACGTTTCCACAATCGCCTCCTCTAATTTACTCCTCATCTGCTCTAATTCTTGGGTGACCATTCCATCATCGCCTGAATCGACCAGAGCGGGAAGATCCATGGCGGCCTCTATATTTGGCTGCTGGTCTGTGGCCTGAGGAGCCGCATCCCCAGCTATAGCCGGTTCATTCGAGGGAATAGCCTCACGTCGTAATCGTTCGAGTTCGGCATCATCAAATATTTTCGAGCGCATGTGATGTACCGAACTCGGTCTGCCAGGTTTTGCTTTGTGATGGGAACAGACGGCTCCAGCTCAGCAAAAAAGCGATGCATCCGAGCCCGATACGCTATCCCTCCAGTTTCTTCCCCCTTCGCACTATAGTACGCCCGCAATGCGTTTCTGTTCATGTTTTTATTCCGACGCATGCGGCGTACTCCACCAGCGGCGGGCGCCGCTTGCCGGGTCCGAGACGACCCTGCCGACACCAAGCCATCTGGGGGAGCCATGATGGATGCGAGGGATTGCTAGGTGGTCGTGCAGCACCTCGCGCTCGGCTGGCGGCCCGCATGCTGCCGCGTCCAGCGCCAGCTCCAGACGCGCCCCGGCGACCCCCAAGCAGCGGCCCTATGCGTGGTTCTCGTTGTGCCATCATCCATTTTATGGGCGTCAGTTAACGGGAGACGCCCATGCCCGGCGCCGTTTCATGATGGAGCCATATGCACAAACGGGCCTTTGCACCCTCAATTTTGCCGAAGCACGGCGCTAACACAGCTTGGCAAGGTGCTGACTCACTGCGCCGACGTAGCAGTTTTGTCATTTAACTGTTACGTCAGCGGGCGATGGGGTCGTCACTTCCCTACGCCTTATTATTATATTATTATTATTATTATAGTATAAATGAATACGTGGTTGATAATAACCCCTGGGAATGAGGTGGTCGCTTCCAAGCAGTTTCTAAAATAAATTTTGTAAATAAAAGTAATAGTAATAATCATTTATATTGTAAATTTAAAAAAAAAAAAGTCCCGTTGGGTTTCTTGCTGGTTCTTCCCAGAACAGAGGGTTACTTTTCGAACCAGTGGTAAAGTAAAAAATTACTTTCAATAAGAATTACACATGTAATGTATATTGAATAAAAAATTATTCTATTCCATTCTATTCTATAAAAACATTTATATATTTTTTTAATTCTACTAATATTATAAATGTGAAAGAGTGTTTGTTTGTTGCACCATCACGTAAAAACTACTGAACGGAACTGAACATATTAAATATTATTACAATATTAAATATAACAAGCCAGAATAGGATATAAACTATATTTTTTGTAAAAAAAAAATTAAAACTCTCCTAAATAACAGTTTTTTAATCCACGATGCAATGAATAATTGGTCAGTTTGTAATTAAACTCGTGCGGTAGAAGTTAGCTTTTATATATTTATGAAACTATCGTAACAAGGTACTTCTTACTAAGCTAAACCTTGGCCTTGTACTAGTAATTGAATTGTAAGCCATCCTTTACTAGATGGAGTGACGACTTAATTCATTTTCATTCATTGATTACCGCCTATCTAAAATCCATTAATGAACACAGGCGTGTTTCATAGATTGAATATTATCTATTATATCATATTACTGGCTGGTACCGGCGCGTTGCTGACGTCGAAGAAATAATTGTGGATACGAGTATTTCATTTTAAATTTGCAAGAGTTATGTTGTTTAATTAGGAATGATGATACATTCATTGAAATTGAATGATATATGTATTTCAAGTGAATTTGTCGAAAATTTAAATCTATCCTCGTTTGCGAATCAAAATGCAGATGCGTTCTCACCCTTGAGGACTAAGATGGAATGCCTCGTTTCTAGTAAAAAGGGTGTCCGGTTCTCTACACTTACCATACGAAACACAGCAGCATTAAGCTGCAATTTTACGCCGGTATTCTGTGAGAGCGTGGTCCTATCCCGGTTCAGCCGACCCATTCGTGCTACAACCATACCACTAATATAGCTGCAGCATGGCTCTACCACGTGGAGTTGAAGAATTGTTATTATTAGTTATATCGGCAACAGAAACACACATTCTGTGAAAATTTCAACTATCTACCTGTTACAGATCATGAGAAGAGATGAGAGAGAGAGAGAGAGACAGACAGACGGACGGACGGAGGGACGTAAAGACGGATGGTCAGTGAGGCTTAGTAATAGGATGCCGTTGGTTACCTTTTAGTTACGGAACCCTAAAAAGGAGTAAGCTCGTTTCTTGAAGGTCCCTAAGTCGTATCGACCCGAAAAAACTTCCACTTCTATAAAAGAATTTTGACAAAAGACCGTACCAAATTGTATGTTATCACTATTCTAGGAGACTGCTTATTGATATTAAAGACGCCGTATAGAGCGCCACCCTCACTTTGTACTAACGAAGACCACAGAGTAATGCAAAGTAACAGAGTAAGATAGTTGTATATTTAACAACTTAGTGTAAGTATTACTTAGTAAACAAAGTTGTAATATTTACGTAGTAGAGCCACGCTGTAGTTATATTATGGTGGTATTGCAAATGGATTGGTTCTACCGAGGAAGGACCGCGCTCTCACAAAATACCAGCGTAAAATAGCAACGCACATGCATTTGATTCTGAACCCAGGATGTTGATATTTATGAGCCACTTACCATAAGGGGGACTTTGTGCTTGTAATTAAATTTATTATTCGCATTGAGTTATATGTACTACGTACTAGAGAAGCCATTCCAAACAAAAATTGTGTCCTACTCTATGTCTTCGCGCATGCGCGGGAGTAGTAGTCGCGCATGCGCGAAGACTTTAATCTATACTTACCAATAATATACGAGTAATAAAGCGGAAGAGTTTTTTGTTTTTTTTGTTTGTTTAAACGCGCTAATCTCTGGAACTGTCAGTCCGATTTGAAAAATTCTTTTTGTATATTATAGCCAGATTCATGTGGAATAGTATAGACTATCTAGCATTAAGCTATATTACTCAACTAGCCTTAAATATGGATATTTGTTAAGCAAGTCAGAAGAAAAAGCACTCCCGAAATGATTTATCAGCGTACGCTGGTGTTATCGTTAGGGATACGTAAATACAATGTTCTAGAAAAATATAGAAATTTACTCCGTCTAAAAAAAGTCCGCGATACTATATGTCTATTTCTTATACATAAGCCATAATTTGGTATTTTGTGACAAAAAAATAAGTGATTTATGAGCGTTATTATTAGGCATGGCCTATTTATCCTTACGAACGAAAGTTACTTCATCATCAAGACAATTTTATGAAGATAAACTTTGTTCTTTATACCATGTTATTTGGACGCATAGTTTAAGAGATAATGTAAAATTAAAATAATTCAATACTTGGCTGGGCGCGCGAACGACGCTTAAACCCTAGCCGTTATAAAATGCTTGAATTAGGTCATGTCGCGCACCTTGGACACGTGATGACGCGGGTGAAACCGCGGGGTACAGCTAGTTTGATATAAAATAAGATATTAATATAAAATAAATATGAGAATTTATAAAATATCTTAATTTAATCTAAACAAACATATATCTAAATAAAATGTAATAATAATTATTTTATGGAATTCACAAATCTTCAATTTACGCAATATTTAGTTTGTACGGATTGCAGTACAGTTCAGTTGAACATAGTCAATGTTCGGAATGGCTTCTCTAGTACGTAGTACATATAACTCAATGATTATTCGTATTTTTGTCACATCCTTAATCCGTAACAGTCCACTTAGGTCTCTCCTATACCACCAATTATACACGGACATGGGCCTTGTTATAGAATAATATTCAGAATCATTATGCAGATCCGTTGTCGCCCCTGAGGACTAGTCTGTTCGCCGAGAAAAAATAGCAGGGTACCTGAACTGCGGGCCGCAATTTGTGGCTTATATATAGTTTAGGAATCCTGTGTCTTCTCTCATTGTCACCTTGAGCTCGTGATAATGGTATGCATGGTAGTAATGTAAGGAGTTATTTACCCAATTTAACTTGCATCATCATTACAGCCCTTCACAAATCCACTGCTGAACATAGGCCTCCCCCAAGGAATGCCAGAAAGCACGGTCCCATGCCACCTGCATCCTCCGACTTCCTGCATGTCTTATCAGGTCACCACTCCATCTAGTGGGGGGGTCGCCCTACACTTCGCCTACCGGTACGAGGCGAAGTGTAAGGATATATATAAGAATTTAACTTTAAATAATGTAAATTATTAAATCGATTTCAAAAATAACATTTCATATAATTTAACAGCGTCTGAAGAAAAGGCTTTAACCTTTCGTTAGATTTTGTTTTAGCATAAATCAGAACGGATTAGTAGGCCGAAGTGGCAAT
Organism: Parnassius mnemosyne; assembly: GCA_963668995.1. Classification (NCBI taxonomy): domain Eukaryota; kingdom Metazoa; phylum Arthropoda; class Insecta; order Lepidoptera; family Papilionidae; genus Parnassius; species Parnassius mnemosyne. The sequence continues at coordinate 3,678,284 of CAVLGL010000096.1, read as the reverse complement.
GGGCTGGCTATATAGTTTGAAGAACCGACAACCGATGGGGAAGAAAGATTCTCGAGTGGCAGCCTCGTGACACGCATGCATGGTTGGATGATGATCATGGATGGAAGTTGCTCAGGATCGTGCTTTGTGGCATTCCTTGGATGAGGCCTGTGTTCAGCAGTGGACTTATGAAGGACTGTAATGATGATGATGATAGATCAGAACCTAATAAATTATGAGAAAATGATTTTATTATTTTTAGTCTTTGGAATCGATTTTAATTTTATTTTATTTTATTATTTTGTTATCAAAAATTGTCGATACTTCCAACACCTACAAGACTGATGATATCATACTGAGCCCTAAAGCATCATTGCATTAGTCCAAACTCGTTACATCAATATTAAAGGGCAAATCCAATACGGTCTTTTTTTTTTCTTCTGAATGTGTATGTTGTTGGCCCTGCGGCCTTGACAGCTTCATCTAATTAGGCTCGTAAGTGAGTACTTATGAACCATTGAGTGCAACGATTCTGCCGTCGGCGAGGCGGCGCGAAGCGCCGCTTCGCCGACTGCAGTCCCGAGGCACCCCAACCCCTGCTTTCGGAGTGAGGCTCCTCGAGGTAGGGGGGGGGGGGGGGGGGCTCGATGCGATTCAAGGGCCCCTCAGAAGGAGGTACGAACCTCGGCTTGAGTCAATATCGCAATTTTGTTAACGAGTCGCAAAAGTTAGAAACGCCCCGTATCACGGGTGTTAAACCTCGTGTACGGAGTGTGTCTGTGACGTCGCATTCGCCGGCGATTGCGGTGTGCCCTAGTGTTCTGTACTAGAGTAGTGTCTGAGTGTGTGTAAGTGTTTATAGTTACTAAACTAGTTCCCTCTCCTGTGGAGGGGGGGGGGCAGGATCGACCTATTCATGGAAGTGATCTCGTCGTCGGGATCAAGAAGAACGTTCTTGGGACGTCTCCTGCGGGGAGCAACATCCCTCAGTGGGGAGTACGAGACCGCCTCATTCACCAACGGATTTTTGTGTTCCTTTATCGAATCGAAGCCAATACGGTCGTAACGCCTCTGTCGCTTTATACTCTATGCACAACCTCTAGCGTAATACAACATAAAACGCTCCCTATGGAAAATGCAAAGAAAATTGCCACCGCAAGTAAATTACCACCATACCGATAAACTATTTTCCTTATAATCAAACTTTATGTCCTATATAATAAGAACTAAAATTGCCTAAAAATATGACAAAGAATAGTTGCATTATGCGATTGTTTAATCCTGTTATACTATTATAGTCTTTTCATTGTAAAAAATACAGACCATTATTGCATGTACTTCAATTTTTGGTATAAACTATACAGTACATCACACAAGTAGTGCTTGCAACATGTTAATTTGACAGGCCTGTTGGTCTAGTGGTTAGTGACCCTGACTGCTATGCCGGAGGTCGTGGGTTCGATTCCCACCCAGGACAAATGTTTGTGTGATGAGCACGATCATTTGTTCTGTGTCTGGGTGTAATTTATCTATAATATTTATGTATTTAGAAATATATAAGTATGTTTATCAGTTGTCTAGTACCCATAACACAAGCTCTGCTTAGCTTGGGACTAGATGGCGTTGTGTGATAGTTGTGGAATATTATTATTATTATTATTATATTAAATGAATATCAACTTTATTTGCATTGTTATGGTGATAGTGCCCGTGGAAAATACATTCGGGGAATACGTCCCGTGGGACAGTAGCTGGGAAATTTTGCGACGTATTTTCAAACAGGAAGTAGGGAAGCGTACTGCGTGTGTATGGCTAAAGGATATGCAATTTAATAATGTAGATATTAGACGGTTGCTCATGAAGGGATGTTTGGCATGGTTGCCATGCTTGGCTAACGGGTTGGCAACCGCAGTTTTTATTGTAGTTTTTTATTTAATCAGAAAGATGCTATCTCAATTTCCCTCTGTTGCCGCTTATGACTAATGGAAAGATATAGACTGTAGTCTAATGGCGGATTCGAACCCACGAATTACTGGAAACACCTTAAACGTCGCTGCTAATGTCAAACCATAAAACCTACTAAGCCAACCAGAAACGGATGCTTGGAAAAAACTCTCAAAACTACTTTTCTTGGGTTTCATCGATACAACGAATAGGGAGACATGACTTCATAGCATATTTTGATGGTTTATTTTATTACAGTCTCACATTTGTGAAATCCATAAAAGTTAAAGTTACAGCCTATATACATCCCACTGCTGGGCACAGGCCTCCTCTCATTTCTGAGAGGGTCTAGGGCAAGGTACTGTCTGCCGCACTGCCCCAATGCGTGTTGGTTAACTTCGCATGTCGTTGAAATATTTTTTTTCTTATTTTTCAGACATGCAAGTTTCCTCACGATGTTTTCCTTCACAGCAGAGCACGTGGTAAATTTAAAAAATTCATAGATAATTTAAACGAATACTCCAATAGACTTATTTCAATACCTTAGTTTTAACATATTAATTGATTCGCGGTGCACCACTATGCGATTTACTAGAAATTTTATTCCTCGCACAACTTCCTTGATGAAACAACCACCTCCAGCATTTTTTCCGATCCTCAAGAAAAGAGCGTACATTTTTTTAAAAGACCGGCACCGCATCTGCAATTCCCCCGGTGTTGCAGTTGTTCATGGGCGGCGGTAGTCACTTACCATTAGCATACTTGTTTGCCTTTTATATATAAAAAAATATATTTAAAAGTATACTTAAATATTAATAAAATCGCTTTGGAACAGGTGATATATGGCTCATTAATATTTACAGCCCTTCGATATTACTATCGATATCTCATTCATGTTGCATCCCTACATAATGTGACAGCTGGAAGCGAACAGTTTAGACAAGAAAATAATAGCACTCACATTCGATGAACATCTGTGGGCAGTCTCCTCGGAGTGTGCAAGAAGCCTCGGTGAGCACAGTCGAGAGTTGCGGGCCGGCAAGCGCACGCCCAGGGGCAAGTGCCTGCGGCGGCAAGTGCCGACAGAGGCAGCGCCAGCAGAGCCAGCAGCGACAGCGACCACATCGGAGAGTTGTGATGGTCAGGGTTCTAAGACATCTGGAACAAACGGTCATGATTACATTGATTATTAAAAATTTAGTACAACCGACTTCAATATACATTATTAAGAATAACTCAAAAGCTATTGGTCAGACCTTGATCAAATTTATATGGGACCACATGTGAAGCACCAGCTTTTGACCTTATAATTCCCAGAATAATATCTTAATCTGTATCGGGTTTCAATAATCACTCAGCACTTAATTCCTTGCTATTAATATTCATTGTATATCTAATAACGTCATTGCGTTGCTAGCGATACGTTTTGCTAGCAACGTAAATTTCAACAGTTCGTTGCGGTGAAAATTTTAGAGCAACTAATTTTTAAACTTGGTACCTAATTAGCACCTAAAAAGCCCTTAATTTGGGCTTTTTCTAAAAGCAATTTTGATTCTAGTTAAATTTTCAGAAAACCTGAATTTTGCATCTGCTATGTTCTGAGTAACTACTTTATTTTTACTATGGGCGCCTTGTCATTGCCTATACTTGCAGCACCTAATTAGCACTTAACTCCTCGCTATTAATATTTATCGTATATCTAATAACTTCATTGCGTTGCTAGCGATACGTTTTGCCAGCAATGCAAATTTCAATCGTTCGTTGCGGTGAAAATTTTAGAGCACCTAATTTTTAAACTTGGCACCTAATTAGCACCTAAAAAGCCCCTAATTTTGGGTTTCTCTAAATGCAAATTCCTGATTTTGCGTTGCTGGCGATACGCAACTTGGAACACTCGGTTTGAACGAAGTCCATTCGTAGTATATTATTATTGATAAACGTATTATATTATTGATTAGGAAATACAAATAAGTGAAATACTAGCGTCGATTAAAACGAAGCGTCATTTAAAATAAAAAAAAAATTCTTTCATGGCAAGATAAGAAAAAGTGCGCGGGAGATGGATATTATTCCACCTCGCTTCCTTATAGCCGCCTAGGCCGTCTACAGTCTACACTACGTCAGAAGGGGTCGAGACTGAAATGTCTTAGACTTTTTCTCGCCCAACCCTGCCTAGCTCCCATCCGCCAAATTCGTACCGTTCGATAAGGAACTTCGTTCCAAAACATGTGTGTAGTCAGTTCACACCTTCAGAAAAACTAAACTTCGAGAGAATGAGCCGAATGCCGAGTATCTGGAGTAGGTTAATTGTGGGGTTTACGTAATTATAATATTTTTAATTATTTTGAATAGGTTGAAAAAATACACAGTAACTGAGTCACACACCAATGCAATAAAGTTTCCAAGAAACATTATTAATCCCTAAAAGCAATTTGTGCTTCAGAAGCAGAAAAATAAATGATATCAGTACTCGGAATTCCAGTGCACTTGTTATGTGTCGAGTTACATTCTAATAATGTGGTACAGTTACTCTATGTCAAGATGAAGTTTTGAATTTGATTGTTGTTAGTCGTGCACATACACGTTGTGTTAGTGTGCGTAGGCTGCTGGCGCTTGGGAGTAGCGCTCTCGCAGTCTGCGCACACTAACACAATGTGTATGCAGACGGCTAACACAACCAAAGTCAAAACTTCATCGTGAAATAGAATAGCTATATCAATTGTTAATTCTTCGAGTTACATGGCTGGACCATTCCCACTTCAGCTTACTGATGCGTTGGGATTTGTCGGTTACTCTGGTTCTACTGCGGATATTGGTAAGAAAGGTTCTTGAGTAGCAGCTTTGAATTGGAAGTCGATGGATGCTGGACTGTGTTTTGTGGCATTCATTGGGGAGCAGTGGATTTGAGAAGGGCTATAATAATGTCCTCCACACAAAATTTCACTCACTCTCGTAGTTTTTTTTTATAAGATAAGGGTGACAAACGAGCACACAGTTCACCTGATGGTAAGTGTTTGCTGTTACCATAGACATCTACATCTATCCTCGTTTGCGAAACAAAATGCAGACGCGTTGTCAACCGCGAGGACTAAGATGGAAAGCCTCGTTTCCAGTAAAAAGGGTCTCCGGTTCTCTACACTCACCATACGCAACACAGCAGCATTAAGCTGCTATTACGTTGGTATTCTGTGAGAGCGTGGTCCTTCCCTGGTCGAGTAGCAGCTATAAGACTCCATCAACCACTTAGAAACCACCGGAGGGAGATATGAGATATCTGTGTTTTAATATGCAGTTAGAAATGAAATATAGCTTGCTTTATTAACAAACTTAAAAAAATATGAATTACTGTTGAATTTCGACAATTAATTAAAATATATTTTTGTGTATTTTTTAAATCAAAATATGCTTTTACAATCCAATAATTTCCATCCATCAAAGCCTATAATAGTCCAATGCTGAACATAGGCCTCCCCCATAGATTGCATCATAGAGGGATATTTGCCATAGTTGTAATGTCACTGTTGATTTGAAAATTACACCTCTCAGTGCGTCATGTGCTCCTGGTAGATTATTTTCTATACGTCCATCAATTACAGCCTATTAAAGTCCACTGCTGAACATAGACCTCCCCCATAGATTGCATCATAGAGGGATATTTGCCATAGTTGTAATGTTACTGTTGATTTGAAAATTTCACCTCTCAGTGGGTCATGTGCTCCTGGTAGATTATCTTCTATACGTCCATCAATTACAGCCTATTAAAGTCCACTGCTGAACATAGGCCTCCCCCATAGATTGCATCATAGAGGGATATTTGCCATAGTTGTAATGTTACCGTTGATTTGGAAATTTCACCTCTCAGTGGGTCATGCGCTCCTGGTAGATTATCTTCTATACGTCCATCTATTACAGCCTATTAAAGTCCACTGCTGAACATAGGCCTCCCCCATAGATTGCATCATAGAGGGATATTTGCCATAGTTGTAATGTTACTGTTGATTTGAAAATTTCACCTCTCAGTGGGTCATGTGCTCCTTGTAGATTATCTTCTATACATCCATCAATTACATTCTATTTAAGTCCACTGCTGAAAATAGGCCTCCCCCATAGATTGCCTCATACTTGGGATATTTGCAATAGTTGTAATGTTACTGTTGATTTGAAAATTTCACCTCTCAGTGGGTCATGTGCTCCTGGTAGATTATCTTCTATACGTCCATCAATTACAGCCTATTAAAGTCCACTGCTGAACATAGGCCTCCCCCATAGATTGCATCATAGAGGGATATTTGCCATAGTTGTAATGTTACTGTTGATTTGAAAATTTCACCTCTCAGTGGGTCATGTGCTCCTGGTAGATTATCTTTTATACGTCCATCAATTACAGCCTATTAAAGTCCACTGCTGAACATAGGCCTCCCCCATAGATTGCATCATAGAGGGATATTTGCCATAGTTGTAATGTTACCGTTGATTTGAAAATTTCACCTCTCAGTGGGTCATGCGCTCCTGGTAGATAATCTTCTATACGTCCATCAATTACAGCCTATTAAAGTCCACTGCTGAACATAGGCCTCCCCCATAGATTGCATCATAGAGAGATATTTGCCATAGTTGTAATGTTACTGTTGATTTGAAAATTTCACCTCTCAGTGGGTCATGTGCTCCTTGTTGATTATCTTCTATACATCCATCAATTACAGTCTATTTAAGTCCACTGCTGAAAATAGGCCTCCCCCATAGATTGCCTCATACTGGGGATATTTGCAATAGTTGTAATGTTACTGTTGATTTGAAAATTTCACCTCTCAGTGGGTCATGTGCTCCTGGTAGATTATCTTCTATACGTCCATCAATTACAGCCTATTAAAGTCCACTGCTGAACATAGGCCTCCCCCATAGATTGCATCATAGAGGGATATTTGCCATAGTTGTAATGTTACTGTTGATTTGAAAATTTCACCTCTCAGTGGGTCATGTGCTTCTGGTAGGTTATCTTCTATACGTCCATCAATTACAGCCTATTAATGTCCACTGCTGAACATAGGCCTGCCCCATAGATTGCATCATAGAGGGATATTTGCCATAGTTGTAATGTTACCGTTGATTTGGAAATTTCACCTCTCAGTGGGTCATGCGCTCCTGGTAGATTATCTTCTATACGTCCATCTATTACAGCCTATTAAAGTCCACTGCTGAACATAGGCCTCCCCCATAGATTGCATCATAGAGGGATATTTGCCATAGTTGTAATGTTACTGTTGATTTGAAAATTTCACCTCTCAGTGGGTCATGTGCTCCTTGTAGATTATCTTCTATACATCCATCAATTACATTCTATTTAAGTCCACTGCTGAAAATAGGCCTCCCCCATAGATTGCCTCATACTTGGGATATTTGCAATAGTTGTAATGTTACTGTTGATTTGAAAATTTCACCTCTCAGTGGGTCATGTGCTCCTGGTAGATTATCTTCTATACGTCCATCAATTACAGCCTATTAATGTCCACTGCTGAACATAGGCCTGCCCCATAGATTGCATCATAGAGGGATATTTGCCATAGTTGTAATGTTACTGTTGATTTGAAAATTTCACCTCTCAGTGGGTCATGTGCTTCTGGTAGATTATCTTCTATAAGTCCATCAATTAAAGCCTATTAAAGTCCACTGCTGAACATAGACCTCCCCCATAGATTGCCTCATACTGGGGATATTTGTCATAGATATAATGTTACTGTTGATTTGAAAATTTCACCTCTCAGTGGGTCATGTGCTCTTGGTAGATTTCCTTCTATACGTCCATCAATTACAGCCTATTAAAGTCCACTGCTGAACATAGGCCTCCCCCATAGATTGCATCATAGAGGGATATTTACCATAGTTGTAATGTTATTGTTGATTTGAAAAATTCACCTCTCAGTGGGTCATGCGCTCCTGGTAGATTATCTTCTATACGTCCATCAATTACAGCCTATTATAGTCCACTGCTGAACATAGGCCTCCCCCATAGATTGCATCATAGAGGGATATTTGCCATAGTTGTAATGTTACTGTTGATTTGAAAATTTCACCTCTCAGTGGGTCATGTGCTCCTGGTAGATTATCTACTATATGTCCATCAATTACAGCCTATTAAAGTCCACTGCTGAACATAGGCCTCCCCCATAGATTGAATCATAGAGGGATATTTGCCATAGTTGTAATGTTACTGTTGATTTAAAAATTTCACCTCTCAGTGGGTCATGTGCTCCTGGTAGATTTCCTTCTATACATCCATCAATTACAGTCTATTAAAGTCCACTGCTGAACATAGGCCTCCCCCATAGATTGCATAATTGAGGGATATTTACCATAGTTGTAATGTTATTGTTGATTTGAAAATTTCACCTCTCAGTGGGTCATGCGCTCCTGGTAGATTATCTTCTATACGTCCATCAATTACAGCCTATTATAGTCCACTGCTGAACATAGGCCTCCCCCATAGATTGCATCATAGAGGGATATTTGCCATAGTTGTAATGTTACTGTTGATTTGAAAATTTCACCTCTCAGTGGGTCATGCGCTCCTGGTAGATTATCTTCTATACGTCCATCAATTACAGCCTATTATAGTCCACTGCTGAACATAGGCCTCCCCCATAGATTGCATCATAGAGGGATATTTGCCATAGTTGTAAAGTTACTGTTGATTTGAAAATTTCACCTCTCAGTGGGTCATGTGCTACTGGTAGATTATCTTCTATAAGTCCATCAATTACAGCCTATTAAAGTCTACTGCTGAACATAGACCTCCCCCATAGATTGCCTCATACTGGGGATATTTGTCATAGATATAATGTTACGGTTGATTTGAAAATTTAACCTCTCAGTGGGTCATGTGCTCCTGGTAGATTATCTTCTATACGTCCATCAATTACATCCTATTAAAGTCCACTGCTGAACATAGACCTCCCCCATAGATTGCCTCATACTGGGGATATTTGTCATAGATATAATGTTACAGTTGATTTGAAAATTTCACCTCTCAGTGGGTCATGTGCTCTTGGTAGATTTCCTTCTATACGTCCATCAATTACAGCCTATTAAAGTCCACTGCTGAACATAGGCCTCCCCCATAGATTGCATCATAGAGGGATATTTACCATAGTTGTAATGTTATTGTTGATTTGAAAAATTTCACCTCTCAGTGGGTCATGTGCTCCTGGTAGATTTCCTTCTATACATCCATCAATTACAGTCTATTAAAGTCCACTGCTGAACATAGACCTCCCCCATAGATTGCCTCATACTGGGGATATTTGTCATAGATATAATGTTACTGTTGATTTGAAAATTTCACCTCTCAGTGGGTCATGTGCTCTTGGTAGATTTCCTTCTATACGTCCATCAATTACAGCCTATTAAAGTCCACTGCTGAACATAGGCCTCCCCCATAGATTGCATCATAGAGGGATATTTACCATAGTTGTAATGTTACTGTTGATTTGAAAATTTCACCTCTCAGTGGGTCATGTGCTTCTGGTAGATTATCTTCTATAAGTCCATCAATTAAAGCCTATTAAAGTCCACTGCTGAACATAGACCTCCCCCATAGATTGCCTCATACTGGGGATATTTGTCATAGATATAATGTTACTGTTGATTTGAAAATTTCACCTCTCAGTGGGTCATGTGCTCTTGGTAGATTTCCTTCTATACGTCCATCAATTACAGCCTATTAAAGTCCACTGCTGAACATAGGCCTCCCCCATAGATTGCATCATAGAGGGATATTTACCATAGTTGTAATGTTATTGTTGATTTGAAAAATTCACCTCTCAGTGGGTCATGCGCTCCTGGTAGATTATCTTCTATACGTCCATCAATTACAGCCTATTATAGTCCACTGCTGAACATAGGCCTCCCCCATAGATTGCATCATAGAGGGATATTTGCCATAGTTGTAATGTTACTGTTGATTTGAAAATTTCACCTCTCAGTGGGTCATGTGCTCCTGGTAGATTATCTACTATATGTCCATCAATTACAGCCTATTAAAGTCCACTGCTGAACATAGGCCTCCCCCATAGATTGAATCATAGAGGGATATTTGCCATAGTTGTAATGTTACTGTTGATTTAAAAATTTCACCTCTCAGTGGGTCATGTGCTCCTGGTAGATTTCCTTCTATACATCCATCAATTACAGTCTATTAAAGTCCACTGCTGAACATAGGCCTCCCCCATAGATTGCATAATTGAGGGATATTTACCATAGTTGTAATGTTATTGTTGATTTGAAAATTTCACCTCTCAGTGGGTCATGCGCTCCTGGTAGATTATCTTCTATACGTCCATCAATTACAGCCTATTATAGTCCACTGCTGAACATAGGCCTCCCCCATAGATTGCATCATAGAGGGATATTTGCCATAGTTGTAATGTTACTGTTGATTTGAAAATTTCACCTCTCAGTGGGTCATGCGCTCCTGGTAGATTATCTTCTATACGTCCATCAATTACAGCCTATTATAGTCCACTGCTGAACATAGGCCTCCCCCATAGATTGCATCATAGAGGGATATTTGCCATAGTTGTAAAGTTACTGTTGATTTGAAAATTTCACCTCTCAGTGGGTCATGTGCTACTGGTAGATTATCTTTTATAAGTCCATCAATTACAGCCTATTAAAGTCTACTGCTGAACAAAGACCTCCCCCATAGATTGCCTCATACTGGGGATATTTGTCATAGATATAATGTTACGGTTGATTTGAAAATTTAACCTCTCAGTGGGTCATGTGCTCCTGGTAGATTATCTTCTATACGTCCATCAATTACATCCTATTAAAGTCCACTGCTGAACATAGACCTCCCCCATAGATTGCCTCATACTGGGGATATTTGTCATAGATATAATGTTACTGTTGATTTGAAAATTTCACCTCTCAGTGGGTCATGTGCTCTTGGTAGATTTCCTTCTATACGTCCATCAATTACAGCCTATTAAAGTCCACTGCTGAACATAGGCCTCCCCCATAGATTGCATCATAGAGGGATATTTACCATAGTTGTAATGTTATTGTTGATTTGAAAAATTTCACCTCTCAGTGGGTCATGTGCTCCTGGTAGATTTCCTTCTATACATCCATCAATTACAGTCTATTAAAGTCCACTGCTGAACATAGACCTCCCCCATTGATTGCCTCATACTGGGGATATTTGTCATAGATATAATGTTACTGTTGATTTGAAAATTTCACCTCTCAGTGGGTCATGTGCTCTTGGTAGATTTCCTTCTATACGTCCATCAATTACAGCCTATTAAAGTCCACTGCTGAACATAGGCCTCCCCCATAGATTGCATCATAGAGGGATATTTACCATAGTTGTAATGTTATTGTTGATTTGAAAAATTCACCTCTCAGTGGGTCATGCGCTCCTGGTAGATTATCTTCTATACGTCCATCAATTACTGCCTATTATAGTCCACTGCTGAACATAGGCCTCCCCCATAGATTGCATCATAGAGGGATATTTGCCATAGTTGTAATGTTACTGTTGATTTGAAAATTTCACCTCTCAGTGGGTCATGTGCTCCTGGTAGATTATCTACTATATGTCCATCAATTACAGCCTATTAAAGTCCACTGCTGAACATAGGCCTCCCCCATAGATTGAATCATAGAGGGATATTTGCCATAGTTGTAATGTTACTGTTGATTTAAAAATTTCACCTCTCAGTGGGTCATGTGCTCCTGGTAGATTTCCTTCTATACATCCATCAATTACAGTCTATTAAAGTCCACTGCTGAACATAGGCCTCCCCCATAGATTGCATAATTGAGGGATATTTACCATAGTTGTAATGTTATTGTTGATTTGAAAATTTCACCTCTCAGTGGGTCATGCGCTCCTGGTAGATTATCTTCTATACGTCCATCAATTACAGCCTATTATAGTCCACTGCTAAACATAGGCCTCCCCCATAGATTGCATCATAGAGGGATATTTGCCATAGTTGTAATGTTACTGTTGATTTGAAAATTTCACCTCTCAGTGGGTCATGCGCTCCTGGTAGATTATCTTCTATACGTCCATCAATTACAGCCTATTATAGTCCACTGCTGAACATAGGCCTCCCCCATAGATTGCATCATAGAGGGATATTTGCCATAGTTGTAAAGTTACTGTTGATTTGAAAATTTCACCTCTCAGTGGGTCATGTGCTACTGGTAGATTATCTTCTATAAGTCCATCAATTACAGCCTATTAAAGTCTACTGCTGAACATAGACCTCCCCCATAGATTGCCTCATACTGGGGATATTTGTCATAGATATAATGTTACGGTTGATTTGAAAATTTAACCTCTCAGTGGGTCATGTGCTCCTGGTAGATTATCTTCTATACGTCCATCAATTACATCCTATTAAAGTCCACTGCTGAACATAGACCTCCCCCATAGATTGCCTCATACTGGGGATATTTGTCATAGATATAATGTTACTGTTGATTTGAAAATTTCACCTCTCAGTGGGTCATGTGCTCTTGGTAGATTTCCTTCTATACGTCCATCAATTACAGCCTATTAAAGTCCACTGCTGAACATAGGCCTCCCCCATAGATTGCATCATAGAGGGATATTTACCATAGTTGTAATGTTATTGTTGATTTGAAAAATTCACCTCTCAGTGGGTCATGCGCTCCTGGTAGATTATCTTCTATACGTCCATCAATTACAGCCTATTATAGTCCACTGCTGAACATAGGCCTCCCCCATAGATTGCATCATAGAGGGATATTTGCCATAGTTGTAATGTTACTGTTGATTTGAAAATTTCACCTCTCAGTGGGTCATGTGCTCCTGGTAGATTATCTACTATATGTCCATCAATTACAGCCTATTAAAGTCCACTGCTGAACATAGGCCTCCCCCATAGATTGAATCATAGAGGGATATTTGCCATAGTTGTAATGTTACTGTTGATTTAAAAATTTCACCTCTCAGTGGGTCATGCGCTCCTGGTAGATTATCTTCTATACGTCCATCAATTACAGCCTATTATAGTCCACTGCTGAACATAGGCCTCCCCCATAGATTGCATCATAGAGGGATATTTGCCATAGTTGTAAAGTTACTGTTGATTTGAAAATTTCACCTCTCAGTGGGTCATGCGCTCCTGGTAGATTATCTTCTATACGTCCATCAATTACAGCCTATTAAAGTCCACTGCTGAACATAGGCCTGCCCCATAGATTGCATCATAGAGGGATATTTGCCATAGTTGTAATGTTACTGTTGATTTGAAAATTTCACCTCTCAGTGGGTCATGTGCTCCTGGTAGATTATCTTCTATACATCCATATATTACAGTCTATTAAAGTCCAATGCTGAACATAGGCCTCCCCCATAGATTGCATCATAGAGGGATATTTACCATAGTTGTAATGTTACTGTTGATTTGAAAATTTCACCTCTCAGTGGGTCATGCGCTCCTGGTAGATTATCTTCTATACGTCCATCAATTACAGCCTATTATAGTCCACTGCTGAACATAGGCCTCCCCCATAGATTGCATCATAGAGGGATATTTGCCATAGTTGTAATGTTACTGTTGATTTGAAAATTTCACCTCTCAGTGGGTCATGTGCTTCTGGTAGATTATCTTCTATAAGTCCATCAATTACAGCCTATTAAAGTCCACTGCTGAACATAGACCTCCCCCATAGATTGCCTCAAACTGGGGATATTTGTCATAGATATAATGTTACTGTTGATTTGAAAATTTCACCTCTCAGTGGGTCATGTGCTCCTGGTAGATTATCTTCTATACGTCCATCATTTACAGCCTATTAAAGTCCACTGCTGAACATAGGCCTGCCCCATAGATTGCATCATAGAGGGATATTTGCCATAGTTGTAATGTTACCGATGATTTGAAAATTTCACCTCTCAGTGGGTCATGCGCTCCTGGTAGATTATCTTCTATACGTCCATCAATTACAGCCTATTAAAGTCCACTGCTGAACATAGGCCTGCCCCATAGATTGCATCATAGAGGGATATTTGCCATAGTTGTAATGTTACTGTTGATTTGAAAATTTCACCTCTCAGTGGGTCATGTGCTCCTGGTAGATTATCTTCTATACGTCCATCAATTACAGCCTATTAAAGTCCACTGCTGAACATAGGCCTCCCCCATAGATTGCATCATAGAGGGATATTTGCCATAGTTGTAATGTTACTGTTGATTTAAAATTACACCTCTCAGTGGGTCATGTGCTCCTGGTAGATTATCTTCTATACGTCCATCAATTACAGCCTATTAAAGTCCACTGCTGAACATAGGCCTCCCCCATAGATTGCATCATAGAGGGATATTTGCCATAGTTGTATTGTTACTGTTGATTTGAAAATTTCACCTCTCAGTGGGTCATGTGCTTCTGGTAGGTTATCTTCTATACGACCATCAATTACAGCCTATTAAAGTCCACTGCTGAACATAGGCCTGCCCCATAGATTTCATCATAGAGGGATATTTGCCATAGTTGTAATGTTACTGTTGATTTGAAAATTTCACCTCTCAGTGGGTCATGCGCTCCTGGTAGATTATCTTCTATACGTCCATCAATTACAGCCTACTAAAGTCCACTGCTGAACATAGGCCTCCCCCATAGATTGCATCATAGAGGGATATTTGCCATAGTTGTAATGTTATTGTTGATTTGAAAATTTCACCTCTCAGTGGGTCATGCGCTCCTGGTAGATTATCTTCTATACGTCCATCAATTACAGCCTATTATAGTCCACTGCTGAACATAGGCCTCCCCCATAGATTGCATCATACAGGGATATTTGCCATAGTTGTAATGTTATTGTTGATTTGAAAATTTCACCTCTCAGTGGGTCATGTGCTCCTGGTAGATTATCTTTTATACATCCATCAATTAAAGTCTAATAAAGTCCACTGCTGAACATAGGCCTCCCCTATAGATTGCATCATAGAGGGATATTTACCATAGTTGTCATGTTATTGTTGATTTGAAAATTTCACCTCTCAGTGGGTCATGCGCTCCTGGTAGATTATCTTCTATACGTCCATCAATTACAGCCTATTATAGTCCACTGCTGAACATAGACCTCCCCCATAGATTGGCTCATACAGGGGATATTTGTCATAAATATAATGTTACTGTTGATTTGAAAATTTCACCTCTCAGTGGGTCATGTGCTCTTGGTAGATTTCCTTCTATACGTCCATCAATTACAGCCTATTAAAGTCCACTGCTGAACATAGGCCTCCCCCATAGATTGCATCATAGAGGGATATTTACCATAGTTGTAATGTTATTGTTGATTTGAAAATTTCACCTCTCAGTGGGTCATGCGCTCCTGGTAGATTATCTTCTATACGTCCATCAATTACAGCCTATTATAGTCCACTGCTGAACATAGGCCTCCCCCATAGATTGCATCATAGAGGGATATTTGCCATAGTTGTAATGTTACTGTTGATTTGAAAATTTCACCTCTCAGTGGGTCATGTGCTCCTGGTAGATTATCTTCTATATGTCCATCAATTACAGCCTATTAAAGTCCACTGCTGAACATAGGCCTCCCCCATAGATTGAATCATAGAGGGATATTTGCCATAGTTGTAATGTTACTGTTGATTTAAAAATTTCACCTCTCAGTGGGTCATGTGCTCCTGGTAGATTTCCTTCTATACATCCATCAATTACAGTCTATCAAAGTCCACTGCTGAACATAGGCCTCCCCCATAGATTGCATCATAGAGGGATATTTACCATAGTTGTAATGTTATTGTTGATTTGAAAATTTCACCTCTCAGTGGGTCATGCGCTCCTGGTAGATTATCTTCTATACGTCCATCAATTACAGCCTATTATAGTCCACTGCTGAACATAGGCCTCCCCCATAGATTGCATCATAGAGGGATATTTGCCATAGTTGTAATGTTACTGTTGATTTGAAAATTTCACCTCTCAGTGGGTCATGCGCTCCTGGTAGATTATCTTCTATACGTCCATCAATTACAGCCTATTATAGTCCACTGCTGAACATAGGCCTCCCCCATAGATTGCATCATAGAGGGATATTTGCCATAGTTGTAATGTTACTGTTGATTTGAAAATTTCACCTCTCAGTGGGTCATGTGCTTCTGGTAGATTATCTTCTATAAGTCCATCAATTACAGCCTATTAAAGTCCACTGCTGAACATAGACCTCCCCCATAGATTGCCTAATACAGGGGATATTTGTCATAGATATAATGTTACTGTTGATTTGAAAATTTCACCTCTCAGTGGGTCATGTGCTCTTGGTAGATTTCCTTCTATACGTCCATCAATTACAGCCTATTAAAGTCCACTGCTGAACATAGGCCTCCCCCATAGATTGCATCATAGAGGGATATTTACCATAGTTGTAATGTTATTGTTGATTTGAAAATTTCACCTCTCAGTGGGTCATGTGCTCCTGGTAGATTTCCTTCTATACATCCATCAATTACAGTCTATTAAAGTCCACTGCTGAACATAGGCCTCCCCCATAGATTGCATCATAGAGGGATATTTACCATAGTTGTAATAATAATATAATAATAATAATAATAATAATCATTTATTGACAGACAACAAAGGCCCGTAAAAAAAAACATAATTACTTATAATCAACAAACATAAAAAAATGAAGTAAAATCAAATAATAATGTAATACAAAAAATAAATAAAAATTAAATAAATGCCATCAAACAAATTAAAACTTACATCTTAAAATACTAGACCAATATTTAAATATTTCACTACAATTTTGCGTTAAAATTAGTATAATCGTGTTTTCAGATTTGAGAAGATTACTTCTAAATCTAGCCACACGATGTCTTATCAAAGCATCGAACGTCGGTACGCGTGCCTCAGCGAACATTGTAGATGCACTACAGTACCTCGGAAAACGAAATAATAATCGAAACGAATCGTTATATTGAACCTTAAAAATTCGATAGTTTTCCTTTTTAAATTTAGTCCAGAGATGCGGTGTGTAAAGCGATTGGCAATAGGTTTTAAATAGTAATATTTTAGCATCTCGCTCACATTTATTAAATTTCCTGCCAATCATATTTGCGCGTACAGCAAGGGATCTCCTTTCTCTGTCCATGTCCTGATCATCCCTCAGGTCACTCGATACGATATGTCCTAAATATCGAAAGCTCGTCACAAACTTCAAATTTTTGCCGTTCAGGTATAATGGTAAACAAACATCTTTACTATGCGCTCCAAAGACCATAGCCACAGACTTGTCTGCATTATAAACTAAATCGTGGCTTGCTGCGTATCTCTCACAAATAGAAATTAACTTCCTCAAGGCTCCGATTGAGGGGCTCAATAAAACCATATCGTCTGCGTAACTAAGGTTGTTTACACATTTCCCACCTATATGACAGCCGATACCCGTTTCATTGAGCTCCTCAATTAGAGCGTTAACGTAAAGGTTAAACAGCAGAGGAGAAGTCAGCCCACCCTGCCTAACCCCTCTAGTCAGTACAAACTCGTCCGAAAGCGAGCCATCCCAGTTCACTACATTAACCTGCGTATTATACCAATTAATAAGGATTCTAATTATGTCGGAAGGAACACCCACCAGTTTTAACTTATCCCACAGGATGCTATAGTTTACCCTATCGAAGGCGCGACTCAAGTCCAAAAAACAAGCGTATACTTTTGTTCTTCGTGACACGTAATACGTTACTATTTGTTTTAAGGAAAAAATTGCCAACTCAGTAGAGCTACCTTTTTTAAAACCAAACTGAGCGTCACTTATAAAAATAAATTTCGATAAAATATCCAGAATAATAGACTCAAATAGTTTCGCACAGGTTGTAGCGATTGAGATAGGCCTATAATTGGAACTGATCGTATCGCTAACGGTTTTACTTTTGACAATAGGGCTAACCATGCATTTTATTAGGTCAGGAGGCAAAAATGAGTGTTTTAAACACGCGTTAATAAAAACCGAGAGAAACACCACAACCCAGGGTCCACCGCAACGTAAATGTTCTACCGAAATGTGGTCATGACCACACGCTTTACCAAGGTGCATCTTTTTAAGGGCATTATACACCATACTCTCATCAATATGAGTATATGATAAAGTAGGCATATCAAGTGCAGAAGGGCCACCACTAGAATAGCAGTCATTCAACAAAAAGTTCTGTTTAAAATTATTAGCTATCTGTTTTTTATCGCTAACACCATCCACGCAGACCGGAACTCCAACCCTTATGTTGCCAAGTTTTGATGTATGTTGCCAAAATTTAGAAAAGTTTTTGTCTATACATGCGTTACTTATCCGCTCCAATAAAATTTTATTTTCATTTTTCTGGCACCACTTTAAGCGACCTTTAAATACAGACCTACTTTGCTTCATCATATCATAGAGAAAACCAGAGCTGGGAGCCCCCGCCCCGATCCACCTTGATAAGTTTATTTTAGCTTCCACATACGCTGATTTTACTACATCATTCCAGCCCGGCGTGCCTTTACGTTTACGCGATGTCACTCCAAACCCTACTTGACTTACGTGGCTTTTAATAGCGGATGTATGAAGACTTTCGATAAATTTCTTATAAATTCTAACGAGAAAACCTTTGTGTGAGTCGCAAGTACAGCCATTGCAAGAAGAAATTAACCTCAGATAGTCCCAATTAAATTCTGATAAGAGATAGCTACACCACCATTCATACGCTTTAATCTCATCCCCACTTCTCTTACCCCAAGAAATAAGGTTCCTAGATTTAACGTGATTAACCACAATTCTCTCAACAGCAATTATGTTAAAATTAAATTCGAATGCGAGAGGCCAGTGGTCCGACCAAAATACATCATTTATTACATATACTCTTGATAACGCCGACCACGCGACCCGAGTTACGATGCAATGATCAAGCCAGCTCTTTGTGCCATGAGCATAACTAATGTATGTAAAAATATTTTCATAATCTTTTAAAAAATTAAAGTCTGCGCAAATCAAATCATTTTCTGAACAAAATTTTATTAATTCGTTGCTAAATAACGTGTTAATATTCGCATTATAGTCTCCTAAGGCAATAGCCACATTTACGAAATGATTTTCTAATAAACTTTTGATTATACATAAAATATTTGTAAATTCAGGTAAATTTTCAAGATTGTTTTGAGGCATATAAACAGAAAAATATATATGACAATTCCCATTAATATACGATTTTATAGCACAAATTCGTGAATCATTACAATTTACTAAGTCAACATTATTAAATAACGCAGTTCTCCACAAGAGAGCCACACCTCCATATGGTCTCCCTTTTAATATTCCGGATGAAGAATCGACCGCAGAGGTACCATGTGAAGAGAACTCGGTATGAATGGTTGACAAAAAAGATAGCTCATGGGGAAGCAGCCAGGTCTCTTGAAGAGCCACCACATCAAACTCTTTACACAGTTCTCTAACATGATCGACACATCTCTTAATTGACTGACAATTAAAACTAACGAACTTCATGTCCTACGGAATTACTTTGCCAGAAATGTCTAAACACTATGCCTACAGGCCAGAAGTCCTCATTCATAAAAATATGTTTTCTGTCAAAATTAATCCTTACCTTAAAAGAAGCAAAGTTAGTCACTTTAAAAGGTTCAATACGTTCAACACTTATCGCTTGTTCACCTTTACACTTAATATACTCCTCAAGCTTATCAGCAGTCGTTGAAACGTCTAAACGTGATACATATAAGCAAAGAGATCTCGGAGCAGCTCGGATAAGCGAATCTCCTAGTGGTTGCACGGCCGCCCTACCCTGCCTATTCCTATTTTTCTTTTTATAAGACACGGGCACAAACCCTTCGTCCTTATTTGTTGTTGTCAGATTAACCTCTTTTTGGCTATGTAATGGTGCAGACGTATTAATGTCGTTAGTTATCGTATCGTCACTCTCGCCCAACACTGTTACCGTACTCGTACTCGTAGTTGCAGGCGGACGTTCAATACGCATACGTACGTCCTCTCTCGACACACTTCTCTTTGCTACAAAAACCGAGGACGAGCGTGGAAGCGATTGCGATGCACTCTCAGCGCTCCTCCCACTCTCCCCTCCAAAGGTGCGTAGTAACACTGGGGATCGGTCGTTTCTTATTTGAGTTTCAATAGAAACAAAGCTACTATTTTTATCTTTACTACCTTCTTTTTCTAATTTATTATCACGAGTATGTTGTTGTTCTAAATCTTTACGTAGGTTCTCCAAATCTGATTGCGTAGCCAATACGTTTTTAATGTTCAATAATTCTTGTTTTAACAGAACTATGTCCTTTAAAAGACTGGTTACATCAACGTGATCAAATGTTACGGGTGGGAGCCTATTGAGGTTCTTCGCCACAAACACTGGAAGGCTAGAAGGCTCCGTTTCTTTAAGAATTTTTATGATATCCTGAAGAAGCCTTTTGTTTTTCCCCTCCCCTTTACGTGTCACTCGTCGAGTTATAGAAGAATCTAACAGAAGCGCCTTTGCACGATCAATTTCTTCCTCCGTAAAATTAGATTCGCATATTTGTAGTAAACTGACTTCATCAATCACGTCGATTTTACACTGAATAAAACAAAGTATCTCGTTTACCACTAAACGGCAACCACACAGATTTGACATTTTATATTAGCGAAGCGCATGAAAAATGCACACACGTCCGTACGCTAGCGATGCGCGAACTACTGTCAATCAATGTAATGTTATTGTTGATTTGAAAATTTCACCTCTCAGTGGGTCATGTGCTTCTGGTAGATTATCTTCTATAAGTCCATCAATTACAGCCTATTAAAGTCCACTGCTGAACGTAGACCTCCCCCATAGATTGCCTAATACAGGGGATATTTGTCATAGATATAATGTTACTGTTGATTTGAAAATTTCACCTCTCAGTGGGTCATGTGCTCTTGGTAGATTTCCTTCTATACGTCCATCAATTACAGCCTATTAAAGTCCACTGCTGAACATAGGCATCCCCCATAGATTGCATCATAGAGGGATATTTACCATAGTTGTAATGTTATTGTTGATTTGAAAATTTCACCTCTCAGTGGGTCATGCGCTCCTGGTAGATTATCTTCTATACGTCCATCAATTACAGCCTATTATAGTCCACTGCTGAACATAGGCCTCCCCCATAGATTGCATCATAGAGGGATATTTGCCATAGTTGTAATGTTACTGTTGATTTGAAAATTTCACCTCTCAGTGGGTCATGTGCTCCTGGTAGATTATTCTCTATATGTCCATCAATTACAGCCTATTAAAGTCCACTGCTGAACATAGGCCTCCCCCATAGATTGAATCATAGAGGGATATTTGCCATAGTTGTAATGTTACTGTTGATTTAAAAATTTCACCTCTCAGTGGGTCATGTGCTCCTGGTAGATTTCCTTCTATACATCCATCAATTACAGTCTATTAAAGTCCACTGCTGAACATAGGCCTCCCCCATAGATTGCATCATAGAGGGATATTTACCATAGTTGTAATGTTATTGTTGATTTGAAAATTTCACCTCTCAGTGGGTCATGCGCTCCTGGTAGATTATCTTCTATACGTCCATCAATTACAGCCTATTATAGTCCACTGCTGAACATAGGCCTCCCCCATAGATTGCATCATAGAGGGATATTTGCCATAGTTGTAATGTTACTGTTGATTTGAAAATTTCACCTCTCAGTGGGTCATGCGCTCCTGGTAGATTATCTTCTATACGTCCATCTATTACAGCCTATTATAGTCCACTGCTGAACATAGGCCTCCCCCATAGATTGCATCATAGAGGGATATTTACCATAGTTGTAATGTTACTGTTGATTTGAAAATTTCACCTCTCAGTGGGTCATATGCTCCTGGTAGATTATCTTCTATAAGTCCATCAATAACAGCCTATTATAGTCCACTGCTGAACATAGACCTCCCCCATAGATTGCCTCATACTGGGGATATTTGTCATAGATATAATGTTACTGTTGATTTGAAAATTTCACCTCTCAGTGGGTCATGTACTCCTGGTAGATTTCCTTCTATACATCCATCAATTACAGTCTATTAAAGTCCATTGCTGAACATAGGCCTCCCCCATAGATTGCATCATAGAGGGATATTTACCATAATTGTAATGTTATTGTTGATTTGAAAATTTCACCTCTCAGTGGGTCATGCGCTCCTGGTAGATTATCTTCTATACGTCCATCAATTACAGTCTATTAAAGTCCACTGCTGAACATAGGCCTCCCCCATAGATTGCCTCATACTGGGGATATTTGCCATAGTTGTAATGTTACTATTGATTTGAAAATTTCACCTCTCAGTGGGTCATGTGCTCCTGGTAGATTTCCTTCTATACATCCATCAATTACAGTCTATTAAAGTCCACTGCTGAACATAGGCCTCCCTCATAGATTGCATCATAGAGGGATATTTACCATAGTTGTAATGTTACTGTTGATTTGAAAATTTCACCTCTCAGTGGGTCATGCGCTCCTGGTAGATTATCTTCTATACGTCCATCAATTACAGCCTATTATAGTCCAATGCTGAACATAGGCCTCCCCCATAGATTGCATCATAGAGGGATATTTACCATAGTTGTAATGTTATTGTTGATTTGAAAATTTCACCTCTCAGTGGGTCATGCGCTCCTGGTAGATTATCTTCTATACGTCCATCAATTACAGCCTATTATAGTCCACTGCTGAACATAGGCCTCCCCCATAGATTGCATCATAGAGGGATATTTGCCATAGTTGTAATGTTACTGTTGATTTGAAAATTTCACCTCTCAGTGGGTCATGTGCTCCTGGTAGATTATTCTCTATATGTCCATCAATTACAGCCTATTAAAGTCAACTGCTGAACATAGGCCTCCCCCATAGATTGAATCATAGAGGGATATTTGCCATAGTTGTAATGTTACTGTTGATTTAAAAATTTCACCTCTCAGTGGGTCATGTGCTCCTGGTAGATTTCCTTCTATACATCCATCAATTACAGTCTATTAAAGTCCACTGCTGAACATAGGCCTCCCCCATAGATTGCATCATAGAGGGATATTTACCATAGTTGTAATGTTATTGTTGATTTGAAAATTTCACCTCTCAGTGGGTCATGCGCTCCTGGTAGATTATCTTCTATACGTCCATCAATTACAGCCTATTATAGTCCACTGCTGAACATAGGCCTCCCCCATAGATTGAATCATAGTGGGATATTTGCCATAGTTGAAATATTATTGTTGATTTGAAAATTTCACCTCTCAGTGGGTCATGTGCTCCTGGTAGATAATCTTCTATACGTCCATCAATTACATCCTATTAAAGTTCACTGTTGAACATAGGCCTCCATCATAGATTGCATCATAGAGGGATATTTGCCATAGTTGTAATGTAACTGTTGATTTGAAAATTTCACCTCTCAGTGGGTCATGTGCTTCTGGTAGGTTATCTTCTATACGTCCATCAATTACAGCCTATTAAAGTCCACTGCTGAACATAGGCCTGCCCCATAGATTGCATCATAGAGGGATATTTGCCATAGTTGTAATGTTACCGTTGATTTGAAAATTACACCTCTCAGTGGGTCATGCGCTCCTGGTAGATAATCTTCTATACGTCCATCAATTACATCCTATTAAAGTCCACTGTTGAACATAGGCCTCCCCCATAGAATGCATCATAGAGGGATATTTGCCATAGTTGTAATGTTACTGTTGATTTGAAAATTTCACCTCTCAGTGGGTCATGTGCTTCTGGTAGGTTATCTTCTATACGTCCATCAATTACAGCCTATTAAAGTCCACTGCTGAACATAGGCCTGCCCCATAGATTGCATCATAGAGGGATATTTGCCATAGTTGTAATGTTACCGTTGATTTGAAAATTTCACCTCTCAGTGGGTCATGCGCTCCTAGTAGATTATCTTCTATACGTCCATCAATTACAGCCTATTAAAGTCCATTGCTGAACATAGGCCTCCCCCATAGATTGAATCATAGAGGGATATTTGCCATAGTTGAAATATTATTGTTGATTTGAAAATTTCACCTCTCAGTGGGTCATGTGCTTCTGGTAGGTTATCTTCTATACGACCATCAATTACAGCCTATTAAAGTCCACTGCTGAACATAGGCCTGCCCCATAGATTGCATCATAGAGGGATATTTGCCATAGTTGTAATATTACTGTTGATTTGAAAATTTCACCTCTCAGTGGATCATGTGCTCCTGGTAGATTATCTTCTATACGTCCATCAATTACAGCCTATTAAAGTCCATTGCTGAACATAGGCCTGCCCCATAGATTGCATCATAGAGGGATATTTGCCATAGTTGTAATGTAACTGTTGATTTGAAAATTTCTCCTCTCAGTGGGTCATGTGCTCCTGGTAGATAATCTTCTATACGTCCATCAATTACAGCCTATTAAAGTCCACTGCTGAACATAGGCCTCCCCCATAGATTGCATCATAGAGGGATATTTGCCATAGTTGTAATGTTACTGTTGATTTGAAAATTTCACCTCTCAGTGGGTCATGTGCTCCTGGTAGATTATCTTCTATACGTCCATCAATTACAGCCTATTAAAGTCCACTGCTGAACATAGGCCTCCCCCATAGATTGCATCATAGAGGGATATTTTCCATAGTTGTATTGTTACTGTTGATTTGAAAATTTCACCTCTCAGTGGGTCATGTGCTTCTGGTAGGTTATCTTCTATATGCCCATCAATTACAGCCTATTAAAGTCCACTGCTGAACATAGGCCTGCCCCAAAGATTGCATCATAGAGGGATATTTGCCATAGTTGTAATGTTACTGTTGATTTGAAAATTTTACCTCTCAGTGGGTCATGCGCTCCTGGTAGATTATCTTCTATACGTCCATCAATTACAGCCTATTAAAGTCCATTGCTGAACATAGGCCTCCCCCATAGATTGAATCATAGAGGGATATTTGCCATAGTTGAAATATTATTGTTGATTTGAAAATTTCACCTCTCAGTGGGTCATGTGCTCCTGATAGATAATCTTCTATACGTCCATCAATTACATCCTATTAAAGTCCACTGCTGAACATAGGCCTGCCCCATAGATTGCATCATAGAGGGATATTTGCCATAGTTGTAATGTTACCGTTGATTTGAAAATTTCACCTCTCAGTGGGTCATGCGCTCCTGGTAGATTATCTTCTATACGTCCATCAATTACAGCCTATTAAAGTCCATTGCTGAACATAGGCCTCCCCCATAGATTGAATCATAGAGGGATATTTGCCATAGTTGAAATATTATTGTTGATTTGAAAATTTCACCTCTCAGTGGGTCATGTGCTCCTGATAGATAATCTTCTATACGTCCATCAATTACATCCTATTAAAGTCCACTGCTGAACATAGGCCTGCCCCATAGATTGCATCATAGAGGGATATTTGCCATAGTTGTAATGTTACCGTTGATTTGAAAATTTCACCTCTCAGTGGGTCATGCGCTCCTGGTAGATTATCTTCTATACGTCCATCAATTACAGCCTATTAAAGTCCACTGCTGAACATAGGCCTGCCCCATAGATTGCATCATAGAGGGATATTTGCCATAGTTGTAATGTAACTGTTGATTTGAAAATTTCTCCTCTCAGTGGGTCATGTGCTCCTGGTAGATAATCTTCTATACGTCCATCAATTACAGCCTATTAAAGTCCACTGCTGAACATAGGCCTCCCCCATAGATTGCATCATAGAGGGATATTTGCCATAGTTGTAATGTTACTGTTGATTTGAAAATTTCACCTCTCAGTGGGTCATGTGCTCCTGGTAGATTATCTTCTATACGTCCATCAATTACAGCCTATTAAAGTCCACTGCTGAACATAGGCCTCCCCCATAGATTGCATCATAGAGGGATATTTTCCATAGTTGTATTGTTACTGTTGATTTGAAAATTTCACCTCTCAGTGGGTCATGTGCTTCTGGTAGGTTATCTTCTATACGCCCATCAATTACAGCCTATTAAAGTCCACTGCTGAACATAGGCCTGCCCCAAAGATTGCATCATAGAGGGATATTTGCCATAGTTGTAATGTTACTGTTGATTTGAAAATTTTACCTCTCAGTGGGTCATGCGCTCCTGGTAGATTATCTTCTATACGTCCATCAATTACAGCCTATTAAAGTCCACTGCTGAACATAGGCCTCCCCCATAGATTGCATCATAGAGGGATATTTGCAATAGTTGTAATGTTACTGTTGATTTGAAAATTTTACCTCTCAGTGGGTCATGCGCTCCTGGTAGATTATCTTCTATACGTCCATCAATTACAGCCTATTAAAGTCCACTGCTGAACATAGGCCTCCCCCATAGATTGCATCATAGAGGGATATTTGCAATAGTTGTAATGTTACTGTTGATTTGAAAATTTCACCTCTCAGTGGGTCATGTGCTCCTGGTAGATTATCTTCTATACATCCATCAATTACAGTCTATTAAAGTCCACTGCTGAACATAGGCCTCCCCCATAGATTGCATCATACAGGGATATTTGCCATAGTTGTAATGTTACTGTTGATTTGAATATTTCACCTCTCAGTGGGTCATGTGCTTCTGGTAGATTATCTTCTATAAGTCCATCAATTACAGCCTATTGAAGTCCACTGCTGAACATAGACCTCCCCCATAGATTGCCTCATACAGGGGATATTTTTCATAGATATAATGTTACTGTTTATTTGAAAATTTCACCTCTCAGTGGGTCATGTGCTCTTGGTAGATTTCCTTCTATACGTCCATCAATTACAGCCTATTAAAGTCCACTGCTGAACATAGGCCTCCCCCATAGATTGCATCATAGAGGGATATTTACCATAGTTGTAATGTTATTGTTGATTTGAAAATTTCACCTCTCAGTGGGTCATGCGCTCCTGGTAGATTATCTTCTATAATTCCATCAATTACAGCCTATTAAAGTCCACTGCTGAACATAGACCTCCCCCATAGATTGCCTCATACTGGGGATATTTGTCATAGATATAATGTTACTGTTGATTTGAAAATTTCACCTCTCAGTGGGTCATGCGCTCCTGGTAGATTATCTTCTATACGTCCATCAATTACAGCCTATTATAGTCCACTGCTGAACATAGGCCTCCCCCATAGATTGCATCCTAGAGGGATATTTGCCATAGTTGTAATGTTACTGTTGATTTGAAAATTTCACCTCTCAGTGGGTCATGTGCTCCTGGTAGATTTCCTTCTATACATCCATCAATTACAGTCTAATAAAGTCCATTGCTGAACATAGGCCTCCCCCATAGATTGAATCATAGAGGGATATTTGCCATAGTTGAAATATTATTGTTGATTTGAAAATTTCACCTCTCAGTGGGTCATGTGCTCCTGGTAGATAATCTTCTATACGTCCATCAATTACATCCTATTAAAGTCCACTGTTGAACATAGGCCTCCCCCATAGATTGCATCATAGAGGGATATTTGCCATAGTTGTAATGTAACTGTTGATTTGAAAATTTCACCTCTCAGTGGGTCATGTGCTTCTGGTAGGTTATCTTCTATACGTCCATCAATGACAGCCTATTAAAGTCCACTGCTGAACATAGGCCTGCCCCATAGATTGCATCATAGAGGGATATTTGCCATAGTTGTAATGTTACCGTTGATTTGAAAATTACACCTCTCAGTGGGTCATGCGCTCCTGCTAGATAATCTTCTATACGTCCATCAATTACATCCTATTAAAGTCCACTGTTGAACATAGGCCTCCCCCATAGATTGCATCATAGAGGGATATTTGCCATAGTTGTAATGTTACTGTTGATTTGAAAATTTCACCCCTCAGTAGGTCATGTGCTTCTGGTAGGTTATCTTCTATACGTCCATCAATTACAGCCTATTAAAGTCCACTGCTGAACATAGGCCTGCCCCATAGATTGCATCATAGAGGGATATTTACCATAGTTGTCATGTTATTGTTGATTTGAAAATTTCACCTCTCAGTGGGTCATGCGCTCCTGGTAGATTATCTTCTATACGTCCATCAATTACAGCCTATTAAAGTCCATTGCTGAACATAGGCCTCCCCCATAGATTGAATCATAGAGGGATATTTGCCATAGTTGAAATATTATTGTTGATTTGAAAATTTCACCTCTCAGTGGGTCATGTGCTTCTGGTAGGTTATCTTCTATACGACCATCAATTACAGCCTATTAAAGTCCACTGCTGAACATAGGCCTGCCCCATAGATTGCATCATAGAGGGATATTTGCCATAGTTGTAATGTTACTGTTGATTTGAAAATTTCACCTCTCAGTGGATCATGTGCTCCTGGTAGATTATCTTCTATACGTCCATCAATTACAGCCTATTAAAGTCCATTGCTGAACATAGGCCTCCCCCATAGATTGAATCATAGAGGGATATTTGCCATAGTTGAAATATTATTGTTGATTTGAAAATTTCACCTCTCAGTGGGTCATGTGCTCCTGGTAGATAATCTTCTATACGTCCATCAATTACATCCTATTAAAGTCCACTGTTGAACATAGGCCTCCCCCATAGATTGCATCATAGAGGGATATTTGCCATGATTGTAATGTAACTGTTGATTTGAAAATTTCACCTCTCAGTGGGTCATGTGCTTCTGGTAGATTATCTTTTATACGTCCATCAATTACAGCCTATTAAAGTCCACTGCTGAACATAGGCCTGCCCCATAGATTGCATCATAGAGGGATATTTGCCATAGTTGTAATGTTACCGTTGATTTGAAAATTTCACCTCTCAGTGGGTCATGCGCTCCTGGTAAATTATCTTCTATACGTCCATCAATTACAGCCTATTAAAGTCCACTGCTGAACATAGGCCTGCCCCATAGATTGCATCATAGAGGGATATTTGCCATAGTTGTAATGTAACTGTTGATTTGAAAATTTCACCTCTCAGTGGGTCATGTGCTCCTGGTAGATAATCTTCTATACGTCCATCAATTACAGCCTATTAAAGTCCACTGTTGAACATAGGCCTCCCCCATAGATTGCATCATAGAGGGATATTTGCCATAGTTGTAATGTTACTGTTGATTTGAAAATTTCACCTCTCAGTGGGTCATGTGCTCCTGGTAGATTATCTTCTATACGTCCATCAATTACAGCCTATTATAGTCCACTGCTGAACATAGGCCTCCCCCATAGATTGCATCCTAGAGGGATATTTGCCATAGTTGTAATGTTACTGTTGATTTGAAAATTTCACCTCTCAGTGGGTCATGTGCTCCTGGTAGATTTCCTTCTATACATCCATCAATTACAGTCTAATAAAGTCCATTGCTGAACATAGGCCTCCCCCATAGATTGCATCCTAGAGGGATATTTGCCATAGTTGTAATGTTACTGTTGATTTGAAAATTTCACCTCTCAGTGGGTCATGTGCTCCTGGTAGATTTCCTTCTATACATCCATCAATTACAGTCTAATAAAGTCCATTGCTGAACATAGGCCTCCCCCATAGATTGAATCATAGAGGGATATTTACCATAGTTGTAATGTTATTGTTGATTTGAAAATTTCACCTCTCAGTGGGTCATGTGCTCCTGGTAGATTATTCTCTATATGTCCATCAATTACAGCCTATTAAAGTCCACTGCTGAACATAGGCCTCCCCCATAGATTGAATCATAGAGGGATATTTGCCATAGTTGTAATGTTACTGTTGATTTAAAAATTTCACCTCTCAGTGGGTCATGTGCTCCTGGTAGATTTCCTTCTATACATCCATCAATTACAGTCTATTAAAGTCCACTGCTGAACATAGGCCTCCCCCATAGATTGCATCATAGAGGGATATTTACCATAGTTGTAATGTTATTGTTGATTTGAAAATTTCACCTCTCAGTGGGTCATGCGCTCCTGGTAGATTATCTTCTATACGTCCATCAATTACAGCCTATTATAGTCCACTGCTGAACATAGGCCTCCCCCATAGATTGCATCATAGAGGGATATTTGCCATAGTTGTAATGTTACTGTTGATTTGAAAATTTCACCTCTCAGTGGGTCATGCGCTCCTGGTAGATTATCTTCTATACGTCCATCTATTACAGCCTATTATAGTCCACTGCTGAACATAGGCCTCCCCCATAGATTGCATCATAGAGGGATATTTACCATAGTTGTAATGTTACTGTTGATTTGAAAATTTCACCTCTCAGTGGGTCATATGCTCCTGGTAGATTATCTTCTATAAGTCCATCAATAACAGCCTATTATAGTCCACTGCTGAACATAGACCTCCCCCATAGATTGCCTCATACTGGGGATATTTGTCATAGATATAATGTTACTGTTGATTTGAAAATTTCACCTCTCAGTGGGTCATGTACTCCTGGTAGATTTCCTTCTATACATCCATCAATTACAGTCTATTAAAGTCCATTGCTGAACATAGGCCTCCCCCATAGATTGCATCATAGAGGGATATTTACCATAATTGTAATGTTATTGTTGATTTGAAAATTTCACCTCTCAGTGGGTCATGCGCTCCTGGTAGATTATCTTCTATACGTCCATCAATTACAGTCTATTAAAGTCCACTGCTGAACATAGGCCTCCCCCATAGATTGCCTCATACTGGGGATATTTGCCATAGTTGTAATGTTACTATTGATTTGAAAATTTCACCTCTCAGTGGGTCATGTGCTCCTGGTAGATTTCCTTCTATACATCCATCAATTACAGTCTATTAAAGTCCACTGCTGAACATAGGCCTCCCTCATAGATTGCATCATAGAGGGATATTTACCATAGTTGTAATGTTACTGTTGATTTGAAAATTTCACCTCTCAGTGGGTCATGCGCTCCTGGTAGATTATCTTCTATACGTCCATCAATTACAGCCTATTATAGTCCAATGCTGAACATAGGCCTCCCCCATAGATTGCATCATAGAGGGATATTTACCATAGTTGTAATGTTATTGTTGATTTGAAAATTTCACCTCTCAGTGGGTCATGCGCTCCTGGTAGATTATCTTCTATACGTCCATCAATTACAGCCTATTATAGTCCACTGCTGAACATAGGCCTCCCCCATAGATTGCATCATAGAGGGATATTTGCCATAGTTGTAATGTTACTGTTGATTTGAAAATTTCACCTCTCAGTGGGTCATGTGCTCCTGGTAGATTATTCTCTATATGTCCATCAATTACAGCCTATTAAAGTCAACTGCTGAACATAGGCCTCCCCCATAGATTGAATCATAGAGGGATATTTGCCATAGTTGTAATGTTACTGTTGATTTAAAAATTTCACCTCTCAGTGGGTCATGTGCTCCTGGTAGATTTCCTTCTATACATCCATCAATTACAGTCTATTAAAGTCCACTGCTGAACATAGGCCTCCCCCATAGATTGCATCATAGAGGGATATTTACCATAGTTGTAATGTTATTGTTGATTTGAAAATTTCACCTCTCAGTGGGTCATGCGCTCCTGGTAGATTATCTTCTATACGTCCATCAATTACAGCCTATTATAGTCCACTGCTGAACATAGGCCTCCCCCATAGATTGAATCATAGTGGGATATTTGCCATAGTTGAAATATTATTGTTGATTTGAAAATTTCACCTCTCAGTGGGTCATGTGCTCCTGGTAGATAATCTTCTATACGTCCATCAATTACATCCTATTAAAGTTCACTGTTGAACATAGGCCTCCATCATAGATTGCATCATAGAGGGATATTTGCCATAGTTGTAATGTAACTGTTGATTTGAAAATTTCACCTCTCAGTGGGTCATGTGCTTCTGGTAGGTTATCTTCTATACGTCCATCAATTACAGCCTATTAAAGTCCACTGCTGAACATAGGCCTGCCCCATAGATTGCATCATAGAGGGATATTTGCCATAGTTGTAATGTTACCGTTGATTTGAAAATTACACCTCTCAGTGGGTCATGCGCTCCTGGTAGATAATCTTCTATACGTCCATCAATTACATCCTATTAAAGTCCACTGTTGAACATAGGCCTCCCCCATAGAATGCATCATAGAGGGATATTTGCCATAGTTGTAATGTTACTGTTGATTTGAAAATTTCACCTCTCAGTGGGTCATGTGCTTCTGGTAGGTTATCTTCTATACGTCCATCAATTACAGCCTATTAAAGTCCACTGCTGAACATAGGCCTGCCCCATAGATTGCATCATAGAGGGATATTTGCCATAGTTGTAATGTTACCGTTGATTTGAAAATTTCACCTCTCAGTGGGTCATGCGCTCCTAGTAGATTATCTTCTATACGTCCATCAATTACAGCCTATTAAAGTCCATTGCTGAACATAGGCCTCCCCCATAGATTGAATCATAGAGGGATATTTGCCATAGTTGAAATATTATTGTTGATTTGAAAATTTCACCTCTCAGTGGGTCATGTGCTTCTGGTAGGTTATCTTCTATACGACCATCAATTACAGCCTATTAAAGTCCACTGCTGAACATAGGCCTGCCCCATAGATTGCATCATAGAGGGATATTTGCCATAGTTGTAATATTACTGTTGATTTGAAAATTTCACCTCTCAGTGGATCATGTGCTCCTGGTAGATTATCTTCTATACGTCCATCAATTACAGCCTATTAAAGTCCATTGCTGAACATAGGCCTGCCCCATAGATTGCATCATAGAGGGATATTTGCAATAGTTGTAATGTAACTGTTGATTTGAAAATTTCTCCTCTCAGTGGGTCATGTGCTCCTGGTAGATAATCTTCTATACGTCCATCAATTACAGCCTATTAAAGTCCACTGCTGAACATAGGCCTCCCCCATAGATTGCATCATAGAGGGATATTTGCCATAGTTGTAATGTTACTGTTGATTTGAAAATTTCACCTCTCAGTGGGTCATGTGCTCCTGGTAGATTATCTTCTATACGTCCATCAATTACAGCCTATTAAAGTCCACTGCTGAACATAGGCCTCCCCCATAGATTGCATCATAGAGGGATATTTTCCATAGTTGTATTGTTACTGTTGATTTGAAAATTTCACCTCTCAGTGGGTCATGTGCTTCTGGTAGGTTATCTTCTATATGCCCATCAATTACAGCCTATTAAAGTCCACTGCTGAACATAGGCCTGCCCCAAAGATTGCATCATAGAGGGATATTTGCCATAGTTGTAATGTTACTGTTGATTTGAAAATTTTACCTCTCAGTGGGTCATGCGCTCCTGGTAGATTATCTTCTATACGTCCATCAATTACAGCCTATTAAAGTCCATTGCTGAACATAGGCCTCCCCCATAGATTGAATCATAGAGGGATATTTGCCATAGTTGAAATATTATTGTTGATTTGAAAATTTCACCTCTCAGTGGGTCATGTGCTCCTGATAGATAATCTTCTATACGTCCATCAATTACATCCTATTAAAGTCCACTGCTGAACATAGGCCTGCCCCATAGATTGCATCATAGAGGGATATTTGCCATAGTTGTAATGTTACCGTTGATTTGAAAATTTCACCTCTCAGTGGGTCATGCGCTCCTGGTAGATTATCTTCTATACGTCCATCAATTACAGCCTATTAAAGTCCATTGCTGAACATAGGCCTCCCCCATAGATTGAATCATAGAGGGATATTTGCCATAGTTGAAATATTATTGTTGATTTGAAAATTTCACCTCTCAGTGGGTCATGTGCTCCTGATAGATAATCTTCTATACGTCCATCAATTACATCCTATTAAAGTCCACTGCTGAACATAGGCCTGCCCCATAGATTGCATCATAGAGGGATATTTGCCATAGTTGTAATGTTACCGTTGATTTGAAAATTTCACCTCTCAGTGGGTCATGCGCTCCTGGTAGATTATCTTCTATACGTCCATCAATTACAGCCTATTAAAGTCCACTGCTGAACATAGGCCTGCCCCATAGATTGCATCATAGAGGGATATTTGCCATAGTTGTAATGTAACTGTTGATTTGAAAATTTCTCCTCTCAGTGGGTCATGTGCTCCTGGTAGATAATCTTCTATACGTCCATCAATTACAGCCTATTAAAGTCCACTGCTGAACATAGGCCTCCCCCATAGATTGCATCATAGAGGGATATTTGCCATAGTTGTAATGTTACTGTTGATTTGAAAATTTCACCTCTCAGTGGGTCATGTGCTCCTGGTAGATTATCTTCTATACGTCCATCAATTACAGCCTATTAAAGTCCACTGCTGAACATAGGCCTCCCCCATAGATTGCATCATAGAGGGATATTTTCCATAGTTGTATTGTTACTGTTGATTTGAAAATTTCACCTCTCAGTGGGTCATGTGCTTCTGGTAGGTTATCTTCTATACGCCCATCAATTACAGCCTATTAAAGTCCACTGCTGAACATAGGCCTGCCCCAAAGATTGCATCATAGAGGGATATTTGCCATAGTTGTAATGTTACTGTTGATTTGAAAATTTTACCTCTCAGTGGGTCATGCGCTCCTGGTAGATTATCTTCTATACGTCCATCAATTACAGCCTATTAAAGTCCACTGCTGAACATAGGCCTCCCCCATAGATTGCATCATAGAGGGATATTTGCAATAGTTGTAATGTTACTGTTGATTTGAAAATTTTACCTCTCAGTGGGTCATGCGCTCCTGGTAGATTATCTTCTATACGTCCATCAATTACAGCCTATTAAAGTCCACTGCTGAACATAGGCCTCCCCCATAGATTGCATCATAGAGGGATATTTGCAATAGTTGTAATGTTACTGTTGATTTGAAAATTTCACCTCTCAGTGGGTCATGTGCTCCTGGTAGATTATCTTCTATACATCCATCAATTACAGTCTATTAAAGTCCACTGCTGAACATAGGCCTCCCCCATAGATTGCATCATAGAGGGATATTTACCATAGTTGTAATGTTATTGTTGATTTGAAAAATTCACCTCTCAGTGGGTCATGCGCTCCTGGTAGATTATCTTCTATACGTCCATCAATTACAGCCTATTATAGTCCACTGCTGAACATAGGCCTCCCCCATAGATTGCATCATAGAGGGATATTTGCCATAGTTGTAAAGTTACTGTTGATTTGAAAATTTCACCTCTCAGTGGGTCATGTGCTACTGGTAGATTATCTTCTATAAGTCCATCAATTACAGCCTATTAAAGTCTACTGCTGAACATAGACCTCCCCCATAGATTGCCTCATACTGGGGATATTTGTCATAGATATAATGTTACGGTTGATTTGAAAATTTAACCTCTCAGTGGGTCATGTGCTCCTGGTAGATTATCTTCTATACGTCCATCAATTACATCCTATTAAAGTCCACTGCTGAACATAGACCTCCCCCATAGATTGCCTCATACTGGGGATATTTGTCATAGATATAATGTTACTGTTGATTTGAAAATTTCACCTCTCAGTGGGTCA
Organism: Parnassius mnemosyne; assembly: GCA_963668995.1. NCBI lineage: Eukaryota > Metazoa > Arthropoda > Insecta > Lepidoptera > Papilionidae > Parnassius > Parnassius mnemosyne. The sequence continues at coordinate 3,642,863 of CAVLGL010000096.1, read as the reverse complement.
TGTGCTCTTGGTAGATTTCCTTCTATACGTCCATCAATTACAGCCTATTAAAGTCCACTGCTGAACATAGGCCTCCCCCATAGATTGCATCATAGAGGGATATTTACCATAGTTGTAATGTTATTGTTGATTTGAAAAATTTCACCTCTCAGTGGGTCATGTGCTCCTGGTAGATTTCCTTCTATACATCCATCAATTACAGTCTATTAAAGTCCACTGCTGAACATAGACCTCCCCCATAGATTGCCTCATACTGGGGATATTTGTCATAGATATAATGTTACTGTTGATTTGAAAATTTCACCTCTCAGTGGGTCATGTGCTCTTGGTAGATTTCCTTCTATACGTCCATCAATTACAGCCTATTAAAGTCCACTGCTGAACATAGGCCTCCCCCATAGATTGCATCATAGAGGGATATTTACCATAGTTGTAATGTTATTGTTGATTTGAAAAATTCACCTCTCAGTGGGTCATGCGCTCCTGGTAGATTATCTTCTATACGTCCATCAATTACAGCCTTTTAAAGTCCACTGCTGAACATAGGCCTCCCCCATAGATTGCATCATAGAGGGATATTTGCCATAGTTGTATTGTTACTGTTGATTTGAAAATTTCACCTCTCAGTGAGTCATGTGCTTCTGGTAGGTTATCTTCTATACGACCATCAATTACAGCCTATTAAAGTCCACTGCTGAACATAGGCCTGCCCCATAGATTGCATCATAGAGGCAAATTTGCCATAGTTGTAATGTTACTGTTGATTTGAAAATTTCACCTCTCAGTGGGTCATGCGCTCCTGGTAGATTATCTTCTATACGTCCATCAATTACAGCCTATTAAAGTCCACTGCTGAACATAGGCCTCCCCCATAGATTGCATCATAGAGGGATATTTGCCATAGTTGTAATGTTACTGTTGATTTGAAAATTTCACCTCTCAGTGGGTCATGTGCTTCTGGTAGATTATCTTCTATAAGTCCATCAATTAAAGCCTATTAAAGTCCACTGCTGAACATAGACCTCCCCCATAGATTGCCTCATACTGGGGATATTTGTCATAGATATAATGTTACTGTTGATTTGAAAATTTCACCTCTCAGTGGGTCATGTGCTCTTGGTAGATTTCCTTCTATACGTCCATCAATTACAGCCTATTAAAGTCCACTGCTGAACATAGGCCTCCCCCATAGATTGCATCATAGAGGGATATTTACCATAGTTGTAATGTTATTGTTGATTTGAAAAATTCACCTCTCAGTGGGTCATGCGCTCCTGGTAGATTATCTTCTATACGTCCATCAATTACAGCCTATTATAGTCCACTGCTGAACATAGGCCTCCCCCATAGATTGCATCATAGAGGGATATTTGCCATAGTTGTAATGTTACTGTTGATTTGAAAATTTCACCTCTCAGTGGGTCATGTGCTCCTGGTAGATTATCTACTATATGTCCATCAATTACAGCCTATTAAAGTCCACTGCTGAACATAGGCCTCCCCCATAGATTGAATCATAGAGGGATATTTGCCATAGTTGTAATGTTACTGTTGATTTAAAAATTTCACCTCTCAGTGGGTCATGTGCTCCTGGTAGATTTCCTTCTATACATCCATCAATTACAGTCTATTAAAGTCCACTGCTGAACATAGGCCTCCCCCATAGATTGCATAATTGAGGGATATTTACCATAGTTGTAATGTTATTGTTGATTTGAAAATTTCACCTCTCAGTGGGTCATGCGCTCCTGGTAGATTATCTTCTATACGTCCATCAATTACAGCCTATTATAGTCCACTGCTGAACATAGGCCTCCCCCATAGATTGCATCATAGAGGGATATTTGCCATAGTTGTAATGTTACTGTTGATTTGAAAATTTCACCTCTCAGTGGGTCATGCGCTCCTGGTAGATTATCTTCTATACGTCCATCAATTACAGCCTATTATAGTCCACTGCTGAACATAGGCCTCCCCCATAGATTGCATCATAGAGGGATATTTGCCATAGTTGTAAAGTTACTGTTGATTTGAAAATTTCACCTCTCAGTGGGTCATGTGCTACTGGTAGATTATCTTCTATAAGTCCATCAATTACAGCCTATTAAAGTCTACTGCTGAACAAAGACCTCCCCCATAGATTGCCTCATACTGGGGATATTTGTCATAGATATAATGTTACGGTTGATTTGAAAATTTAACCTCTCAGTGGGTCATGTGCTCCTGGTAGATTATCTTCTATACGTCCATCAATTACATCCTATTAAAGTCCACTGCTGAACATAGACCTCCCCCATAGATTGCCTCATACTGGGGATATTTGTCATAGATATAATGTTACTGTTGATTTGAAAACTTCACCTCTCAGTGGGTCATGTGCTCTTGGTAGATTTCCTTCTATACGTCCATCAATTACAGCCTATTAAAGTCCACTGCTGAACATAGGCCTCCCCCATAGATTGCATCATAGAGGGATATTTACCATAGTTGTAATGTTATTGTTGATTTGAAAAATTTCACCTCTCAGTGGGTCATGTGCTCCTGGTAGATTTCCTTCTATACATCCATCAATTACAGTCTATTAAAGTCCACTGCTGAACATAGACCTCCCCCATTGATTGCCTCATACTGGGGATATTTGTCATAGATATAATGTTACTGTTGATTTGAAAATTTCACCTCTCAGTGGGTCATGTGCTCTTGGTAGATTTCCTTCTATACGTCCATCAATTACAGCCTATTAAAGTCCACTGCTGAACATAGGCCTCCCCCATAGATTGCATCATAGAGGGATATTTACCATAGTTGTAATGTTATTGTTGATTTGAAAAATTCACCTCTCAGTGGGTCATGCGCTCCTGGTAGATTATCTTCTATACGTCCATCAATTACAGCCTATTATAGTCCACTGCTGAACATAGGCCTCCCCCATAGATTGCATCATAGAGGGATATTTGCCATAGTTGTAATGTTACTGTTGATTTGAAAATTTCACCTCTCAGTGGGTCATGTGCTCCTGGTAGATTATCTACTATATGTCCATCAATTACAGCCTATTAAAGTCCACTGCTGAACATAGGCCTCCCCCATAGATTGAATCATAGAGGGATATTTGCCATAGTTGTAATGTTACTGTTGATTTAAAAATTTCACCTCTCAGTGGGTCATGTGCTCCTGGTAGATTTCCTTCTATACATCCATCAATTACAGTCTATTAAAGTCCACTGCTGAACATAGGCCTCCCCCATAGATTGCATAATTGAGGGATATTTACCATAGTTGTAATGTTATTGTTGATTTGAAAATTTCACCTCTCAGTGGGTCATGCGCTCCTGGTAGATTATCTTCTATACGTCCATCAATTACAGCCTATTATAGTCCACTGCTAAACATAGGCCTCCCCCATAGATTGCATCATAGAGGGATATTTGCCATAGTTGTAATGTTACTGTTGATTTGAAAATTTCACCTCTCAGTGGGTCATGCGCTCCTGGTAGATTATCTTCTATACGTCCATCAATTTAATCTTCTATACGTCCATCAATTACAGCCTATTAAAGTCCACTGTTGAACATAGGCCTCCCCCATAGATTGCATCATAGAGGGATATTTGCCATAGTTGTAATGTTACTGTTGATTTGAAAATTTCACCTCTCAGTGGGTCATGTGCTCCTGGTAGATTATCTTCTATACGTCCATCAATTACAGCCTATTATAGTCCACTGCTGAACATAGGCCTCCCCCATAGATTGCATCCTAGAGGGATATTTGCCATAGTTGTAATGTTACTGTTGATTTGAAAATTTCACCTCTCAGTGGGTCATGTGCCCCTGGTAGATTTCCTTCTATACATCCATCAATTACAGTCTAATAAAGTCCATTGCTGAACATAGGCCTCCCCCATAGATTGAATCATAGAGGGATATTTACCATAGTTGTAATGTTATTGTTGATTTGAAAATTTCACCTCTCAGTGGGTCATGCGCTCCTGGTAGATTATCTTCTATAATTCCATCAATTACAGCCTATTAAAGTCCACTGCTGAACATAGACCTCCCCCATAGATTGCCTCATACTGGGGATATTTGTCATAGATAAAATGTTACTGTTGATTTGAAAATTTCACCTCTCAGTGGGTCATGCGCTCCTGGTAGATTATCTTCTATACGTCCATCAATTACAGCCTATTAAAGTCCACTGCTGAACATAGGCCTGCCCCATAGATTGCATCATAGAGGGATATTTGCCATAGTTGTAATGTAACTGTTGATTTGAAAATTTCACCTCTCAGTGGGTCATGTGCTCCTGGTAGATAATCTTCTATACGTCCATCAATTACAGCCTATTAAAGTCCACTGTTGAACATAGGCCTCCCCCATAGATTGCATCATAGAGGGATATTTGCCATAGTTGTAATGTTACTGTTGATTTGAAAATTTCACCTCTCAGTGGGTCATGTGCTCCTGGTAGATTATCTTCTATACGTCCATCTATTACAGCCTATTAAAGTCCACTGCTGAACATAGGCCTCCCCCATAGATTGCATCATAGAGGGATATTTGCCATAGTTGTATTGTTACTGTTGATTTGAAAATTTCACCTCTCAGTGGGTCATGTGCTTCTGGTAGGTTATCTTCTATACGACCATCAATTACAGCCTATTAAAGTCCACTGCTGAACATAGGCCTGCCCCAAAGATTGCATCATAGAGGGATATTTGCCATAGTTGTAATGTTACTGTTGATTTGAAAATTTTACCTCTCAGTGGGTCATGCGCTCCTGGTAGATTATCTTCTATACGTCCATTAATTACAGCCTATTAAAGTCCACTGCTGAACATAGGCCTCCCCCATAGATTGCATCATAGAGGGATATTTGCAATAGTTGTAATGTTACTGTTGATTTGAAAATTTTACCTCTCAGTGGGTCATGCGCTCCTGGTAGATTATCTTCTATACGTCCATCAATTACAGCCTATTAAAGTCCACTGCTGAACATAGGCCTCCCCCATAGATTGCATCATAGAGGGATATTTGCAATAGTTGTAATGTTACTGTTGATTTGAAAATTTCACCTCTCAGTGGGTCATGTGCTCCTGGTAGATTATCTTCTATACATCCATCAATTACAGTCTATTAAAGTCCACTGCTGAACATAGGCCTCCCCCATAGATTGCATCATACAGGGATATTTGCCATAGTTGTAATGTTACTGTTGATTTGAAAATTTCACCTCTCAGTGGGTCATGTGCTTCTGGTAGATTATCTTCTATAAGTCCATCAATTACAGCCTATTAAAGTCCACTGCTGAACATAGACCTCCCCCATAGATTGCCTCATACAGGGGATATTTTTCATAGATATAATGTTACTGTTGATTTGAAAATTTCACCTCTCAGTGGGTCATGTGCTCTTGGTAGATTTCCTTCTATACGTCCATCAATTACAGCCTATTAAAGTCCACTGCTGAACATAGGCCTCCCCCATAGATTGCATCATAGAGGGATATTTACCATAGTTGTAATGTTATTGTTGATTTGAAAATTTCACCTCTCAGTGGGTCATGCGCTCCTGGTAGATTATCTTCTATACGTCCATCAATTACAGCCTATTATAGTCCACTGCTGAACATAGGCCTCCCCCATAGATTGCATCAGAGAGGGATATTTGCCATAGTTGTAATGTTACTGTTGATTTGAAAATTTCACCTCTCAGTGGGTCATGTGCTCCTGGTAGATTATCTTCTATATGTCCATCAATTACAGCCTATTAAAGTCCACTGCTGAACATAGGCCTCCCCCATAGATTGAATCATAGAGGGATATTTGCCATAGTTGTAATGTTACTGTTGATTTGAAAATTTCACCTCTCAGTGGGTCATGTGCTCCTGGTAGATTATCTTCTATACGTCCATCAATTACAGCCTATTAAAGTCCATTGCTGAACATAGGCCTCCCCCATAGATTGAATCATAGAGGGATATTTGCCATAGTTGAAATATTATTGTTGATTTGAAAATTTCACCTCTCAGTGGGTCATGTGCTCCTGGTAGATAATCTTCTAAACGTCCATCAATTACATCCTATTAAAGTCCACTGTTGAACATAGGCCTCCGCCATAGATTGCATCATAGAGGGATATTTGCCATAGTTGTAATGTAACTGTTGATTTGAAAATTTCTCCTCTCAGTGGGTCATGTGCTCCTGGTAGATAATCTTCTATACGTCCATCAATTACAGCCTATTAAAGTCCACTGCTGAACATAGGCCTCCCCCATAGATTGCATCATAGAGGGATATTTGCCATAGTTGTAATGTTACTGTTGATTTGAAAATTTCACCTCTCAGTGGGTCATGTGCTCCTGGTAGATTATCTTCTATACGTCCATCAATTACAGCCTATTAAAGTCCACTGCTGAACATAGGCCTCCCCCATAGATTGCATCATAGAGGGATATTTTCCATAGTTGTATTGTTACTGTTGATTTGAAAATTTCACCTCTCAGTGGGTCATGTGCTTCTGGTAGGTTATCTTCTATACGCCCATCAATTACAGCCTATTAAAGTCCACTGCTGAACATAGGCCTGCCCCAAAGATTGCATCATAGAGGGATATTTGCCATAGTTGTAATGTTACTGTTGATTTGAAAATTTCACCTCTCAGTGGGTCATGTGCTCCTGGTAGATTATCTTTTATACGTCCATCAATTACAGCCTATTAAAGTCCACTGCTGAACATAGGCCTCCCCCATAGATTGCATCATAGAGGGATATTTGCCATAGTTGTAATGTTACCGTTGATTTGAAAATTTCACCTCTCAGTGGGTCATGCGCTCCTGGTAGATAATCTTCTATACGTCCATCAATTACAGCCTATTAAAGTCCACTGCTGAACATAGGCCTCCCCCATAGATTGCATCATAGAGAGATATTTGCCATAGTTGTAATGTTACTGTTGATTTGAAAATTTCACCTCTCAGTGGGTCATGTGCTCCTTGTTGATTATCTTCTATACATCCATCAATTACAGCCTATTAAAGTCCACTGCTGAACATAGGCCTCCCCCATAGATTGCATCATAGAGGGATATTTGCCATAGTTGTAATGTTACTGTTGATTTGAAAATTTCACCTCTCAGTGGGTCATGTGCTCCTGGTAGATTATCTTCTATACGTCCATCAATTACAGCCTATTAAAGTCCACTGCTGAACATAGGCCTCCCCCATAGATTGCATCATAGAGGGATATTTGCCATAGTTGTAATGTTACTGTTGATTTGAAAATTTCACCTCTCAGTGGGTCATGTGCTCCTGGTAGATTATCTTTTATACGTCCATCAATTACAGCCTATTAAAGTCCACTGCTGAACATAGGCCTCCCCCATAGATTGCATCATAGAGGGATATTTGCCATAGTTGTAATGTTACCGTTGATTTGAAAATTTCACCTCTCAGTGGGTCATGCGCTCCTGGTAGATAATCTTCTATACGTCCATCAATTACAGCCTATTAAAGTCCACTGCTGAACATAGGCCTCCCCCATAGATTGCATCATAGAGAGATATTTGCCATAGTTGTAATGTTACTGTTGATTTGAAAATTTCACCTCTCAGTGGGTCATGTGCTCCTTGTTGATTATCTTCTATACATCCATCAATTACAGTCTATTTAAGTCCACTGCTGAAAATAGGCCTCCCCCATAGATTGCCTCATACTGGGGATATTTGCAATAGTTGTAATGTTACTGTTGATTTGAAAATTTCACCTCTCAGTGGGTCATGTGCTCCTGGTAGATTATCTTCTATACGTCCATCAATTACAGCCTATTAAAGTCCACTGCTGAACATAGGCCTCCCCCATAGATTGCATCATAGAGGGATATTTGCCATAGTTGTAATGTTACTGTTGATTTGAAAATTTCACCTCTCAGTGGGTCATGTGCTTCTGGTAGATTATCTTTTATACGTCCATCAATTACAGCCTTTTAAAGTCCACTGCTGAACATAGGCCTCCCCCATAGATTGCATCATAGAGGGATATTTGCCATAGTTGTAATGTTACTGTTGATTTGAAAATTTCACCTCTCAGTGGGTCATGTGCTTCTGGTAGATTATCTTCTATAAGTCCATCAATTAAAGCCTATTAAAGTCCACTGCTGAACATAGACCTCCCCCATAGATTGCCTCATACTGGGGATATTTGTCATAGATATAATGTTACTGTTGATTTGAAAATTTCACCTCTCAGTGGGTCATGTGCTCTTGGTAGATTTCCTTCTATACGTCCATCAATTACAGCCTATTAAAGTCCACTGCTGAACATAGGCATCCCCCATAGATTGCATCATAGAGGGATATTTACCATAGTTGTAATGTTATTGTTGATTTGAAAAATTCACCTCTCAGTGGGTCATGCGCTCCTGGTAGATTATCTTCTATACGTCCATCAATTACAGCCTATTATAGTCCACTGCTGAACATAGGCCTCCCCCATAGATTGCATCATAGAGGGATATTTGCCATAGTTGTAATGTTACTGTTGATTTGAAAATTTCACCTCTCAGTGGGTCATGTGCTCCTGGTAGATTATCTACTATATGTCCATCAATTACAGCCTATTAAAGTCCACTGCTGAACATAGGCCTCCCCCATAGATTGAATCATAGAGGGATATTTGCCATAGTTGTAATGTTACTGTTGATTTAAAAATTTCACCTCTCAGTGGGTCATGTGCTCCTGGTAGATTTCCTTCTATACATCCATCAATTACAGTCTATTAAAGTCCACTGCTGAACATAGGCCTCCCCCATAGATTGCATAATTGAGGGATATTTACCATAGTTGTAATGTTATTGTTGATTTGAAAATTTCACCTCTCAGTGGGTCATGCGCTCCTGGTAGATTATCTTCTATACGTCCATCAATTACAGCCTATTATAGTCCACTGCTGAACATAGGCCTCCCCCATAGATTGCATCATAGAGGGATATTTGCCATAGTTGTAATGTTACTGTTGATTTGAAAATTTCACCTCTCAGTGGGTCATGCGCTCCTGGTAGATTATCTTCTATACGTCCATCAATTACAGCCTATTATAGTCCACTGCTGAACATAGGCCTCCCCCATAGATTGCATCATAGAGGGATATTTGCCATAGTTGTAAAGTTACTGTTGATTTGAAAATTTCACCTCTCAGTGGGTCATGTGCTACTGGTAGATTATCTTCTATAAGTCCATCAATTACAGCCTATTAAAGTCTACTGCTGAACATAGACCTCCCCCATAGATTGCCTCATACTGGGGATATTTGTCATAGATATAATGTTACGGTTGATTTGAAAATTTAACCTCTCAGTGGGTCATGTGCTCCTGGTAGATTATCTTCTATACGTCCATCAATTACATCCTATTAAAGTCCACTGCTGAACATAGACCTCCCCCATAGATTGCCTCATACTGGGGATATTTGTCATAGATATAATGTTACTGTTGATTTGAAAATTTCACCTCTCAGTGGGTCATGTGCTCTTGGTAGATTTCCTTCTATACGTCCATCAATTACAGCCTATTAAAGTCCACTGCTGAACATAGGCCTCCCCCATAGATTGCATCATAGAGGGATATTTACCATAGTTGTAATGTTATTGTTGATTTGAAAAATTTCACCTCTCAGTGGGTCATGTGCTCCTGGTAGATTTCCTTCTATACATCCATCAATTACAGTCTATTAAAGTCCACTGCTGAACATAGACCTCCCCCATAGATTGCCTCATACTGGGGATATTTGTCATAGATATAATGTTACTGTTGATTTGAAAATTTCACCTCTCAGTGGGTCATGTGCTCTTGGTAGATTTCCTTCTATACGTCCATCAATTAAAGCCTATTAAAGTCCACTGCTGAACATAGGCCTCCCCCATAGATTGCATCATAGAGGGATATTTACCATAGTTGTAATGTTATTGTTGATTTGAAAAATTCACCTCTCAGTGGGTCATGCGCTCCTGGTAGATTATCTTCTATACGTCCATCAATTACAGCCTTTTAAAGTCCACTGCTGAACATAGGCCTCCCCCATAGATTGCATCATAGAGGGATATTTGCCATAGTTGTATTGTTACTGTTGATTTGAAAATTTCACCTCTCAGTGAGTCATGTGCTTCTGGTAGGTTATCTTCTATACGACCATCAATTACAGCCTATTAAAGTCCACTGCTGAACATAGGCCTGCCCCATAGATTGCATCATAGAGGCAAATTTGCCATAGTTGTAATGTTACTGTTGATTTGAAAATTTCACCTCTCAGTGGGTCATGCGCTCCTGGTAGATTATCTTCTATACGTCCATCAATTACAGCCTATTAAAGTCCACTGCTGAACATAGGCCTCCCCCATAGATTGCATCATAGAGGGATATTTGCCATAGTTGTAATGTTACTGTTGATTTGAAAATTTCACCTCTCAGTGGGTCATGTGCTTCTGGTAGATTATCTTCTATAAGTCCATCAATTAAAGCCTATTAAAGTCCACTGCTGAACATAGACCTCCCCCATAGATTGCCTCATACTGGGGATATTTGTCATAGATATAATGTTACTGTTGATTTGAAAATTTCACCTCTCAGTGGGTCATGTGCTCTTGGTAGATTTCCTTCTATACGTCCATCAATTACAGCCTATTAAAGTCCACTGCTGAACATAGGCCTCCCCCATAGATTGCATCATAGAGGGATATTTACCATAGTTGTAATGTTATTGTTGATTTGAAAAATTCACCTCTCAGTGGGTCATGCGCTCCTGGTAGATTATCTTCTATACGTCCATCAATTACAGCCTATTATAGTCCACTGCTGAACATAGGCCTCCCCCATAGATTGCATCATAGAGGGATATTTGCCATAGTTGTAATGTTACTGTTGATTTGAAAATTTCACCTCTCAGTGGGTCATGTGCTCCTGGTAGATTATCTACTATATGTCCATCAATTACAGCCTATTAAAGTCCACTGCTGAACATAGGCCTCCCCCATAGATTGAATCATAGAGGGATATTTGCCATAGTTGTAATGTTACTGTTGATTTAAAAATTTCACCTCTCAGTGGGTCATGTGCTCCTGGTAGATTTCCTTCTATACATCCATCAATTACAGTCTATTAAAGTCCACTGCTGAACATAGGCCTCCCCCATAGATTGCATAATTGAGGGATATTTACCATAGTTGTAATGTTATTGTTGATTTGAAAATTTCACCTCTCAGTGGGTCATGCGCTCCTGGTAGATTATCTTCTATACGTCCATCAATTACAGCCTATTATAGTCCACTGCTGAACATAGGCCTCCCCCATAGATTGCATCATAGAGGGATATTTGCCATAGTTGTAATGTTACTGTTGATTTGAAAATTTCACCTCTCAGTGGGTCATGCGCTCCTGGTAGATTATCTTCTATACGTCCATCAATTACAGCCTATTATAGTCCACTGCTGAACATAGGCCTCCCCCATAGATTGCATCATAGAGGGATATTTGCCATAGTTGTAAAGTTACTGTTGATTTGAAAATTTCACCTCTCAGTGGGTCATGTGCTACTGGTAGATTATCTTCTATAAGTCCATCAATTACAGCCTATTAAAGTCTACTGCTGAACAAAGACCTCCCCCATAGATTGCCTCATACTGGGGATATTTGTCATAGATATAATGTTACGGTTGATTTGAAAATTTAACCTCTCAGTGGGTCATGTGCTCCTGGTAGATTATCTTCTATACGTCCATCAATTACATCCTATTAAAGTCCACTGCTGAACATAGACCTCCCCCATAGATTGCCTCATACTGGGGATATTTGTCATAGATATAATGTTACTGTTGATTTGAAAATTTCACCTCTCAGTGGGTCATGTGCTCTTGGTAGATTTCCTTCTATACGTCCATCAATTACAGCCTATTAAAGTCCACTGCTGAACATAGGCCTCCCCCATAGATTGCATCATAGAGGGATATTTACCATAGTTGTAATGTTATTGTTGATTTGAAAAATTTCACCTCTCAGTGGGTCATGTGCTCCTGGTAGATTTCCTTCTATACATCCATCAATTACAGTCTATTAAAGTCCACTGCTGAACATAGACCTCCCCCATTGATTGCCTCATACTGGGGATATTTGTCATAGATATAATGTTACTGTTGATTTGAAAATTTCACCTCTCAGTGGGTCATGTGCTCTTGGTAGATTTCCTTCTATACGTCCATCAATTACAGCCTATTAAAGTCCACTGCTGAACATAGGCCTCCCCCATAGATTGCATCATAGAGGGATATTTACCATAGTTGTAATGTTATTGTTGATTTGAAAAATTCACCTCTCAGTGGGTCATGCGCTCCTGGTAGATTATCTTCTATACGTCCATCAATTACAGCCTATTATAGTCCACTGCTGAACATAGGCCTCCCCCATAGATTGCATCATAGAGGGATATTTGCCATAGTTGTAATGTTACTGTTGATTTGAAAATTTCACCTCTCAGTGGGTCATGTGCTCCTGGTAGATTATCTACTATATGTCCATCAATTACAGCCTATTAAAGTCCACTGCTGAACATAGGCCTCCCCCATAGATTGAATCATAGAGGGATATTTGCCATAGTTGTAATGTTACTGTTGATTTAAAAATTTCACCTCTCAGTGGGTCATGTGCTCCTGGTAGATTTCCTTCTATACATCCATCAATTACAGTCTATTAAAGTCCACTGCTGAACATAGGCCTCCCCCATAGATTGCATAATTGAGGGATATTTACCATAGTTGTAATGTTATTGTTGATTTGAAAATTTCACCTCTCAGTGGGTCATGCGCTCCTGGTAGATTATCTTCTATACGTCCATCAATTACAGCCTATTATAGTCCACTGCTAAACATAGGCCTCCCCCATAGATTGCATCATAGAGGGATATTTGCCATAGTTGTAATGTTACTGTTGATTTAAAAATTTCACCTCTCAGTGGGTCATGCGCTCCTGGTAGATTATCTTCTATACGTCCATCAATTACAGCCTATTATAGTCCACTGCTGAACATAGGCCTCCCCCATAGATTGCATCATAGAGGGATATTTGCCATAGTTGTAAAGTTACTGTTGATTTGAAAATTTCACCTCTCAGTGGGTCATGTGCTACTGGTAGATTATCTTCTATAAGTCCATCAATTACAGCCTATTAAAGTCTACTGCTGAACATAGACCTCCCCCATAGATTGCCTCATACTGGGGATATTTGTCATAGATATAATGTTACGGTTGATTTGAAAATTTAACCTCTCAGTGGGTCATGTGCTCCTGGTAGATTATCTTCTATACGTCCATCAATTACATCCTATTAAAGTCCACTGCTGAACATAGACCTCCCCCATAGATTGCCTCATACTGGGGATATTTGTCATAGATATAATGTTACTGTTGATTTGAAAATTTCACCTCTCAGTGGGTCATGTGCTCTTGGTAGATTTCCTTCTATACGTCCATCAATTACAGCCTATTAAAGTCCACTGCTGAACATAGGCCTCCCCCATAGATTGCATCATAGAGGGATATTTACCATAGTTGTAATGTTATTGTTGATTTGAAAAATTCACCTCTCAGTGGGTCATGCGCTCCTGGTAGATTATCTTCTATACGTCCATCAATTACAGCCTATTATAGTCCACTGCTGAACATAGGCCTCCCCCATAGATTGCATCATAGAGGGATATTTGCCATAGTTGTAATGTTACTGTTGATTTGAAAATTTCACCTCTCAGTGGGTCATGTGCTCCTGGTAGATTATCTACTATATGTCCATCAATTACAGCCTATTAAAGTCCACTGCTGAACATAGGCCTCCCCCATAGATTGAATCATAGAGGGATATTTGCCATAGTTGTAATGTTACTGTTGATTTAAAAATTTCACCTCTCAGTGGGTCATGCGCTCCTGGTAGATTATCTTCTATACGTCCATCAATTACAGCCTATTATAGTCCACTGCTGAACATAGGCCTCCCCCATAGATTGCATCATAGAGGGATATTTGCCATAGTTGTAAAGTTACTGTTGATTTGAAAATTTCACCTCTCAGTGGGTCATGCGCTCCTGGTAGATTATCTTCTATACGTCCATCAATTACAGCCTATTAAAGTCCACTGCTGAACATAGGCCTGCCCCATAGATTGCATCATAGAGGGATATTTGCCATAGTTGTAATGTTACTGTTGATTTGAAAATTTCACCTCTCAGTGGGTCATGTGCTCCTGGTAGATTATCTTCTATACATCCATATATTACAGTCTATTAAAGTCCAATGCTGAACATAGGCCTCCCCCATAGATTGCATCATAGAGGGATATTTACCATAGTTGTAATGTTACTGTTGATTTGAAAATTTCACCTCTCAGTGGGTCATGCGCTCCTGGTAGATTATCTTCTATACGTCCATCAATTACAGCCTATTATAGTCCACTGCTGAACATAGGCCTCCCCCATAGATTGCATCATAGAGGGATATTTGCCATAGTTGTAATGTTACTGTTGATTTGAAAATTTCACCTCTCAGTGGGTCATGTGCTTCTGGTAGATTATCTTCTATAAGTCCATCAATTACAGCCTATTAAAGTCCACTGCTGAACATAGACCTCCCCCATAGATTGCCTCAAACTGGGGATATTTGTCATAGATATAATGTTACTGTTGATTTGAAAATTTCACCTCTCAGTGGGTCATGTGCTCCTGGTAGATTATCTTCTATACGTCCATCATTTACAGCCTATTAAAGTCCACTGCTGAACATAGGCCTGCCCCATAGATTGCATCATAGAGGGATATTTGCCATAGTTGTAATGTTACCGATGATTTGAAAATTTCACCTCTCAGTGGGTCATGCGCTCCTGGTAGATTATCTTCTATACGTCCATCAATTACAGCCTATTAAAGTCCACTGCTGAACATAGGCCTGCCCCATAGATTGCATCATAGAGGGATATTTGCCATAGTTGTAATGTTACTGTTGATTTGAAAATTTCACCTCTCAGTGGGTCATGTGCTCCTGGTAGATTATCTTCTATACGTCCATCAATTACAGCCTATTAAAGTCCACTGCTGAACATAGGCCTCCCCCATAGATTGCATCATAGAGGGATATTTGCCATAGTTGTAATGTTACTGTTGATTTAAAATTACACCTCTCAGTGGGTCATGTGCTCCTGGTAGATTATCTTCTATACGTCCATCAATTACAGCCTATTAAAGTCCACTGCTGAACATAGGCCTCCCCCATAGATTGCATCATAGAGGGATATTTGCCATAGTTGTATTGTTACTGTTGATTTGAAAATTTCACCTCTCAGTGGGTCATGTGCTTCTGGTAGGTTATCTTCTATACGACCATCAATTACAGCCTATTAAAGTCCACTGCTGAACATAGGCCTGCCCCATAGATTTCATCATAGAGGGATATTTGCCATAGTTGTAATGTTACTGTTGATTTGAAAATTTCACCTCTCAGTGGGTCATGCGCTCCTGGTAGATTATCTTCTATACGTCCATCAATTACAGCCTACTAAAGTCCACTGCTGAACATAGGCCTCCCCCATAGATTGCATCATAGAGGGATATTTGCCATAGTTGTAATGTTATTGTTGATTTGAAAATTTCACCTCTCAGTGGGTCATGCGCTCCTGGTAGATTATCTTCTATACGTCCATCAATTACAGCCTATTATAGTCCACTGCAGAACATAGGCCTCCCCCATAGATTGCATCATACAGGGATATTTGCCATAGTTGTAATGTTATTGTTGATTTGAAAATTTCACCTCTCAGTGGGTCATGTGCTCCTGGTAGATTATCTTCTATACATCCATCAATTAAAGTCTAATAAAGTCCACTGCTGAACATAGGCCTCCCCCATAGATTGCATCATAGAGGGATATTTACCATAGTTGTCATGTTATTGTTGATTTGAAAATTTCACCTCTCAGTGGGTCATGCGCTCCTGGTAGATTATCTTCTATACGTCCATCAATTACAGCCTATTATAGTCCACTGCTGAACATAGACCTCCCCCATAGATTGGCTCCTCCAGGGGATATTTGTCATAAATATAATGTTACTGTTGATTTGAAAATTTCACCTCTCAGTGGGTCATGTGCTCTTGGTAGATTTCCTTCTATACGTCCATCAATTACAGCCTATTAAAGTCCACTGCTGAACATAGGCCTCCCCCATAGATTGCATCATAGAGGGATATTTACCATAGTTGTAATGTTATTGTTGATTTGAAAATTTCACCTCTCAGTGGGTCATGCGCTCCTGGTAGATTATCTTCTATACGTCCATCAATTACAGCCTATTATAGTCCACTGCTGAACATAGGCCTCCCCCATAGATTGCATCATAGAGGGATATTTGCCATAGTTGTAATGTTACTGTTGATTTGAAAATTTCACCTCTCAGTGGGTCATGCGCTCCTGGTAGATTATCTTCTATACGTCCATCAATTACAGCCTATTATAGTCCACTGCTGAACATAGGCCTCCCCCATAGATTGCATCATAGAGGGATATTTGCCATAGTTGTAATGTTACTGTTGATTTGAAAATTTCACCTCTCAGTGGGTCATGTGCTTCTGGTAGATTATCTTCTATAAGTCCATCAATTACAGCCTATTAAAGTCCACTGCTGAACATAGACCTCCCCCATAGATTGCCTAATACAGGGGATATTTGTCATAGATATAATGTTACTGTTGATTTGAAAATTTCACCTCTCAGTGGGTCATGTGCTCTTGGTAGATTTCCTTCTATACGTCCATCAATTACAGCCTATTAAAGTCCACTGCTGAACATAGGCCTCCCCCATAGATTGCATCATAGAGGGATATTTACCATAGTTGTAATGTTATTGTTGATTTGAAAATTTCACCTCTCAGTGGGTCATGTGCTCCTGGTAGATTTCCTTCTATACATCCATCAATTACAGTCTATTAAAGTCCACTGCTGAACATAGGCCTCCCCCATAGATTGCATCATAGAGGGATATTTACCATAGTTGTAATAATAATATAATAATAATAATAATAATAATAATAATCATTTATTGACAGACAACAAAGGCCCGTAAAAAAAAACATAATTACTTATAATCAACAAACATAAAAAAATGAAGTAAAATCAAATAATAATGTAATACAAAAAATAAATAAAAATTAAATAAATGCCATCAAACAAATTAAAACTTACATCTTAAAATACTAGACCAATATTTAAATATTTCACTACAATTTTGCGTTAAAATTAGTATAATCGTGTTTTCAGATTTGAGAAGATTACTTCTAAATCTAGCCACACGATGTCTTATCAAAGCATCGAACGTCGGTACGCGTGCCTCAGCGAACATTGTAGATGCACTACAGTACCTCGGAAAACGAAATAATAATCGAAACGAATCGTTATATTGAACCTTAAAAATTCGATAGTTTTCCTTTTTAAATTTAGTCCAGAGATGCGGTGTGTAAAGCGATTGGCAATAGGTTTTAAATAGTAATATTTTAGCATCTCGCTCACATTTATTAAATTTCCTGCCAATCATATTTGCGCGTACAGCAAGGGATCTCCTTTCTCTGTCCATGTCCTGATCATCCCTCAGGTCACTCGATACGATATGTCCTAAATATCGAAAGCTCGTCACAAACTTCAAATTTTTGCCGTTCAGGTATAATGGTAAACAAACATCTTTACTATGCGCTCCAAAGACCATAGCCACAGACTTGTCTGCATTATAAACTAAATCGTGGCTTGCTGCGTATCTCTCACAAATAGAAATTAACTTCCTCAAGGCTCCGATTGAGGGGCTCAATAAAACCATATCGTCTGCGTAACTAAGGTTGTTTACACATTTCCCACCTATATGACAGCCGATACCCGTTTCATTGAGCTCCTCAATTAGAGCGTTAACGTAAAGGTTAAACAGCAGAGGAGAAGTCAGCCCACCCTGCCTAACCCCTCTAGTCAGTACAAACTCGTCCGAAAGCGAGCCATCCCAGTTCACTACATTAACCTGCGTATTATACCAATTAATAAGGATTCTAATTATGTCGGAAGGAACACCCACCAGTTTTAACTTATCCCACAGGATGCTATAGTTTACCCTATCGAAGGCGCGACTCAAGTCCAAAAAACAAGCGTATACTTTTGTTCTTCGTGACACGTAATACGTTACTATTTGTTTTAAGGAAAAAATTGCCAACTCAGTAGAGCTACCTTTTTTAAAACCAAACTGAGCGTCACTTATAAAAATAAATTTCGATAAAATATCCAGAATAATAGACTCAAATAGTTTCGCACAGGTTGTAGCGATTGAGATAGGCCTATAATTGGAACTGATCGTATCGCTAACGGTTTTACTTTTGACAATAGGGCTAACCATGCATTTTATTAGGTCAGGAGGCAAAAATGAGTGTTTTAAACACGCGTTAATAAAAACCGAGAGAAACACCACAACCCAGGGTCCACCGCAACGTAAATGTTCTACCGAAATGTGGTCATGACCACACGCTTTACCAAGGTGCATCTTTTTAAGGGCATTATACACCATACTCTCATCAATATGAGTATATGATAAAGTAGGCATATCAAGTGCAGAAGGGCCACCACTAGAATAGCAGTCATTCAACAAAAAGTTCTGTTTAAAATTATTAGCTATCTGTTTTTTATCGCTAACACCATCCACGCAGACCGGAACTCCAACCCTTATGTTGCCAAGTTTTGATGTATGTTGCCAAAATTTAGAAAAGTTTTTGTCTATACATGCGTTACTTATCCGCTCCAATAAAATTTTATTTTCATTTTTCTGGCACCACTTTAAGCGACCTTTAAATACAGACCTACTTTGCTTCATCATATCATAGAGAAAACCAGAGCTGGGAGCCCCCGCCCCGATCCACCTTGATAAGTTTATTTTAGCTTCCACATACGCTGATTTTACTACATCATTCCAGCCCGGCGTGCCTTTACGTTTACGCGATGTCACTCCAAACCCTACTTGACTTACGTGGCTTTTAATAGCGGATGTATGAAGACTTTCGATAAATTTCTTATAAATTCTAACGAGAAAACCTTTGTGTGAGTCGCAAGTACAGCCATTGCAAGAAGAAATTAACCTCAGATAGTCCCAATTAAATTCTGATAAGAGATAGCTACACCACCATTCATACGCTTTAATCTCATCCCCACTTCTCTTACCCCAAGAAATAAGGTTCCTAGATTTAACGTGATTAACCACAATTCTCTCAACAGCAATTATGTTAAAATTAAATTCGAATGCGAGAGGCCAGTGGTCCGACCAAAATACATCATTTATTACATATACTCTTGATAACGCCGACCACGCGACCCGAGTTACGATGCAATGATCAAGCCAGCTCTTTGTGCCATGAGCATAACTAATGTATGTAAAAATATTTTCATAATCTTTTAAAAAATTAAAGTCTGCGCAAATCAAATCATTTTCTGAACAAAATTTTATTAATTCGTTGCTAAATAACGTGTTAATATTCGCATTATAGTCTCCTAAGGCAATAGCCACATTTACGAAATGATTTTCTAATAAACTTTTGATTATACATAAAATATTTGTAAATTCAGGTAAATTTTCAAGATTGTTTTGAGGCATATAAACAGAAAAATACATATGACAATTCCCATTAATATACGATTTTATAGCACAAATTCGTGAATCATTACAATTTACTAAGTCAACATTATTAAATAACGCAGTTCTCCACAAGAGAGCCACACCTCCATATGGTCTCCCTTTTAATATTCCGGATGAAGAATCGACCGCAGAGGTACCATGTGAAGAGAACTCGGTATGAATGGTTGACAAAAAAGATAGCTCATGGGGAAGCAGCCAGGTCTCTTGAAGAGCCACCACATCAAACTCTTTACACAGTTCTCTAACATGATCGACACATCTCTTAATTGACTGACAATTAAAACTAACGAACTTCATGTCCTACGGAATTACTTTGCCAGAAATGTCTAAACACTATGCCTACAGGCCAGAAGTCCTCATTCATAAAAATATGTTTTCTGTCAAAATTAATCCTTACCTTAAAAGAAGCAAAGTTAGTCACTTTAAAAGGTTCAATACGTTCAACACTTATCGCTTGTTCACCTTTACACTTAATATACTCCTCAAGCTTATCAGCAGTCGTTGAAACGTCTAAACGTGATACATATAAGCAAAGAGATCTCGGAGCAGCTCGGATAAGCGAATCTCCTAGTGGTTGCACGGCCGCCCTACCCTGCCTATTCCTATTTTTCTTTTTATAAGACACGGGCACAAACCCTTCGTCCTTATTTGTTGTTGTCAGATTAACCTCTTTTTGGCTATGTAATGGTGCAGACGTATTAATGTCGTTAGTTATCGTATCGTCACTCTCGCCCAACACTGTTACCGTACTCGTACTCGTAGTTGCAGGCGGACGTTCAATACGCATACGTACGTCCTCTCTCGACACACTTCTCTTTGCTACAAAAACCGAGGACGAGCGTGGAAGCGATTGCGATGCACTCTCAGCGCTCCTCCCACTCTCCCCTCCAAAGGTGCGTAGTAACACTGGGGATCGGTCGTTTCTTATTTGAGTTTCAATAGAAACAAAGCTACTATTTTTATCTTTACTACCTTCTTTTTCTAATTTATTATCACGAGTATGTTGTTGTTCTAAATCTTTACGTAGGTTCTCCAAATCTGATTGCGTAGCCAATACGTTTTTAATGTTCAATAATTCTTGTTTTAACAGAACTATGTCCTTTAAAAGACTGGTTACATCAACGTGATCAAATGTTACGGGTGGGAGCCTATTGAGGTTCTTCGCCACAAACACTGGAAGGCTAGAAGGCTCCGTTTCTTTAAGAATTTTTATGATATCCTGAAGAAGCCTTTTGTTTTTCCCCTCCCCTTTACGTGTCACTCGTCGAGTTATAGAAGAATCTAACAGAAGCGCCTTTGCACGATCAATTTCTTCCTCCGTAAAATTAGATTCGCATATTTGTAGTAAACTGACTTCATCAATCACGTCGATTTTACACTGAATAAAACAAAGTATCTCGTTTACCACTAAACGGCAACCACACAGATTTGACATTTTATATTAGCGAAGCGCATGAAAAATGCACACACGTCCGTACGCTAGCGATGCGCGAACTACTGTCAATCAATGTAATGTTATTGTTGATTTGAAAATTTCACCTCTCAGTGGGTCATGTGCTTCTGGTAGATTATCTTCTATAAGTCCATCAATTACAGCCTATTAAAGTCCACTGCTGAACGTAGACCTCCCCCATAGATTGCCTAATACAGGGGATATTTGTCATAGATATAATGTTACTGTTGATTTGAAAATTTCACCTCTCAGTGGGTCATGTGCTCTTGGTAGATTTCCTTCTATACGTCCATCAATTACAGCCTATTAAAGTCCACTGCTGAACATAGGCATCCCCCATAGATTGCATCATAGAGGGATATTTACCATAGTTGTAATGTTATTGTTGATTTGAAAATTTCACCTCTCAGTGGGTCATGCGCTCCTGGTAGATTATCTTCTATACGTCCATCAATTACAGCCTATTATAGTCCACTGCTGAACATAGGCCTCCCCCATAGATTGCATCATAGAGGGATATTTGCCATAGTTGTAATGTTACTGTTGATTTGAAAATTTCACCTCTCAGTGGGTCATGTGCTCCTGGTAGATTATTCTCTATATGTCCATCAATTACAGCCTATTAAAGTCCACTGCTGAACATAGGCCTCCCCCATAGATTGAATCATAGAGGGATATTTGCCATAGTTGTAATGTTACTGTTGATTTAAAAATTTCACCTCTCAGTGGGTCATGTGCTCCTGGTAGATTTCCTTCTATACATCCATCAATTACAGTCTATTAAAGTCCACTGCTGAACATAGGCCTCCCCCATAGATTGCATCATAGAGGGATATTTACCATAGTTGTAATGTTATTGTTGATTTGAAAATTTCACCTCTCAGTGGGTCATGCGCTCCTGGTAGATTATCTTCTATACGTCCATCAATTACAGCCTATTATAGTCCACTGCTGAACATAGGCCTCCCCCATAGATTGCATCATAGAGGGATATTTGCCATAGTTGTAATGTTACTGTTGATTTGAAAATTTCACCTCTCAGTGGGTCATGCGCTCCTGGTAGATTATCTTCTATACGTCCATCTATTACAGCCTATTATAGTCCACTGCTGAACATAGGCCTCCCCCATAGATTGCATCATAGAGGGATATTTACCATAGTTGTAATGTTACTGTTGATTTGAAAATTTCACCTCTCAGTGGGTCATATGCTCCTGGTAGATTATCTTCTATAAGTCCATCAATAACAGCCTATTATAGTCCACTGCTGAACATAGACCTCCCCCATAGATTGCCTCATACTGGGGATATTTGTCATAGATATAATGTTACTGTTGATTTGAAAATTTCACCTCTCAGTGGGTCATGTACTCCTGGTAGATTTCCTTCTATACATCCATCAATTACAGTCTATTAAAGTCCATTGCTGAACATAGGCCTCCCCCATAGATTGCATCATAGAGGGATATTTACCATAATTGTAATGTTATTGTTGATTTGAAAATTTCACCTCTCAGTGGGTCATGCGCTCCTGGTAGATTATCTTCTATACGTCCATCAATTACAGTCTATTAAAGTCCACTGCTGAACATAGGCCTCCCCCATAGATTGCCTCATACTGGGGATATTTGCCATAGTTGTAATGTTACTATTGATTTGAAAATTTCACCTCTCAGTGGGTCATGTGCTCCTGGTAGATTTCCTTCTATACATCCATCAATTACAGTCTATTAAAGTCCACTGCTGAACATAGGCCTCCCTCATAGATTGCATCATAGAGGGATATTTACCATAGTTGTAATGTTACTGTTGATTTGAAAATTTCACCTCTCAGTGGGTCATGCGCTCCTGGTAGATTATCTTCTATACGTCCATCAATTACAGCCTATTATAGTCCAATGCTGAACATAGGCCTCCCCCATAGATTGCATCATAGAGGGATATTTACCATAGTTGTAATGTTATTGTTGATTTGAAAATTTCACCTCTCAGTGGGTCATGCGCTCCTGGTAGATTATCTTCTATACGTCCATCAATTACAGCCTATTATAGTCCACTGCTGAACATAGGCCTCCCCCATAGATTGCATCATAGAGGGATATTTGCCATAGTTGTAATGTTACTGTTGATTTGAAAATTTCACCTCTCAGTGGGTCATGTGCTCCTGGTAGATTATTCTCTATATGTCCATCAATTACAGCCTATTAAAGTCAACTGCTGAACATAGGCCTCCCCCATAGATTGAATCATAGAGGGATATTTGCCATAGTTGTAATGTTACTGTTGATTTAAAAATTTCACCTCTCAGTGGGTCATGTGCTCCTGGTAGATTTCCTTCTATACATCCATCAATTACAGTCTATTAAAGTCCACTGCTGAACATAGGCCTCCCCCATAGATTGCATCATAGAGGGATATTTACCATAGTTGTAATGTTATTGTTGATTTGAAAATTTCACCTCTCAGTGGGTCATGCGCTCCTGGTAGATTATCTTCTATACGTCCATCAATTACAGCCTATTATAGTCCACTGCTGAACATAGGCCTCCCCCATAGATTGAATCATAGTGGGATATTTGCCATAGTTGAAATATTATTGTTGATTTGAAAATTTCACCTCTCAGTGGGTCATGTGCTCCTGGTAGATAATCTTCTATACGTCCATCAATTACATCCTATTAAAGTTCACTGTTGAACATAGGCCTCCATCATAGATTGCATCATAGAGGGATATTTGCCATAGTTGTAATGTAACTGTTGATTTGAAAATTTCACCTCTCAGTGGGTCATGTGCTTCTGGTAGGTTATCTTCTATACGTCCATCAATTACAGCCTATTAATGTCCACTGCTGAACATAGGCCTGCCCCATAGATTGCATCATAGAGGGATATTTGCCATAGTTGTAATGTTACCGTTGATTTGAAAATTACACCTCTCAGTGGGTCATGCGCTCCTGGTAGATAATCTTCTATACGTCCATCAATTACATCCTATTAAAGTCCACTGTTGAACATAGGCCTCCCCCATAGAATGCATCATAGAGGGATATTTGCCATAGTTGTAATGTTACTGTTGATTTGAAAATTTCACCTCTCAGTGGGTCATGTGCTTCTGGTAGGTTATCTTCTATACGTCCATCAATTACAGCCTATTAAAGTCCACTGCTGAACATAGGCCTGCCCCATAGATTGCATCATAGAGGGATATTTGCCATAGTTGTAATGTTACCGTTGATTTGAAAATTTCACCTCTCAGTGGGTCATGCGCTCCTAGTAGATTATCTTCTATACGTCCATCAATTACAGCCTATTAAAGTCCATTGCTGAACATAGGCCTCCCCCATAGATTGAATCATAGAGGGATATTTGCCATAGTTGAAATATTATTGTTGATTTGAAAATTTCACCTCTCAGTGGGTCATGTGCTTCTGGTAGGTTATCTTCTATACGACCATCAATTACAGCCTATTAAAGTCCACTGCTGAACATAGGCCTGCCCCATAGATTGCATCATAGAGGGATATTTGCCATAGTTGTAATATTACTGTTGATTTGAAAATTTCACCTCTCAGTGGATCATGTGCTCCTGGTAGATTATCTTCTATACGTCCATCAATTACAGCCTATTAAAGTCCATTGCTGAACATAGGCCTCCCCCATAAATTGAATCATAGAGGGATATTTGCCATAGTTGAAATATTATTGTTGATTTGAAAATTTCACCTCTCAGTGGGTCATGTGCTCCTGATAGATAATCTTCTATACGTCCATCAATTACATCCTATTAAAGTCCACTGTTGAACATAGGCCTCCCCCATAGATTGCATCATAGAGGGATATTTGCCATAGTTGTAATGTAACTGTTGATTTGAAAATTTCACCTCTCAGTGGGTCATGTGCTTCTGGTAGATTATCTTTTATACGTCCATCAATTACAGCCTATTAAAGTCCACTGCTGAACATAGGCCTGCCCCATAGATTGCATCATAGAGGGATATTTGCCATAGTTGTAATGTTACCGTTGATTTGAAAATTTCACCTCTCAGTGGGTCATGCGCTCCTGGTAGATTATCTTCTATACGTCCATCAATTACAGCCTATTAAAGTCCACTGCTGAACATAGGCCTGCCCCATAGATTGCATCATAGAGGGATATTTGCCATAGTTGTAATGTAACTGTTGATTTGAAAATTTCTCCTCTCAGTGGGTCATGTGCTCCTGGTAGATAATCTTCTATACGTCCATCAATTACAGCCTATTAAAGTCCACTGCTGAACATAGGCCTCCCCCATAGATTGCATCATAGAGGGATATTTGCCATAGTTGTAATGTTACTGTTGATTTGAAAATTTCACCTCTCAGTGGGTCATGTGCTCCTGGTAGATTATCTTCTATACGTCCATCAATTACAGCCTATTAAAGTCCACTGCTGAACGTAGGCCTCCCCCATAGATTGCATCATAGAGGGATATTTTCCATAGTTGTATTGTTACTGTTGATTTGAAAATTTCACCTCTCAGTGGGTCATGTGCTTCTGGTAGGTTATCTTCTATACGCCCATCAATTACAGCCTATTAAAGTCCACTGCTGAACATAGGCCTGCCCCAAAGATTGCATCATAGAGGGATATTTGCCATAGTTGTAATGTTACTGTTGATTTGAAAATTTTACCTCTCAGTGGGTCATGCGCTCCTGGTAGATTATCTTCTATACGTCCATCAATTACAGCCTATTAAAGTCCACTGCTGAACATAGGCCTCCCCCATAGATTGCATCATAGAGGGATATTTGCAATAGTTGTAATGTTACTGTTGATTTGAAAATTTTACCTCTCAGTGGGTCATGCGCTCCTGGTAGATTATCTTCTATACGTCCATCAATTACAGCCTATTAAAGTCCACTGCTGAACATAGGCCTCCCCCATAGATTGCATCATAGAGGGATATTTGCAATAGTTGTAATGTTACTGTTGATTTGAAAATTTCACCTCTCAGTGGGTCATGTGCTCCTGGTAGATTATCTTCTATACATCCATCAATTACAGTCTATTAAAGTCCACTGCTGAACATAGGCCTCCCCCATAGATTGCATCATACAGGGATATTTGCCATAGTTGTAATGTTACTGTTGATTTGAATATTTCACCTCTCAGTGGGTCATGTGCTTCTGGTAGATTATCTTCTATAAGTCCATCAATTACAGCCTATTGAAGTCCACTGCTGAACATAGACCTCCCCCATAGATTGCCTCATACAGGGGATATTTTTCATAGATATAATGTTACTGTTTATTTGAAAATTTCACCTCTCAGTGGGTCATGTGCTCTTGGTAGATTTCCTTCTATACGTCCATCAATTACAGCCTATTAAAGTCCACTGCTGAACATAGGCCTCCCCCATAGATTGCATCATAGAGGGATATTTACCATAGTTGTAATGTTATTGTTGATTTGAAAATTTCACCTCTCAGTGGGTCATGCGCTCCTGGTAGATTATCTTCTATAATTCCATCAATTACAGCCTA
Organism: Parnassius mnemosyne; assembly: GCA_963668995.1. NCBI lineage: Eukaryota > Metazoa > Arthropoda > Insecta > Lepidoptera > Papilionidae > Parnassius > Parnassius mnemosyne. The sequence continues at coordinate 3,616,157 of CAVLGL010000096.1, read as the reverse complement.
TTAAAGTCCACTGCTGAACATAGACCTCCCCCATAGATTGCCTCATACTGGGGATATTTGTCATAGATATAATGTTACTGTTGATTTGAAAATTTCACCTCTCAGTGGGTCATGCGCTCCTGGTAGATTATCTTCTATACGTCCATCAATTACAGCCTATTATAGTCCACTGCTGAACATAGGCCTCCCCCATAGATTGCATCCTAGAGGGATATTTGCCATAGTTGTAATGTTACTGTTGATTTGAAAATTTCACCTCTCAGTGGGTCATGTGCTCCTGGTAGATTTCCTTCTATACATCCATCAATTACAGTCTAATAAAGTCCATTGCTGAACATAGGCCTCCCCCATAGATTGAATCATAGAGGGATATTTGCCATAGTTGAAATATTATTGTTGATTTGAAAATTTCACCTCTCAGTGGGTCATGTGCTCCTGGTAGATAATCTTCTATACGTCCATCAATTACATCCTATTAAAGTCCACTGTTGAACATAGGCCTCCCCCATAGATTGCATCATAGAGGGATATTTGCCATAGTTGTAATGTAACTGTTGATTTGAAAATTTCACCTCTCAGTGGGTCATGTGCTTCTGGTAGGTTATCTTCTATACGTCCATCAATGACAGCCTATTAAAGTCCACTGCTGAACATAGGCCTGCCCCATAGATTGCATCATAGAGGGATATTTGCCATAGTTGTAATGTTACCGTTGATTTGAAAATTACACCTCTCAGTGGGTCATGCGCTCCTGGTAGATAATCTTCTATACGTCCATCAATTACATCCTATTAAAGTCCACTGTTGAACATAGGCCTCCCCCATAGATTGCATCATAGAGGGATATTTGCCATAGTTGTAATGTTACTGTTGATTTGAAAATTTCACCCCTCAGTGGGTCATGTGCTTCTGGTAGGTTATCTTCTATACGTCCATCAATTACAGCCTATTAAAGTCCACTGCTGAACATAGGCCTGCCCCATAGATTGCATCATAGAGGGATATTTACCATAGTTGTCATGTTATTGTTGATTTGAAAATTTCACCTCTCAGTGGGTCATGTGCTTCTGGTAGGTTATCTTCTATACGACCATCAATTACAGCCTATTAAAGTCCACTGCTGAACATAGGCCTGCCCCATAGATTGCATCATAGAGGGATATTTGCCATAGTTGTAATGTTACTGTTGATTTGAAAATTTCACCTCTCAGTGGATCATGTGCTCCTGGTAGATTATCTTCTATACGTCCATCAATTACAGCCTATTAAAGTCCATTGCTGAACATAGGCCTCCCCCATAGATTGAATCATAGAGGGATATTTGCCATAGTTGAAATATTATTGTTGATTTGAAAATTTCACCTCTCAGTGGGTCATGTGCTCCTGGTAGATAATCTTCTATACGTCCATCAATTACATCCTATTAAAGTCCACTGTTGAACATAGGCCTCCCCCATAGATTGCATCATAGAGGGATATTTGCCATGATTGTAATGTAACTGTTGATTTGAAAATTTCACCTCTCAGTGGGTCATGTGCTTCTGGTAGATTATCTTTTATACGTCCATCAATTACAGCCTATTAAAGTCCACTGCTGAACATAGGCCTGCCCCATAGATTGCATCATAGAGGGATATTTGCCATAGTTGTAATGTTACCGTTGATTTGAAAATTTCACCTCTCAGTGGGTCATGCGCTCCTGGTAGATTATCTTCTATACGTCCATCAATTACAGCCTATTAAAGTCCACTGCTGAACATAGGCCTGCCCCATAGATTGCATCATAGAGGGATATTTGCCATAGTTGTAATGTAACTGTTGATTTGAAAATTTCACCTCTCAGTGGGTCATGTGCTCCTGGTAGATAATCTTCTATACGTCCATCAATTACAGCCTATTAAAGTCCACTGTTGAACATAGGCCTCCCCCATAGATTGCATCATAGAGGGATATTTGCCATAGTTGTAATGTTACTGTTGATTTGAAAATTTCACCTCTCAGTGGGTCATGTGCTCCTGGTAGATTATCTTCTATACGTCCATCAATTACAGCCTATTATAGTCCACTGCTGAACATAGGCCTCCCCCATAGATTGCATCCTAGAGGGATATTTGCCATAGTTGTAATGTTACTGTTGATTTGAAAATTTCACCTCTCAGTGGGTCATGTGCTCCTGGTAGATTTCCTTCTATACATCCATCAATTACAGTCTAATAAAGTCCATTGCTGAACATAGGCCTCCCCCATAGATTGAATCATAGAGGGATATTTACCATAGTTGTAATGTTATTGTTGATTTGAAAATTTCACCTCTCAGTGGGTCATGCGCTCCTGGTAGATTATCTTCTATAATTCCATCAATTACAGCCTATTAAAGTCCACTGCTGAACATAGACCTCCCCCATAGATTGCCTCATACTGGGGATATTTGTCATAGATATAATGTTACTGTTGATTTGAAAATTTCACCTCTCAGTGGGTCATGCGCTCCTGGTAGATTATCTTCTATACGTCCATCAATTACAGCCTATTAAAGTCCACTGCTGAACATAGGCCTGCCCCATAGATTGCATCATAGAGGGATATTTGCCATAGTTGTAATGTAACTGTTGATTTGAAAATTTCACCTCTCAGTGGGTCATGTGCTCCTGGTAGATAATCTTCTATACGTCCATCAATTACAGCCTATTAAAGTCCACTGTTGAACATAGGCCTCCCCCATAGATTGCATCATAGAGGGATATTTGCCATAGTTGTAATGTTACTGTTGATTTGAAAATTTCACCTCTCAGTGGGTCATGTGCTCCTGGTAGATTATCTTCTATACGTCCATCAATTACAGCCTATTATAGTCCACTGCTGAACATAGGCCTCCCCCATAGATTGCATCCTAGAGGGATATTTGCCATAGTTGTAATGTTACTGTTGATTTGAAAATTTCACCTCTCAGTGGGTCATGTGCTCCTGGTAGATTTCCTTCTATACATCCATCAATTACAGTCTAATAAAGTCCATTGCTGAACATAGGCCTCCCCCATAGATTGAATCATAGAGGGATATTTACCATAGTTGTAATGTTATTGTTGATTTGAAAATTTCACCTCTCAGTGGGTCATGCGCTCCTGGTAGATTATCTTCTATAATTCCATCAATTACAGCCTATTAAAGTCCACTGCTGAACATAGACCTCCCCCATAGATTGCCTCATACTGGGGATATTTGTCATAGATATAATGTTACTGTTGATTTGAAAATTTCACCTCTCAGTGGGTCATGCGCTCCTGGTAGATTATCTTCTATACGTCCATCAATTACAGCCTATTAAAGTCCACTGCTGAACATAGGCCTGCCCCATAGATTGCATCATAGAGGGATATTTGCCATAGTTGTAATGTAACTGTTGATTTGAAAATTTCACCTCTCAGTGGGTCATGTGCTCCTGGTAGATAATCTTCTATACGTCCATCAATTACAGCCTATTAAAGTCCACTGTTGAACATAGGCCTCCCCCATAGATTGCATCATAGAGGGATATTTGCCATAGTTGTAATGTTACTGTTGATTTGAAAATTTCACCTCTCAGTGGGTCATGTGCTCCTGGTAGATAATCTTCTATACGTCCATCAATTACAGCCTATTAAAGTCCACTGTTGAACATAGGCCTCCCCCATAGATTGCATCATAGAGGGATATTTGCCATAGTTGTATTGTTACTGTTGATTTGAAAATTTCACCTCTCAGTGGGTCATGTGCTTCTGGTAGGTTATCTTCTATACGACCATCAATTACAGCCTATTAAAGTCCACTGCTGAACATAGGCCTGCCCCAAAGATTGCATCATAGAGGGATATTTGCCATAGTTGTAATGTTACTGTTGATTTGAAAATTTTACCTCTCAGTGGGTCATGCGCTCCTGGTAGATTATCTTCTATACGTCCATTAATTACAGCCTATTAAAGTCCACTGCTGAACATAGGCCTCCCCCATAGATTGCATCATAGAGGGATATTTGCAATAGTTGTAATGTTACTGTTGATTTGAAAATTTTACCTCTCAGTGGGTCATGCGCTCCTGGTAGATTATCTTCTATACGTCCATCAATTACAGCCTATTAAAGTCCACTGCTGAACATAGGCCTCCCCCATAGATTGCATCATAGAGGGATATTTGCAATAGTTGTAATGTTACTGTTGATTTGAAAATTTCACCTCTCAGTGGGTCATGTGCTCCTGGTAGATTATCTTCTATACATCCATCAATTACAGTCTATTAAAGTCCACTGCTGAACATAGGCCTCCCCCATAGATTGCATCATACAGGGATATTTGCCATAGTTGTAATGTTACTGTTGATTTGAAAATTTCACCTCTCAGTGGGTCATGTACTTCTGGTAGATTATCTTCTATAAGTCCATCAATTACAGCCTATTAAAGTCCACTGCTGAACATAGACCTCCCCCATAGATTGCCTCATACAGGGGATATTTTTCATAGATATAATGTTACTGTTGATTTGAAAATTTCACCTCTCAGTGGGTCATGTGCTCTTGGTAGATTTCCTTCTATACGTCCATCAATTACAGCCTATTAAAGTCCACTGCTGAACATAGGCCTCCCCCATAGATTGCATCATAGAGGGATATTTACCATAGTTGTAATGTTATTGTTGATTTGAAAATTTCACCTCTCAGTGGGTCATGCGCTCCTGGTAGATTATCTTCTATACGTCCATCAATTACAGCCTATTATAGTCCACTGCTGAACATAGGCCTCCCCCATAGATTGCATCAGAGAGGGATATTTGCCATAGTTGTAATGTTACTGTTGATTTGAAAATTTCACCTCTCAGTGGGTCATGTGCTCCTGGTAGATTATCTTCTATATGTCCATCAATTACAGCCTATTAAAGTCCACTGCTGAACATAGGCCTCCCCCATAGATTGAATCATAGAGGGATATTTGCCATAGTTGTAATGTTACTGTTGATTTGAAAATTTCACCTCTCAGTGGGTCATGTGCTCCTGGTAGATTATCTTCTATACGTCCATCAATTACAGCCTATTAAAGTCCATTGCTGAACATAGGCCTCCCCCATAGATTGAATCATAGAGGGATATTTGCCATAGTTGAAATATTATTGTTGATTTGAAAATTTCACCTCTCAGTGGGTCATGTGCTCCTGGTAGATAATCTTCTAAACGTCCATCAATTACATCCTATTAAAGTCCACTGTTGAACATAGGCCTCCGCCATAGATTGCATCATAGAGGGATATTTGCCATAGTTGTAATGTTACTGTTGATTTGAAAATTTCACCTCTCAGTGGGTCATGTGCTCCTGGTAGATTATCTTCTAAACGTCCATCAATTACAGCCTATTAAAGTCCACTGCTGAACATAGGCCTCCCCCATAGATTGCATCATAGAGGGATATTTGCAATAGTTGTAATGTTACTGTTGATTTGAAAATTTCACCTCTCAGTGAGTCATGTGCTCCTGGTAGATTGTCTTCTATACATCCATCAATTACAGTCTATTAAAGTCCACTGCAGAACATAGGCCTCCCCCATAGATTGCATCATAGAGGGATATTTATCATTGTTGTCATGTTATTGTTGATTTGAAAATTTCACCTCTCAGTGGGTCATGCGCTCCTGGTAGATTATCTTCTATACGTCCATCAATTACAGCCTATTATAGTCCACTGCTGAACATAGGCCTCCCCCATAGATTGCATCATACAGGGATATTTGCCATAGTTGTAATGTTACTGTTGATTTGAAAATTTCACCTCTCAGTGGGTCATGTGCTTCTGGTAGATTATCTTCTATAAGTCCATCAATTACAGCCTATTAAAGTCCACTGCTGAACATAGACCTCCCCCATAGATTGCCTCATACAGGGGATATTTTTCATAGATATAATGTTACTGTTGATTTGAAAATTTCACCTCTCAGTGGGTCATGTGCTCTTGGTAGATTTCCTTCTATACGTCCATCAATTACAGCCTATTAAAGTCCACTGCTGAACATAGGCCTCCCCCATAGATTGCATCATAGAGGGATATTTACCATAGTTGTAATGTTTTTGTTGATTTGAAAATTTCACCTCTCAGTGGGTCATGCGCTCCTGGTAGATTATCTTCTATACGTCCATCAATTACAGCCTATTATAGTCCACTGCTGAACATAGGCCTCCCCCATAGATTGCATCATAAAGGGATATTTGCCATAGTTGTAATGTTACTGTTGATTTGAAAATTTCACCTCTCAGTGGGTCATGTGCTCCTGGTACATTATCTTCTATATGTCCATCAATTACAGCCTATTAAAGTCCACTGCTGAACATAGGCCTCCCCCATAGATTGAATCATAGAGGGATATTTGCCATAGTTGTATTGTTACTGTTGATTTAAAAATTTCACCTCTCAGTGGGTCATGTGCTCCTGGTAGATTTCCTTCTATACATCCATCAATTACAGTCTATTAAAGTCCACTGCTGAACATAGGCCTCCCCCATAGATTGCATCATAGAGGGATATTTACCATAGTTGTAATGTTATTGTTGATTTGAAAATTTCACCTCTCAGTGGGTCATGCGCTCCTGGTAGATTATCTTCTATACGTCCATCAATTACAGCCTATTATAGTCCACTGCTGAACATAGGCCTCCCCCATAGATTGCATCATAGAGGGATATTTGCCATAGTTGTAATGTTACTGTTGATTTGAAAATTTCACCTCTCAGTGGGTCATGCGCTCCTGGTAGATTATCTTCTATATGTCCATCAATTACAGCCTATTATAGTCCACTGCTGAACATAGGCCTCCCCCATAGATTGCATCATAGAGGGATATTTGCCATAGTTGTAATGTTACTGTTGATTATAAAATTTCACCTCTCAGTGGGTCATGTGCTTCTGGTAGATTATCTTCTATAAGTCCATCAATTACAGCCTATTAAAGTCCACTGCTGAACATAGACCTCCCCCATAGATTGCATCATAGAGGGATCTTTGCCATAGTTGTAATGTTACTGTTGATTTGAAAATTTCACCTCTCAGTGGGTCATGTGCTCCTGGTAGATTATTCTCTATATGTCCATCAATTACAGCCTATTAAAGTCCACTGCTCAGTGGGTCATGTGCTCCTGGTAGATTTCCTTCTATACATCCATCAATTACAGTCTATTAAAGTCCATTGCTGAACATAGGCCTCCCCCATAGATTGCATCATAGAGGGATATTTACCATAGTTGTAATGTTATTGTTGATTTGAAAATTTCACCTCTCAGTGGGTCATGTGCTCCTGGTAGATTATCTTCTATACGTCCATCAATTACAGCCTATTATAGTCCACTGCTGAACATAGGCCTCCCCCATATATTGCATCATAGAGGGATATTTGCCATAGTTGTAATGTTACTGTTGATTTGAAAATTTCACCTCTCAGTGGGTCATGTGCTTCTGGTAGATTATCTTCTATAAGTCCATCAATTACAGCCTATGAAAGTCCACTGCTGAACATAGACCTCCCCCATAGATTGCCTCATACCGGGGATATTTGACATTGTTGTAATGTTACTGTTGATTTGAAAATTTCACCTCTCAGTGGGTCATGTGCTTCTGGTAGATTATCTTCTATAAGTCCATCAATTACAGCCTATTAAAGTCCACTGCTGAACATAGGCCTCGCCCATAGATTGCATCATACTGGGGATATTTGCCATTGTTGTAATGTTACTGTTGGTTAGAAAATTTCACCTCTTAGTGGGTCATGTGCTCCTGGTAGATTATCTTCTATACGTCCATCAATTCATCATTATCATCATTACAGCCCTTCACAAGTCCACTGCTGAACATAGGCCTCCCCCAAAGAATGCCACAAAACACGGTCCTGAGCCACCTGCATCCATCGACTTCCTGCATGTCTTACCAGGTCGTCACTCCATCTCGTGGGGGGACGCCCTACACTTCGCCTACCGGTACGAGGCTGCTACTCGAGAACCTTTCTTCCCCATCGGTTGTCGGTTCTTCGAGCTATATGGCCGGCCCACTGCCACTTCAGCTTACTAATCCGTTGGGCTATGTCGGTCACTCTGGTTCTACTGCGGATATCCTCATTCCTAAGTTTATCACGCAGAGAAACTCCGAGCATAGCCCTCTCCATAGCTCGCTGAGCGACCTTGAGCTTCCTCATACGGCCAGCAGTGAAGGACCACGTCTCAGTTCCGTAAGTCATCACTGGCAACACGCACTGGTTGTACAATTTCGTTTTAAGGTTTTGAGGTATGTCTGACGAGAAGATGTGTCGTAGCTTCCCGAACGCTGCCCAGCCGAGTTGAATCCGTCGATTGACCTCTCGGTCGAAGTTGGACTTACCCAGTCGGACTATTTGTCCCAGGTAAACATACTCGTCAACAACTTCGAGCTTAGTGTTCCCAACAACTACCGGCATAGGTGTGACATGGACATTAAACATGATCTTAGTTTTGTCCATGTTCATCTTAAGACCTATCCGTTGGGAAACACTATTGAGGTCATTGAGCATAGTGCTTAGGTCCTCCAGCGATTCTGCCATAAGGACTATATCGTCGGCAAATCGAAGGTGAGTGATGTACTCGCCATTGATGTTGATACCGTATCCTTTCCAGTCCAGAAGCTTGAAAACGTCTTCCAATGCAGCGGTGAAGAGTTTCGGGGATATGACGTCACCCTGTCTTACATCTCTCTGCAATTGGATAGGTTTCGTACTCTGGTTCTGTACTCGGATAGCCATCGTAGCCCTACTGTACAAGCACTTCAACACTTCGATATACCGACAGTCAACTTGGCACCGCTGAAGGGACTGCAGCACCGCCCAAATTTCGACGGAATCAAAGGCTTTCTCATAGTCCACATACGCCAGACATAGTGGCAAATTGTACTCTTCGGACTTCTGTACAAATTGCCGAAGTGTATGTATGTGGTCTATGGTGCTAAAGCCCTTTCGGAAACCGGCTTGTTCGGGAGGCTGGAAGTCGTCAAGTCTGCGCGCGAGACGATTTGTAATGACTCTCGAAAACAGCACGTAGACGCGGCTCAGAAGGGAAATCGGTCTGTAGTTCTTCAAGAGAGCGTTGTCACCTTTCTTGAAGAATAAGACCACCGCACTTCTGCTCCACGCCTCCGGTGTAATGCCACCATGGAGGACGGAATTAAAGAGCCTCTGAAGGACTTCAAGTACCGGTCTTCCACCCGCTTTCAGAAGCTCCGCTGTAATTCCATCCTCGCCTGGGGCCTTACCGTTTTTAAGGTGCTGGAGAGCCATCCTAATCTCGCTCAGACTGACATCCGGGATATCTTCGGAATAGTGTCGGATGAGACTCGCTCTTGGATCGTTACTCACACTTGCGTGTGGCTCCAACGATGATGTGTACAGCTGCCCATAGAACCTCTCAATCTCACTCAAAATCTCAGGTGTCCCGGAAACGATGCTGCCACATTCTGTCTTTAGCTTTGACAGTTGGCTCTTTCTGGCAGACAGATCTCTGGCAAAGACTTTGGAGCCTTGGTTCCGCTCGATCGCTTCTTCAATACGAGCTGTATTGAAGTTGCGTAAGTCCCGCCGCATGCATTTGGAGATCTGTCTGTTCAGATGCCTGTATGCTGTCAAGTCTGTTGAAGAATGTAGCTTCATCTCCCGTCTAACAGCCATGAGATTAAGAGTGTGATCGGAGAGTTTTTGTGTTCTTCTGCGGCGGGTCTTGCAGAACTTAGCTCCAACCGCATGGACAGTTTCCACGAGCTTGTCATTCATATCGTCCACTTCATTGCAGTCTTCCAGGCACTGAAAACGGTTTTGTAACTCGAGCTGAAAGGTTTCGGGACTTTGGAACAGAGCACGAGGGGGACGGAGCGTTGACTTCATTAGACGAGACCTCTCCAACTTAACGTTTAGGTTCAGTGTGCCTCTAACCATTCGGTGATCGCTACCAGTTTTCACCCTAGCGATCACGGAGACATCACTGAACAGTTGTCGTCTGGTCGTCATAATGAAGTCAATCTCATTTTTTGTGGAACCGTCGGGGCTCGACCAGGTCCACTTCTTGTGGGGCCGCTTCTGGAAGATAGAGTTCATCATAAAGAGTCCCTCTTTTTTCATGAAGTCGGCCAGCTGCTGGCCCCTTGGGTTCCGTTGCCCTATTCCAAATTTCCCTACTTTCAGCTCACCGTTATCTCTTGTGCCTAGTTTTGCATTGAAGTCTCCCATTAACACCGTATATTGGGTTTTGGAGGAATGCATGGCTCTAGAGATATCCTCATACATTTCCTCCACCTCCTCATCGGGGTGTGCCGAGGTTGGTGCGTAAACCTGTATGACCTTCAGCGAATACCGTTTGGTGATTCTGAGTATAAGGTACGCAACACTCGTCGACACACTCCCGATTTTTACAACGTTGTTAACGAGAGACTTGTGGACGATAAATCCGACACCTCCTTGGGACAGATGGTCGCCCTCCCGGTGATAGAGCAAGTTGCCGGATTCGAGGATTACCGTGTCCTCCCCCTCTCTTCGGACTTCGGATAATCCTATAATATGCCAGCGCAACTTGTCTATCTCTTCTTCCAGCTCCACGATCTTCTCGTCAGTCCTCAGGGTGCGTGCGTTTTATGTTGCCAGGTCGAGTCGTCTTAGGTGGCAACCGAACCTCCACCGGAGATTCTTAGCACCCCCTGCCCCGCCGTTACCATGGTCGCCACCGTAGCCAGGAATAGCGGGGCCGCCGGGGACTGGGGGCCGTTTTTTTGTTGCTCTCATCATTGGGGGGTATTTGCCATAGTTGCCACGCTTGGCGAGCGGGTTGGCAACCGCAGTTTTTTTATTGTAATTTGGCTATTATCAGGAAGATGCTGCTGCCCATCTCCTGGCTGTTTCCCTTTGTCGCCTTTTACGACACCCACGGGAGGATATGGGGTAGTGGATATTCTTGACCGCCACTACACGGCTAATATAATGTTACTGTTGATTTGAAAATTTCACCTCTCAGTGGTTCATGTGCTTCTGTTAGATTAACTTCTATACATCCATCAATTACAGCCTATTAAAGTCCACTGCTGAACATAGGCCTCCCCCATAGATTGCATCATAGAGGGATATTTACCATAGTTGTCATGTTATTGTTGATTTAAAAATTTCACCTCTCAGTGGGTCATGCGCTCCTGGTAGATTATCTTCTATACGTCCATCAATTACAGCCTATTATAGTCCACTGCTGAACATAGGCCTCCCCCATAGATTGCATCATACAGGGATATTTGCCATAGTTGTAATGTAACTGTTGATTTGAAAATTTCACCTCTCAGTGGGTCATGTGCTTCTGGTAGATTATCTTCTATAAGTCCATCAATTACAGCCTATTAAAGTCCACTGCTGAACATAGACCTCCCCCATAGATTGCCTCATACAGGGGATATTTTTCATAGATATAATGTTACTGTTGATTTGAAAATTTCACCTCTCAGTGGGTCATGTGCTCTTGGTAGATTTCCTTCTATACGTCCATCAATTACAGCCTATTAAAGTCCACTGCTGAACATAGGCCTCCCCCATAGATTGCATCATAGAGGGATATTTACCATAGTTGTAATTTTATTGTTGATTTGAAAATTTCACCTCTCAGTGGGTCATGCGCTCCTGGTAGATTATCTTCTATACATCCATCAATTACAGCCTATTATAGTCCACTGCTGAACATAGGCCTCCCCCATAGATTGCATCATAGAGGGATATTTGCCATAGTTGTAATGTTACTGTTGATTTGAAAATTTCACCTCTCAGTGGGTCATGTGCTCCTGGTAGATTATCTTCTATATGTCCATCAATTACAGCCTATTAAAGTCCACTGCTGAACATAGGCCTCCCCCATAGATTGAATCATAGAGGGATATTTGCCATAGTTGTAATGTTACTGTTGATTTAAAAATTTCACCTCTCAGTGGGTCATGTGCTCCTGGTAGATTATCTTCTATACGTCCATCAATTACAGCCTATTAAAGTCCATTGCTGAACATAGGCCTCCCCCATAGATTGAATCATAGAGGGATATTTGCCATAGTTGAAATATTATTGTTGATTTGAAAATTTCACCTCTCAGTGGGTCATGTGCTCCTGGTAGATAATCTTCTATACGTCCATCAATTACATCCTATTAAAGTCCACTGTTGAACATAGTCCTCCCCCATAGATTGCATCATAGAGGGATATTTGCCATAGTTGTAATGTAACTGTTGATTTGAAAATTTCACCTCTCAGTGGGTCATGTGCTCTGGTAGGTTATCTTCTATACGTCCATCAATTACAGCCTATTAAAGACCACTGCTGAACATAGGCCTGCCCCATAGATTGCATCATAGAGGGATATTTGCCATAGTTGTAATGTTACCGTTGATTTGAAAATTTCACCTCTCAGTGGGTCATGCGCTCCTGGTAGATAATCTTCTATACGTCCATCAATTACAGCCTATTATAGTCCACTGCTGAACATAGGCCTGCCCCATAGATTGCATCATAGAGGGATATTTGCCATAGTTGTAATGTTACTGTTGATTTGAAAATTTCACCTCTCAGTGGGTCATGTGCTCCTGGTAGATTATCTTCTATACGTCCATCAATTACAGCCTATTAAAGTCCACTGCTGAACATAGGCCTCCCCCATAGATTGAATCATAGAGGGATATTTGCCATAGTTGTAATGTTACTGTTGATTTGAAAATTTCACCTCTCAGTGGGTCATGTGCTCCTGGTAGATTATCTTCTATACGTCCATCAATTACAGCCTATTAAAGTCCAGTGCTGAACATAGGTCTCCCCCATAGATTGCATCATAGAGGGATAATTGCCATAGTTGTATTGTTACTGTTGATTTGAAAATTTCACCTCTCAGTGGGTCATGTGCTTCTGGTAGGTTATCTTCTATACGACCATCAATTACAGCCTATTAAAGTCCACTGCTGAACATAGGCCTCCCCCATAGATTGCATCATAGAGGGATATTTGTCATAGTTGTAATATTACTGTTGATTTGAAAATTTTACCTCTCAGTGGGTCATGTGCTCCTGGTAGATTATCTTCTATACATGCATCCATTACAGCCTATAAAAGTCTACTGCTGAACATAGGCCTCCCCTATAGATTGCCTCATACTGGGGATATTTGCCATAGTTGTAATGTTATTGTTGATTTGAAAATTTCACCTCTCAGTGGGTCATGTGCTCCTGGTAGATTATCTTTTATACGTCCATCAATTACAGCCTATTAAAGTCCACTGCTGAACATAGGTCTCCCCCATAGATTGCATCATAGAGGGATATTTGCCATAGTTGTATTGTTACTGTTGATTTGAAAATTTCACCTCTCAGTGGGTCATGTGCTTCTGGTAGGTTATCTTCTATACGACCATCAATTACAGCCTATTAAAGTCCACTGCTGAACATAGGCCTGCCCCATAGATTGCATCATATAGGGATATTTGCCATAGTTGTAATGTTACTGTTGATTTGAAAATTTCACCTCTCAGTGGGTCATGCGCTCCTGGTAGATTATCTTCTATACGTCCATCAATTACAGCCTATTAAAGTCCACTGCTGAACATAGGCCTCCCCCATAGATTGCATCATAGAGGGATATTTGCAATAGTTGTAATGTTACTGTTGATTTGAAAATTTCACCTCTCAGTGGGTCATGTGCTCCTGGTAGATTATCTTCTATACATCCATCAATTACAGCCTATTAAAGTCCACTGCTGAACAAAGGCCTCCCCCATAGATTGCATCATAGAGGGATATTTACCATTGTTGTCATGTTATTGTTGATTTGAAAATTTCACCTCTCAGTGGGTCATGCGCTCCTGGTAGATTATCTTTTATACGTCCATCAATTACAGCCTATTATAGTCCACTGCTGAACATAGGCCTCCCCCATAGATTGAATCATAGAGGGATATTTGCCATAGTTGAAATATTATTGTTGATTTGAAAATTTCACCTCTCAGTGGGTCATGTGCTCCTGGTAGATAATCTTCTATACGTCCATCAATTACATCCTATTAAAGTCCACTGTTGAACATAGTCCTCCCCCATAGATTGCATCATAGAGGGATATTTGCCATAGTTGTAATGTAACTGTTGATTTGAAAATTTCACCTCTCAGTGGGTCATGTGCTCTGGTAGGTTATCTTCTATACTTCCATCAATTACAGCCTATTAAAGTCCACTGCTGAACATAGGCCTGCCCCATAGATTGCATCATAGAGGGATATTTGCCATAGTTGTAATGTTACCGTTGATTTGAAAATTTCACCTCTCAGTGGGTCATGCGCTCCTGGTAGATAATCTTCTATACGTCCATCAATTACAGCCTATTAAAGTCCACTGCTGAACATAGGCCTGCCCCATAGATTGCATCATAGAGGGATATTTGCCATAGTTGTAATGTTACTGTTGATTTGAAAATTTCACCTCTCAGTGGGTCATGTGCTCCTGGTAGATTATCTTCTATACGTCCATCAATTACAGCCTATTAAAGTCCACTGCTGAACATAGGCCTCCCCCATAGATTGAATCATAGAGGGATATTTGCCATAGTTGTAATGTTACTGTTGATATGAAAATTTCACCTCTCAGTTGGTCATGTGCTTCTGGTAGGTTATCTTCTATACGACCATCAATTACAGCCTATTAAAGTCCACTGCTGAACATAGGCCTGCCCCATAGATTGCATCATAGAGGGATATTTGCCATAGTTGTAATGTTACTGTTGATTTGAAAATGTCACCTCTCAGTGGGTCATGTGCTCCTGGTAGATTTCCTTCTATACATCCATCAATTACAGTCTATTAAAGTCCACTGCTGAACATAGGCCTCCCCCATAGATTGCATCATAGAGGGATATTTACCATAGTTGTAATGTTATTGTTGATTTGAAAATTTCACCTCTCAGTGGGTCATGTGCTCCTGGTAGATTATCTTCTATACGTCCATCAATTACAGCCTATTAAAGTCCACTGCTGAACATAGGTCTCCCCCATAGATTGCATCATAGAGGGATATTTGCCATAGTTGTATTGTTACTGTTGATTTGAAAATTTCACCTCTCAGTGGGTCATGTGCTTCTGGTAGGTTATCTTCTATACGACCATCAATTACAGCCTATTAAAGTCCACTGCTGAACATAGGCCTGCCCCATAGATTGCATCATAGAGGGATATTTGCCATAGTTGTAATGTTACTGTTGATTTGAAAATTTCACCTCTCAGTGGGTCATGCGCTCCTGGTAGATTATCTTCTATACGTCCATCTATTACAGCCTATTAAAGTCCACTGCTGAACATAGGTCTCCCCCATAGATTGCATCATAGAGGGATATTTGCCATAGTTGTAATGTTACTGTTGATTTGAAAATTTCACCTCTCAGTGGGTCATGCGCTCCTGGTAGATAATCTTCTATACGTCCATCAATTACAGCCTATTAAAGTCCACTGCTGAACATAGGCCTGCCCCATAGATTGCATCATAGAGGGATATTTGCCATAGTTGTAATGTTACTGTTGATTTGAAAATTTCACCTCTCAGTGGGTCATGTGCTCCTGGTAGATTATCTTCTATACGTCCATCAATTACAGCCTATTAAAGTCCACTGCTGAACATAGGCCTCCCCCATAGATTGAATCATAGAGGGATATTTGCCATAGTTGTAATGTTACTGTTGATTTGAAAATTTCACCTCTCAGTGGGTCATGTGCTCCTGATAGATTATCTTCTATACGTCCATCAATTACAGCCTATTAAAGTCCACTGCTGAACATAGGTCTCCCCCATAGATTGCATCATAGAGGGATATTTGCCATAGTTGTATTGTTACTGTTGATTTGAAAATTTCACCTCTCAGTGGGTCATGTGCTTCTGGTAGGTTATCTTCTATACGACCATCAATTACAGCCTATTAAAGTCCACTGCTGAACATAGGCCTCCCCCATAGATTGCATCATAGAGGGATATTTGTCATAGTTGTAATATTACTGTTGATTTGAAAATTTTACCTCTCAGTGGGTCATGTGCTCCTGGTAGATTATCTTCTATACATGCATCCATTACAGCCTATAAAAGTCTACTGCTGAACATAGGCCTCCCCTATAGATTGCCTCATACTGGGGATATTTGCCATAGTTGTAATGTTATTGTTGATTTGAAAATTTCACCTCTCAGTGGGTCATGCGCTCCTGGTAGATTATCTTTTATACGTCCATCAATTACAGCCTATTATAGTCCACTGCTGAACATAGGCCTCCCCCATAGATTGAATCATAGAGGGATATTTGCCATAGTTGAAATATTATTGTTGATTTGAAAATTTCACCTCTCAGTGGGTCATGTGCTCCTGGTAGATAATCTTCTATACGTCCATCAATTACATCCTATTAAAGTCCACTGTTGAACATAGTCCTCCCCCATATAATGCATCATAGAGGGATATTTGCCATAGTTGTAATGTAACTGTTGATTTGAAAATTGCACCTCTCAGTGGGTCATGTGCTCTGGTAGGTTATCTTCTATACGTCCATCAATTACAGCCTATTAAAGTCCACTGCTGAACATAGGCCTGCCCCATAGATTGCATCATAGAGGGATATTTGCCATAGTTGTAATGTTACCGTTGATTTGAAAATTTCACCTCTCAGTGGGTCATGCGCTCCTGGTAGATAATCTTCTATACGTCCATCAATTACAGCCTATTAAAGTCCACTGCTGAACATAGGCCTGCCCCATAGATTGCATCATAGAGGGATATTTGCCATAGTTGTAATGTTACTGTTGATTTGAAAATTTCACCTCTCAGTGGGTCATGTGCTCCTGGTAGATTATCTTCTATACGTCCATCAATTACAGCCTATTAAAGTCCACTGCTGAACATAGGCCTCCCCCATAGATTGAATCATAGAGGGATATTTGCCATAGTTGTAATGTTACTGTTGATTTGAAAATTTCACCTCTCAGTGGGTCATGTGCTCCTGGTAGATTATCTTCTATACGTCCATCAATTACAGCCTATTAAAGTCCACTGCTGAACATAGGTCTCCCCCATAGATTGCATCATAGAGGGATATTTGCCATAGTTGTATTGTTACTGTTGATTTGAAAATTTCACCTCTCAGTGGGTCATGTGCTTCTGGTAGGTTATCTTCTATACGACCATCAATTACAGCCTATTAAAGTCCACTGCTGAACATAGGCCTGCCCCATAGATTGAATCATAGAGGGATATTTGCCATAGTTGTAATGTTACTGTTGATTTGAAAATGTCACCTCTCAGTGGGTCATGTGCTCCTGGTAGATTTCCTTCTGTACATCCATCAATTACAGTCTATTAAAGTCCACTGCTGAACATAGGCCTCCCCCATAGATTGCATCATAGAGGGATATTTACCATAGTTGTAATGTTATTGTTGATTTGAAAATTTCACCTCTCAGTGGGTCATGTGCTCCTGGTAGATTATCTTCTATACGTCCATCAATTACAGCCTATTAAAGTCCACTGCTGAACATAGGTCTCCCCTATAGATTGCATCATAGAGGGATATTTGCCATAGTTGTATTGTTACTGTTGATTTGAAAATTTCACCTCTCAGTGGGTCATGTGCTTCTGGTAGGTTATCTTCTATACGACCATCAATTACAGCCTATTAAAGTCCACTGCTGAACATAGGCCTGCCCCATAGATTGCATCATAGAGGGATATTTGCCATAGTTGTAATGTTACTGTTGATTTGAAAATTTCACCTCTCAGTGGGTCATGCGCTCCTGGTAGATTATCTTCTATACGTCCATCAATTACAGCCTATTAAAGTCCACTGCTGAACATAGGTCTCCCCCATAGATTGCATCATAGAGGGATATTTGCCATAGTTGTAATGTTACTGTTGATTTGAAAATTTCACCTCTCAGTGGGTCATGCGCTCCTGGTAGATAATCTTCTATACGTCCATCAATTACAGCCTATTAAAGTCCACTGCTGAACATAGGCCTGCCCCATAGATTGCATCATAGAGGGATATTTGCCATAGTTGTAATGTTACTGTTGATTTGAAAATTTCACTTCTCAGTGGGTCATGTGCTCCTGGTAGATTATCTTCTATACGTCCATCAATTACAGCCTATTAAAGTCCACTGCTGAACATAGGCCTCCCCCATAGATTGAATCATAGAGGGATATTTGCCATAGTTGTAATGTTACTGTTGATTTGAAAATTTCACATCTCAGTGGGTCATGTGCTCCTGATAGATTATCTTCTATACGTCCATCAATTACAGCCTATTAAAGTCCACTGCTGAACATAGGTCTCCCCCATAGATTGCATCATAGAGGGATATTTGCCATAGTTGTATTGTTACTGTTGATTTGAAAATTTCACCTCTCAGTGGGTCATGTGCTTCTGGTAGGTTATCTTCTATACGACCATCAATTACAGCCTATTAAAGTCCACTGCTGAACATAGGCCTCCCCCATAGATTGCATCATAGAGGGATATTTGTCATAGTTGTAATATTACTGTTGATTTGAAAATTTTACCTCTCAGTGGGTCATGTGCTCCTGGTAGATTATCTTCTATACATGCATCCATTACAGCCTATAAAAGTCTACTGCTGAACATAGGCCTCCCCTATAGATTGCCTCATACTGGGGATATTTGCCATAGTTGTAATGTTATTGTTGATTTGAAAATTTCACCTCTCAGTAGGTCATGTTCTCCTGGTAGATTATCTTCTATACGTCCATCAATTACAGCCTATTAAAGTCCACTGCTGAACATAGGTCTCCCCCATAGATTGCATCATAGAGGGATATTTGCCATTGTTGTATTGTTACTGTTGATTTGAAAATTTCACCTCTCAGTGGGTCATGTGCTTCTGGTAGGTTATCTTCTATACGACCATCAATTACAGCCTATTAAAGTCCACTGCTGAACATAGGCCTGCCCCATAGATTGCATCATAGAGGGATATTTGCCATAGTTGTAATGTTACTGTTGATTTGAAAATTTCACCTCTCAGTGGGTCATGCGCTCCTGGTAGATTATCTTCTATACGTCCATCAATTACAGCCTATTAAAGTCCACTGCTGAACATAGGCCTCCCCCATAGATTGCATCATAGAGGGATATTTGCAATAGTTGTAATGTTACTGTTGATTTGAAAATTTCACCTCTCAGTGGGTCATGTGCTCCTGGTAGATTATCTTCTATACATCCATCAATTACAGCCTATTAAAGTCCACTGCTGAACAAAGGCCTCCCCCATAGATTGCATCATAGAGGGATATTTACCATTGTTGTCATATTATTGTTGATTTGAAAATTTCACCTCTCAGTGGGTCATGCGCTCCTGGTAGATTATCTTTTATACGTCCATCAATTACAGCCTATTATAGTCCACTGCTGAACATAGGCCTCCCCCATAGATTGAATCATAGAGGGATATTTGCCATAGTTGAAATATTATTGTTGATTTGAAAATTTCACCTCTCAGTGGGTCATGTGCTCCTGGTAGATAATCTTCTATACGTCCATCAATTACATCCTATTAAAGTCCACTGTTGAACATAGTCCTCCCCCATAGATTGCATCATAGAGGGATATTTGCCATAGTTGTAATGTAACTGTTGATTTGAAAATTTCACCTCTCAGTGGGTCATGTGCTCTGGTAGGTTATCTTCTATACGTCCATCAATTACAGCCTATTAAAGTCCACTGCTGAACATAGGCCTGCCCCATAGATTGCATCATAGAGGGATATTTGCCATAGTTGTAATGTTACCGTTGATTTGAAAATTTCACCTCTCAGTGGGTCATGCGCTCCTGGTAGATAATCTTCTATACGTTCATCAATTACAGCCTATTAAAGTCCACTGCTGAACATAGGCCTGCCCCATAGATTGCATCATAGTGGGATATTTGCCATAGTTGTAATGTTACTGTTGATTTGAAAATTTCACCTCTCAGTGGGTCATGTGCTCCTGGTAGATTATCTTCTATACGTCCATCAATTACAGCCTATTAAAGTCCACTGCTGAACATAGGCCTCCCCCATAGATTGAATCATAGAGGGATATTTGCCATAGTTGTAATGTTACTGTTGATTTGAAAATTTCACCTCTCAGTGGGTCATGTGCTCCTGGTAGATTATCTTCTATACGTCCATCAATTACAGCCTATTAAAGTCCACTGCTGAACATAGGTCTCCCCCATAGATTGCATCATAGAGGGATATTTGCCATAGTTGTATTGTTACTGTTGATTTGAAAATTTCACCTCTCAGTGGGTCATGTGCTTCTGGTAGGTTATCTTCTATACGACCATCAATTACAGCCTATTAAAGTCCACTGCTGAACATAGGCCTGCCCCATAGATTGCATCATAGAGGGATATTTGCCATAGTTGTAATGTTACTGTTGATTTGAAAATTTCACCTCTCAGTGGGTCATGTGCTCCTGGTAGATTTCCTTCTATACATCCATCAATTACAGTCTATTAAAGTCCACTGCTGAACATAGGCCTCCCCCATAGATTGCATCATAGAGGGATATTTACCATAGTTGTAATGTTATTGTTGATTTGAAAATTTCACCTCTCAGTGGGTCATGTGCTCCTGGTAGATTATCTTCTATACGTCCATCAATTACAGCCTATTAAAGTCCACTGCTGAACATAGGTCTCCCCCATAGATTGCATCATAGAGGGATATTTGCCATAGTTGTATTGTTACTGTTGATTTGAAAATTTCACCTCTCAGTGGGTCATGTGCTTCTGGTAGGTTATCTTCTATACGACCATCAATTACAGCCTATTAAAGTCCACTGCTGAACATAGGCCTGCCCCATAGATTGCATCATAGAGGGATATTTGCCATAGTTGTAATGTTACTGTTGATTTGAAAATTTCACCTCTCAGTGGGTCATGCGCTCCTGGTAGATTATCTTCTATACGTCCATCAATTACAGCCTATTAAAGTCCACTGCTGAACATAGGCCTCCCCCATAGATTGCATCATAGAGGGATATTTGCCATAGTTGTAATGTTACTGTTGATTTGAAAATTTCAACTCTCAGTGGGTCATGCGCTCCTGGTAGATTATCTTCTATATGTCCATCAATTACAGCCTAATATAGTCCACTGCTGAACATAGGCCTCCCCCATAGATTGCATCATACAGGGATATTTGCCATAGTTGTAATGTTACTGTTGATTTGAAAATTTCACCTCTCAGTGGGTCATGTGCTTCTGGTAGATTATCTTCTATAAGTCCATCAATTACAGCCTATTAAAGTCCACTGCTGAACATAGACCTCCCCCATAGATTGCCTCATACAGGGGATATTTGTCATAGATATAATGTTACTGTTGATTTGAAAATTTCACCTCTCAGTGGGTCATGTGCTCTTGGTAGATTTCCTTCTATACGTCCATCAATTACAGCCTATTAAAGTCCACTGCTGAACATAGGCCTCCCCCATAGATTGCATCATAGAGGGATATTTACCATAGTTTTAATGTTATTGTTGATTTGAAAATTTCACCTCTCAGTGGGTCATGCGCTCCTGGTAGATTATCTTCTATACGTCCATCAATTACAGCCTATTATAGTCCACTGCTGAACATAGGCCTCCCCCATAGATTGCATCATAGAGGGATATTTGCCATAGTTGTAATGTTACTGTTGATTTGAAAATTTCACCTCTCAGTGGGTCATGTGCTCCTGATAGATTATCTTCTATATGTCCATCAATTACAGCCTAATAAAGTCCACTGCTGAACATAGGCCTCCCCCATAGATTGAATCATAGAGGGATATTTGCCATAGTTGTAATGTTACTGTTGATTTAAAAATTTCACCTCTCAGTGGGTCATGTGCTCCTGGTAGATTTCCTTCTATACATCCATCAATTACAGTCTATTAAAGTCCACTGCTGAACATAGGCCTCCCCCATAGATTGCATCATAGAGGGATATTTACCATAGTTGTAATGTTATTGTTGATTTGAAAATTTCACCTCTCAGTGGGTCATGCGCTCCTGGTAGATTATCTTCTATACGTCCATCAATTACAGCCTATTATAGTCCACTGCTGAACATAGGCCTCCCCCATAGATTGCATCATAGAGGGATATTTGCCATAGTTGTAATGTTACTGTTGATTTGAAAATTTCACCTCTCAGTGGGTCATGCGCTCCTGGTAGATTATCTTCTATATGTCCATCAATTACAGCCTATTATAGTCCACTGCTGAACATAGGCCTCCCCCATAGATTGCATCATAGAGGGATATTTGCCATAGTTGTAATGTTACTGTTGATTTGAAAATTTCACCTCTCAGTGGGTCATGTGCTTCTGGTAGATTATCTTCTATAAGTCCATCAATTACAGCCTATTAAAGTCCACTGCTGAACATAGACCTCCCCCATAGATTGCCTCATACAGGGGATATTTGTCATAGATATAATGTTACTGTTGATTTGAAAATTTCACCTCTCAGTGGGTCATGTGCTCTTGGTAGATTTCCTTCTATACGTCCATCAATTACAGCCTATTAAAGTCCACTGCTGAACATAGGCCTCCCCCATAGATTGCATCATAGAGGGATATTTACCATAGTTGTAATGTTATTGTTGATTTGAAAATTTCACCTCTCAGTGGGTCATGTGCTCTTGGTAGATTTCCTTCTATACGTCCATCAATTACAGCCTATTATAGTCCACTGCTGAACATAGGCCTCCCCCATAGATTGCATCATAGAGGGATATTTGCCATAGTTGTATTGTTACTGTTGATTTGAAAATTTCACCTCTCAGTGGGTCATGTGCTCCTGGTAGATTATTCTCTATATGTCCATCAATTACAGCCTATTAAAGTCCACTGCTCAGTGGGTCATGTGCTCCTGGTAGATTTCCTTCTATACATCCATCAATTACAGTCTATTAAAGTCCATTGCTGAACATAGGCCTCCCCCATACATTGCATCATAGAGGGATATTTACCATAGTTGTAATGTTATTGTTGATTTGAAAATTTCACCTCTCAGTGGGTCATGCGCTCCTGGTAGATTATCTTCTATACGTCCATCAATTACAGCCTATTATAGTCCACTGCTGAACATAGGCCTCCCCCATATATTGCATCATAGAGGGATATTTGCCATAGTTGTAATGTTACTGTTGATTTGAAAATTTCACCTCTCAGTGGGTCATGTGCTTCTGGTAGATTATCTTCTATAAGTCCATCAATTACAGCCTATGAAAGTCCACTGCTGAACATAGACCTCCCCCATAGATTGCCTCATACAGGGGATATTTGACATTGTTGTAATGTTACTGTTGATTTGAAAATTTCACCTCTCAGTGGGTCATGTGCTTCTGGTAGATTATCTTCTATAAGTCCATCAATTACAGCCTATTAAAGTCCACTGCTGAACATAGGCCTCGCCCATAGATTGCATCATACTGGGGATATTTGCCATTGTTGTAATGTTACTGTTGGTTAGAAAATTTCACCTCTTAGTGGGTCATGTGCTCCTGGTAGATTATCTTCTATACGTCCATCAATTCATCATTATCATCATTACAGCCCTTCACAAGTCCACTGCTGAACATAGGCCTCCCCCAAAGAATGCCACAAAACACGGTCCTGAGCCACCTGCATCCATCGACTTCCTGCATGTCTTACCAGGTCGTCACTCCATCTCGTGGGGGGACGCCCTACACTTCGCCTACCGGTACGAGGCTGCCACTCGAGAACCTTTCTTCCCCATCGGTTGTCGGTTCTTCGAGCTATATGGCCGGCCCACTGCCACTTCAGCTTACTAATCCGTTGGGCTATGTCGGTCACTCTGGTTCTACTGCGGATATCCTCATTCCTAAGTTTATCACGCAGAGAAACTCCGAGCATAGCCCTCTCCATAGCTCGCTGAGCGACCTTGAGCTTCCTCATACGGCCAGCAGTGAAGGACCACGTCTCAGTTCCGTAAGTCATCACTGGCAACACGCACTGGTTGTACAATTTCGTTTTAAGGTTTTGAGGTATGTCTGACGAGAAGATGTGTCGTAGCTTCCCGAACGCTGCCCAGCCGAGTTGAATCCGTCGATTGACCTCTCGGTCGAAGTTGGACTTACCCAGTCGGACTATTTGTCCCAGGTAAACATACTCGTCAACAACTTCGAGCTTAGTGTTCCCAACAACTACCGGCATAGGTGTGACATGGACATTAAACATGATCTTAGTTTTGTCCATGTTCATCTTAAGACCTATCCGTTGGGAAACACTATTGAGGTCATTGAGCATAGTGCTTAGGTCCTCCAGCGATTCTGCCATAAGGACTATATCGTCGGCAAATCGAAGGTGAGTGATGTACTCGCCATTGATGTTGATACCGTATCCTTTCCAGTCCAGAAGCTTGAAAACGTCTTCCAATGCAGCGGTGAAGAGTTTCGGGGATATGACGTCACCCTGTCTTACATCTCTCTGCAATTGGATAGGTTTCGTACTCTGGTTCTGTACTCGGATAGCCATCGTAGCCCTACTGTACAAGCACTTCAACACTTCGATATACCGACAGTCAACTTGGCACCGCTGAAGGGACTGCAGCACCGCCCAAATTTCGACGGAATCAAAGGCTTTCTCATAGTCCACATACGCCAGACATAGTGGCAAATTGTACTCTTCGGACTTCTGTACAAATTGCCGAAGTGTATGTATGTGGTCTATGGTGCTAAAGCCCTTTCGGAAACCGGCTTGTTCGGGAGGCTGGAAGTCGTCAAGTCTGCGCGCGAGACGATTTGTAATGACTCTCGAAAACAGCACGTAGACGCGGCTCAGAAGGGAAATCGGTCTGTAGTTCTTCAAGAGAGCGTTGTCACCTTTCTTGAAGAATAAGACCACCGCACTTCTGCTCCACGCCTCCGGTGTAATGCCACCATGGAGGACGGAATTAAAGAGCCTCTGAAGGACTTCAAGTACCGGTCTTCCACCCGCTTTCAAAAGCTCCGCTGTAATTCCATCCTCGCCTGGGGCCTTACCGTTTTTAAGGTGCTGGAGAGCCATCCTAATCTCGCTCAGACTGACATCCGGGATATCTTCGGAATAGTGTCGGATGAGACTCGCTCTTGGATCGTTACTCACACTTGCGTGTGGCTCCAACGATGATGTGTACAGCTGCCCATAGAACCTCTCAATCTCACTCAAAATCTCAGGTGTCCCGGAAACGATGCTGCCACATTCTGTCTTCAGCTTTGATAGTTGGCTCTTTCTGGCAGACAGATCTCTGGCAAAGACTTTGGAGCCTTGGTTCCGCTCGATCGCTTCTTCAATACGAGCTGTATTGAAGTTGCGTAAGTCCCGCCGCATGCATTTGGAGATCTGTCTGTTCAGATGCCTGTATGCTGTCAAGTCTGTTGAAGAATGTAGCTTCATCTCCCGTCTAACAGCCATGAGATTAAGAGTGTGATCGGAGAGTTTTTGTGTTCTTCTGCGGCGGGTCTTGCAGAACTTAGCTCCAACCGCATGGACAGTTTCCACGAGCTTGTCATTCATATCGTCCACTTCATTGCAGTCTTCCAGGCACTGAAAACGGTTTTGTAACTCGAGCTGAAAGGTTTCGGGACTTTGGAACAGAGCACGAGGGGGACGGAGCGTTGACTTCATTAGACGAGACCTCTCCAACTTAACATTTAGGTTCAGTGTGCCTCTAACCATTCGGTGATCGCTACCAGTTTTCACCCTCGCGATCACGGAGACATCACTGAACAGTTGTCGTCTGGTCGTCATAATGAAGTCAATCTCATTTTTTGTGGAACAGTCGGGGCTCGACCAGGTCCACTTCCTGTGGGGCCGCTTCTGGAAGAAAGAGTTCATCATAAAGAGTCCCTCTTTCTCCATGAAGTCGGCCAGCTGCTGGCCCCTTGGGTTCCGTTGCCCTATTCCAAATTTCCCTACTTTCAGCTCACCGTTCTCTCTTGTGCCTAGTTTTGCATTGAAGTCTCCCATTAACACCGTATATTGGGTTTTGGAGGAATGCATGGCTCTAGAGATATCCTCATACATTTCCTCCACCTCCTCATCGGGGTGTGCCGAGGTTGGTGCGCAAACCTGTATGACCTTCAGCGAATACCGTTTGGTGATTCTGAGTATAAGGTACGCAACCCTCGTCGACACACTCCCGATTTTTACAACGTTGTTAACGAGAGACTTGTGGACGATAAATCCGACACCTCCTTGGGACAGATGGTCGCCCTCCCGGTGATAGAGCAAGTTGCCGGATTCGAGGATTACCGTGTCCTCCCCCTCTCTTCGGACTTCGGATAATCCTATAATATGCCAGCGCAACTTGTCTATCTCTTCTTCCAGCTCCACGATCTTCTCGTCAGTCCTCAGGGTGCGTGCGTTTTACGTTGCCAGGTCGAGTCGTCTAAGGTGGCAACCGAACCTCCACCGGAGATTCTCAGCACCCCCTATAGATTGAATCATAGAGGGATATTTGCCATAGTTGAAATATTATTGATGATTTGAAAATTTCACCTCTCAGTGGGTCATGTGCTCCTGGTAGATAATCTTCTATACGTCCATCAATTACATCCTATTAAAGTCCACTGTTGAACATAGGCCTCCCCCATAGATTGCATCATAGAGGGATATTTGCCATAGTTGTAATGTAACTGTTGATTTGAAAATTTCACCTCTCAGTGGGTCATGTGCTTCTGGTAGGTTATCTTCTATACGTCCATCAATTACAGCCTATTAAAGTCCACTGCTGAACATAGGCCTGCCCCATAGATTGCATCATAGAGGGATATTTGCCATAGTTGTAATGTTACCGTTGATTTGAAAATTTCACCTCTCAGTGGGTCATGCGCTCCTGGTAGATAATCTTCTATACGTCCATCAATTACAGCCTATTAAAGTCCACTGCTGAACATAGGCCTGCCCCATAGATTGCATCATAGAGGGATATTTGCCATAGTTGTAATGTTACTGTTGATTTGAAAATTTCACCTCTCAGTGGGTCATGTGCTCCTGGTAGATTATCTTCTATACGTCCATCAATTACAGCCTATTAAAGTCCACTGCTGAACATAGGCCTCCTCCATAGATTGCATCATAGAGGGATATTTGCCATAGTTGTAATGTTACTGTTGATTTGAAAATTTCACCTCTCAGTGGGTCATGTGCTCCAGGTAGATTATCTTCTATACGTCCATCAATTACAGCCTATTAAAGTCCACTGCTGAACATAGGTCTCCCCCATAGATTGCATCATAGAGGGATATTTGCCATAGTTGTATTGTTACTGTTGATTTGAAAATTTCACCTCTCAGTGGGTCATGTGCTTCTGGTAGGTTATCTTCTATACGACCATCAATTACAGCCTATTAAAGTCCACTGCTGAACATAGGCCTGCCCCATAGATTGCATCATAGAGGGATATTTGCCATAGTTGTAATGTTACTGTTGATTTGAAAATTTCACCTCTCAGTGGGTCATGCGCTCCTGGTAGATTATCTTCTATACCTCCATCAATTACAGCCTATTAAAGTCCACTGCTGAACATAGGCCTCCCCCATAGATTGCATCATAGAGCGATATTTGCAATAGTTGTAATGTTACTGTTGATTTGAAAATTTCACCTCTCAGTGGGTCATGTGCTTCTGGTAGATTATCTTCTATACATCCATCAATTACAGCCTATTAAAGTCCACTGCTAAACATAGGCCTCCCCCATAGATTGCATCATAGAGGGATATTTACCATTGTTGTCATGTTATTGTTGATTTGAAAATTTCACCTCTCAGTTGGTCATGCGCTCCTGGTAGATTATCTTTTATACGTCCATCAATTACAGCCTATTATAGTCCACTGCTGAACATAGGCCTCCCCCATAGATTGCATCATACAGGGATATTTGCCATAGTTGTAATGTTACTGTTGATTTGAAAATTTCACCTCTCAGTGGGTCATGTGCTTCTGGTAGATTATCTTCTATAAGTCCATCAATAACAGCCTATTAAAGTCCACTGCTGAACATAGACCTCCCCCATAGATTGCCTCATACAGGGGATATTTGTCATAGATATAATGTTACTGTTGATTTGAAAATTTCACCTCTCAGTGGGTCATGTGCTCTTGGTAGATTTCCTTCTATACGTCCATCAATTACAGCCTATTAAAGTCCACTGCTGAACATAGGCCTCCCCCATAGATTGCATCATAGAGGGATATTTACCATAGTTGTAATGTTATTGTTGATTTGAAAATTTCACCTCTCAGTGGGTCATGCGCTCCTGGTAGATTATCTTCTATACGTCCATCAATTACAGCCTATTATAGTCCACTGCTGAACATAGGCCTCCCCCATAGATTGCATCATAGAGGGATATTTGCCATAGTTGTAATGTTACTGTTGATTTGAAAATTTCACCTCTCAGTGGGTTATGTGCTCCTGGTAGATTATCTTCTATACATGCATCCATTACAGCCTATAAAAGACTACTGCTGAACATAGGCCTCCCCTATAGATTGCCTCATACTGGGGATATTTGCCATAGTTGTAATGTTACTGTTGATTTGAATATTTCACCTCTCAGTGGGTCATGTTATTCTGGTAGATTATCTTCTATAAGTCCATCAATTACAGCCTATTAAAGTCCACTGCTGAATATAGGCCTCCCCCATAGTTTACATCATACTGGAGATATTTGACATTTTTGTAATGTTACTGATGATTTGAAAATTTCACCTCTCAGTGGGTCATATGCTTCTGGTAGATTATCTTCTATAAGTTCATCAATTACAGCCTATTAAAGTCCACTGCTGAACATAGGCCTCGCCCATAGATTGCATCATACTGGGGATATTTGTTATTGTTGTAATGTTACTGTTGGTTTGAAAATTTCACCTCTCATTGGGTCATATGCTTCTGGTAGATTATCTTCTATACGTCCATCAATTACAGCCTATTAAAGTCCTCTGCTGAACATAGGCCTCCCCCATAGATTGCATCATATAGGGATATTTGCCAAATTGTAATGTTATTGTTGATTTGAAAATTTCACCTCTCAGTGGGTCATATGCTTCTGGTAGATTATCTTCTATAAGTCCATCAATTACAGCCTATTAAAGTCCACTGCTGAACATAGGCCTCGCCCATAGATTGCATCATTCTGGGGATATTTGCCATTATTGTAATGTTACTGTTGGTTTGAAAATTTCACCTCTCAGTGGGTCATGTGCTCCTGGTAGATTATCTTCTATACGTCCATCAATTACAGCCTATTAAAGTCCACTGCTGAACATAGGCCTCCCCCATAGATTGCATCATAGAGGGATATTTGCCATAGTTGTCATGTTATTGTTGATTTGAAAATTTCACCTCTCAGTGGGTCATGCGCTCCTGGTAGATTATCTTCTATACGTCCATCAATTACAGCCTATTATAGTCCACTGCTGAACATAGGCCTCCCCCATAGATTGCATCATACAGGGATATTTGCCATAGTTGTAATGTTACTGTTGATTTGAAAATTTCACCTCTCAGTGGGTCATGTGCTTCTGGTAGATTATCTTCTATAAGTCCATCAATTACAGCCTATTAAAGTCCACTGCTGAACATAGACCTCCCCCATAGATTGCCTCATACAGGGGATATTTTTCATAGATATAATGTTACTGTTGATTTGAAAATTTCACCTCTCAGTGGGTCATGTGCTCTTGGTAGATTTCCTTCTATACGTCCATCAATTACAGCCTATTAAAGTCCACTGCTGAACATAGGCATCCCCCATAGATTGCATCATAGAGGGATATTTGCCATAGTTGTAATGTTACTGTTGATTTGAAAATTTCACCTCTCAGTGGGTCATGTGCTCCTGGTAGATTATCTTCTATATGTCCATCAATTACAGCCTATTAAAGTCCACTGCTGAACATAGGCCTCCCCCATAGATTGAATCATATAGGGATATTTGCCATAGTTGTAATGTTACTGTTGATTTAAAAATTTCACCTCTCAGTGGGTCATGTGCTCCTGGTAGATTATCTTCTATACGTCCATCAATTACAGCCTATTAAAGTCCATTGCTGAACATAGGCCTCCCCCATAGATTGAATCATAGAGGGATATTTGCCATAGTTGAAATATTATTGTTGATTTGAAAATTTCACCTCTCAGTGGGTCATGTGCTCCTGGTAGATAATCTTCTATACGTCCATCAATTACATCCTATTAAAGTCCACTGTTGAACATAGGCCTCCCCCATAGATTGCATCATAGAGGGATATTTGCCATAGTTGTAATGTAACTGTTGATTTGAAAATTTCACCTCTCAGTGGGTCATGTGCTTCTGGTAGGTTATCTTCTATACGTCCATCAATTACAGCCTATTAAAGTCCACTGCTGAACATAGGCCTGCCCCATAGATTGCATCATAGAGGGATATTTGCCATAGTTGTAATGTTACCGTTGATTTGAAAATTTCACCTCTCAGTGGGTCATGCGCTCCTGGTAGATAATCTTTTATACGTCCATCAATTACAGCCTATTAAAGTCCACTGCTGAACATAGGCCTGCCCCATAGATTGCATCATAGAGGGATATTTGCCATAGTTGTAATGTTACTGTTGATTTAAAAATTTCACCTCTCAGTGGGTCATGTGCTCCTGGTAGATTATCTTCTATACGTCCATCAATTACAGCCTATTAAAGTCCACTGCTGAACATAGGCCTCCCCCATAGATTGCATCATAGAGGGATATTTGCCATAGTTGTAATGTTACTGTTGATTTGAAAATTTCACCTCTCAGTGGGTCATGTGCTCCTGGTAGATTATCTTCTATACGTCCATCAATTACAGCCTATTAAAGTCCACTTCTGAACATAGGTCTCCCCCATAGATTGCATCATAGAGGGATATTTGACATTGTTGTATTGTTACTGTTGATTTGAAAATTTCACCTCTCAGTGGGTCATGTGCTTCTGGTAGATTATCTTCTATAAGTCCATCAATTACAGCCTATTAAAGTCCACTGCTGAACATAGGCCTCGCCCATAGATTGCATCATTCTGGGGATATTTGCCATTATTGTAATGTTACTGTTGGTTTGAAAATTTCACCTCTCAGTGGGTCATGTGCTCCTGGTAGATTATCTTCTATACGTCCATCAATTACAGCCTATTAAAGTCCACTGCTGAACATATGCCTCCCCCATAGATTGCATCATAGAGGGATATTTGCCATAGTTGTCATGTTATTGTTGATTTGAAAATTTCACCTCTCAGTGGGTCATGCGCTCCTGGTAGATTATCTTCTATACGTCCATCAATTACAGCCTATTATAGTCCACTGCTGAACATAGACCTCCCCCATAGATTGCCTCATACAGGGGATATTTTTCATAGATATAATGTTACTGTTGATTTGAAAATTTCACCTCTCAGTGGGTCATGTGCTCTTGGTAGATTTCCTTCTATACGTCCATCAATTACAGCCTATTAAAGTCCACTGCTGAACATAGGTATCCCCCATAGATTGCATCATAGAGGGATATTTACCATAGTTGTAATGTTATTGTTGATTTGAAAATTTCACCTCTCAGTGGGTCATGCGCTCCTGGTAGATTATCTTCTATACGTCCATCAATTACAGCCTATTATAGTCCACTGCTGAACATAGGCCTCCCCCATAGATTGCATCATAGAGGGATATTTGCCATAGTTGTAATGTTACTGTTGATTTGAAAATTTCACCTCTCAGTGGGTCATGTGCTCCTGGTAGATTATCTTCTATATGTCCATCAATTACAGCCTATTAAAGTCCACTGCTGAACATAGGCCTCCCCCATAGATTGAATCATAGAGGGATATTTGCCATAGTTGTAATGTTACTGTTGATTTAAAAATTTCACCTCTCAGTGGGTCATGTGCTCCTGGTAGATTATCTTCTATACGTCCATCAATTACAGCCTATTAAAGTCCATTGCTGAACATAGGCCTCCCCCATAGATTGAATCATAGAGGGATATTTGCCATAGTTGAAATATTATTGTTGATTTGAAAATTTCACCTCTCAGTGGGTCATGTGCTCCTGGTAGATAATCTTCTATACGTCCATCAATTACATCCTATTAAAGTCCACTGTTGAACATAGGCCTCCCCCATAGATTGCATCATAGAGGGATATTTGCCATAGTTGTAATGTAACTGTTGATTTGAAAATTTCACCTCTCAGTGGGTCATGTGCTTCTGGTAGGTTATCTTCTATACGTCCATCAATTACAGCCTATTAAAGTCCACTGCTGAACATAGGCCTGCCCCATAGATTGCATCATAGAGGGATATTTGCCATAGTTGTAATGTTACCGTTGATTTGAAAATTTCACCTCTCAGTGGGTCATGCGCTCCTGGTAGATAATCTTTTATACGTCCATCAATTACAGCCTATTAAAGTCCACTGCTGAACATAGGCCTGCCCCATAGATTGCATCATACAGGGATATTTGCCATAGTTGTAATGTTACTGTTGATTTAAAAATTTCACCTCTCAGTGGGTCATGTGCTCCTGGTAGATTATCTTCTATACGTCCATCAATTACAGCCTATTAAAGTCCACTGCTGAACATAGGTCTCCCCCATAGATTGCAACATAGAGGGATATTTGACATTGTTGTATTGTTACTGTTGATTTGAAAATTTCACCTCTCAGTGGGTCATGTGCTTCTGGTAGGTTATCTTCTATACGACCATCAATTACAGCCTATTAAAGTCC
Source organism: Parnassius mnemosyne (assembly GCA_963668995.1). Lineage (NCBI taxonomy): Eukaryota > Metazoa > Arthropoda > Insecta > Lepidoptera > Papilionidae > Parnassius > Parnassius mnemosyne. The sequence goes on along the minus strand of CAVLGL010000096.1, from coordinate 3,583,322 downwards.
ACTGCTGAACATAGGCCTGCCCCACAAATTGCATCATAGAGGGATATTTGCCATAGTTGTAATGTTACTGTTGATTTGAAAATTTCACCTCTCAGTGGGTCATGTGCTCCTGGTAGATTATCTTCTTTACGTCCATCAATTACAGCCTACTAAAGTCCACTGCTGAACATAGGCCTCCCCTATAGATTGCCTCATACTGGGGATATTTGCCATTGTTGTAATGTTACTGTTGATTTGAATATTTCACCTCTCAGTGCGTCATGTGCTCCTGGTAGATAATCTTCTATACGTCCATCAATTACAGCCTATTAAAGTCCACTGCTGAACAAAGTCCTCCCCCATAGATTGCATCATAGAGGGATATTTGCCATAGTTGTAATGTTACTGCTGATTTGAAATTTCACCTCTCAGTGGGTCATGTGCTCCTGGTAGATTATCTTATATACGTGCATCAATTGCAGCCTATTAAAGTCCACTGCTGAACATAGGCCTCCCCCATAGATTGAATCATATAGGGATATTTGCCATAGTTGTAATGTTACTGTTGATTTAAAAATTTCACCTCTCAGTGGGTCATGTGCTCCTGGTAGATTATCTTCTATACGTCCATCAATTACAGCCTATTAAAGTCCATTGCTGAACATAGGCCTCCCCCATAGATTGAATCATAGAGGGATATTTGCCATAGTTGAAATATTATTGTTGATTTGAAAATTTCACCTCTCAGTGGGTCATGTGCTCCTGGTAGATAATCTTCTATACGTTCATCAATTACATCCTATTAAAGTCCACTGTTGAACATAGGCCTCCCCCATAGATTGCATCATAGAGGGATATTTGCCATAGTTGTAATGTAACTGTTGATTTGAAAATTTCACCTCTCAGTGGGTCATGTGCTTCTGGTAGGTTATCTTTTATACGTCCATCAATTACAGCTTATTAAAGTCCACTGCTGAACATAGGCCTGCCCCATAGATTGCATCATAGAGGGATATTTGCCATAGTTGAAATGTTACCGTTGATTTGAAAATTTCACCTCTCAGTGGGTCATGCGCTCCTGGTAGATAATCTTCTATACGTCCATCAATTACAGCCTATTAAAGTCCACTGCTGAACATAGGCCTGCCCCATAGATTGCATCATAGAGGGATATTTGCCATAGTTGTAATGTTACTGTTGATTTGAAAATTTCACCTCTCAGTGGGTCATGCGCTCCTGGTAGATAATCTTTTATACGTCCATCAATTACAGCCTATTAAAGTCCACTGCTGAACATAGGCCTGCCCCATAGATTGCATCATAGAGGGATATTTGCCATAGTTGTAATGTTACTGTTGATTTAAAAATTTCACCTCTCAGTGGGTCATGTGCTCCTGGTAGATTATCTTCTATACGTCCATCAATTACAGCCTATTAAAGTCCACTGCTGAACATAGGCCTCCCCCATAGATTGCATCATAGAGGGATATTTGCCATAGTTGTAATGTTACTGTTGATTTGAAAATTTCACCTCTCAGTGGGTCATGTGCTCCTGGTAGATTATCTTCTATACGTCCATCAATTACAGCCTATTAAAGTCCACTGCTGAACATAGGTCTCCCCCATAGATTGCAACATAGAGGGATATTTGACATTGTTGTATTGTTACTGTTGATTTGAAAATTTCACCTCTCAGTGGGTCATGTGCTTCTGGTAGGTTATCTTCTATACGACCATCAATTACAGCCTATTAAAGTCCACTGCTGAACATAGGCCTGCCCCATAAATTGCATCATAGAGGGATATTTGCCATAGTTGTAATGTTACTGTTGATTTGAAAATTTCACCTCTCAGTGGGTCATGTGCTCCTGGTAGATTATCTTCTATACGTCCATCAATTACAGCCTACTAAAGTCCACTGCTGAACATAGGCCTCCCCTATAGATTGCCTCATACTGGGGATATTTGCCATTGTTGTAATGTTACTGTTGATTTGAAAATTTCACCTCTCAGTGGGTCATGCGCTCCTGGTAGATAATCTTCTATACGTCCATCAATTACAGCCTATTAAAGTCCACTGCTGAACATAGGCCTGCCCCATAGATTGCATCATAGAGGGATATTTGCCATAGTTGTAATGTTACTGTTGATTTGAAAATTTCACCTCTCAGTGGGTCATGTGCTCCTGGTAGATTATCTTCTATACGTCCATCAATTACAGCCTATTAAAGTCCACTGCTGAACATAGGCCTCCCCCATAGATTGCATCATAGAGGGATATTTGCCATAGTTGTAATGTTACTGTTGATTTGAAAATTTCACCTCTCAGTGGGTCATGTGCTCCTGGTAGATTATCTTCTATACGTCCATCAATTACAGCCTATAAAAGTCCACTGCTGAACATAGGTCTCCCCCATAGATTGCATCATAGAGGGATATTTGCCATAGTTGTATTGTTACTGTTGATTTGAAAATTTCACCTCTCAGTGGGTCATGTGCTTCTGGTAGGTTATCTTCTATACGACCATCAATTACAGCCTATTAAAGTCCACTGCTGAACATAGGCCTCCCCCATAGATTGCATCATACAGGGATATTTGCCATAGTTGTAATGTTACTGTTGATTTGAAAATTTCACCTCTCAGTGGGTCATGTGCTCCTGGTAGATTATCTTCTATACATCCATCAATTACAGCCTATTAAAGTACACTGCTGAACATAGGCCTGCCCCATAGATTGCATCATAGAGGGATATTTACCATTGTTGTCATGTTAATGTTGATTTGAAAATTTCACCTCTCAGTGGGTCATGCGCTCCTGGTAGATTATCTTTTACACGTCCATCAATTACAGCCTATTATAGTCCACTGCTGAACATAGGCCTCCCCCATAGATTGCATCATACAGGGATATTTGCCATAGTTGTAATGTTACTGTTGATTTGAAAATTTCACCTCTCAGTGGGTCATGTGCTTCTGGTAGATTATCTTCTATAAGTCCATCAATAACAGCCTATTAAAGTCCACTGCTGAACATAGGCCTCCTCCATAGATTGCATCATAGAGGGATATTTGCCATAGTTGTAATGTTACTGTTGATTTGAAAATTTCACCTCTCAGTGGGTCATGTGCTCCTGGTAGATTATCTTCTATACATCCATCAATTACAGCCTATTATAGTCCACTGCTGAACATAGGCCTCCCCCATAGATTGCATCATAGAGGGATATTTGCCATAGTTGTAATGTTACTGTTGATTTGAAAATTTCACCTCTCAGTGGGTCATGTGCTCCTGGTAGATTATCTTCTATATGTCCATCAATTACAGCCTATTAAAGTCCACTGCTGAACATAGGCCTCCCCCATAGATTGAATCATAGAGGGATATTTGCCATAGTTGTAATGTTACTGTTGATTTAAAAATTTCACCTCTCAGTGGGTCATGTGCTCCTGGTAGATTATCTTCTATACGTCCATCAATTACAGCCTATTAAAGTCCATTGCTGAACATAGGCCTCCCCCATAGATTGAATCATAGAGGGATATTTGCCATAGTTGAAATATTATTGTTGATTTGAAAATTTCACCTCTCAGTGGGTCATGTGCTCCTGGTAGATAATCTTCTATACGTCCATCAATTACATCCTATTAAAGTCCACTGTTGAACATAGGCCTCCCCCATAGATTGCATCATAGAGGGATATTTGCCATAGTTGTAATGTAACTGTTGATTTGAAAATTTCACCTCTCAGTGGGTCATGTGCTTCTGGTAGGTTATCTTCTATACGTCCATCAATTACAGCCTATTAAAGTCCACTGCTGAACATAGGCCTGCCCCATAGATTGCATCATAGAGGGATATTTGCCATAGTTGTAATGTTACCGTTGATTTGAAAATTTCACCTCTTAGTGGGTCATGCGCTCCTGGTAGATAATCTTTTATACGTCCATCAATTACAGCCTATTAAAGTCCACTGCTGAACATAGGCCTGCCCCATAGATTGCATCATAGAGGGATATTTGCCATAGTTGTAATGTTACTGTTGATTTAAAAATTTCACCTCTCAGTGGGTCATGTGCTCCTGGTAGATTATCTTCTATACGTCCATCAATTACAGCCTATTAAAGTCCACTGCTGAACATAGGCCTCCCCCATAGATTGCATCATAGAGGGATATTTGCCATAGTTGTAATGTTACTGTTGATTTGAAAATTTCACCTCTCAGTGGGTCATGTGCTCCTGGTAGATTATCTTCTATACGTCCATCAATTACAGCCTATTAAAGTCCACTGCTGAACATAGGTCTCCCCCATAGATTGCAACATAGAGGGATATTTGACATTGTTGTATTGTTACTGTTGATTTGAAAATTTCACCTCTCAGTGGGTCATGTGCTTCTGGTAGGTTATCTTCTATACGACCATCAATTACAGCCTATTAAAGTCCACTGCTGAACATAGGCCTGCCCCACAAATTGCATCATAGAGGGATATTTGCCATAGTTGTAATGTTACTGTTGATTTGAAAATTTCACCTCTCAGTGGGTCATGTGCTCCTGGTAGATTATCTTCTATACGTCCATCAATTACAGCCTACTAAAGTCCACTGCTGAACATAGGCCTCCCCTATAGATTGCCTCATACTGGGGATATTTGCCATTGTTGTAATGTTACTGTTGATTTGAATATTTCACCTCTCAGTGCGTCATGTGCTCCTGGTAGATAATCTTCTATACGTCCATCAATTACAGCCTATTAAAGTCCACTGCTGAACAAAGTCCTCCCCCATAGATTGCATCATAGAGGGATATTTGCCATAGTTGTAATGTTACTGTTGATTTGAAAATTTCACCTCTCAGTGGGTCATGTGCTCCTGGTAGATTATCTTCTATATGTCCATCAATTACAGCCTATTAAAGTCCACTGCTGAACATAGGCCTCCCCCATAGATTGAATCATATAGGGATATTTGCCATAGTTGTAATGTTACTGTTGATTTAAAAATTTCACCTCTCAGTGGGTCATGTGCTCCTGGTAGATTATCTTCTATACGTCCATCAATTACAGCCTATTAAAGTCCATTGCTGAACATAGGCCTCCCCCATAGATTGAATCATAGAGGGATATTTGCCATAGTTGAAATATTATTGTTGATTTGAAAATTTCACCTCTCAGTGGGTCATGTGCTCCTGGTAGATAATCTTCTATACGTTCATCAATTACATCCTATTAAAGTCCACTGTTGAACATAGGCCTCCCCCATAGATTGCATCATAGAGGGATATTTGCCATAGTTGTAATGTAACTGTTGATTTGAAAATTTCACCTCTCAGTGGGTCATGTGCTTCTGGTAGGTTATCTTTTATACGTCCATCAATTACAGCTTATTAAAGTCCACTGCTGAACATAGGCCTGCCCCATAGATTGCATCATAGAGGGATATTTGCCATAGTTGAAATGTTACCGTTGATTTGAAAATTTCACCTCTCAGTGGGTCATGCGCTCCTGGTAGATAATCTTCTATACGTCCATCAATTACAGCCTATTAAAGTCCACTGCTGAACATAGGCCTGCCCCATAGATTGCATCATAGAGGGATATTTGCCATAGTTGTAATGTTACTGTTGATTTGAAAATTTCACCTCTCAGTGGGTCATGCGCTCCTGGTAGATAATCTTTTATACGTCCATCAATTACAGCCTATTAAAGTCCACTGCTGAACATAGGCCTGCCCCATAGATTGCATCATAGAGGGATATTTGCCATAGTTGTAATGTTACTGTTGATTTAAAAATTTCACCTCTCAGTGGGTCATGTGCTCCTGGTAGATTATCTTCTATACGTCCATCAATTACAGCCTATTAAAGTCCACTGCTGAACATAGGCCTCCCCCATAGATTGCATCATAGAGGGATATTTGCCATAGTTGTAATGTTACTGTTGATTTGAAAATTTCACCTCTCAGTGGGTCATGTGCTCCTGGTAGATTATCTTCTATACGTCCATCAATTACAGCCTATTAAAGTCCACTGCTGAACATAGGTCTCCCCCATAGATTGCAACATAGAGGGATATTTGACATTGTTGTATTGTTACTGTTGATTTGAAAATTTCACCTCTCAGTGGGTCATGTGCTTCTGGTAGGTTATCTTCTATACGACCATCAATTACAGCCTATTAAAGTCCACTGCTGAACATAGGCCTGCCCCATAAATTGCATCATAGAGGGATATTTGCCATAGTTGTAATGTTACTGTTGATTTGAAAATTTCACCTCTCAGTGGGTCATGTGCTCCTGGTAGATTATCTTCTATACGTCCATCAATTACAGCCTACTAAAGTCCACTGCTGAACATAGGCCTCCCCTATAGATTGCCTCATACTGGGGATATTTGCCATTGTTGTAATGTTACTGTTGATTTGAATATTTCACCTCTCAGTGCGTCATGTGCTCCTGGTAGATAATCTTCTATACGTCCATCAATTACAGCCTATTAAAGTCCACTGCTGAACAAAGTCCTCCCCCATAGATTGCATCATAGAGGGATATTTGCCATAGTTGTAATGTTACTGTTGATTTGAAAATTTCACCTCTCAGTGGGTCATGTGCTCCTGGTAGATTATCTTCTATATGTCCATCAATTACAGCCTATTAAAGTCCACTGCTGAACATAGGCCTCCCCCATAGATTGAATCATATAGGGATATTTGCCATAGTTGTAATGTTACTGTTGATTTAAAAATATCACCTCTCAGTGGGTCATGTGCTCCTGGTAGATTATCTTCTATACGTCCATCAATTACAGCCTATTAAAGTCCATTGCTGAACATAGGCCTCCCCCATAGATTGAATCATAGAGGGATATTTGCCATAGTTGAAATATTATTGTTGATTTGAAAATTTCACCTCTCAGTGGGTCATGTGCTCCTGGTAGATAATCTTCTATACGTTCATCAATTACATCCTATTAAAGTCCACTGTTGAACATAGGCCTCCCCCATAGATTGCATCATAGAGGGATATTTGCCATAGTTGTAATGTAACTGTTGATTTGAAAATTTCACCTCTCAGTGGGTCATGTGCTTCTGGTAGGTTATCTTTTATACGTCCATCAATTACAGCTTATTAAAGTCCACTGCTGAACATAGGCCTGCCCCATAGATTGCATCATAGAGGGATATTTGCCATAGTTGAAATGTTACCGTTGATTTGAAAATTTCACCTCTCAGTGGGTCATGCGCTCCTGGTAGATAATCTTCTATACGTCCATCAATTACAGCCTATTAAAGTCCACTGCTGAACATAGGCCTGCCCCATAGATTGCATCATAGAGGGATATTTGCCATAGTTGTAATGTTACTGTTGATTTGAAAATTTCACCTCTCAGTGGGTCATGTGCTCCTGGTAGATTATCTTCTATACGTCCATCAATTACAGCCTATTAAAGTCCACTGCTGAACATAGGCCTCCCCCATAGATTGCATCATAGAGGGATATTTGCCATAGTTGTAATGTTACTGTTGATTTGAAAATTTCACCTCTCAGTGGGTCATGTGCTCCTGGTAGATTATCTTCTATACGTCCATCAATTACAGCCTATTAAAGTCCACTGCTGAACATAGGCCTGCCCCATAGATTGCATCATAGAGGGATATTTGCCATAGTTGTAATGTTACTGTTGATTTAAAAGTTTCACCTCTCAGTGGGTCATGTGCTCCTGGTAGATTATCTTCTATACGTCCATCAATTACAGCCTATTAAAGTCCACTGCTGAACATAGGCCTCCCCCATAGATTGCATCATAGAGGGATATTTGCCATAGTTGTAATGTTACTGTTGATTTGAAAATTTCACCTCTCAGTGGGTCATGTGCTCCTGGTAGATTATCTTCTATACGTCCATCAATTACAGCCTATTAAAGTCCACTGCTGAACATAGGTCTCCCCCATAGATTGCAACATAGAGGGATATTTGACATTGTTGTATTGTTACTGTTGATTTGAAAATTTCACCTCTCAGTGGGTCATGTGCTTCTGGTAGGTTATCTTCTATACGACCATCAATTACAGCCTATTAAAGTCCACTGCTGAACATAGGCCTGCCCCATAAATTGCATCATAGAGGGATATTTGCCATAGTTGTAATGTTACTGTTGATTTGAAAATTTCACCTCTCAGTGGGTCATGTGCTCCTGGTAGATTATCTTCTATACGTCCATCAATTACAGCCTACTAAAGTCCACTGCTGAACATAGGCGTCCCCTATAGATTGCCTCATACTGGGGATATTTGCCATTGTTGTAATGTTACTGTTGATTTGAATATTTCACCTCTCAGTGCGTCATGTGCTCCTGGTAGATAATCTTCTATACGTCCATCAATTACAGCCTATTAAAGTCCACTGCTGAACAAAGTCCTCCCCCATAGATTGCATCATAGAGGGATATTTGCCATAGTTGTAATGTTACTGTTGATTTGAAAATTTCACCTCTCAGTGGGTCATGTGCTCCTGGTAGATTATCTTCTATATGTCCATCAATTACAGCCTATTAAAGTCCACTGCTGAACATAGGCCTCCCCCATAGATTGAATCATATAGGGATATTTGCCATAGTTGTAATGTTACTGTTGATTTAAAAATTTCACCTCTCAGTGGGTCATGTGCTCCTGGTAGATTATCTTCTATACGTCCATCAATTACAGCCTATTAAAGTCCATTGCTGAACATAGGCCTCCCCCATAGATTGAATCATAGAGGGATATTTGCCATAGTTGAAATATTATTGTTGATTTGAAAATTTCACCTCTCAGTGGGTCATGTGCTCCTGGTAGATAATCTTCTATACGTTCATCAATTACATCCTATTAAAGTCCACTGTTGAACATAGGCCTCCCCCATAGATTGCATCATAGAGGGATATTTGCCATAGTTGTAATGTAACTGTTGATTTGAAAATTTCACCTCTCAGTGGGTCATGTGCTTCTGGTAGGTTATCTTTTATACGTCCATCAATTACAGCTTATTAAAGTCCACTGCTGAACATAGGCCTGCCCCATAGATTGCATCATAGAGGGATATTTGCCATAGTTGAAATGTTACCGTTGATTTGAAAATTTCACCTCTCAGTGGGTCATGCGCTCCACGTAGATAATCTTCTATACGTCCATCAATTACAGCCTATTAAAGTCCACTGCTGAACATAGGCCTGCCCCATAGATTGCATCATAGAGGGATATTTGCCATAGTTGTAATGTTACTGTTGATTTGAAAATTTCACCTCTCAGTGGGTCATGTGCTCCTGGTAGATTATCTTCTATACGTCCATCAATTACAGCCTATTAAAGTCCACTGCTGAACATAGGCCTCCCCCATAGATTGCATCATAGAGGGATATTTGCCATAGTTGTAATATACTGTTGATTTGAAAATTTCACCTCTCAGTGGGTCATGTGCTCCTGGTAGATTATCTTCTATACGTCCATCAATTACAGCCTATAAAAGTCCACTGCTGAACATAGGTCTCCCCCATAGATTGCATCATAGAGGGATATTTGCCATAGTTGTATTGTTACTGTTGATTTGAAAATTTCACCTCTCAGTGGGTCATGTGCTTCTGGTAGGTTATCTTCTATACGACCATCAATTACAGCCTATTAAAGTCCACTGCTGAACATAGGCCTCCCCCATAGATTGCATCATACAGGGATATTTGCCATAGTTGTAATGTTACTGTTGATTTGAAAATTTCACCTCTCAGTGGGTCATGCGCTCCTGGTAGATTATCTTCTATACGTCCATCAATTACAGCCTATTAAAGTCCACTGCTGAACATAGGCCTCCCCCATAGATTGCATCATAGAGGGATATTTGCAATAGTTGTAATGTTACTGTTGATTTGAAAATTTCACCTCTCAGTGGGTCATGTGCTCCTGGTAGATTATCTTCTATACATCCATCAATTACAGCCTATTAAAGTACACTGCTGAACATAGGCCTGCCCCATAGATTGCATCATAGAGGGATATTTACCATTGTTGTCATGTTATTGTTGATTTGAAAATTTCACCTCTCAGTGGGTCATGCGCTCCTGGTAGATTATCTTTTACACGTCCATCAATTACAGCCTATTATAGTCCACTGCTGAACATAGGCCTCCCCCATAGATTGCATCATACAGGGATATTTGCCATAGTTGTAATGTTACTGTTGATTTGAAAATTTCACCTCTCAGTGGGTCATGTGCTCCTGGTAGATTATCTTCTATACATCCATCAATTACAGCCTATTATAGTCCACTGCTGAACATAGGCCTCCCCCATAGATTGCATCATAGAGGGATATTTGCCATAGTTGTAATGTTACTGTTGATTTGAAAATTTCACCTCTCAGTGGGTCATGTGCTCCTGGTAGATTATCTTCTATATGTCCATCAATTACAGCCTATTAAAGTCCACTGCTGAACATAGGCCTCCCCCATAGATTGAATCATAGAGGGATATTTGCCATAGTTGTAATGTTACTGTTGATTTAAAAATTTCACCTCTCAGTGGGTCATGTGCTCCTGGTAGATTATCTTCTATACGTCCATCAATTACAGCCTATTAAAGTCCATTGCTGAACATAGGCCACCCCCATAGATTGAATCATAGAGGGATATTTGCCATAGTTGAAATATTATTGTTGATTTGAAAATTTCACCTCTCAGTGGGTCATGTGCTCCTGGTAGATAATCTTCTATACGTCCATCAATTACATCCTATTAAAGTCCACTGTTGAACATAGGCCTCCCCCATAGATTGCATCATAGAGGGATATTTGCCATAGTTGTAATGTAACTGTTGATTTGAAAATTTCACCTCTCAGTGGGTCATGTGCTTCTGGTAGGTTATCTTCTATACGTCCATCAATTACAGCCTATTAAAGTCCACTGCTGAACATAGGCCTGCCCCATAGATTGCATCATAGAGGGATATTTGCCATAGTTGTAATGTTACCGTTGATTTGAAAATTTCACCTCTTAGTGGGTCATGCGCTCCTGGTAGATAATCTTTTATACGTCCATCAATTACAGCCTATTAAAGTCCACTGCTGAACATAGGCCTGCCCCATAGATTGCATCATAGAGGGATATTTGCCATAGTTGTAATGTTACTGTTGATTTGAAAATTTCACCTCTCAGTGGGTCATGTGCTCCTGGTAGATTATCTTCTATACGTCCATCAATTACAGCCTATTAAAGTCCACTGCTGAACATAGGTCTCCCCCATAGATTGCATCATAGAGGGATATTTGACATTGTTGTATTGTTACTGTTGATTTGAAAATTTCACCTCTCAGTGGGTCATGTGCTTCTGGTAGGTTATCTTCTATACGACCATCAATTACAGCCTATTAAAGTCCACTGCTGAACATAGGCCTGCCCCATAAATTGCATCATAGAGGGATATTTGCCATAGTTGTAATGTTACTGTTGATTTGAAAATTTCACCTCTCAGTGGGTCATGTGCTCCTGGTAGATTATCTTCTATACGTCCATCAATTACAGCCTACTAAAGTCCACTGCTGAACATAGGCCTCCCCTATAGATTGCCTCATACTGGGGATATTTGCCATTGTTGTAATGTTACTGTTGATTTGAATATTTCACCTCTCAGTGCGTCATGTGCTCCTGGTAGATAATCTTCTATACGTCCATCAATTACAGCCTATTAAAGTCCACTGCTGAACAAAGTCCTCCCCCATAGATTGCATCATAGAGGGATATTTGCCATAGTTGTAATGTTACTGTTGATTTGAAAATTTCACCTCTCAGTGGGTCATGTGCTCCTGGTAGATTATCTTCTATATGTCCATCAATTACAGCCTATTAAAGTCCACTGCTGAACATAGGCCTCCCCCATAGATTGAATCATAGAGGGATATTTGCCATAGTTGTAATATTACTGTTGATTTAAAAATTTCACCTCTCAGTGGGTCATGTGCTCCTGGTAGATTATCTTCTATACGTCCATCAATTACAGCCTATTAAAGTCCATTGCTGAACATAGGCCTCCCCCATAGATTGAATCATAGAGGGATATTTGCCATAGTTGAAATATTATTGTTGATTTGAAAATTTCACCTCTCAGTGGGTCATGTGCTCCTGGTAGATAATCTTCTATACGTTCATCAATTACATCCTATTAAAGTCCACTGTTGAACATAGGCCTCCCCCATAGATTGCATCATAGAGGGATATTTGCCATAGTTGTAATGTAACTGTTGATTTGAAAATTTCACCTCTCAGTGGGTCATGTGCTTCTGGTAGGTTATCTTTTATACGTCCATCAATTACAGCTTATTAAAGTCCACTGCTGAACATAGGCCTGCCCCATAGATTGCATCATAGAGGGATATTTGCCATAGTTGAAATGTTACCGTTGATTTGAAAATTTCACCTCTCAGTGGGTCATGCGCTCCTGGTAGATAATCTTCTATACGTCCATCAATTACAGCCTATTAAAGTCCACTGCTGAACATAGGCCTGCCCCATAGATTGCATCATAGAGGGATATTTGCCATAGTTGTAATGTTACTGTTGATTTGAAAATTTCACCTCTCAGTGGGTCATGTGCTCCTGGTAGATTATCTTCTATACGTCCATCAATTACAGCCTATTAAAGTCCACTGCTGAACATAGGCCTCCCCCATAGATTGCATCATAGAGGGATATTTGCCATAGTTGTATTGTTACTGTTGATTTGAAAATTTCACCTCTCAGTGGGTCATGTGCTCCTGGTAGATTATCTTCTATACGTCCATCAATTACAGCCTATTAAAGTCCACTGCTGAACATAGGTCTCCCCCATAGATTGCATCATAGAGGGATATTTGCCATAGTTGTATTGTTACTGTTGATTTGAAAATTTCACCTCTCAGTGGGTCATGTGCTTCTGGTAGGTTATCTTCTATACGACCATCAATTACAGCCTATTAAAGTCCACTGCTGAACATAGGCCTGCCCCATAGATTGCATCATAGAGGGATATTTGCCATAGTTGTAATGTTACTGTTGATTTGAAAATTTCACCTCTCAGTGGGTCATGCGCTCCTGGTAGATTATCTTCTATACGTCCATCAATTACAGCCTATTAAAGTCCACTGCTGAACATAGGCCTCCCCCATAGATTGCATCATAGAGGGATATTTGCAATAGTTGTAATGTTACTGTTGATTTGAAAATTTCACCTCTCAGTGGGTCATGTGCTCCTGGTAGATTATCTTCTATACATCCATCAATTACAGCCTATTAAAGTCCACTGCTGAACATAGGCCTCCCCCATAGATTGCATCATAGAGGGATATTTACCATTGTTGTCATGTTATTGTTTATTTGAAAATTTCACCTCTCAGTGGGTCATGCGCTCCTGGTAGATTATCTTTTACACGTCCATCAATTACAGCCTATTATAGTCCACTGCTGAACATAGGCCTCCCCCATAGATTGCATCATACAGGGATATTTGCCATAGTTGTAATGTTACTGTTGATTTGAAAATTTCACCTCTCAGTGGGTCATGTGCTTCTGGTAGATTATCTTCTATAAGTCCATCAATAACAGCCTATTTAAGTCCACTGCTGAACATAGACCTCCCCCATAGATTGCCTCATACAGGGGATATTTGTCATAGATATAATGTTACTGTTGATTTGAAAATTTCACCTCTCAGTGGGTCATGTGCTCTTGGTAGATTTCCTTCTATACGTCCATCAATTACAGCCTATTGAAGTCCACTGCTGAACATAGGCCTCCCCCATAGATTGCATCATAGAGGGATATTTACCATAGTTGTAATGTTATTGTTGATTTGAAAATTTCACCTCTCAGTGGGTCATGCGCTCCTGGTAGATTATCTTCTATACGTCCATCAATTACAGCCTATTATAGTCCACTGCTGAACATAGGCCTCCCCCATAGATTGCATCATAGAGGGATATTTGCCATAGTTGTAATGTTACTGTTGATTTGAAAATTTCACCTCTCAGTGGGTCATGTGCTCCTGGTAGATTATCTTCTATACATGCATCCATTACAGCCTATAAAAGACTACTGCTGAACATAGGCCTCCCCTATAGATTGCCTCATACTGGGGATATTTGCCATAGTTGTAATGTTACTGTTGATTTGAATATTTCACCTCTCAGTGGGTCATGTTATTCTGGTAGATTATCTTCTATAAGTCCATCAATTACAGCCTATTAATGTCCACTGCTGAATATAGGCCTCCCCCATAGATTACATCATACTGGGGATATTTGACATTTTTGTAATGTTACTGATGATTTGAAAATTTCACCTCTCAGTGGGTCATATGCTTCTGGTAGATTATCTTCTATAAGTTCATCAATTACAGCCTATTAAAGTCCACTGCTGAACATAGGCCTCGCCCATAGATTGCATCATACTGGGGATATTTGTTATTGTTAAAATGTTACTGTTGGTTTGAAAATTTCACCTCTCAGTGGGTCATATGCTTCTGGTAGATTATCTTCTATACGTCCATCAATTACAGCCTATTAAAGTCCTCTGCTGAACATAGGCCTCCCCCATAGATTGCATCATATAGGGATATTTGCCAAATTGTAATGTTATTGTTGATTTGAAAATTTCACCTCTCAGTGGGTAATATGCTTCTGGTAGGTTATCTTCTATAAGTCCATCAATTACAGCCTATTAAAGTCCACTGCTGAACATAGGCCTCGCCCATAGATTGCATCATTCTGGGGATATTTGCCATTATTGTAATGTTACTGTTGGTTTGAAAATTTCACCTCTCAGTGGGTCATGTGCTCCTGGTAGATTATTTTCTATACGTCCATCAATTACAGCCTATTAAAGTCCACTGCTGAACATAGGCCTCCCCCATAGATTGCATCATAGAGGGATATTTGCCATAGTTGTAATGTTACTGCTGATTTGAAATTTCACCTCTCAGTGGGTCATGTGCTCCTGGTAGATTATCTTATATACGTGCATCAATTGCAGCCTATTAAAGTCCACTGCTGAACATAGGCCTCCCCCATAGATTGCCTCATACTGGGGATATTTGCCATAGTTGTAATGTAACTGTTGATTTGACAATTTCACCTCTCAGTGGGTCATTTGCGTCTGTTAGATTATCCTCTATACATCCATCAATTACAGCCTATTAAAGTCCACTGTTGAACGTAGGCCTCCCCCATAGATTGCATCATAGAGGGATATTTGCCATAATTGTAATGTTACTGTTGATTTGAAAATTTCACCTCTCAGTGGGTCATGTGCTTCTGATAGATTATCTTCTATACGTCCATCAATTACAGCCTACTAAAGTCCACTGCTGAACATAGGCCTCCCCTATAGATTGCCTCATACTGGGGATATTTGACATTGTTGTAATGTTACTGTTGATTTGAAAATTTCACCTCTCAGTGGGTCATGTGCTTCTGATAGATTATCTTCTATAAGTCCATCAATAACAGCCTATTAAAGTCCACTGCTGAACATAGGCCTCGCCCATAGATTGCATCATACTGGGGATATTTGCCATTGTTGTAATGTTATTGTTAATTTGAAAATTTTACCTCTCAGTGGGTCATGTGCTCCTGGTAGATTATCTTCTATACGTCCATCAATTACAGCCTATTAAAGTCCACTGCTTAACATAGGCCTCCCCCATAGATTGCATCGTAGAGGGATATTTGCCATAGTTGTAATGTTACTGTTGATTTGAAAATTTCACCTCTCCGTGGGTCATGTGCTCCTGGTAGATTATCTTTTATACGTCCATCAATTACAGCCTATTAAAGTCCACTGCTGAACATAGGCCTCCCCCATAGATTGCATCATAGAGGGATATTTACCATTGTTGTCATGTTATTGTTGATTTGAAAATTTCACCTCTCAGTGGGTCATGCGCTCCTGGTAGATTATCTTTTACACGTCCATCAATTACAGCCTATTATAGTCCACTGCTGAACATAGGCCTCCCCCATAGATTGCATCATACAGGGATATTTGCCATAGTTGTAATGTTACTGTTGATTTGAAAATTTCACCTCTCAGTGGGTCATGTGCTTCTGGTAGATTATCTTCTATAAGTCCATCAATAACAGCCTATTAAAGTCCACTGCTGAACATAGACCTCCCCCATAGATTGCCTCATACAGGGGATATTTGTCATAGATATAATGTTACTGTTGATTTGAAAATTTCACCTCTCAGTGGGTCATGTGCTCTTGGTAGATTTCCTTCTATACGTCCATCAATTACAGCCTATTAAAGTCCACTGCTGAACATAGGCCTCCCCCATAGATTGCATCATAGAGGGATATTTACCATAGTTGTAATGTTATTGTTGATTTGAAAATTTCACCTCTCAGTGGGTCATGCGCTCCTGGTAGATTATCTTCTATACGTCCATCAATTACAGCCTATTATAGTCCACTGCTGAACATAGGCCTCCCCCATAGATTGCATCATAGAGGGATATTTGCCATAGTTGTAATGTTACTGTTGATTTGAAAATTTCACCTCTCAGTGGGTCATGTGCTCCTGGTAGATTATCTTCTATACATGCATCCATTACAGCCTATAAAAGACTACTGCTGAACATAGGCCTCCCCTATAGATTGCCTCATACTGGGGATATTTGCCATAGTTGTAATGTTACTGTTGATTTGAATATTTCACCTCTCAGTGGGTCATGTTATTCTGGTAGATTATCTTCTATAAGTCCATCAATTACAGCCTATTAAAGTCCACTGCTGAATATAGGCCTCCCCCATAGATTACATCATACTGGGGATATTTGACATTTTTGTAATGTTACTGATGATTTGAAAATTTCACCTCTCAGTGGGTCATATGCTTCTGGTAGATTATCTTCTATAAGTTCATCAATTACAGCCTATTAAAGTCCACTGCTGAACATAGGCCTCGCCCATAGATTGCATCATTCTGGGGATATTTGCCATTATTGTAATGTTACTGTTGGTTTGAAAATTTCACCTCTCAGTGGGTCATGTTCTCCTGGTAGATTATTTTCTATACGTCCATCAATTACAGCCTATTAAAGTCCACTGCTGAACATAGGCCTCCCCCATAGATTGCATCATAGAGGGATATTTGCCATAGTTGTAATGTTACTGCTGATTTGAAATTTCACCTCTCAGTGGGTCATGTGCTCCTGGTAGATTATCTTATATACGTGCATCAATTGCAGCCTATTAAAGTCCACTGCTGAACATAGGCCTCCCCCATAGATTGCCTCATACTGGGGATATTTGCCATAGTTGTAATGTAACTGTTGATTTGACAATTTCACCTCTCAGTGGGTCATGTGCGTCTGTTAGATTATCCTCTATACATCCATCAATTACAGCCTATTAAAGTCCACTGTTGAACGTAGGCCTCCCCCATAGATTGCATCATAGAGGGATATTTGCCATAATTGTAATGTTACTGTTGATTTGAAAATTTCACCTCTCAGTGGGTCATGTGCTTCTGATAGATTATCTTCTATACGTCCATCAATTACAGCCTACTAAAGTCCACTGCTGAACATAGGCCTCCCCTATAGATTGCCTCATACTGGGGATATTTGACATTGTTGTAATGTTACTGTTGATTTGAAAATTTCACCTCTCAGTGGGTCATGTGCTTCTGATAGATTATCTTCTATAAGTCCATCAATTACAGCCTATTAAAGTCCACTGCTGAACATAGGCCTCGCCCATAGATTGCATCATACTGGGGATATTTGCCATTGTTGTAATGTTATTGTTAATTTGAAAATTTTACCTCTCAGTTGGTCATGTGCTCCTGGTAGATTATCTTCTATACGTCCATCAATTACAGCCTATTAAAGTCCACTGCTTAACATAGGCCTCCCCCATAGATTGCATCGTAGAGGGATATTTGCCATAGTTGTAATGTTACTGTTGATTTGAAAATTTCACCTCTCCGTGGGTCATGTGCTCCTGGTAGATAATCTTCTATACGTCCATCAATTACAGCCTATTAAAGTCCACTGCTGAACATAGGGGTCCCCCATAGATTGCATCATAGAGGGATATTTGCCATAGTTGTAATGTTACTGTTGATTTGAAAATTTCACCTCTCAGTGGGTCATGTGCTCCTGGTAGTTTATTTTCTATACGTCCATCAATTACAGCCTACTAAAGTTCACTGCTGAACATAGGCCTCCCCCATAGATTGCCTCATACTGGGGATATTTTCCATAGTTGTAATGTTACTGTTGATTTGAAAATTTCACCTCTCAGTGGGTCATGTGGTCCTGGTAGATTATCTTTTATACGTCCATCACTTACAGCCTATTAAAGTCCACTGCTGAACATAGGCCTCCCCTATAGATTGCCTCATACTGGGGATATTTGCCATAGTTGTAATGTTACTGTTGATTTGAAAATTTCACCTCTCAGTGGGTCATGTGCTCCTGGTAGATTATCTTCTATACGTCCATCAATTACAGCCTACTAAAGTCCACTGCTGAACATAGGCCTCCCCTATAGATTGCCTCATACTGGGGATATTTGCCATTGTTGTAATGTTACTGTTGATTTGAATATTTCACCTCTCAGTGCGTCATGTGCTCCTGGTAGATAATCTTCTATACTTCCATCAATTACAGCCTATTAAAGTCCACTGCTGAACAAAGTCCTCCCCCATAGATTGCATCATAGAGGGATATTTGCCATAGTTGTAATGTTACTGTTGATTTGAAAATTTCACCTCTCAGTGGGTCATGTGGTCCTGGTAGATTATCTTCTATACGTCCATCAATTACAGCCTATTAAAGTCCACTGCTGAACATAGGCCTCCCCCATATATTGCATCATAGAGGGATATTTGTCATAGTTGTAATATTACTGTTGATTTGAAAATTTTACCTCTCAGTGGGTCATGTGCTCCTGGTAGATTATCTTCTATACATGCATCCATTACAGCCTATAAAAGTCTACTGCTGAACATAGGTCTCCCCTATAGATTGCCTCATACTGGGGATATTTGCCATAGTTGTAATGTTATTGTTAATTTGAAAATTTTACCTCTCAGTGGGTCATGTGCTCCTGGTAGATTATCTTCTATACGTCCATCAATTACAGCCTATTAAAGTCCACTGCTGAACATAGGCCTCCCCCATAGATTGCATCATACTGGGGATATTTGCCATTGTTGTAATGTTATTGTTAATTTGAAAATTTTACCTCTCAGTGGGTCATGTGCTCCTGGTAGATTATCTTCCATACGTCCATCATTTACAGCCTATTAAAGTCCTCTGCTGAACATAGGCCTCCCCCATAGATTGCATCATAGAGGGATATTTGCCATAGTTGTAATGTTACTGTTGATTTGAAAATTTCACCTCTCAGTGGGTCATGTGCTCCTGGTAGATTATCTTCTATACGTCCATCAATTACAGCCTACTAAAGTCCACTGCTGAACATAGGCCTCCCCTATAGATTGCCTCATACTGGGGATATTTGCCATTGTTGTAATGTTACTGTTGATTTGAATATTTCACCTCTCAGTGCGTCATGTGCTCCTGGTAGATAATCTTCTATACGTCCATCAATTACAGCCTATTAAAGTCCACTGCTGAACAAAGTCCTCCCCCATAGATTGCATCATAGAGGGATATTTGCCATAGTTGTAATGTTACTGTTGATTTGAAAATTTCACCTCTCAGTGGGTCATGTGCTCCTGGTAGATTATCTTCTATATGTCCATCAATTACAGCCTATTAAAGTCCACTGCTGAACATAGGCCTCCCCCATAGATTGAATCATAGAGGGATATTTGCCATAGTTGTAATGTTACTGTTGATTTAAAAATTTCACCTCTCAGTGGGTCATGTGCTCCTGGTAGATTATCTTCTATACGTCCATCAATTACAGCCTATTAAAGTCCACTGCTGAACATAGGCCTCCCCCATAGATTGCATCATAGAGGGATATTTGCCATAGTTGTAATGTTACTGTTGATTTGAAAATTTCACCTCTCAGTGGGTCATGTGCTCCTGGTAGATTATCTTCTATACGTCCATCAATTACAGCCTATTAAAGTCCACTGCTGAACATAGGTCTCCCCCATAGATTGCATCATAGAGGGATATTTGCCATAGTTGTATTGTTACTGTTGATTTGAAAATTTCACCTCTCAGTGGGTCATGTGCTTCTGGTAGGTTATCTTCTATACGACCATCAATTACAGCCTATTAAAGTCCACTGCTGAACATAGGCCTGCCCCATAGATTGCATCATAGAGGGATATTTGCCATAGTTGTAATGTTACTGTTGATTTGAAAATTTCACCTCTCAGTGGGTCATGCGCTCCTGGTAGATTATCTTCTATACGTCCATCAATTACAGCCTATTAAAGTCCACTGCTGAACATAGGCCTCCCCCATAGATTGCATCATAGAGGGATATTTGCAATAGTTGTAATGTTACTGTTGATTTGAAAATTTCACCTCTCAGTGGGTCATGTGCTCCTGGTAGATTATCTTCTATACATCCATCAATTACAGCCTATTAAAGTCCACTGCTGAACATAGGCCTCCCCCATAGATTGCATCATAGAGGGATATTTACCATTGTTGTCATGT
This sequence comes from Parnassius mnemosyne, assembly GCA_963668995.1. Classification (NCBI taxonomy): domain Eukaryota; kingdom Metazoa; phylum Arthropoda; class Insecta; order Lepidoptera; family Papilionidae; genus Parnassius; species Parnassius mnemosyne. The sequence goes on along the minus strand of CAVLGL010000096.1, from coordinate 3,562,695 downwards.
TATTGTTGATTTGAAAATTTCACCTCTCAGTGGGTCATGCGCTCCTGGTAGATTATCTTTTACACGTCCATCAATTACAGCCTATTATAGTCCACTGCTGAACATAGGCCTCCCCCATAGATTGCATCATACAGGGATATTTGCCATAGTTGTAATGTTACTGTTGATTTGAAAATTTCACCTCTCAGTGGGTCATGTGCTTCTGGTAGATTATCTTCTATAAGTCCATCAATAACAGCCTATTAAAGTCCACTGCTGAACATAGGCCTCCTCCATAGATTGCATCATAGAGGGATATTTGCCATAGTTGTAATGTTACTGTTGATTTGAAAATTTCACCTCTCAGTGGGTCATGTGCTCCTGGTAGATAATCTTCTATACATCCATCAATTACAGCCTATTAAAGTCCACTGCTGAACATAGGCCTCCTCCATAGATTGCATCATAGAGGGATATTTGCCATAGTTGTCATGTTATTGTTGATTTGAAAATTTCACCTCTCAGTGGGTCATGCGCTCCTGGTAGATTATCTTCTATACGTCCATCAATTACAGCCTATTATAGTCCACTGCTGAACATAGGCCTCCCCCATAGATTGCATCATACAGGGATATTTGCCATAGTTGTAATGTTACTGTTGATTTGAAAATTTCACCTCTCAGTGGGTCATGTGCTTCTGGTAGATTATCTTCTATAAGTCCATCAATTACAGCCTATTAAAGTCCACTGCTGAACATAGACCTCCCCCATAGATTGCCTCATACAGGGGATATTTTTCATAGATATAATGTTACTGTTGATTTGAAAATTTCACCTCTCAGTGGGTCATGTGCTCTTGGTAGATTTCCTTCTATACGTCCATTAATTACAGCCTATTAAAGTCCACTGCTGAACATAGGCATCCCCCATAGATTGCATCATAGAGGGATATTTACCATAGTTGTAATGTTATTGTTGATTTGAAAATTTCACCTCTCAGTGGGTCATGCGCTCCTGGTAGATTATCTTCTATACGTCCATCAATTACAGCCTATTATAGTCCACTGCTGAACATAGGCCTCCCCCATAGATTGCATCATAGAGGGATATTTGCCATAGTTGTAATGTTACTGTTGATTTGAAAATTTGACCTCTCAGTGGGTCATGTGCTCCTGGTAGATTATCTTCTATACGTCCATCAATTACAGCCTATTAAAGTCCACTGCTGAACATAGGCCTCCCCCATAGATTGCATCATAGAGGGATATTTGCCATAGTTGTAATGTTACTGTTGATTTGAAAATTTCACCTCTCAGTGGGTCATGTGCTCCTGGTAGATTATCTTCTATACGTCCATCAATTACAGCCTATTAAAGTCCACTGCTGAACATAGGTCTCCCCCATAGATTGCATCATAGAGGGATATTTGCCATAGTTGTATTGTTACTGTTGATTTGAAAATTTCACCTCTCAGTGGGTCATGTGCTTCTGGTAGGTTATCTTCTATACGACCATCAATTACAGCCTATTAAAGTCCACTGCTGAACATAGGCCTGCCCCATAGATTGCATCATAGAGGGATATTTGCCATAGTTGTAATGTTACTGTTGATTTGAAAATTTCACCTCTCAGTGGGTCATGCGCTCCTGGTAGATTATCTTCTATACGTCCATCAATTTTAGCCTATTAAAGTCCACTGCTGAACATAGGCCTCCCCCATAGATTGCATCATAGAGGGATATTTGCAATAGTTGTAATGTTACTGTTGATTTGAAAATTTCACCTCTCAGTGGGTCATGTGCTCCTGGTAGATTATCTTCTATACATCCATCAATTACAGCCTATTAAAGTCCACTGCTGAACATAGGCCTCCACCATAGATTGCATCATAGAGGGATATTTACCATTGTTGTCATGTTATTGTTGATTTGAAAATTTCACCTCTCAGTGGGTCATGCGCTCCTGGTAGATTATCTTTTACACGTCCATCAATTACAGCCTATTATAGTCCACTGCTGAACATAGGCCTCCCCCATAGATTGCATCATACAGGGATATTTGCCATAGTTGTAATGTTACTGTTGATTTGAAAATTTCACCTCTCAGTGGGTCATGTGCTTCTGGTAGATTATCTTCTATAAGTCCATAAATAACAGCCTATTAAAGTCCACTGCTGAACATAGGCCTCCTCCATAGATTGCATCATAGAGGGATATTTGCCATAGTTGTAATGTTACTGTTGATTTGAAAATTTCACCTCTCAGTGGGTCATGTGCTCCTGGTAGATTATCTTCTATACATCCATCAATTACAGCCTATTAAAGTCCACTGCTGAACATAGGCCTCCTCCATAGATTGCATCATACAGGGATATTTGCCATAGTTGTAATGTTACTGTTGATTTGAAAATTTCACCTCTCAGTGGGTCATGTGCTTCTGGTAGATTATCTTCTATAAGTCCATCAATAACAGCCTATTAAAGTCCACTGCTGAACATAGGCCTCCTCCATAGATTGCATCATAGAGGGATATTTGCCATAGTTGTAATGTTACTGTTGATTTGAAAATTTCACCTCTCAGTGGGTCATGTGCTCCTGGTAGATTATCTTCTATACATCCATCAATTACAGCCTATTAAAGTCCACTGCTGAACATAGGCCTCCTCCATAGATTGCATCATAGAGGGATATTTGCCATAGTTGTCATGTTATTGTTGATTTGAAAATTTCACCTCTCAGTGGGTCATGTGCTCCTGGTAGATTATCTTCTATACATCCATCAATTACAGCCTATTAAAGTCCACTGCTGAACATAGGCCTCCTCCATAGATTGCATCATAGAGGGATATTTGCCATAGTTGTCATGTTATTGTTGATTTGAAAATTTCACCTCTCAGTGGGTCATGCGCTCCTGGTAGATTATCTTCTATACGTCCATCAATTACAGCCTATTAAAGTCCACTGCTGAACATAGGCCTCCCCCATAGATTGCATCATAGAGGGATATTTGCCATAGTTGTAATGTTACTGCTGATTTGAAATTTCACCTCTCAGTGGGTCATGTGCTCCTGGTAGATTATCTTATATACGTGCATCAATTGCAGCCTATTAAAGTCCACTGCTGAACATAGGCCTCCCCCATAGATTGCCTCATACTGGGGATATTTGCCATAGTTGTAATGTAACTGTTGATTTGACAATTTCACCTCTCAGTGGGTCATGTGCGTCTGTTAGATTATCCTCTATACATCCATCAATTACAGCCTATTAAAGTCCACTGTTGAACGTAGGCCTCCCCCATAGATTGCATCATAGAGGGATATTTGCCATAATTGTAATGTTACTGTTGATTTGAAAATTTCACCTCTCAGTGGGTCATGTGCTTCTGATAGATTATCTTCTATACGTCCATCAATTACAGCCTACTAAAGTCCACTGCTGAACATAGGCCTCCCCTATAGATTGCCTCATACTGGGGATATTTGACATTGTTGTAATGTTACTGTTGATTTGAAAATTTCACCTCTCAGTGGGTCATGTGCTTCTGATAGATTATCTTCTATAAGTCCATCAATTACAGCCTATTAAAGTCCACTGCTGAACATAGGCCTCGCCCATAGATTGCATCATACTGGGGATATTTGCCATTGTTGTAATGTTATTGTTAATTTGAAAATTTTACCTCTCAGTGGGTCATGTGCTCCTGGTAGATTATCTTCTATACGTCCATCAATTACAGCCTATTAAAGTCCACTGCTTAACATAGGCCTCCCCCATAGATTGCATCGTAGAGGGATATTTGCCATAGTTGTAATGTTACTGTTGATTTGAAAATTTCACCTCTCCGTGGGTCATGTGCTCCTGGTAGATTATCTTTTATACGTCCATCAATTACAGCCTATTAAAGTCCACTGCTGAACATAGGGGTCCCCCATAGATTGGATCATAGAGGGATATTTGCCATAGTTGTAATGTTACTGTTGATTTGAAAATTTCACCTCTCAGTGGGTCATGTGCTCCTGGTAGTTTATTTTCTATACGTCCATCAATTACAGCCTACTAAAGTTCACTGCTGAACATAGGCCTCCCCCATAGATTGCCTCATACTGGGGATATTTTCCATAGTTGTAATGTTACTGTTGATTTGAAAATTTCACCTCTCAGTGGGTCATGTGGTCCTGGTTAATTATCTTTTATACGTCCATCACTTACAGCCTATTAAAGTCCACTGCTGAACATAGGCCTCCCCTATAGATTGCCTCATACTGGGGATATTTGCCATAGTTGTAATGTTACTGTTGATTTGAAAATTTCACCTCTCAGTGGGTCATGTGCTCCTGGTAGATTATCTTCTATACGTCCATCAATTACAGCCTACTAAAGTCCACTGCTGAACATAGGCCTCCCCTATAGATTGCCTCATACTGGGGATATTTGCCATTGTTGTAATGTTACTGTTGATTTGAATATTTCACCTCTCAGTGCGTCATGTGCTCCTGGTAGATAATCTTCTATACTTCCATCAATTACAGCCTATTAAAGTCCACTGCTGAACAAAGTCCTCCCCCATAGATTGCATCATAGAGGGATATTTGCCATAGATGTAATGTTACTGTTGATTTGAAAATTTCACCTCTCAGTGGGTCATGTGGTCCTGGTAGATTATCTTCTATACGTCCATCAATTACAGCCTATTAAAGTCCACTGCTGAACATAGGCCTCCCCCATATATTGCATCATAGAGGGATATTTGTCATAGTTGTAATATTACTGTTGATTTGAAAATTTTACCTCTCAGTGGGTCATGTGCTCCTGGTAGATTATCTTCTATACATGCATCCATTACAGCCTATAAAAGTCTACTGCTGAACATAGGTCTCCCCTATAGATTGCCTCATACTGGGGATATTTGCCATAGTTGTAATGTTATTGTTAATTTGAAAATTTTACCTCTCAGTGGGTCATGTGCTCCTGGTAGATTATCTTCTATACGTCCATCAATTACAGCCTATTAAAGTCCACTGCTGAACATAGGCCTCCCCCATAGATTGCATCATACTGGGGATATTTGCCATTGTTGTAATGTTATTGTTAATTTGAAAATTTTACCTCTCAGTGGGTCATGTGCTCCTGGTAGATTATCTTCTATACTTCCATCAATTACAGCCTATTAAAGTCCACTGCTGAACAAAGTCCTCCCCCATAGATTGCATCATAGAGGGATATTTGCCATAGTTGTAATGTTACTGTTGATTTGAAAATTTCACCTCTCAGTGGGTCATGTGCTCCTGGTAGATTATCTTCTATACGTCCATCAATTACAGCCTACTAAAGTCCACTGCTGAACATAGGCCTCCCCTATAGATTGCCTCATACTGGGGATATTTGCCATTGTTGTAATGTTACTGTTGATTTGAATATTTCACCTCTCAGTGCGTCATGTGCTCCTGGTAGATAATCTTCTATACGTCCATCAATTACAGCCTATTAAAGTCCACTGCTGAACAAAGTCCTCCCCCATAGATTGCATCATAGAGGGATATTTGCCATAGTTGTAATGTTACTGTTGATTTGAAAATTTCACCTCTCAGTGGGTCATGTGCTCCTGGTAGATTATCTTCTATATGTCCATCAATTACAGCCTATTAAAGTCCACTGCTGAACATAGGCCTTCCCCATAGATTGAATCATAGAGGGATATTTGCCATAGTTGTAATGTTACTGTTGATTTAAAAATTTCACCTCTCAGTGGGTCATGTGCTCCTGGTAGATTATCTTCTATACGTCCATCAATTACAGCCTATTAAAGTCCATTGCTGAACATAGGCCTCCCCCATAGATTGAATCATAGAGGGATATTTGCCATAGTTGAAATATTATTGTTGATTTGAAAATTTCACCTCTCAGTGGGTCATGTGCTCCTGGTTGATAATCTTCTATACGTTCATCAATTACATCCTATTAAAGTTCACTGTTGAACATAGGCCTCCCCCATAGATTGCATCATAGAGGGATATTTGCCATAGTTGTAATGTAACTGTTGATTTGAAAATTTCACCTCTCAGTGGGTCATGTGCTTCTGGTAGGTTATCTTTTATACGTCCATCAATTACAGCTTATTAAAGTCCACTGCTGAACATAGGCCTGCCCCATAGATTGCATCATAGAGGGATATTTGCCATAGTTGAAATGTTACCGTTGATTTGAAAATTTCACCTCTCAGTGGGTCATGCGCTCCTGGTAGATAATCTTCTATACGTCCATCAATTACAGCCTATTAAAGTCCACTGCTGAACATAGGCCTGCCCCATAGATTGCATCATAGAGGGATATTTGCCATAGTTGTAATGTTACTGTTGATTTGAAAATTTCACCTCTCAGTGGGTCATGTGCTCCTGGTAGATTATCTTCTATACGTCCATCAATTACAGCCTATTAAAGTCCACTGCTGAACATAGGCCTCCCCCATAGATTGCATCATAGAGGGATATTTGCCATAGTTGTAATGTTACTGTTGATTTGAAAATTTCACCTCTCAGTGGGTCATGTGCTCCTGGTAGATAATCTTCTATACGTCCATCAATTACAGCATATTAAAGTCCACTGCTGAACATAGGCCTGCCCCATAGATTGCATCATAGAGGGATATTTGCCATAGTTGTAATGTTACTGTTGATTTGAAAATTTCACCTCTCAGTGGGTCATGTGCTCCTGGTAGATTATCTTCTATACGTCCATCAATTACAGCCTATTAAAGTCCACTGCTGAACATAGGCCTCCCCCATAGATTGCATCATAGAGGGATATTTGCCATAGTTGTAATGTTACTGTTGATTTGAAAATTTCACCTCTCAGTGGGTCATGTGCTCCTGGTAGATTATCTTCTATACGTCCATCAATTACAGCCTATTAAAGTCCACTGCTGAACATAGGTCTCCCCCATAGATTGCATCATAGAGGGATATTTGCCATAGTTGTATTGTTACTGTTGATTTGAAAATTTCACCTCTCAGTGGGTCATGTGCTTCTGGTAGGTTATCTTCTATACGACCATCAATTACAGCCTATTAAAGTCCACTGCTGAACATAGGCCTGCCCCATAGATTGCATCATAGAGGGATATTTGCCATAGTTGTAATGTTACTGTTGATTTGAAAATTTCACCTCTCAGTGGGTCATGCGCTCCTGGTAGATTATCTTCTATACGTCCATCAATTACAGCCTATTAAAGTCCACTGCTGAACATAGGCCTCCCCCATAGATTGCATCATAGAGGGATATTTGCAATAGTTGTAATGTTACTGTTGATTTGAAAATTTCACCTCTCAGTGGGTCATGTGCTCCTGGTAGATTATCTTCTATATGTCCATCAATTACAGCCTATTAAAGTCCACTGCTGAACATAGGCCTTCCCCATAGATTGAATCATAGAGGGATATTTGCCATAGTTGTAATGTTACTGTTGATTTAAAAATTTCACCTCTCAGTGGGTCATGTGCTCCTGGTAGATTATCTTCTATACGTCCATCAATTACAGCCTATTAAAGTCCATTGCTGAACATAGGCCTCCCCCATAGATTGAATCATAGAGGGATATTTGCCATAGTTGAAATATTATTGTTGATTTGAAAATTTCACCTCTCAGTGGGTCATGTGCTCCTGGTTGATAATCTTCTATACGTTCATCAATTACATCCTATTAAAGTTCACTGTTGAACATAGGCCTCCCCCATAGATTGCATCATAGAGGGATATTTGCCATAGTTGTAATGTAACTGTTGATTTGAAAATTTCACCTCTCAGTGGGTCATGTGCTTCTGGTAGGTTATCTTTTATACGTCCATCAATTACAGCTTATTAAAGTCCACTGCTGAACATAGGCCTGCCCCATAGATTGCATCATAGAGGGATATTTGCCATAGTTGAAATGTTACCGTTGATTTGAAAATTTCACCTCTCAGTGGGTCATGCGCTCCTGGTAGATAATCTTCTATACGTCCATCAATTACAGCCTATTAAAGTCCACTGCTGAACATAGGCCTGCCCCATAGATTGCATCATAGAGGGATATTTGCCATAGTTGTAATGTTACTGTTGATTTGAAAATTTCACCTCTCAGTGGGTCATGTGCTCCTGGTAGATTATCTTCTATACGTCCATCAATTACAGCCTATTAAAGTCCACTGCTGAACATAGGCCTCCCCCATAGATTGCATCATAGAGGGATATTTGCCATAGTTGTAATGTTACTGTTGATTTGAAAATTTCACCTCTCAGTGGGTCATGTGCTCCTGGTAGATAATCTTCTATACGTCCATCAATTACAGCATATTAAAGTCCACTGCTGAACATAGGCCTGCCCCATAGATTGCATCATAGAGGGATATTTGCCATAGTTGTAATGTTACTGTTGATTTGAAAATTTCACCTCTCAGTGGGTCATGTGCTCCTGGTAGATTATCTTCTATACGTCCATCAATTACAGCCTATTAAAGTCCACTGCTGAACATAGGCCTCCCCCATAGATTGCATCATAGAGGGATATTTGCCATAGTTGTAATGTTACTGTTGATTTGAAAATTTCACCTCTCAGTGGGTCATGTGCTCCTGGTAGATTATCTTCTATACGTCCATCAATTACAGCCTATTAAAGTCCACTGCTGAACATAGGTCTCCCCCATAGATTGCATCATAGAGGGATATTTGCCATAGTTGTATTGTTACTGTTGATTTGAAAATTTCACCTCTCAGTGGGTCATGTGCTTCTGGTAGGTTATCTTCTATACGACCATCAATTACAGCCTATTAAAGTCCACTGCTGAACATAGGCCTGCCCCATAGATTGCATCATAGAGGGATATTTGCCATAGTTGTAATGTTACTGTTGATTTGAAAATTTCACCTCTCAGTGGGTCATGCGCTCCTGGTAGATTATCTTCTATACGTCCATCAATTACAGCCTATTAAAGTCCACTGCTGAACATAGGCCTCCCCCATAGATTGCATCATAGAGGGATATTTGCAATAGTTGTAATGTTACTGTTGATTTGAAAATTTCACCTCTCAGTGGGTCATGTGCTCCTGGTAGATTATCTTCTATATGTCCATCAATTACAGCCTATTAAAGTCCACTGCTGAACATAGGCCTCCCCCATAGATTGAATCATAGAGGGATATTTGCCATAGTTGTAATGTTACTGTTGATTTAAAAATTTCACCTCTCAGTGGGTCATGTGCTCCTGGTAGATTATCTTCTATATGTCCATCAATTACAGCCTATTAAAGTCCACTGCTGAACATAGGCCTCCCCCATAGATTGAATCATAGAGGGATATTTGCCATAGTTGAAATGTTACTGTTGATTTGAATATTTCACCTCTCAGTGCGTCATATGCTCCTGGTAGATAATCTTCTATACGTCCATCAATTACAGCCTATTAAAGTCCACTGCTGAACAAAGTCCTCCCCCATAGATTGCATCATAGAGGGATATTTGCCATAGTTGTAATTTTACTGTTGATTTGAAAATTTCACCTCTCAGTGGGTCATGTGCTCCTGGTAGATTATCTTCTATATGTCCATCAATTACAGCCTATTAAAGTCCACTGCTGAACATAGGCCTCCCCCATAGATTGCATCATACTGGGGATATTTGCCATTGTTGTAATGTTATTGTTAATTTGAAAATTTTACCTCTCAGTGGGTCATGTGCTCCTGGTAGATTATCTTCTATACTTCCATCAATTACAGCCTATTAAAGTCCACTGCTGAACAAAGTCCTCCCCCATAGATTGCATCATAGAGGGATATTTGCCATAGTTGTAATGTTACTGTTGATTTGAAAATTTCACCTCTCAGTGGGTCATGTGCTCCTGGTAGATAATCTTCTATACGTCCATCAATTACAGCCTACTAAAGTCCACTGCTGAACATAGGCCTCCCCTATAGATTGCCTCATACTGGGGATATTTGCCATTGTTGTAATGTTACTGTTGATTTGAATATTTCACCTCTCAGTGCGTCATGTGCTCCTGGTAGATAATCTTCTATACGTCCATCAATTACAGCCTATTAAAGTCCACTGCTGAACAAAGTCCTCCCCCATAGATTGCATCATAGAGGGATATTTGCCATAGTTGTAATGTTACTGTTGATTTGAAAATTTCACCTCTCAGTGGGTCATGTGCTCCTGGTAGATTATCTTCTATATGTCCATCAATTACAGCCTATTAAAGTCCACTGCTGAACATAGGCCTCCCCCATAGATTGAATCATAGAGGGATATTTGCCATAGTTGTAATGTTACTGTTGATTTAAAAATTTCACCTCTCAGTGGGTCATGTGCTCCTGGTAGATTATCTTCTATACGTCCATCAATTACAGCCTATTAAAGTCCATTGCTGAACATAGGCCTCCCCCATAGATTGAATCATAGAGGGATATTTGCCATAGTTGAAATATTATTGTTGATTTGAAAATTTCACCTCTCAGTGGGTCATGTGCTCCTGGTTGATAATCTTCTATACGTTCATCAATTACATCCTATTAAAGTTCACTGTTGAACATAGGCCTCCCCCATAGATTGCATCATAGAGGGATATTTGCCATAGTTGTAATGTAACTGTTGATTTGAAAATTTCACCTCTCAGTGGGTCATGTGCTTCTGGTAGGTTATCTTTTATACGTCCATCAATTACAGCTTATTAAAGTCCACTGCTGAACATAGGCCTGCCCCATAGATTGCATCATAGAGGGATATTTGCCATAGTTGAAATGTTACCGTTGATTTGAAAATTTCACCTCTCAGTGGGTCATGCGCTCCTGGTAGATAATCTTCTATACGTCCATCAATTACAGCCTATTAAAGTCCACTGCTGAACATAGGCCTGCCCCATAGATTGCATCATAGAGGGATATTTGCCATAGTTGTAATGTTACTGTTGATTTGAAAATTTCACCTCTCAGTGGGTCATGTGCTCCTGGTAGATTATCTTCTATACGTCCATCAATTACAGCCTATTAAAGTCCACTGCTGAACATAGGCCTGCCCCATAGATTGCATCATAGAGGGATATTTGCCATAGTTGTAATGTTACTGTTGATTTGAAAATTTCACCTCTCAGTGGGTCATGTGCTCCTGGTAGATTATCTTCTATACGTCCATCAATTACAGCCTATTAAAGTCCACTGCTGAACATAGGCCTGCCCCATAGATTGCATCATAGAGGGATATTTGCCATAGTTGTAATGTTACTGTTGATTTGAAAATTTCACCTCTCAGTGGGTCATGTGCTCCTGGTAGATTATCTTCTATACGTCCATCAATTACAGCCTATTAAAGTCCACTGCTGAACATAGGTCTCCCCCATAGATTGCATCATAGAGGGATATTTGCCATAGTTGTATTGTTACTGTTGATTTGAAAATTTCACCTCTCAGTGGGTCATGTGCTTCTGGTAGGTTATCTTCTATACGACCATCAATTACAGCCTATTAAAGTCCACTGCTGAACATAGGCCTGCCCCATAGATTGCATCATAGAGGGATATTTGCCATAGTTGTAATGTTACTGTTGATTTGAAAATTTCACCTCTCAGTGGGTCATGCGCTCCTGGTAGATTATCTTCTATACGTCCATCAATTACAGCCTATTAAAGTCCACTGCTGAACATAGGCCTCCCCCATAGATTGCATCATAGAGGGATATTTGCAATAGTTGTAATGTTACTGTTGATTTGAAAATTTCACCTCTCAGTGGGTCATGTGCTCCTGGTAGATTATCTTCTATACATCCATCAATTACAGCCTATTAAAGTCCACTGCTGAACATAGGCCTCCCCCATAGATTGCATCATAGAGGGATATTTACCATTGTTGTCATGTTATTGTTGATTTGAAAATTTCACCTCTCAGTGGGTCATGCGCTCCTGGTAGATTATCTTTTACACGTCCATCAATTACAGCCTATTATAGTCCACTGCTGAACATAGGCCTCCCCCATAGATTGCATCATACAGGGATATTTGCCATAGTTGTAATGTTACTGTTGATTTGAAAATTTCACCTCTCAGTGGGTCATGTGCTTCTGGTAGATTATCTTCTATAAGTCCATCAATAACAGCCTATTAAAGTCCACTGCTGAACATAGGCCTCCTCCATAGATTGCATCATAGAGGGATATTTGCCATAGTTGTAATGTTACTGTTGATTTGAAAATTTCACCTCTCAGTGGGTCATGTGCTCCTGGTAGATTATCTTCTATACATCCATCAATTACAGCCTATTAAAGTCCACTGCTGAACATAGGCCTCCTCCATAGATTGCATCATAGAGGGATATTTGCCATAGTTGTAATGTTACTGTTGATTTGAAAATTTCACCTCTCAGTGGGTCATGTGCTCCTGGTAGATTATCTTCTATACATCCATCAATTACAGCCTATTAAAGTCCACTGCTGAACATAGGCCTCCTCCATAGATTGCATCATACAGGGATATTTGCCATAGTTGTAATGTTACTGTTGATTTGAAAATTTCACCTCTCAGTGGGTCATGTGCTCCTGGTAGATTATCTTCTATACATCCATCAATTACATCCTATTAAAGTTCACTGTTGAACATAGGCCTCCCCCATAGATTGCATCATAGAGGGATATTTGCCATAGTTGTAATGTAACTGTTGATTTGAAAATTTCACCTCTCAGTGGGTCATGTGCTTCTGGTAGGTTATCTTTTATACGTCCATCAATTACAGCTTATTAAAGTCCACTGCTGAACATAGGCCTGCCCCATAGATTGCATCATAGAGGGATATTTGCCATAGTTGAAATGTTACCGTTGATTTGAAAATTTCACCTCTCAGTGGGTCATGCGCTCCTGGTAGATAATCTTCTATACGTCCATCAATTACAGCCTATTAAAGTCCACTGCTGAACATAGGCCTGCCCCATAGATTGCATCATAGAGGGATATTTGCCATAGTTGTAATGTTACTGTTGATTTGAAAATTTCACCTCTCAGTGGGTCATGTGCTCCTGGTAGATTATCTTCTATATGTCCATCAATTACAGCCTATTAAAGTCCACTGCTGAACATAGGCCTCCCCCATAGATTGAATCATAGAGGGATATTTGCCATAGTTGTAATGTTACTGTTGATTTAAAAATTTCACCTCTCAGTGGGTCATGTGCTCCTGGTAGATTATCTTCTATATGTCCATCAATTACAGCCTATTAAAGTCCACTGCTGAACATAGGCCTCCCCCATAGATTGCATCATAGAGGGATATTTGCCATAGTTGTAATGTTACTGTTGATTTGAAAATTTCACCTCTCAGTGGGTCATGTGCTCCTGGTAGATTATCTTCTATATGTCCATCAATTACAGCCTATTAAAGTCCACTGCTGAACATAGGCCTCCCCCATAGATTGAATCATAGAGGGATATTTGCCATAGTTGTAATGTTACTGTTGATTTAAAAATTTCACCTCTCAGTGGGTAATGTGCTCCTGGTAGATTATCTTCTATACGTCCATCAATTACAGCCTATTAAAGTCCATTGCTGAACATAGGCCTCCCCCATAGATTGAATCATAGAGGGATATTTGCCATAGTTGAAATGTTACTGTTGATTTGAATATTTCACCTCTCAGTGCGTCATGTGCTCCTGGTAGATAATCTTCTATACGTCCATCAATTACAGCCTATTAAAGTCCACTGCTGAACAAAGTCCTCCCCCATAGATTGCATCATAGAGGGATATTTGCCATAGTTGTAATGTTACTGTTGATTTGAAAATTTCACCTCTCAGTGGGTCATGTGCTCCTGGTAGATTATCTTCTATATGTCCATCAATTACAGCCTATTAAAGTCCACTGCTGAACATAGGCCTCCCCCATAGATTGCATCATACTGGGGATATTTGCCATTGTTGTAATGTTATTGTTAATTTGAAAATTTTACCTCTCAGTGGGTCATGTGCTCCTGGTAGATTATCTTCTATACTTCCATCAATTACAGCCTATTAAAGTCCACTGCTGAACAAAGTCCTCCCCCATAGATTGCATCATAGAGGGATATTTGCCATAGTTGTAATGTTACTGTTGATTTGAAAATTTCACCTCTCAGTGGGTCATGTGCTCCTGGTAGATTATCTTCTATACGTCCATCAATTACAGCCTACTAAAGTCCACTGCTGAACATAGGCCTCCCCTATAGATTGCCTCATACTGGGGATATTTGCCATTGTTGTAATGTTACTGTTGATTTGAATATTTCACCTCTCAGTGCGTCATGTGCTCCTGGTAGATAATCTTCTATACGTCCATCAATTACAGCCTATTAAAGTCCACTGCTGAACAAAGTCCTCCCCCATAGATTGCATCATAGAGGGATATTTGCCATAGTTGTAATGTTACTGTTGATTTGAAAATTTCACCTCTCAGTGGGTCATGTGCTCCTGGTAGATTATCTTCTATACGTCCATCAATTACAGCCTATTAAAGTCCATTGCTGAACATAGGCCTCCCCCATAGATTGAATCATAGAGGGATATTTGCCATAGTTGAAATATTATTGTTGATTTGAAAATTTCACCTCTCAGTGGGTCATGTGCTCCTGGTTGATAATCTTCTATACGTTCATCAATTACAGCCTATTAAAGTCCACTGCTGAACATAGGCCTCCCCCATAGATTGAATCATAGAGGGATATTTGCCATAGTTGTAATGTTACTGTTGATTTAAAAATTTCACCTCTCAGTGGGTCATGTGCTCCTGGTAGATTATCTTCTATACGTCCATCAATTACAGCCTATTAAAGTCCATTGCTGAACATAGGCCTCCCCCATAGATTGAATCATAGAGGGATATTTGCCATAGTTGAAATATTATTGTTGATTTGAAAATTTCACCTCTCAGTGGGTCATGTGCTCCTGGTTGATAATCTTCTATACGTTCATCAATTACATCCTATTAAAGTTCACTGTTGAACATAGGCCTCCCCCATAGATTGCATCATAGAGGGATATTTGCCATAGTTGTAATGTAACTGTTGATTTGAAAATTTCACCTCTCAGTGGGTCATGTGCTTCTGGTAGGTTATCTTTTATACGTCCATCAATTACAGCTTATTAAAGTCCACTGCTGAACATAGGCCTGCCCCATAGATTGCATCATAGAGGGATATTTGCCATAGTTGAAATGTTACCGTTGATTTGAAAATTTCACCTCTCAGTGGGTCATGCGCTCCTGGTAGATAATCTTCTATACGTCCATCAATTACAGCCTATTAAAGTCCACTGCTGAACATAGGCCTGCCCCATAGATTGCATCATAGAGGGATATTTGCCATAGTTGTAATGTTACTGTTGATTTGAAAATTTCACCTCTCAGTGGGTCATGTGCTCCTGGTAGATTATCTTCTATACGTCCATCAATTACAGCCTATTAAAGTCCACTGCTGAACATAGGCCTCCCCCATAGATTGCATCATAGAGGGATATTTGCCATAGTTGTAATGTTACTGTTGATTTGAAAATTTCACCTCTCAGTGGGTCATGTGCTCCTGGTAGATTATCTTCTATACGTCCATCAATTACAGCCTATTAAAGTCCACTGCTGAACATAGGTCTCCCCCATAGATTGCATCATAGAGGGATATTTGCCATAGTTGTATTGTTACTGTTGATTTGAAAATTTCACCTCTCAGTGGGTCATGTGCTTCTGGTAGGTTATCTTCTATACGACCATCAATTACAGCCTATTAAAGTCCACTGCTGAACATAGGCCTGCCCCATAGATTGCATCATAGAGGGATATTTGCCATAGTTGTAATGTTACTGTTGATTTGAAAATTTCACCTCTCAGTGGGTCATGCGCTCCTGGTAGATTATCTTCTATACGTCCATCAATTACAGCCTATTAAAGTCCACTGCTGAACATAGGCCTCCCCCATAGATTGCATCATAGAGGGATATTTGCAATAGTTGTAATGTTACTGTTGATTTGAAAATTTCACCTCTCAGTGGGTCATGTGCTCCTGGTAGATTATCTTCTATACATCCATCAATTACAGCCTATTAAAGTCCACTGCTGAACATAGGCCTCCCCCATAGATTGCATCATAGAGGGATATTTACCATTGTTGTCATGTTATTGTTGATTTGAAAATTTCACCTCTCAGTGGGTCATGCGCTCCTGGTAGATTATCTTTTACACGTCCATCAATTACAGCCTATTATAGTCCACTGCTGAACATAGGCCTCCCCCATAGATTGCATCATACAGGGATATTTGCCATAGTTGTAATGTTACTGTTGATTTGAAAATTTCACCTCTCAGTGGGTCATGTGCTTCTGGTAGATAATCTTCTATACGTCCATCAATAACAGCCTATTAAAGTCCACTGCTGAACATAGGCCTCCTCCATAGATTGCATCATAGAGGGATATTTGCCATAGTTGTAATGTTACTGTTGATTTGAAAATTTCACCTCTCAGTGGGTCATGTGCTCCTGGTAGATTATCTTCTATATGTCCATCAATTACAGCCTATTAAAGTCCACTGCTGAACATAGGCCTCCCCCATAGATTGAATCATAGAGGGATATTTGCCATAGTTGTAATGTTACTGTTGATTTAAAAATTTCACCTCTCAGTGGGTCATGTGCTCCTGGTAGATTATCTTCTATATGTCCATCAATTACAGCCTATTAAATTCCACTGCTGAACATAGGCCTCCCCCATAGATTGCATCATAGAGGGATATTTGCCATAGTTGTAATGTTACTGTTGATTTGAAAATTTCACCTCTCAGTGGGTCATGTGCTCCTGGTAGATTATCTTCTATATGTCCATCAATTACAGCCTATTAAAGTCCACTGCTGAACATAGGCCTCCCCCATAGATTGAATCATAGAGGGATATTTGCCATAGTTGTAATGTTACTGTTGATTTAAAAATTTCACCTCTCAGTGGGTCATGTGCTCCTGGTAGATTATCTTCTATACGTCCATCAATTACAGCCTATTAAAGTCCATTGCTGAACATAGGCCTCCCCCATAGATTGAATCATAGAGGGATATTTGCCATAGTTGAAATGTTACTGTTGATTTGAATATTTCACCTCTCAGTGCGTCATGTGCTCCTGGTAGATAATCTTCTATACGTCCATCAATTACAGCCTATTAAAGTCCACTGCTGAACAAAGTCCTCCCCCATAGATTGCATCATAGAGGGATATTTGCCATAGTTGTAATGTTACTGTTGATTTGAAAATTTCACCTCTCAGTGGGTCATGTGCTCCTGGTAGATTATCTTCTATATGTCCATCAATTACAGCCTATTAAAGTCCACTGCTGAACATAGGCCTCCCCCATAGATTGCATCATACTGGGGATATTTGCCATTGTTGTAATGTTATTGTTAATTTGAAAATTTTACCTCTCAGTGGGTCATGTGCTCCTGGTAGATTATCTTCTATACTTCCATCAATTACAGCCTATTAAAGTCCACTGCTGAACAAAGTCCTCCCCCATAGATTGCATCATAGAGGGATATTTGCCATAGTTGTAATGTTACTGTTGATTTGAAAATTTCACCTCTCAGTGGGTCATGTGCTCCTGGTAGATTATCTTCTATACGTCCATCAATTACAGCCTACTAAAGTCCACTGCTGAACATAGGCCTCCCCTATAGATTGCCTCATACTGGGGATATTTGCCATTGTTGTAATGTTACTGTTGATTTGAATATTTCACCTCTCAGTGCGTCATGTGCTCCTGGTAGATAATCTTCTATACGTCCATCAATTACAGCCTATTAAAGTCCACTGCTGAACAAAGTCCTCCCCCATAGATTGCATCATAGAGGGATATTTGCCATAGTTGTAATGTTACTGTTGATTTGAAAATTTCACCTCTCAGTGGGTCATGTGCTCCTGGTAGATTATCTTCTATATGTCCATCAATTACAGCCTATTAAAGTCCACTGCTGAACATAGGCCTCCCCCATAGATTGAATCATAGAGGGATATTTGCCATAGTTGTAATGTTACTGTTGATTTAAAAATTTCACCTCTCAGTGGGTCATGTGCTCCTGGTAGATTATCTTCTATACGTCCATCAATTACAGCCTATTAAAGTCCATTGCTGAACATAGGCCTCCCCCATAGATTGAATCATAGAGGGATATTTGCCATAGTTGAAATATTATTGTTGATTTGAAAATTTCACCTCTCAGTGGGTCATGTGCTCCTGGTTGATAATCTTCTATACGTTCATCAATTACATCCTATTAAAGTTCACTGTTGAACATAGGCCTCCCCCATAGATTGCATCATAGAGGGATATTTGCCATAGTTGTAATGTAACTGTTGATTTGAAAATTTCACCTCTCAGTGGGTCATGTGCTTCTGGTAGGTTATCTTTTATACGTCCATCAATTACAGCTTATTAAAGTCCACTGCTGAACATAGGCCTGCCCCATAGATTGCATCATAGAGGGATATTTGCCATAGTTGAAATGTTACCGTTGATTTGAAAATTTCACCTCTCAGTGGGTCATGCGCTCCTGGTAGATAATCTTCTATACGTCCATCAATTACAGCCTATTAAAGTCCACTGCTGAACATAGGCCTGCCCCATAGATTGCATCATAGAGGGATATTTGCCATAGTTGTAATGTTACTGTTGATTTGAAAATTTCACCTCTCAGTGGGTCATGTGCTCCTGGTAGATTATCTTCTATACGTCCATCAATTACAGCCTATTAAAGTCCACTGCTGAACATAGGCCTCCCCCATAGATTGCATCATAGAGGGATATTTGCCATAGTTGTAATGTTACTGTTGATTTGAAAATTTCACCTCTCAGTGGGTCATGTGCTCCTGGTAGATTATCTTCTATACGTCCATCAATTACAGCCTATTAAAGTCCACTGCTGAACATAGGTCTCCCCCATAGATTGCATCATAGAGGGATATTTGCCATAGTTGTATTGTTACTGTTGATTTGAAAATTTCACCTCTCAGTGGGTCATGTGCTTCTGGTAGGTTATCTTCTATACGACCATCAATTACAGCCTATTAAAGTCCACTGCTGAACATAGGCCTGCCCCATAGATTGCATCATAGAGGGATATTTGCCATAGTTGTAATGTTACTGTTGATTTGAAAATTTCACCTCTCAGTGGGTCATGCGCTCCTGGTAGATTATCTTCTATACGTCCATCAATTACAGCCTATTAAAGTCCACTGCTGAACATAGGCCTCCCCCATAGATTGCATCATAGAGGGATATTTGCAATAGTTGTAATGTTACTGTTGATTTGAAAATTTCACCTCTCAGTGGGTCATGTGCTCCTGGTAGATTATCTTCTATACATCCATCAATTACAGCCTATTAAAGTCCACTGCTGAACATAGGCCTCCCCCATAGATTGCATCATAGAGGGATATTTACCATTGTTGTCATGTTATTGTTGATTTGAAAATTTCACCTCTCAGTGGGTCATGCGCTCCTGGTAGATTATCTTTTACACGTCCATCAATTACAGCCTATTATAGTCCACTGCTGAACATAGGCCTCCCCCATAGATTGCATCATACAGGGATATTTGCCATAGTTGTAATGTTACTGTTGATTTGAAAATTTCACCTCTCAGTGGGTCATGTGCTTCTGGTAGATAATCTTCTATACGTCCATCAATAACAGCCTATTAAAGTCCACTGCTGAACATAGGCCTCCTCCATAGATTGCATCATAGAGGGATATTTGCCATAGTTGTAATGTTACTGTTGATTTGAAAATTTCACCTCTCAGTGGGTCATGTGCTCCTGGTAGATTATCTTCTATATGTCCATCAATTACAGCCTATTAAAGTCCACTGCTGAACATAGGCCTCCCCCATAGATTGAATCATAGAGGGATATTTGCCATAGTTGTAATGTTACTGTTGATTTAAAAATTTCACTTCTCAGTGGGTCATGTGCTCCTGGTAGATTATCTTCTATATGTCCATCAATTACAGCCTATTAAAGTCCACTGCTGAACATAGGCCTCCCCCATAGATTGCATCATAGAGGGATATTTGCCATAGTTGTAATGTTACTGTTGATTTGAAAATTTCACCTCTCAGTGGGTCATGTGCTCCTGGTAGATTATCTTCTATATGTCCATCAATTACAGCCTATTAAAGTCCACTGCTGAACATAGGCCTCCCCCATAGATTGAATCATAGAGGGATATTTGCCATAGTTGTAATGTTACTGTTGATTTAAAAATTTCACCTCTCAGTGGGTCATGTGCTCCTGGTAGATTATCTTCTATACGTCCATCAATTACAGCCTATTAAAGTCCATTGCTGAACATAGGCCTCCCCCATAGATTGAATCATAGAGGGATATTTGCCATAGTTGAAATGTTTTTGTTGATTTGAATATTTCACCTCTCAGTGCGTCATGTGCTCCTGGTAGATAATCTTCTATACGTCCATCAATTACAGCCTATTAAAGTCCACTGCTGAACAAAGTCCTCCCCCATAGATTGCATCATAGAGGGATATTTGCCATAGTTGTAATGTTACTGTTGATTTGAAAATTTCACCTCTCAGTGGGTCATGTGCTCCTGGTAGATTATCTTCTATATGTCCATCAATTACAGCCTATTAAAGTCCACTGCTGAACATAGGCCTCCCCCATAGATTGCATCATACTGGGGATATTTGCCATTGTTGTAATGTTATTGTTAATTTGAAAATTTTACCTCTCAGTGGGTCATGTGCTCCTGGTAGATTATCTTCTATACTTCCATCAATTACAGCCTATTAAAGTCCACTGCTGAACAAAGTCCTCCCCCATAGATTGCATCATAGAGGGATATTTGCCATAGTTGTAATGTTACTGTTGATTTGAAAATTTCACCTCTCAGTGGGTCATGTGCTCCTGGTAGATTATCTTCTATACGTCCATCAATTACAGCCTACTAAAGTCCACTGCTGAACATAGGCCTCCCCTATAGATTGCCTCATACTGGGGATATTTGCCATTGTTGTAATGTTACTGTTGATTTGAATATTTCACCTCTCAGTGCGTCATGTGCTCCTGGTAGATAATCTTCTATACGTCCATCAATTACAGCCTATTAAAGTCCACTGCTGAACAAAGTCCTCCCCCATAGATTGCATCATAGAGGGATATTTGCCATAGTTGTAATGTTACTGTTGATTTGAAAATTTCACCTCTCAGTGGGTCATGTGCTCCTGGTAGATTATCTTCTATATGTCCATCAATTACAGCCTATTAAAGTCCACTGCTGAACATAGGCCTCCCCCATAGATTGAATCATAGAGGGATATTTGCCATAGTTGTAATGTTACTGTTGATTTAAAAATTTCACCTCTCAGTGGGTCATGTGCTCCTGGTAGATTATCTTCTATACGTCCATCAATTACAGCCTATTAAAGTCCATTGCTGAACATAGGCCTCCCCCATAGATTGAATCATAGAGGGATATTTGCCATAGTTGAAATATTATTGTTGATTTGAAAATTTCACCTCTCAGTGGGTCATGTGCTCCTGGTTGATAATCTTCTATACGTTCATCAATTACATCCTATTAAAGTTCACTGTTGAACATAGGCCTCCCCCATAGATTGCATCATAGAGGGATATTTGCCATAGTTGTAATGTAACTGTTGATTTGAAAATTTCACCTCTCAGTGGGTCATGTGCTTCTGGTAGGTTATCTTTTATACGTCCATCAATTACAGCTTATTAAAGTCCACTGCTGAACATAGGCCTGCCCCATAGATTGCATCATAGAGGGATATTTGCCATAGTTGAAATGTTACCGTTGATTTGAAAATTTCACCTCTCAGTGGGTCATGCGCTCCTGGTAGATAATCTTCTATACGTCCATCAATTACAGCCTATTAAAGTCCACTGCTGAACATAGGCCTGCCCCATAGATTGCATCATAGAGGGATATTTGCCATAGTTGTAATGTTACTGTTGATTTGAAAATTTCACCTCTCAGTGGGTCATGTGCTCCTGGTAGATTATCTTCTATACGTCCATCAATTACAGCCTATTAAAGTCCACTGCTGAACATAGGCCTCCCCCATAGATTGCATCATAGAGGGATATTTGCCATAGTTGTAATGTTACTGTTGATTTGAAAATTTCACCTCTCAGTGGGTCATGTGGTCCTGGTAGATTATCTTTTATACGTCCATCACTTACAGCCTATTAAAGTCCACTGCTGAACATAGGCCTCCCCTATAGATTGCCTCATACTGGGGATATTTGCCATAGTTGTAATGTTACTGTTGATTTGAAAATTTCACCTCTCAGTGGGTCATGTGCTCCTGGTAGATTATCTTCTATACGTCCATCAATTACAGCCTACTAAAGTCCACTGCTGAACATAGGCCTCCCCTATAGATTGCCTCATACTGGGGATATTTGCCATTGTTGTAATGTTACTGTTGATTTGAATATTTCACCTCTCAGTGCGTCATGTGCTCCTGGTAGATAATCTTCTATACTTCCATCAATTACAGCCTATTAAAGTCCACTGCTGAACAAAGTCCTCCCCCATAGATTGCATCATAGAGGGATATTTGCCATAGTTGTAATGTTACTGTTGATTTGAAAATTTCACCTCTCAGTGGGTCATGTGGTCCTGGTAGATTATCTTCTATACGTCCATCAATTACAGCCTATTAAAGTCCACTGCTGAACATAGGCCTCCCCCATATATTGCATCATAGAGGGATATTTGTCATAGTTGTAATATTACTGTTGATTTGAAAATTTTACCTCTCAGTGGGTCATGTGCTCCTGGTAGATTATCTTCTATACATGCATCCATTACAGCCTATAAAAGTCTACTGCTGAACATAGGTCTCCCCTATAGATTGCCTCATACTGGGGATATTTGCCATAGTTGTAATGTTATTGTTAATTTGAAAATTTTACCTCTCAGTGGGTCATGTGCTCCTGGTAGATTATCTTCTATACGTCCATCAATTACAGCCTATTAAAGTCCACTGCTGAACATAGGCCTCCCCCATAGATTGCATCATACTGGGGATATTTGCCATTGTTGTAATGTTATTGTTAATTTGAAAATTTTACCTCTCAGTGGGTCATGTGCTCCTGGTAGATTATCTTCTATACTTCCATCAATTACAGCCTATTAAAGTCCACTGCTGAACAAAGTCCTCCCCCATAGATTGCATCATAGAGGGATATTTGCCATAGTTGTAATGTTACTGTTGATTTGAAAATTTCACCTCTCAGTGGGTCATGTGCTCCTGGTAGATTATCTTCTATACGTCCATCAATTACAGCCTACTAAAGTCCACTGCTGAACATAGGCCTCCCCTATAGATTGCCTCATACTGGGGATATTTGCCATTGTTGTAATGTTACTGTTGATTTGAATATTTCACCTCTCAGTGCGTCATGTGCTCCTGGTAGATAATCTTCTATACTTCCATCAATTACAGCCTATTAAAGTCCACTGCTGAACAAAGTCCTCCCCCATAGATTGCATCATAGAGGGATATTTGCCATAGTTGTAATGTTACTGTTGATTTGAAAATTTCACCTCTCAGTGGGTCATGTGCTCCTGGTAGATTATCTTCTATATGTCCATCAATTACAGCCTATTAAAGTCCACTGCTGAACATAGGCCTCCCCCATAGATTGCATCATAGAGGGATATTTGCCAGAGTTGTAATGTTACTGTTGATTTGAAAATTTCACCTCTCAGTGGGTCATGTGCTCCTGGTAGATTATCTTCTATATGTCCATCAATTACAGCCTATTAAAGTCCACTGCTGAACATAGGCCTCCCCCATAGATTGAATCATAGAGGGATATTTGCCATAGTTGTAATGTTACTGTTGATTTAAAAATTTCACCTCTCAGTGGGTCATGTGCTCCTGGTAGATTATCTTCTATACGTCCATCAATTACAGCCTATTAAAGTCCATTGCTGAACATAGGCCTCCCCCATAGATTGAATCATAGAGGGATATTTGCCATAGTTGAAATGTTACTGTTGATTTGAATATTTCACCTCTCAGTGCGTCATGTGCTCCTGGTAGATAATCTTCTATACGTCCATCAATTACAGCCTATTAAAGTCCACTGCTGAACAAAGTCCTCCCCCATAGATTGCATGATAGAGGGATATTTGCCATAGTTGTAATGTTACTGTTGATTTGAAAATTTCACCTCTCAGTGGGTCATGTGCTCCTGGTAGATTATCTTCTATATGTCCATCAATTACAGCCTATTAAAGTCCACTGCTGAACATAGGCCTCCCCCATAGATTGCATCATACTGGGGATATTTGCCATTGTTGTAATGTTATTGTTAATTTGAAAATTTTACCTCTCAGTGGGTCATGTGCTCCTGGTAGATTATCTTCTATACTTCCATCAATTACAGCCTATTAAAGTCCACTGCTGAACAAAGTCCTCCCCCATAGATTGCATCATAGAGGGATATTTGCCATAGTTGTAATGTTACTGTTGATTTGAAAATTTCACCTCTCAGTGGGTCATGTGCTCCTGGTAGATTATCTTCTATACGTCCATCAATTACAGCCTACTAAAGTCCACTGCTGAACATAGGCCTCCCCTATAGATTGCCTCATACTGGGGATATTTGCCATTGTTGTAATGTTACTGTTGATTTGAATATTTCACCTCTCAGTGCGTCATGTGCTCCTGGTAGATAATCTTCTATACGTCCATCAATTACAGCCTATTAAAGTCCACTGCTGAACAAAGTCCTCCCCCATAGATTGCATCATAGAGGGATATTTGCCATAGTTGTAATGTTACTGTTGATTTGAAAATTTCACCTCTCAGTGGGTCATGTGCTCCTGGTAGATTATCTTCTATATGTCCATCAATTACAGCCTATTAAAGTCCACTGCTGAACATAGGCCTCCCCCATAGATTGAATCATAGAGGGATATTTGCCATAGTTGTAATGTTACTGTTGATTTAAAAATTTCACCTCTCAGTGGGTCATGTGCTCCTGGTAGATTATCTTCTATACGTCCATCAATTACAGCCTATTAAAGTCCATTGCTGAACATAGGCCTCCCCCATAGATTGAATCATAGAGGGATATTTGCCATAGTTGAAATATTATTGTTGATTTGAAAATTTCACCTCTCAGTGGGTCATGTGCTCCTGGTTTATAATCTTCTATACGTTCATCAATTACATCCTATTAAAGTTCACTGTTGAACATAGGCCTCCCCCATAGATTGCATCATAGAGGGATATTTGCCATAGTTGTAATGTAACTGTTGATTTGAAAATTTCACCTCTCAGTGGGTCATGTGCTTCTGGTAGGTTATCTTTTATACGTCCATCAATTACAGCTTATTAAAGTCCACTGCTGAACATAGGCCTGCCCCATAGATTGCATCATAGAGGGATATTTGCCATAGTTGAAATGTTACCGTTGATTTGAAAATTTCACCTCTCAGTGGGTCATGCGCTCCTGGTAGATAATCTTCTATACGTCCATCAATTACAGCCTATTAAAGTCCACTGCTGAACATAGGCCTGCCCCATAGATTGCATCATAGAGGGATATTTGCCATAGTTGTAATGTTACTGTTGATTTGAAAATTTCACCTCTCAGTGGGTCATGTGCTCCTGGTAGATTATCTTCTATACGTCCATCAATTACAGCCTATTAAAGTCCACTGCTGAACATAGGCCTCCCCCATAGATTGCATCATAGAGGGATATTTGCCATAGTTGTAATGTTACTGTTGATTTGAAAATTTTACCTCTCAGTGGGTCATGTGCTCCTGGTAGATTATCTTCTATACGTCCATCAATTACAGCCTATTAAAGTCCACTGCTGAACATAGGTCTCCCCCATAGATTGCATCATAGAGGGATATTTGCCATAGTTGTATTGTTACTGTTGATTTGAAAATTTCACCTCTCAGTGGGTCATGTGCTTCTGGTAGGTTATCTTCTATACGACCATCAATTACAGCCTATTAAAGTCCACTGCTGAACATAGGCCTGCCCCATAGATTGCATCATAGAGGGATATTTGCCATAGTTGTAATGTTACTGTTGATTTGAAAATTTCACCTCTCAGTGGGTCATGCGCTCCTGGTAGATTATCTTCTATACGTCCATCAATTACAGCCTATTAAAGTCCACTGCTGAACATAGGCCTCCCCCATAGATTGCATCATAGAGGGATATTTGCAATAGTTGTAATGTTACTGTTGATTTGAAAATTTCACCTCTCAGTGGGTCATGTGCTCCTGGTAGATTATCTTCTATACATCCATCAATTACAGCCTATTAAAGTCCACTGCTGAACATAGGCCTCCCCCATAGATTGCATCATAGAGGGATATTTACCATTGTTGTCATGTTATTGTTGATTTGAAAATTTCACCTCTCAGTGGGTCATGCGCTCCTGGTAGATTATCTTTTACACGTCCATCAATTACAGCCTATTATAGTCCACTGCTGAACATAGGCCTCCCCCATAGATTGCATCATACAGGGATATTTGCCATAGTTGTAATGTTACTGTTGATTTGAAAATTTCACCTCTCAGTGGGTCATGTGCTTCTGGTAGATTATCTTCTATAAGTCCATCAATAACAGCCTATTAAAGTCCACTGCTGAACATAGGCCTCCTCCATAGATTGCATCATAGAGGGATATTTGCCATAGTTGTAATGTTACTGTTGATTTGAAAATTTCACCTCTCAGTGGGTCATGTGCTCCTGGTAGATTATCTTCTATACATCCATCAATTACAGCCTATTAAAGTCCACTGCTGAACATAGGCCTCCTCCATAGATTGCATCATAGAGGGATATTTGCCATAGTTGTCATGTTATTGTTGATTTGAAAATTTCACCTCTCAGTGGGTCATGCGCTCCTGGTAGATTATCTTCTATACGTCCATCAATTACAGCCTATTATAGTCCACTGCTGAACATAGGCCTCCCCCATAGATTGCATCATACAGGGATATTTGCCATAGTTGTAATGTTACTGTTGATTTGAAAATTTCACCTCTCAGTGGGTCATGTGCTTCTGGTAGATTATCTTCTATAAGTCCATCAATTACAGCCTATTAAAGTCCACTGCTGAACATAGACCTCCCCCATAGATTGCCTCATACAGGGGATATTTTTCATAGATATAATGTTACTGTTGATTTGAAAATTTCACCTCTCAGTGGGTCATGTGCTCTTGGTAGATTTCCTTCTATACGTCCATCAATTACAGCCTATTAAAGTCCACTGCTGAACATAGGCATCCCCCATAGATTGCATCATAGAGGGATATTTACCATAGTTGTAATGTTATTGTTGATTTGAAAATTTCACCTCTCAGTGGGTCATGCGCTCCTGGTAGATTATCTT
The DNA here is from genome assembly GCA_963668995.1 of Parnassius mnemosyne. NCBI lineage: Eukaryota > Metazoa > Arthropoda > Insecta > Lepidoptera > Papilionidae > Parnassius > Parnassius mnemosyne. The sequence goes on along the minus strand of CAVLGL010000096.1, from coordinate 3,535,277 downwards.
CTATACGTCCATCAATTACAGCCTATTATAGTCCACTGCTGAACATAGGCCTCCCCCATAGATTGCATCATAGAGGGATATTTGCCATAGTTGTAATGTTACTGTTGATTTGAAAATTTGACCTCTCAGTGGGTCATGTGCTCCTGGTAGATTATCTTCTATATGTCCATCAATTACAGCCTATTAAAGTCCACTGCTGAACATAGGCCTCCCCCATAGATTGAATCATAGAGGGATATTTGCCATAGTTGTAATGTTACTGTTGATTTAAAAATTTCACCTCTCAGTGGGTCATGTGCTCCTGGTAGATTATCTTCTATACGTCCATCAATTACAGCCTATTAAAGTCCATTGCTGAACATAGGCCTCCCCCATAGATTGAATCATAGAGGGATATTTGCCATAGTTGAAATATTATTGTTGATTTGAAAATTTCACCTCTCAGTGGGTCATGTGCTCCTGGTAGATAATCTTCTATACGTCCATCAATTACATCCTATTAAAGTCCACTGTTGAACATAGGCCTCCCCCATAGATTGCATCATAGAGGGATATTTGCCATAGTTGTAATGTAACTGTTGATTTGAAAATTTCACCTCTCAGTGGGTCATGTGCTTCTGGTAGGTTATCTTCTATACGTCCATCAATTACAGCCTATTAAAGTCCACTGCTGAACATAGGCCTGCCCCATAGATTGCATCATAGAGGGATATTTCCATAGTTGTAATGTTACCGTTGATTTGAAAATTTCACCTCTCAGTGGGTCATGCGCTCCTGGTAGATAATCTTTTATACGTCCATCAATTACAGCCTATTAAAGTCCACTGCTGAACATAGGCCTGCCCCATAGATTGCATCATAGAGGGATATTTGCCATAGTTGTAATGTTACTGTTGATTTAAAAATTTCACCTCTCAGTGGGTCATGTGCTCCTGGTAGATTATCTTCTATACGTCCATCAATTACAGCCTATTAAAGTCCACTGCTGAACATAGGCCTCCCCCATAGATTGCATCATAGAGGGATATTTGCCATAGTTGTAATGTTACTGTTGATTTGAAAATTTCACCTCTCAGTGGGTCATGTGCTCCTGGTAGATTATCTTCTATACGTCCATCAATTACAGCCTATTAAAGTCCACTGCTGAACATAGGTCTCCCCCATAGATTGCATCATAGAGGGATATTTGACATTGTTGTATTGTTACTGTTGATTTGAAAATTTCACCTCTCAGTGGGTCATGTGCTTCTGGTAGGTTATCTTCTATACGACCATCAATTACAGCCTATTAAAGTCCACTGCTGAACATAGGCCTGCCCCATAAATTGCATCATAGAGGGATATTTGCCATAGTTGTAATGTTACTGTTGATTTGAAAATTTCACCTCTCAGTGGGTCATGTGCTCCTGGTAGATTATCTTCAATACGTCCATCAATTACAGCCTACTAAAGTCCACTGCTGAACATAGGCCTCCCCTATAGATTGCCTCATACTGGGGATATTTGCCATTGTTGTAATGTTACTGTTGATTTGAATATTTCACCTCTCAGTGCGTCATGTGCTCCTGGTAGATAATCTTCTATACGTCCATCAATTACAGCCTATTAAAGTCCACTGCTGAACAAAGTCCTCCCCCATAGATTGCATCATAGAGGGATATTTGCCATAGTTGTAATGTTACTGTTGATTTGAAAATTTCACCTCTCAGTGGGTCATGTGCTCCTGGTAGATTATCTTCTATATGTCCATCAATTACAGCCTATTAAAGTCCACTGCTGAACATAGGCCACCCCCATAGATTGAATCATAGAGGGATATTTGCCATAGTTGTAATGTTACTGTTGATTTAAAAATTTCACCTCTCAGTGGGTCATGTGCTCCTGGTAGATTATCTTCTATACGTCCATCAATTACAGCCTATTAAAGTCCATTGCTGAACATAGGCCTCCCCCATAGATTGAATCATAGAGGGATATTTGCCATAGTTGAAATATTATTGTTGATTTGAAAATTTCACCTCTCAGTGGGTCATGTGCTCCTGGTAGATAATCTTCTATACGTTCATCAATTACATCCTATTAAAGTCCACTGTTGAACATAGGCCTCCCCCATAGATTGCATCATAGAGGGATATTTGCCATAGTTGTAATGTAACTGTTGATTTGAAAATTTCACCTCTCAGTGGGTCATGTGCTTCTGGTAGGTTATCTTTTATACGTCCATCAATTACAGCTTATTAAAGTCCACTGCTGAACATAGGCCTGCCCCATAGATTGCATCATAGAGGGATATTTGCCATAGTTGAAATTTTACCGTTGATTTGAAAATTTCACCTCTCAGTGGGTCATGCGCTCCTGGTAGATAATCTTTTATACGTCCATCAATTACAGCCTATTAAAGTCCACTGCTGAACATAGGGGTCCCCCATAGATTGCATCATAGAGGGATATTTGCCATAGTTGTAATGTTACTGTTGATTTGAAAATTTCACCTCTCAGTGGGTCATGTGCTCCTGGTAGTTTATTTTCTATACGTCCATCAATTACAGCCTACTAAAGTTCACTGCTGAACATAGGCCTCCCCCATAGATTGCCTCATACTGGGGATATTTTCCATAGTTGTAATGTTACTGTTGATTTGAAAATTTCACCTCTCAGTGGGTCATGTGGTCCTGGTAGATTATCTTTTATACGTCCATCACTTACAGCCTATTAAAGTCCACTGCTGAACATAGGCCTCCCCTATAGATTGCCTCATACTGGGGATATTTGCCATAGTTGTAATGTTACTGTTGATTTGAAAATTTCACCTCTCAGTGGGTCATGTGCTCCTGGTAGATTATCTTCTATACGTCCATCAATTACAGCCTACTAAAGTCCACTGCTGAACATAGGCCTCCCCTATAGATTGCCTCATACTGGGGATATTTGCCATTGTTGTAATGTTACTGTTGATTTGAATATTTCACCTCTCAGTGCGTCATGTGCTCCTGGTAGATAATCTTCTATACTTCCATCAATTACAGCCTATTAAAGTCCACTGCTGAACAAAGTCCTCCCCCATAGATTGCATCATAGAGGGATATTTGCCATAGTTGTAATGTTACTGTTGATTTGAAAATTTCACCTCTCAGTGGGTCATGTGGTCCTGGTAGATTATCTTCTATACGTCCATCAATTACAGCCTATTAAAGTCCACTGCTGAACATAGGCCTCCCCCATATATTGCATCATAGAGGGATATTTGTCATAGTTGTAATATTACTGTTGATTTGAAAATTTTACCTCTCAGTGGGTCATGTGCTCCTGGTAGATTATCTTCTATACATGCATCCATTACAGCCTATAAAAGTCTACTGCTGAACATAGGTCTCCCCTATAGATTGCCTCATACTGGGGATATTTGCCATAGTTGTAATGTTATTGTTAATTTGAAAATTTTACCTCTCAGTGGGTCATGTGCTCCTGGTAGATTATCTTCTATACGTCCATCAATTACAGCCTATTAAAGTCCACTGCTGAACATAGGCCTCCCCCATAGATTGCATCGTAGAGGGATATTTGCCATAGTTGTAATGTTACTGTTGATTTGAAAATTTCACCTCTCCGTGGGTCATGTGCTCCTGGTAGATTATCTTTTATACGTCCATCAATTACAGCCTATTAAAGTCCACTGCTGAACATAGGCCTCCCCCATAGATTGCATCATAGAGGGATATTTGCCATAGTTGTAATGTTACTGTTGATTTGAAAATTTCACCTCTCAGTGGGTCATGTGCTCCTGGTAGATTATTTTCTATACGTCCATCAATTACAGCCTACTAAAGTTCACTGCTGAACATAGGCCTCCCCCATAGATTGCCTCATACTGGGGATATTTGCCATAGTTGTAATGTTACTGTTGATTTGAAAATTTCACCTCTCAGTGGGTCATGTGGTCCTGGTAGATTATCTTCTATACGTCCATCAATTACAGCCTATTAAAGTCCACTGCTGAACATAGGCCTCCCCCATAGATTGCATCATAGAGGGATATTTGTCATAGTTGTAATATTATTGTTGATTTGAAAATTTCACCTCTGAGTGCGACAGGTGCTCCTGGTAGATTATCTTCTATACATGCATCCATTACAGCCTATAACAGTTTACTGCTGAACATAGGCCTCCCCCATATATTGCATTATAGAGGGATATTTGCCATAGTTGTAATGTTATTGTTGATTTGAATATTTCACCTCTCAGTGCGTCATGTGCTCCTGGTAGATAATCTTCTATACGTCCATCAATTACAGCCTATTAAAGTCCACTGCTGAACATAGGCCTCCCCCATAGATTGCATCATAGAGGGATATTTGCAATAGTTGTAATGTTACTGTTGATTTGAAAATTTCACCTCTCAGTGGGTCATGTGCTCCTGGTAGATTATCTTCTATACATCCATCAATTACAGCCTATTAAAGTCCACTGCTGAACATAGGCCTCCCCCATAGATTGCATCATAGAGGGATATTTACCATTGTTGTCATGTTATTGTTGATTTGAAAATTTCACCTCTCAGTGGGTCATGCGCTCCTGGTAGATTATCTTTTACACGTCCATCAATTACAGCCTATTATAGTCCACTGCTGAACATAGGCCTCCCCCGTAGATTGCATCCTACAGGGATATTTGCCATAGTTGTAATGTTACTGTTGATTTGAAAATTTCACCTCTCAGTGGGTCATGTGCTTCTGGTAGATTATCTTCTATAAGTCCATCAATAACAGCCTATTAAAGTCCACTGCTGAACATAGACCTCCCCCATAGATTGCCTCATACAGGGGATATTTGTCATAGATATAATGTTACTGTTGATTTGAAAATTTCACCTCTCAGTGGGTCATGTGCTCTTGGTAGATTTCCTTCTATACGTCCATCAATTACAGCCTATTAAAGTCCACTGCTGAACATAGGCCTCCCCCATAGATTGCATCATAGAGGGATATTTACCATAGTTGTAATGTTATTGTTGATTTGAAAATTTCACCTCTCAGTGGGTCATGCGCTCCTGGTAGATTATCTTCTATACGTCCATCAATTACAGCCTATTATAGTCCACTGCTGAACATAGGCCTCCCCCATAGATTGCATCATAGAGGGATATTTGCCATAGTTGTAATGTTACTGTTGATTTGAAAATTTCACCTCTCAGTGGGTCATGTGCTCCTGGTAGATTATCTTCAATACGTCCATCAATTACAGCCTACTAAAGTCCACTGCTGAACATAGGCCTCCCCTATAGATTGCCTCATACTGGGGATATTTGCCATTGTTGTAATGTTACTGTTGATTTGAATATTTCACCTCTCAGTGCGTCATGTGCTCCTGGTAGATAATCTTCTATACGTCCATCAATTACAGCCTATTAAAGTCCACTGCTGAACAAAGTCCTCCCCCATAGATTGCATCATAGAGGGATATTTGCCATAGTTGTAATGTTACTGTTGATTTGAAAATTTCACCTCTCAGTGGGTCATGTGCTCCTGGTAGATTATCTTCTATATGTCCATCAATTACAGCCTATTAAAGTCCACTGCTGAACATAGGCCACCCCCATAGATTGAATCATAGAGGGATATTTGCCATAGTTGTAATGTTACTGTTGATTTAAAAATTTCACCTCTCAGTGGGTCATGTGCTCCTGGTAGATTATCTTCTATACGTCCATCAATTACAGCCTATTAAAGTCCATTGCTGAACATAGGCCTCCCCCATAGATTGAATCATAGAGGGATATTTGCCATAGTTGAAATATTATTGTTGATTTGAAAATTTCACCTCTCAGTGGGTCATGTGCTCCTGGTAGATAATCTTCTATACGTTCATCAATTACATCCTATTAAAGTCCACTGTTGAACATAGGCCTCCCCCATAGATTGCATCATAGAGGGATATTTGCCATAGTTGTAATGTAACTGTTGATTTGAAAATTTCACCTCTCAGTGGGTCATGTGCTTCTGGTAGGTTATCTTTTATACGTCCATCAATTACAGCTTATTAAAGTCCACTGCTGAACATAGGCCTGCCCCATAGATTGCATCATAGAGGGATATTTGCCATAGTTGAAATTTTACCGTTGATTTGAAAATTTCACCTCTCAGTGGGTCATGCGCTCCTGGTAGATAATCTTTTATACGTCCATCAATTACAGCCTATTAAAGTCCACTGCTGAACATAGGGGTCCCCCATAGATTGCATCATAGAGGGATATTTGCCATAGTTGTAATGTTACTGTTGATTTGAAAATTTCACCTCTCAGTGGGTCATGTGCTCCTGGTAGTTTATTTTCTATACGTCCATCAATTACAGCCTACTAAAGTTCACTGCTGAACATAGGCCTCCCCCATAGATTGCCTCATACTGGGGATATTTTCCATAGTTGTAATGTTACTGTTGATTTGAAAATTTCACCTCTCAGTGGGTCATGTGGTCCTGGTAGATTATCTTTTATACGTCCATCACTTACAGCCTATTAAAGTCCACTGCTGAACATAGGCCTCCCCTATAGATTGCCTCATACTGGGGATATTTGCCATAGTTGTAATGTTACTGTTGATTTGAAAATTTCACCTCTCAGTGGGTCATGTGCTCCTGGTAGATTATCTTCTATACGTCCATCAATTACAGCCTACTAAAGTCCACTGCTGAACATAGGCCTCCCCTATAGATTGCCTCATACTGGGGATATTTGCCATTGTTGTAATGTTACTGTTGATTTGAATATTTCACCTCTCAGTGCGTCATGTGCTCCTGGTAGATAATCTTCTATACTTCCATCAATTACAGCCTATTAAAGTCCACTGCTGAACAAAGTCCTCCCCCATAGATTGCATCATAGAGGGATATTTGCCATAGTTGTAATGTTACTGTTGATTTGAAAATTTCACCTCTCAGTGGGTCATGTGGTCCTGGTAGATTATCTTCTATACGTCCATCAATTACAGCCTATTAAAGTCCACTGCTGAACATAGGCCTCCCCCATATATTGCATCATAGAGGGATATTTGTCATAGTTGTAATATTACTGTTGATTTGAAAATTTTACCTCTCAGTGGGTCATGTGCTCCTGGTAGATTATCTTCTATACATGCATCCATTACAGCCTATAAAAGTCTACTGCTGAACATAGGTCTCCCCTATAGATTGCCTCATACTGGGGATATTTGCCATAGTTGTAATGTTATTGTTAATTTGAAAATTTTACCTCTCAGTGGGTCATGTGCTCCTGGTAGATTATCTTCTATACGTCCATCAATTACAGCCTATTAAAGTCCACTGCTGAACATAGGCCTCCCCCATAGATTGCATCGTAGAGGGATATTTGCCATAGTTGTAATGTTACTGTTGATTTGAAAATTTCACCTCTCCGTGGGTCATGTGCTCCTGGTAGATTATCTTTTATACGTCCATCAATTACAGCCTATTAAAGTCCACTGCTGAACATAGGCCTCCCCCATAGATTGCATCATAGAGGGATATTTGCCATAGTTGTAATGTTACTGTTGATTTGAAAATTTCACCTCTCAGTGGGTCATGTGCTCCTGGTAGATTATTTTCTATACGTCCATCAATTACAGCCTACTAAAGTTCACTGCTGAACATAGGCCTCCCCCATAGATTGCCTCATACTGGGGATATTTGCCATAGTTGTAATGTTACTGTTGATTTGAAAATTTCACCTCTCAGTGGGTCATGTGGTCCTGGTAGATTATCTTCTATACGTCCATCAATTACAGCCTATTAAAGTCCACTGCTGAACATAGGCCTCCCCCATAGATTGCATCATAGAGGGATATTTGTCATAGTTGTAATATTATTGTTGATTTGAAAATTTCACCTCTGAGTGCGACAGGTGCTCCTGGTAGATTATCTTCTATACATGCATCCATTACAGCCTATAACAGTTTACTGCTGAACATAGGCCTCCCCCATATATTGCATTATAGAGGGATATTTGCCATAGTTGTAATGTTATTGTTGATTTGAATATTTCACCTCTCAGTGCGTCATGTGCTCCTGGTAGATAATCTTCTATACGTCCATCAATTACAGCCTATTAAAGTCCACTGCTGAACATAGGCCTCCCCCATAGATTGCATCATAGAGGGATATTTGCAATAGTTGTAATGTTACTGTTGATTTGAAAATTTCACCTCTCAGTGGGTCATGTGCTCCTGGTAGATTATCTTCTATACATCCATCAATTACAGCCTATTAAAGTCCACTGCTGAACATAGGCCTCCCCCATAGATTGCATCATAGAGGGATATTTACCATTGTTGTCATGTTATTGTTGATTTGAAAATTTCACCTCTCAGTGGGTCATGCGCTCCTGGTAGATTATCTTTTACACGTCCATCAATTACAGCCTATTATAGTCCACTGCTGAACATAGGCCTCCCCCGTAGATTGCATCCTACAGGGATATTTGCCATAGTTGTAATGTTACTGTTGATTTGAAAATTTCACCTCTCAGTGGGTCATGTGCTTCTGGTAGATTATCTTCTATAAGTCCATCAATAACAGCCTATTAAAGTCCACTGCTGAACATAGACCTCCCCCATAGATTGCCTCATACAGGGGATATTTGTCATAGATATAATGTTACTGTTGATTTGAAAATTTCACCTCTCAGTGGGTCATGTGCTCTTGGTAGATTTCCTTCTATACGTCCATCAATTACAGCCTATTAAAGTCCACTGCTGAACATAGGCCTCCCCCATAGATTGCATCATAGAGGGATATTTACCATAGTTGTAATGTTATTGTTGATTTGAAAATTTCACCTCTCAGTGGGTCATGCGCTCCTGGTAGATTATCTTCTATACGTCCATCAATTACAGCCTATTATAGTCCACTGCTGAACATAGGCCTCCCCCATAGATTGCATCATAGAGGGATATTTGCCATAGTTGTAATGTTACTGTTGATTTGAAAATTTCACCTCTCAGTGGGTCATGTGCTCCTGGTAGATTATCTTCTATACATGCATCCATTACAGCCTATAAAAGACTACTGCTGAACATAGGCCTCCCCTATAGATTGCCTCATACTGGGGATATTTGCCATAGTTGTAATGTTACTGTTGATTTGAATATTTCACCTCTCAGTGGGTCATGTTATTCTGGTAGATTATCTTCTATAAGTACATCAATTACAGCCTATTAAAGTCCACTGCTGAATATAGGCCTCCCCCATAGATTACATCATACTGGGGATATTTGACATTTTTGTAATGTTACTGATGATTTGAAAATTTCACCTCTCAGTGGGTCATATGCTTCTGGTAGATTATCTTCTATAAGTTCATCAATTACAGCCTATTAAAGTCCACTGCTGAACATAGGCCTCGCCCATAGATTGCATCATACTGGGGATATTTGTTATTGTTGAAATGTTACTGTTGGTTTGAAAATTTCACCTCTCAGTGGGTCATATGCTTCTGGTAGATTATCTTCTATACGTCCATCAATTACAGCCTATTAAAGTCCTCTGCTGAACATAGGCCTCCCCCATAGATTGCATCATATAGGGATATTTGCCAAATTGTAATGTTATTGTTGATTTGAAAATTTCACCTCTCAGTGGGTCATATGCTTCTGGTAGGTTATCTTCTATAAGTCCATCAATTACAGCCTATTAAAGTCCACTGCTGAACATAGGCCTCGCCCATAGATTGCATCATTCTGGGGATATTTGCCATTATTGTAATGTTACTGTTGGTTTGAAAATTTCACCTCTCAGTGGGTCATGTGCTCCTGGTAGATTATTTTCTATACGTCCATCAATTACAGCCTATTAAAGTCCACTGCTGAACATAGGCCTCCCCCATAGATTGCATCATAGAGGGATATTTGCCATAGTTGTAATGTTACTGCTGATTTGAAATTTCACCTCTCAGTGGGTCATGTGCTCCTGGTAGATTATCTTATATACGTGCATCAATTGCAGCCTATTAAAGTCCACTGCTGAACATAGGCCTCCCCCATAGATTGCCTCATACTGGGGATATTTGCCATAGTTGTAATGTAACTGTTGATTTGACAATTTCACCTCTCAGTGGGTCATGTGCGTCTGTTAGATTATCCTCTATACATCCATCAATTACAGCCTATTAAAGTCCACTGTTGAACGTAGGCCTCCCCCATAGATTGCATCATAGAGGGATATTTGCCATAATTGTAATGTTACTGTTGATTTGAAAATTTCACCTCTCAGTGGGTCATGTGCTTCTAATAGATTATCTTCTATACGTCCATCAATTACAGCCTACTAAAGTCCACTGCTGAACATAGGCCTCCCCTATAGATTGCCTCATACTGGGGATATTTGACATTGTTGTAATGTTACTGTTGATTTGAAAATTTCACCTCTCAGTGGGTCATGTGCTTCTGATAGATTATCTTCTATAAGTCCATCAATTACAGCCTATTAAAGTCCACTGCTTAACATAGGCCTCCCCCATAGATTGCATCGTAGAGGGATATTTGCCATAGTTGTAATGTTACTGTTTATTTGAAAATTTCACCTCTCCGTGGGTCATGTGCTCCTGGTAGATTATCTTTTATACGTCCATCAATTACAGCCTATTAAAGTCCACTGCTGAACATAGGGGTCCCCCATAGATTGCATCATAGAGGGATATTTGCCATAGTTGTAATGTTACTGTTGATTTGAAAATTTCACCTCTCAGTGGGTCATGTGCTCCTGGTAGTTTATTTTCTATACGTCCATCAATTACAGCCTACTAAAGTTCACTGCTGAACATAGGCCTCCCCCATAGATTGCCTCATACTGGGGATATTTTCCATAGTTGTAATGTTACTGTTGATTTGAAAATTTCACCTCTCAGTGGGTCATGTGGTCCTGGTAGATTATCTTTTATACGTCCATCACTTACAGCCTATTAAAGTCCACTGCTGAACATAGGCCTCCCCTATAGATTGCCTCATACTGGGGATATTTGCCATAGTTGTAATGTTACTGTTGATTTGAAAATTTCACCTCTCAGTGGGTCATGTGCTCCTGGTAGATTATCTTCTATACGTCCATCAATTACAGCCTACTAAAGTCCACTGCTGAACATAGGCCTCCCCTATAGATTGCCTCATACTGGGGATATTTGCCATTGTTGTAATGTTACTGTTGATTTGAATATTTCACCTCTCAGTGCGTCATGTGCTCCTGGTAGATAATCTTCTATACTTCCATCAATTACAGCCTATTAAAGTCCACTGCTGAACAAAGTCCTCCCCCATAGATTGCATCATAGAGGGATATTTGCCATAGTTGTAATGTTACTGTTGATTTGAAAATTTCACCTCTCAGTGGGTCATGTGGTCCTGGTAGATTATCTTCTATACGTCCATCAATTACAGCCTATTAAAGTCCACTGCTGAACATAGGCCTCCCCCATATATTGCATCATAGAGGGATATTTGTCATAGTTGTAATATTACTGTTGATTTGAAAATTTTACCTCTCAGTGGGTCATGTGCTCCTGGTAGATTATCTTCTATACATGCATCCATTACAGCCTATAAAAGTCTACTGCTGAACATAGGTCTCCCCTATAGATTGCCTCATACTGGGGATATTTGCCATAGTTGTAATGTTACTGTTGATTTGAAAATTTCACCTCTCCGTGGGTCATGTGCTCCTGGTAGATTATCTTTTATACGTCCATCAATTACAGCCTATTAAAGTCCACTGCTGAACATAGGCCTCCCCCATAGATTGCATCATAGAGGGATATTTGCCATAGTTGTAATGTTACTGTTGATTTGAAAATTTCACCTCTCAGTGGGTCATGTGCTCCTGGTAGATTATTTTCTATACGTCCATCAATTACAGCCTACTAAAGTTCACTGCTGAACATAGGCCTCCCCCATAGATTGCATCATAGAGGGATATTTGCCATAGTTGTAATGTTACTGTTGATTTGAAAATTTCACCTCTCAGTGGGTCATGTGCTCCTGGTAGATTATTTTCTATACGTCCATCAATTACAGCCTACTAAAGTTCACTGCTGAACATAGGTCTCCCCTATAGATTGCCTCATACTGGGGATATTTGCCATAGTTGTAATGTTATTGTTAATTTGAAAATTTCACCTCTCAGTGGGTCATGTGGTCCTGGTAGATTATCTTCTATACGTCCATCAATTACAGCCTATTAAAGTCCACTGCTGAACATAGGCCTCCCCCATAGATTGCATCATAGAGGGATATTTGTCATAGTTGTAATATTATTGTTGATTTGAAAATTTCACCTCTGAGTGCGACAGGTGCTCCTGATAGATTATCTTCTATACGTCCATCAATTACAGCCTACTAAAGTCCACTGCTGAACATAGGCCTCCCCTATAGATTGCCTCATACTGGGGATATTTGACATTGTTGTAATGTTACTGTTGATTTGAAAATTTCACCTCTCCGTGGGTCATGTGCTCCTGGTAGATTATCTTTTATACGTCCATCAATTACAGCCTATTAAAGTCCACTGCTGAACATAGGGGTCCCCCATAGATTGCATCATAGAGGGATATTTGCCATAGTTGTAATGTTACTGTTGATTTGAAAATTTCACCTCTCAGTGGGTCATGTGCTCCTGGTAGTTTATTTTCTATACGTCCATCAATTACAGCCTACTAAAGTTCACTGCTGAACATAGGCCTCCCCCATAGATTGCCTCATACTGGGGATATTTTCCATAGTTGTAATGTTACTGTTGATTTGAAAATTTCACCTCTCAGTGGGTCATGTGGTCCTGGTAGATTATCTTTTATACGTCCATCACTTACAGCCTATTAAAGTCCACTGCTGAACATAGGCCTCCCCTATAGATTGCCTCATACTGGGGATATTTGCCATAGTTGTAATGTTACTGTTGATTTGAAAATTTCACCTCTCAGTGGGTCATGTGCTCCTGGTAGATTATCTTCTATACGTCCATCAATTACAGCCTACTAAAGTCCACTGCTGAACATAGGCCTCCCCTATAGATTGCCTCATACTGGGGATATTTGCCATTGTTGTAATGTTACTGTTGATTTGAATATTTCACCTCTCAGTGCGTCATGTGCTCCTGGTAGATAATCTTCTATACTTCCATCAATTACAGCCTATTAAAGTCCACTGCTGAACAAAGTCCTCCCCCATAGATTGCATCATAGAGGGATATTTGCCATAGTTGTAATGTTACTGTTGATTTGAAAATTTCACCTCTCAGTGGGTCATGTGGTCCTGGTAGATTATCTTCTATACGTCCATCAATTACAGCCTATTAAAGTCCACTGCTGAACATAGGCCTCCCCCATATATTGCATCATAGAGGGATATTTGTCATAGTTGTAATATTACTGTTGATTTGAAAATTTTACCTCTCAGTGGGTCATGTGCTCCTGGTAGATTATCTTCTATACATGCATCCATTACAGCCTATAAAAGTCTACTGCTGAACATAGGTCTCCCCTATAGATTGCCTCATACTGGGGATATTTGCCATAGTTGTAATGTTACTGTTGATTTGAAAATTTCACCTCTCCGTGGGTCATGTGCTCCTGGTAGATTATCTTTTATACGTCCATCAATTACAGCCTATTAAAGTCCACTGCTGAACATAGGCCTCCCCCATAGATTGCATCATAGAGGGATATTTGCCATAGTTGTAATGTTACTGTTGATTTGAAAATTTCACCTCTCAGTGGGTCATGTGCTCCTGGTAGATTATTTTCTATACGTCCATCAATTACAGCCTACTAAAGTTCACTGCTGAACATAGGCCTCCCCCATAGATTGCATCATAGAGGGATATTTGCCATAGTTGTAATGTTACTGTTGATTTGAAAATTTCACCTCTCAGTGGGTCATGTGCTCCTGGTAGATTATTTTCTATACGTCCATCAATTACAGCCTACTAAAGTTCACTGCTGAACATAGGTCTCCCCTATAGATTGCCTCATACTGGGGATATTTGCCATAGTTGTAATGTTATTGTTAATTTGAAAATTTCACCTCTCAGTGGGTCATGTGGTCCTGGTAGATTATCTTCTATACGTCCATCAATTACAGCCTATTAAAGTCCACTGCTGAACATAGGCCTCCCCCATAGATTGCATCATAGAGGGATATTTGTCATAGTTGTAATATTATTGTTGATTTGAAAATTTCACCTCTGAGTGCGACAGGTGCTCCTGATAGATTATCTTCTATACGTCCATCAATTACAGCCTACTAAAGTCCACTGCTGAACATAGGCCTCCCCTATAGATTGCCTCATACTGGGGATATTTGACATTGTTGTAATGTTACTGTTGATTTGAAAATTTCACCTCTCAGTGGGTCATGTGCTTCTGATAGATTATCTTCTATAAGTCCATCAATTACAGCCTATTAAAGTCCACTGCTTAACATAGGCCTCCCCCATAGATTGCATCGTAGAGGGATATTTGCCATAGTTGTAATGTTACTGTTGATTTGAAAATTTCACCTCTCCGTGGGTCATGTGCTCCTGGTAGATTATCTTTTATACGTCCATCAATTACAGCCTATTAAAGTCCACTGCTGAACATAGGGGTCCCCCATAGATTGCATCATAGAGGGATATTTGCCATAGTTGTAATGTTACTGTTGATTTGAAAATTTCACCTCTCAGTGGGTCATGTGCTCCTGGTAGTTTATTTTCTATACGTCCATCAATTACAGCCTACTAAAGTTCACTGCTGAACATAGGCCTCCCCCATAGATTGCCTCATACTGGGGATATTTTCCATAGTTGTAATGTTACTGTTGATTTGAAAATTTCACCTCTCAGTGGGTCATGTGGTCCTGGTAGATTATCTTTTATACGTCCATCACTTACAGCCTATTAAAGTCCACTGCTGAACATAGGCCTCCCCTATAGATTGCCTCATACTGGGGATATTTGCCATAGTTGTAATGTTACTGTTGATTTGAAAATTTCACCTCTCAGTGGGTCATGTGCTCCTGGTAGATTATCTTCTATACGTCCATCAATTACAGCCTACTAAAGTCCACTGCTGAACATAGGCCTCCCCTATAGATTGCCTCATACTGGGGATATTTGCCATTGTTGTAATGTTACTGTTGATTTGAATATTTCACCTCTCAGTGCGTCATGTGCTCCTGGTAGATAATCTTCTATACTTCCATCAATTACAGCCTATTAAAGTCCACTGCTGAACAAAGTCCTCCCCCATAGATTGAATCATAGAGGGATATTTGCCATAGTTGTAATGTTACTGTTGATTTGAAAATTTCACCTCTCAGTGGGTCATGTGGTCCTGGTAGATTATCTTCTATACGTCCATCAATTACAGCCTATTAAAGTCCACTGCTGAACATAGGCCTCCCCCATATATTGCATCATAGAGGGATATTTGTCATAGTTGTAATATTACTGTTGATTTGAAAATTTTACCTCTCAGTGGGTCATGTGCTCCTGGTAGATTATCTTCTATACATGCATCCATTACAGCCTATAAAAGTCTACTGCTGAACATAGGTCTCCCCTATAGATTGCCTCATACTGGGGATATTTGCCATAGTTGTAATGTTATTGTTAATTTGAAAATTTTACCTCTCAGTGGGTCATGTGCTCCTGGTAGATTATCTTCTATACGTCCATCAATTACAGCCTATTAAAGTCCACTGCTGAACATAGGCCTCCCCCATAGATTGCATCGTAGAGGGATATTTGCCATAGTTGTAATGTTACTGTTGATTTAAAAATTTCACCTCTCCGTGGGTCATGTGCTCCTGGTAGATTATCTTTTATACGTCCATCAATTACAGCCTATTAAAGTCCACTGCTGAACATAGGCCTCCCCCATAGATTGCATCATAGAGGGATATTTGCCATAGTTGTAATGTTACTGTTGATTTGAAAATTTCACCTCTCAGTGGGTCATGTGCTCCTGGTAGATTATTTTCTATACGTCCATCAATTACAGCCTACTAAAGTTCACTGCTGAACATAGGCCTCCCCCATAGATTGCATCATAGAGGGATATTTGCCATAGTTGTAATGTTACTGTTGATTTGAAAATTTCACCTCTCAGTGGGTCATGTGCTCCTGGTAGATTATTTTCTATACGTCCATCAATTACAGCCTACTAAAGTTCACTGCTGAACATAGGTCTCCCCTATAGATTGCCTCATACTGGGGATATTTGCCATAGTTGTAATGTTATTGTTAATTTGAAAATTTCACCTCTCAGTGGGTCATGTGGTCCTGGTAGATTATCTTCTATACGTCCATCAATTACAGCCTATTAAAGTCCACTGCTGAACATAGGCCTCCCCCATAGATTGCATCATAGAGGGATATTTGTCATAGTTGTAATATTATCGTTGATTTGAAAATTTCACCTCTGAGTGCGACAGGTGCTCCTGGTAGATTATCTTCTATACATGCATCCATTACAGCCTATAACAGTTTACTGCTGAACATAGGCCTCCCCCATATATTGCATCATAGAGGGATATTTGCCATAGTTGTAATGTTATTGTTGATTTGAATATTTCACCTCTCAGTGCGTCATGTGCTCCTGGTAGATAATCTTCTATACGTCCATCAATTACAGCCTATTAAAGTCCACTGCTGAACAAAGTCCTCCCCCATAGATTGCATCATAGAGGGATATTTGCCATAGTAGTAATGTTACTGTTGATTTGAAAATTTCACCTCTGAGTGCGACAGGTGCTCCTGGTAGATTATCTTCTATACATGCATCCATTACAGCCTATAAAAGTCTACTGCTGAACATAGGCCTCCCCCATAGATTGCATCGTAGAGGGATATTTGCCATAGTTGTAATGTTATTGTTAATTTAAAAATTTCACCTCTCAGTGGGTCATGTGCTCCTGGTAGATTATCTTCTATACGTCCATCAATTACAGCCTATTAAAGTCCACTGCTGAACATAGGCCTCTTCCATAGATTGCCTCATACTGGGGATATTTGCCATAGTTGTAATGTTACTGTTGATTTGAATTTTTCACCTCTCAATGGGTCATGTTCTTCTGGTAGATTATCTTCTATAAGTCCATCAATTACAGCCTATTAAAGTCCACTGCTGAACAAATGCCTCCCCCATAGATTACATCATACTGGGGATATTTGACATTGTTGTAATGTTACTGTTGATTTGAAAATTTCACCTCTCAGTGGGTCATATGCTTCTGGTAGATTATCTTCTATAAGTCCATAAATTACAGCCTATTAAAGTCCACTGCTGAACATAGGCCTCGCCCATATATTGCATCATACTGGGGATATTTGCCATTGATGTAAAGTTACTGTTGGTTAGAAAATTTCACCTCTCAGTGGGTCATGTGCTCCTGGTAGATTATCTTCTATACGTCCATCAATTACAGCCTATTAAAGTCCACTGCTGAACATAGGCCTCCCCCATAGATTGCCTCATACTGGGGATATTTGCCATAGTTGTAATGTTACTGTTGATTTGAATTTTTCACCTCTCAGTGGGTCATGTTCTTCTGGTAGATTATCTTCTATAAGTCCATCAATTACAGCCTATTAAAGTCCACTGCTGAACATAGGCCTCCCCCATAGATTACATCATACTGGGGATATTTGACATTGTTGTAATGTTACTGTTGATTTGAAAATTTCACCTCTCAGTGGGTCATATGCTTCTGGTAGATTATCTTCTATAAGTCCATCAATTACAGCCTATTAAAAACCACTGCTGAACATAGGCCTTGCCCATATATTGCATCATACTGGGGATACTTCCCATTGATGTAATGTTACTGTTGGTTTGAAAATTTCACCTCTCAGTGGGTCATATGCTCTTGGTAGATTATCTTGTATACGTCCATCAATTACAGCCTATTAAAATCCACTGCTGAACATAGGCCTCCCCCATAGATTGCATCATAGAGGGATATTTGCCATAGTTGTAATGTTACTGCTGATTTGAAAATTTCACCTCTCAGTGGGTCATGTGCTCCTGGTAGATTATCTTATATACGTGCATCAATTACAGCCAAATAAAGTCCACTGCTGAACATAGGCCTCCCCCATAGATTGCATCATAGAGGGATATTTGCCATAGTTGTAATGTTTCTGCTGATTTGAAAATTTCACCTCTCAGTGGGTCATGTGCTCCTGGTAGATTATCTTATATACGTGCATCAATTACAGCCAATTAAAGTCCACTGCTGAACATAGGCCTCCCCCATAGATTGCATCATAGAGGGATATTTGCCATAGTTGTAATGTTACTGTTGATTTGAAAATTTCACCTCTCAGTGGGTCATGTGCTCCTGGTAGATTATTTTCTATACGTCCATCAATTACAGCCTATTAAAGTTCACTGCTGAACATAGGCCTCCCACATAGATTGCATTATAGTGGGATATTTGCCATAGTTGTAATGTTACTGTTGATTTGAAAATTTCAGCTCTCAGTGGGTCATGTGCTCCTGGTAGATTATCTTCTATACGTCCATCAATTACAGCCTATTAAAGTCCACTGCTGAACATAGGCCTCCCCAATAGATTGCCTCATACTGGGGATATTTGCCATAGTTGTAATGTTACTGTTGATTTGAATATATCACCTCTCAGTGGGTCATGTTCTTCTGGTAGATTATCTTCTATAAGTCCATCAATTACAGCCTACTAAAGTCCACTGCTGAACATAGGCCTCGCCCATAGATTGCATTATACTGGGGATATTTGCCATTGTTGTAATGTTACTGTTGCTTTGAAAATTTCACCTCTCAGTGGGTCATGTGCTCCTGGTAGATTATCTTCTATACGTCCATCAATTACAGCCTATTAAAGTCCACTGCTGAACATAGGCCTCCCCCATAGATTGCATCATAGAGGGATATTTGCCATAATTGTAATGTTACTGTTGATTTGAAAATTTCAACTCTCAGTGGGTCATGTGCTCCTGGTAGATTATCTTCTATACATTCATCCATTACAGCCTATTAATGTCCACTGCTGAACATAGGTCTCCCTCATAGATTGCTTCATAGGGAATATTTGCCATAGTTGTAGTAATGTTACTGTTGATTTGAAAATTTCACCTCTCAGTGGGTCATGTGCTCCTGGTAGATTATCTTCTATACATCCATCCATTACAGCCTATTAATGTCCACTGCTGAACATAGGCCTCCCCCATAGATCGCATCATAGAGGGATATTTGCCATAGTTGTAATGTAACTGTTGATTTGAAAATTTCACCTCTTAGTGGGTCATTTGCTTCTGTTAGATTATCTTCTATACATCCATCAATTACAGCCTATAAAAGTCCACTGCTGAACATAGGCCTCCCCCATAGATTGCATCGTAGAGGGATATTTGCCATAGTTGTAATGTAACTGTTGATTTGAAAATTTCACCTCTCAGTGGGTCATTTGCTTCTGTTAGATTATCTTCTATACATCCATCAATTACAGCCTATTAAAGTCCACTGCTGAACATAGGCCTCGCCCATAGATTGCATTATACTGGGGATATTTGCCATTGTTGTAATGTTACTGTTGGTTTGAAAATTTCACCTCTCAGTGGGTCATTTGCTTCTGTTAGATTATCTTCTATACATCCATCAATTACAGCCTATAAAAGTCCACTGCTGAACATAGGCCTCCCCCATAGATTGCATCGTAGAGGGATATTTGCCATAGTTGTAATGTAACTGTTGATTTGAAAATTTCACCTCTCAGTGGGTCATGTGCTCCTGGTAGATTATCTTCTATACGTCCATCGATTACAGTCTATTAAAAACCACTGCTGAACATAGGCCTCCCCCATAGATTGCATCATAGAGGGATATTTGCCATAGTTGTAATGTTACTGTTGATTTGAAAATTTCAACTCTCAGTGGGTCTTGTGCTCCTGGTAGATTATCTTCTATACATTCATCCATTACAGCCTATTAATGTCCACTGCTGAACATAGGTCTCCCCCATAGATTGCTTCATATGGAATATTTGCCATAGTTGTAGTAATGTTACTGTTGATTTGGAAATTTCACCTCTCAGTGGGTCATGTGCTCCTGGTAGATTATCTTCTATACGTCTATCGATTACAGTCTATTAAAAACCACTGCTGAACATAGGCCTCCCCTATAGATTGCATCGTAGAGGGATATTTGCCATAGTTGTAATGTTACTGTTGATTTGAAAATTTCACCTCTCCGTGGGTCATGTGCTCCTGGTAGATTATCTTTTATACGTCCATCAATTACAGCCTATTAAAGTCCACTGCTGAACATAGGCCTCCCCCATAGATTGCATCATAGAGGGATATTTTCCATAGTTGTAATGTAACTGTTGATTTGAAAATTTCACCTCTCCGTGGGTCATGTGCTCCTGGTAGATTATCTTCTATACGTCCATCGATTACAGTCTATTAAAAACCACTGCTGAACATAGGCCTCCCCCATAGATTGCATCGTAGAGGGATATTTGCCATAGTTGTAATGTTACTGTTGATTTGAAAATTTCACCTCTCCGTGGGTCATGTGCTCCTGGTAGATTATCTTTTATACGTCCATCAATTACAGCCTATTAAAGTCCACTGCTGAACATAGGCCTCCCCCATAGATTGCATCATATAGGGATATTTGCCTTAGTTGTAATGTTACTGTTGATTTGAAAATTTCACCTCTCAGTGGGTCATGTGCTCCTGGTAGATTATTTTCTATACGTCCATCAATTACAGCCTACTAAAGTTCACTTCTGAAAATAGGCCTCCCCCATAGATTGCCTCATATTGGGGATATTTGCCATAGTTGTAATGTTACTGTTGATTTGAAAATTTCACCTCTCAGTGGGTCATGTGCTCCTGGTAGATTATCTTCTATACGTCTATCAATTACAGCCTATTAAAGTCCACTGCTGAATATAGGCCTCCCCCATAGATTGCATCATAGAGGGATATTTGCCATCGTTGTAATGTTACTGTTGATTTGAAAATTTCAAATCTCAGTGGGTCGTGTTCTTCTGGTAGATTATCTTCTATAAGTCCATCAATTACTGCCTATTAAAGTCCACTGCTGAACATAGGCCTCCCCCATAGATTACATCATACTGGGGATATTTGACATTGTTGTAATGTTACTGTTGATTTGAAAATTTCACCTCTCAGTGGGTCATGTGCTTCTGGAAGATTATCTTCTATAAGTCCATCAATTACAGCCTATTAAAGTCCACTGCTGAACATAGGCCTCGCCCATAGATTGCATCATACTGGGGATATTTGCCATTGTTGTAATGTTACTGTTGGTTTGAAAATTTCACCTCTCAGTGGGTCATGTGCTCCTGGTAGATTATCTTCTATACGTCCATCAATTACAGCCTATTAAAGTCCACTGCTGAACATAGGCCTCCCCCATAGATTGCATCGTAGAGGGATATTTGCCATAGTTGTAATGTTACTGTTGATTTGAAAATTTCACCTCTCCGTGGGTCATGTGCTCCTGGTAGATTATCTTCTATACGTCCATCAATTACAGCCTATTAAAGTCCACTGCTGAACATAGGCCTCCCCCATAGATTGCATCGTAGAGGGATATTTGCCATAGTTGTAATGTTACTGTTGATTTGAAAATTTCACCTCTCCGTGGGTCATGTGCTCCTGGTAGATTATCTTTTATACGTCCATCAATTACAGCCTATTAAAGTCCACTGCTGAACATAGGCCTCCCCCATAGATTGCATAATAGAGGGATATTTGCCATAGTTGTAATGTTACTGTTGATTTGAAAATTTCACCTCTCAGTGGGTCATGTGCTCCTGGTAGATTATTTTCTATACGTCCATCAATTACAGCCTACTAAAGTTCACTGCTGAAAATAGGCCTCCCCCATAGATTGCCTCATACTGGGGATATTTGCCATAGTTGTAATGTTACTGTTGATTTGAAAATTTCACCTCTCAGTGGGTCATGTGCTCCTGGTAGATTATCTTCTATACGTCTATCAATTACAGCCTATTAAAGTCCACTGCTGAATATAGGCCTCCCCCATAGATTGCATCATAGAGGGATATTTGCCATCGTTGTAATGTTACTGTTGATTTGAAAATTTCACCTCTCAGTGGGTCATGTGCTCCTGGTAGATTATCTTCTATACGTCTATCAATTACAGCCTATTAAATTCCACTGCTGAACATAGGCCTCCCCCATAGATTGCTTCATAGAGGGATATTTGCCATAGTTGTAATGTTACTGCTGATTTGAACATTTCACCTCTTAGTGGGTCATGTGCTCCTGGTAGATTATCTTATATACGTTCATCAATTATAGCCTATTAAAGTCCACTGCTGAACATAGGCCTCCCCCATAGATTGCCTCATACTGGGGATATTTGCCATAGTTGTAATGTTATTGTTGATTTGAAAATTTCACCTCTCAGTGGGTCATGTGCTCCTGGTAGATTATCTTCCATACGTCCATCATTTACAGCCTATTAAAGTCCATTGCTAAACATAAGCCTCCCCCATAGATTGCATCACAGAGGGATATTTGCCATAGTTGTAATGTAACTGTTGATTTGAAAATTTCACCTCTCAGTGGGTCATGTGCTTCTGTTAGATTATCTTCTATACATCCATCAATTACAGCCTATTAAAGTCCACTGCTGAACATAGGCCTTCCCCATAGATTGCATCATAGAGGGATATTTGCCATAGTTGTAATGTAACTGTTGATTTGAATATTTCACCTCTCAGTGGGTCATGTGCTCCTTATAGATTATCTTATATACGTGCATCAATTACAGCCTATTTAAGTCCACTGCTGAACATAGGCCTCCCCCATAGATTGCCTCATACTGGGGATATTTGCCATAGTTGTAATGTTATTGTTGATTTGAAAATATCAACTCTCAGTGGGTCATGTGCTCCTGGTAGATTATCTTCCATAAGTCCATCATTTACAGCCTATTAAAGTCCATTGCTGAACATAGGCCTCCCACATAGATTGCATCATAGAGGGATATTTGTCATAGATATAATGTTACTGTTGATTTGAAAATTTCACCTCTCAGTGGGTCATGTGCTCCTGGTAGATTATCTTCTATACGTCCATCAATTACAGCCTATTAAAGTCTACTGCTGAACATAGGCCTCCCCCATAAATTGCATCGTAGAGGGATATTTGCCATAGTTGTAATGTTATTGTTAATTTGAAAATTTCACCTCTCAGTGGGTCATGTGCTCCTGTTAGATTATCTTCTATACATGCATCCATTACAGCCTATTAAAGTCCACTGCTGAACAAAGGCCTGCCCCATAGATTGCATCATAGAGGGATATTTGCCATAGTTGTAATGTTACTGTTGATTTGAAAATTTTACGAAAATTTCACCTCTCAGTGGGTCATGGGCTCCTGGTAGATTATTTTCTATACGTCCATCAATTACAGCCTATTAAAGTCCACTGCTGAACATAGTCCTCGCCCATAGATTGCATCATAGAGGGATATTTGCCATAGTTGTAATGTTACTGTTGATTTGAAAATTTCACCTCTCAGTGGGTCATGTGCTCCTGATAGATTATCTTCAAAACGTCCATCAATTACAGCCTAATAAAGTCCACTGCTGAACATAGGCCTCCCCCATAGATTGCATCATAGAGGGATATTTGTCACAGTTGTAATGTTATGGTTGATTTGAAAATTTCACCTCTCAGTGGGTCATGTACTTCTGGTAGATTATCTTCTATACGTCCATCAATTACAGCCTATGAAAGTCCACTGCTGAACATAGGCTTCCCCTATAGATTGCATCACAGAAGGATTTTTGCCTTAGTTGTAATGTTACTGTTGATTGGAAAATTTCACCTCTCAGTGGGTCATGTGCTCCTGGTAGATTTTCTTCTATACGTCCATGAATTACAGCCTATTAAAAACCACTGTTGAACATAGGCTTCCCCCATAGATTGCATCATAGAAGGATATTTGCTATAGTTGTAATGTTACTGTTGATTTGAAAATTTCAACTCTCAGTGGGTCATGTGCTCCTGGTAGATTATCTTCTATACATTCATCCATTACAGCCTATTAATGTCCACTGCTGAACATAGGTCTCCCCCATAGATTGCTTCATATGGAATATTTGCCATAGTTGTAGTAATGTTACTGTTGATTTGAAAATTTCACCTCTCAGTGGGTCATGTGCTCCTGGTAGATTATCTTCTATACATCCATCCATTACAGCCTATTAATGTCCACTGCTGATCATAGGCCTCCCCCATAGATTGCCTCATACTGGGGATATTTGCCATAGTTGTAATATTACTGTTGATTTGAAAATTTCACCTCTCAGTGGGTCATGTGCTCCTGGTAGATTATCTTCTATACGTCTATCAATTACAGCCTATTAAAGTCCACTGCTGAATATAGGCCTCCCCCATAGATTGCATCATAGAGGGATATTTGCCATCGTTGTAATGTTACTGTTGATTTGAAAATTTCAAATCTCAGTGGGTCGTGTTCTTCTGGTAGATTATCTACTATAAGTACATCAATTACTGCCTATTAAAGTCCACTGCTGAACATAGGCCTCCCCCATAGATTACATCATACTGGGGATATTTGACATTGTTGTAATGTTACTGTTGATTTGAAAATTTCACTTCTAAGTGGGTCATGTGCTTCTGGTAGATTATCTTCTATAAGTCCATCAATTACAGCCTATTAAAGTCCACTGCTGAACATAGGCCTCCCCCATAGATTGCTTCATAGAGGGATATTTGCCATAGTTGTAATGTTACTGCTGATTTGAAAATTTCACCTCTCAGTGGGTCATGTGCTCCTGATAGATTATCTTCAAAACGTCCATCAATTACAGCCTAATAAAGTCCACTGCTGAACATAGGCCTCCCCCATAGATTGTATCATAGAGGGATATTTGCCATAGTTGTAATGTTACTGTTGATTTGAAAATTTCACCTCTCAGTGGGTCATGTGCTTCTGGTAGATTATCTTCTATAAGTCCATCAATTACAGCCTATTAAAGTCCACTACTGAACATAGACCTCCCCCATAGATTGCATCATAGAGGGATATTTGTCACAGTTGTAATGTTACGGTTGATTTGAAAATTTCACCTCTCAGTGGGTCATGTACTTCTGGTAGATTATCTTCTATACGTCCATCAATTACAGCCTATTAAAGTCCACTGCTGAATATAGGCCTCCCCCATAGATTGCATCATAGAGGGGTATTTGCCATCGTTGTAATGTTACTGTTGATTTGAAAATTTCAAATCTCAGTGGGTCGTGTTCTTCTGGTAGATTATCTTCTATAAGTCCATCAATTACAGCCTATTAATGTCCATTGCTGAACATAGGTCTCCCCCATAGATTGCTTCATATGGAATATTTGCCATAGTTGTAATGTTACTGTTGATTTGAAAATTTCAACTCTCAGTGGGTCATGTGCTCCTGGTAGATTATCTTCTATACGTCTATCAATTACAGCCTATTAATGTCCACTGCTGAACATAGGCCTCCCCCATAGATTGCCTCATACTGGGGATATTTGCCATAGTTGTAATGTTACTGTTGATTTGAAAATTTCACCTCTCATTGGGTCATGTGCTCCTGGTAGATTATCTTCTATACGTCTATCAATTACAGCCTATTAAAGTCCACTGCTGAATATAGGCTTCCCCATAGATTGCATCATAGAGGGATATTTGCCATCGTTGTAATGTTACTGTTGATTTGAAAATTTCAAATCTCAGTGGGTCATGTGCTCCTGGTAGATTTTCTTCTATACGTCCATTAATTACCGCCTATTAAAAACCACTGCTGAACATAGGCCTCCCCCATAGATTGCATCATAGAGGGATATTTGCCATAGTTGTAATGTTACTGTTGATTTGAAAATTTCAACTCTCAGTGGGTCATGTGCTCCTGGTAGATTATCTTCTATACATTCATCCATTACAGCCTATTAATGTCCACTGCTGAACATAGGTCTCCCCCATAGATTGCTTCATATGGAATATTTGCCATAGTTGTAGTAATGTTACTGTTGATTTGAAAATTTCACCTCTCAGTGGGTCATGTGCTCCTGGTAGATTATCTTCTATACATCCATCCATTACAGCCTATTAATGTCCACTGCTGATCATAGGCCTCCCCCATAGATTGCTTCATATGGAATATTTGCCATAGTTGTAGTAATGTTACTGTTGATTTGAAAATTTCAAATCTCAGTGGGTCATGTGCTCCTGGTAGATTTTCTTCTATACGTCCATGAATTACAGCCTATTAAAAACCACTGCTGAACATAGGCCTCCCCCATAGATTGCATCATAGAGGGATATTTGCCATAGTTGTAATGTTACTGTTGATTTGAAAATTTCAAATCTCAGTGGGTCATGTGCTCCTGGTAGATTATCTTCTATACATTCATCCATTACAGCCTATTAATGTCCACTGCTGAACATAGGTCTCCCCCATAGATTGCTTCATATGGAATATTTGCCATATTTGTAATGTTACTGTTGATTTGAAAATTTCACCTCTCAGTGGGTCATGTGCTCCTGGTAGATTATCTTCTATAGGTCTATCAATTACAGCCTATTAAAGTCCACTGCTGAATATAGGCCTCCCCCATAGATTGCATCATAGAGGGATATTTGCCATCGTTGTAATGTTACTGTTGATTTGAAAATTTCAAATCTCAGTGGGTCATGTTCTTCTGGTAGATTATCTACTATAAGTCCATCAATTACTGCCTATTAAAGTCCACTGCTGAACATAGGCCTCCCCCATAGATTACATCATACTGGGGATATTTGACATTGTTGTAATGTTACTGTTGATTTGAAAATTTCACCTCTCAGTGGGTCATGTGCTTCTGGTAGATTATCTTCTATAAGTCCATCAATTACAGCCTATTAAAGTCCACTGCTGAACATAGGCCTCGCCCATAGATTGCATCATACTGGGGATATTTGCCATAGTTGTAATGTTACTGTTGATTTGAAAATTTCAACTCTCAGTGGGTCATGTGGTTCTGGTAGATTATCTTCTATATATTCATCCATTACAGCCTATTAATGTCCACTGCTGAACATAGGTCTCCCCCATAGATTGCTTCATATGGAATATTTGCCATAGTTGTAGTAATGTTACTGTTGATTTGAAAATTTCACATCTCAGTGGGTCATGTGCTCCTGGTAGATTATCTTCTATACGTCTATCAATTACAGCCTATTAATGTCCACTGCTGAACATAGGCCTCCCCCATAGATTGCCTCATACTGGGGATATTTGCCATAGTTGTAATGTTACTGTTGATTTGAAAATTTCACCTCTCAGTGGGTCATGTGCTCCTGGTAGATTATCTTCTATACGTCTATCAATTACAGCCTATTAAAGTCCACTGCTGAATATAGGCCTCCCCCATAGATTGCATCATAGAGGGATATTTGCCATCGTTGTAATGTTACTGTTGATTTGAAAATTTCAAATCTCAGTGGGTCGTGTTCTTCTGGTAGATTATCTTCTATAAGTCCATCAATTACAGCCTATTAATGTCCATTGCTGAACATAGGTCTCCCCCATAGATTGCTTCATATGGAATATTTGCCATAGTTGTAATGTTACTGTTGATTTGAAAATTTCAACTCTCAGTGGGTCATGTGCTCCTGGTAGATTATCTTCTATACGTCTATCAATTACAGCCTATTAATGTCCACTGCTGAACATAGGCCTCCCCCATAGATTGCCTCATACTGGGGATATTTGCCATAGTTGTAATGTTACTGTTGATTTGAAAATTTCACCTCTCAGTGGGTCATGTGCTCCTGGTAGATTATCTTCTATACGTCTATCAATTACAGCCTATTAAAGTCCACTGCTGAATATAGGCCTCCCCCATAGATTGCATCATAGAGGGATATTTGCCATCGTTGTAATGTTACTGTTGATTTGAAAATTTCAAATCTCAGTGGGTCATGTGCTCCTGGTAGATTTTCTTCTATACGTCCATGAATTACAGCCTATTAAAAACCACTGCTGAACATAGGCCTCCCCCATAGATTGCATCATAGAGGGATATTTGCCATAGTTGTAATGTTACTGTTGATTTGAAAATTTCAACTCTCAGTGGGTCATGTGCTCCTGGTAGATTATCTTCTATACATTCATCCATTACAGCCTATTAATGTCCACTGCTGAACATAGGTCTCCCCCATAGATTGCTTCATATGGAATATTTGCCATAGTTGTAGTAATGTTACTGTTGATTTGAAAATTTCACCTCTCAGTGGGTCATGTGCTCCTGGTAGATTATCTTCTATACATCCATCCATTACAGCCTATTAATGTCCACTGCTGATCATAGGCCTCCCCCATAGATTGCCTCATACTGGGGATATTTGCCATATTTGTAATGTTACTGTTGATTTGAAAATTTCACCTCTCAGTGGGTCATGTGCTCCTGGTAGATTATCTTCTATAGGTCTATCAATTACAGCCTATTAAAGTCCACTGCTGAATATAGGCCTCCCCCATAGATTGCATCATAGAGGGATATTTGCCATCGTTGTAATGTTACTGTTGATTTGAAAATTTCAAATCTCAGTGGGTCATGTTCTTCTGGTAGATTATCTACTATAAGTCCATCAATTACTGCCTATTAAAGTCCACTGCTGAACATAAGCCTCCCCCATAGATTACATCATACTGGGGATATTTGACATTGTTGTAATGTTACTGTTGATTTGAAAATTTCACCTCTCAGTGGGTCATGTGCTTCTGGTAGATTATCTTCTATAAGTCCATCAATTACAGCCTATTAAAGTCCACTGCTGAACATAGGCCTCCCCCATAGATTGCATCATACTGGGGATATTTGCCATTGTTGTAATGTTACTGTTGGTTTGAAAATTTCAACTCTCAGTGGGTCATGTGCTCCTGGTAGATTACCTTCTATACGTCCATCAATTACAGCCTATTAAATTCCACTGCTGAACATAGGCCTCCCCCATAGATTGCTTCATAGAGGGATATTTGCCATAGTTGTAATGTTACTGCTGATTTGAAAATTTCACCTCTCAGTGGGTCATGTGCTCCTGATAGATTATCTTCAAAACGTCCATCAATTACAGCCTAATAAAGTCCACTGCTGAACATAGGCCTCCCCCATAGATTGCATCATAGAGGGATATTTGCCATAGTTGTAATGTTACTGTTGATTTCAAAATTTCACCTCTCAGTGGGTCATGTGCTTCTGGTAGATTATCTTCTATAAGTCCATCAATTACAGCCTATTAAAGTCCACTACTGAACATAGACCTCCCCCATAGATTGCATCATAGAGGGATATTTGTCACAGTTGTAATGTTACGGTTGATTTGAAAATTTCACCTCTCAGTGGGTCATGTACTTCTGGTAGATTATCTTCTATACGTCCATCAATTACAGCCTATTAAAGTCCACTGCTGAACATAGGCTTCCCCCATAGATTGCATCACAGAAGGATTTTTGCCTTAGTTGTAATGTTACTGTTGATTTGAAAATTTTACTTCTCAGTGGGTCAGGTGCTCCTGGTAGATTTTCTTCTATACGTCCATGAATTACAGCCTATTAAAAACCACTGCTGAACATAGGCCTCCCCCATAGATTGCATCATAGAGGGATATTTGCCATAGTTGTAATGTTACTGTTGATTTGAAAATTTCAACTCTCAGTGGGTCATGTGCTCCTGGTAGATTATCTTCTATACATTCATCCATTACAGCCTATTAATGTCCACTGCTGAACATAGGTCTCCCCCGTAGATTGCTTCATATGGAATATTTGCCATAGTTGTAGTAATGTTACTGTTGATTTGAAAATTTCACCTCTCAGTGGGTCATGTGCTCCTGGTAGATTATCTTCTATATATTCATCCATTACAGCCTATTAATGTCCACTGCTGAACATAGGTCTCCCCCATAGATTGCTTCATAGAGGGATATTTGCCATAGTTGTAATGTTACTGTTGATTTGAAAATTTCAACTCTCAGTGGGTCATGTGCTCCTGGTAGATTATCTTCTATATATTCATCCATTACAGCCTATTAATGTCCACTGCTGAACATTGGTCTCCCCCATAGATTGCTTCATATGGAATATTTGCCATAGTTGTTGTAATGTTACTGTTGATTTGAAAATTTCAAATCTCAGTGGGTCATGTGCTCCTGGTAGATTTTCTTCTATACGTCCATGAATTACAGCCTATTAAATACCACTGCTGAACATAGGCCTCCCCCATAGATTGCATCATAGAGGGATATTTGCCATAGTTGTAATGTTACTGTTGATTTGAAAATTTCAACTCTCAGTGGGTCATGTGCTCCTGGTAGATTATCTTCTATACATTCATCCATTACAGCCTATTAATGTACACTGCTGAACATAGGTCTCCCCCATAGATTGCTTCATATGGAATATTTGCCATAGTTGTAGTAATGTTACTGTTGATTTGAAAATTTCACCTCTCAGTGGGTCATGTGCTCCTGGTAGATTATCTTCTATACATCCATCCATTACAGCCTATTAATGTCCACTGCTGATCATAGGCCTCCCCCATAGATTGCCTCATACTGGGGATATTTGCCATAGTTGTAATGTTACTGTTGATTTGAAAATTTCACCTCTCAGTGTGTCATGTGCTCCTGGTAGATTATCTTCTATACGTCTATCAACTACAGCCTATTAAAGTCCACTGCTGAATATAGGCCTCCCCCATAGATTGCATCATAGAGGGATATTTGCCATCGTTGTAATGTTACTGTTGATTTGAAAATTTCAAATCTCAGTGGGTCGTGTTCTTCTGGTAGATTATCTACTATAAGTCCATCAATTACTGCCTATTAAAGTCCACTGCTGAACATAGGCCTCCCCCATAGATTACATCATACTGGGGATATTTGACATTGTTGTAATGTTACTGTTGATTTGAAAATTTCACCTCTCAGTGGGTCATGTGCTTCTGGTAGATTATCTTCTATAAGTCCATCAATTACAGCCTATTAAAGTCCACTGCTGAACATAGGCCTCGCCCATAGATTGCATCATACTGGGGATATTTGCCATTGTTGTAATGTTACTGTTGGTTTGAAAATTTCAACTCTCAGTGGGTCAGGTGCTCCTGGTAGATTTTCTTCTATACGTCCATGAATTACAGCCTATTAAAAACCACTGCTGAACATAGGCCTCCCCCATAGATTGCATCATAGAGGGATATTTGCCATAGTTGTAATGTTACTGTTGATTTGAAAATTTCAACTCTCAGTGGGTCATGTGCTCCTGGTAGATTATCTTCTATACATTCATCCATTACAGCCTATTAATGTCCACTGCTGAACATAGGTCTCCCCCGTAGATTGCTTCATATGGAATATTTGCC
The DNA here is from genome assembly GCA_963668995.1 of Parnassius mnemosyne. Taxonomy (NCBI): domain Eukaryota; kingdom Metazoa; phylum Arthropoda; class Insecta; order Lepidoptera; family Papilionidae; genus Parnassius; species Parnassius mnemosyne. Next base: position 3,503,819 of record CAVLGL010000096.1, on the reverse strand, counting down.
ATAGTTGTAGTAATGTTACTGTTGATTTGAAAATTTCACCTCTCAGTGGGTCATGTGCTCCTGGTAGATTATCTTCTATACGTCTATCAATTACAGCCTATTAAAGTCCACTGCTGAATATAGGCCTCCCCCATAGATTGCATCATAGAGGGATATTTGCCATAGTTGTAATGTTACTGTTGATTTGAAAATTTCAACTCTCAGTGGGTCATGTGCTCCTGGTAGATTATCTTCTATATATTCATCCATTACAGCCTATTAATGTCCACTGCTGAACATTGGTCTCCCCCATAGATTGCTTCATATGGAATATTTGCCATAGTTGTTGTTATGTTACTGTTGATTTGAAAATTTCAAATCTCAGTGGGTCATGTGCTCCTGGTAGATTTTCTTCTATACGTCCATGAATTACAGCCTATTAAATACCACTGCTGAACATAGGCCTCCCCCATAGATTGCATCATAGAGGGATATTTGCCATAGTTGTAATGTTACTGTTGATTTGAAAATTTCAACTCTCAGTGGGTCATGTGCTCCTGGTAGATTATCTTCTATACATTCATCCATTACAGCCTATTAATGTTCACTGCTGAACATAGGTCTCCCCCATAGATTGCTTCATATGGAATATTTGCCATAGTTGTAGTAATGTTACTGTTGATTTGAAAATTTCACCTCTCAGTGGGTCATGTGCTCCTGGTAGATTATCTTCTATACATCCATCCATTACAGCCTATTAATGTCCACTGCTGATCATAGGCCTCCCCCATAGATTGCCTCATACTGGGGATATTTGCCATAGTTGTAATGTTACTGTTGATTTGAAAATTTCACCTCTCAGTGGGTCATGTGCTCCTGGTAGATTATCTTCTATACGTCTATCAATTACAGCCTATTAAAGTCCACTGCTGAATATAGGCCTCCCCCATAGATTGCATCATAGAGGGATATTTGCCATCGTTGTAATGTTACTGTTGATTTGAAAATTTCAAATCTCAGTGGGTCGTGTTCTTCTGGTAGATTATCTACTATAAGTCCATCAATTACTGCCTATTAAAGTCCACTGCTGAACATAGGCCTCCCCCATAGATTACATCATACTGGGGATATTTGACATTGTTGTAATGTTACTGTTGATTTGAAAATTTCACCTCTCAGTGGGTCATGTGCTTCTGGTAGTTTATCTTCTATAAGTCCATCAATTACAGCCTATTAAAGTCCACTGCTGAACATAGGCCTCGCCCATAGATTGCATCATACTGGGGATATTTGCCATTGTTGTAATGTTACTGTTGGTTTGAAAATTTCAACTCTCAGTGGGTCATGTGCTCCTGGTAGATTACCTTCTATACGTCCATCAATTACAGCCTATTAAATTCCACTGCTGAACATAGGCCTCCCCCATAGATTGCTTCATAGAGGGATATTTGCCATAGTTGTAATGTTACTGCTGATTTGAAAATTTCACCTCTCAGTGGGTCATGTGCTCCTGATAGATTATCTTCAAAACGTCCATCAATTACAGCCTAATAAAGTCCACTGCTGAACATAGGCCTCCCCCATAGATTGCATCATAGAGGGATATTTGCCATAGTTGTAATGTTACTGTTGATTTGAAAATTTCACCTCTCAGTGGGTCATGTGCTTTTGGTAGATTATCTTCTATAAGTCCATCAATTACAGCCTATTAAAGTCCACTACTGAACATAGACCTCCCCCATAGATTGCATCATAGAGGGATATTTGTCACAGTTGTAATGTTACGGTTGATTTGAAAATTTCACCTCTCAGTGGGTCATGTACTTCTGGTAGATTATCTTCTATACGTCCATCAATTACAGCCTATTAAAGTCCACTGCTGAACATAGGCTTCCCCCATAGATTGCATCACAGAAGGATTTTTGCCTTAGTTGTAATGTTACTGTTGATTTGAAAATTTTACCTCTCAGTGGGTCATGTGCTCCTGGTAGATTTTCTTCTATACGTCCATGAATTACAGCCTATTAAAAACCACTGCTGAACATAGGCCTCCCCTATAGATTGCATCATAGAGGGATATTTGCCATAGTTGTAATGTTACTGTTGATTTGAAAATTTCAACTCTCAGTGGGTCATGTGCTCCTGGTAGATTATCTTCTATACATTCATCCATTACAGCCTATTAATGTCCACTGCTGAACATAGGTCTCCACCATAGATTGCTTCATATGGAATATTTGCCATAGTTGTAGTAATGTTACTGTTGATTTGAAAATTTCACCTCTCAGTGGGTCATGTGCTCCTGGTAGATTATCTTCTATACGTCTATCAATTACAGCCTATTAAAGTCCACTGCTGAATATAGGCCTCCCCCATAGATTGCATCATAGAGGGATATTTGCCATAGTTGTAATGTTACTGTTGATTTGAAAATTTCAACTCTCAGTGGGTCATGTGCTCCTGGTAGATTATCTTCTATATATTCATCCATTACAGCCTAATAATGTCCACTGCTGAAAATAGGTCTCCCCCATAGATTGCTTCATATGGAATATTTGCCATAGTTGTAGTAATGTTACTGTTGATTTGAAAATTTCACCTCTCAGTGGGTCATGTGCTCCTGGTAGATTATCTTCTATACGTCTATCAATTACAGCCTATTAATGTCCACTGCTGAACATAGGCCTCCCCCATAGATTGCCTCATACTGGGGATATTTGCCATAGTTGTAATGTTACTGTTGATTTGAAAATTTCACCTCTCAGTGGGTCATGTGCTCCTGGTAGATTATCTTCGATACGTCTATCAATTACAGCCTATTAAAGTCCACTGCTGAATATAGGCCTCCCCCATAGATTGCATCATAGAGGGATATTTGCCATCGTTGTAATGTTACTGTTGATTTGAAAATTTCAAATCTCAGTGGGTCGTGTTCTTCTGGTAGATTATCTTCTATAAGTCCATCAATTACAGCCTATTAATTTCCACTGCTGAACATAGGTCTCCCCCATAGATTGCTTCATATGGAATATTTGCCATAGTTGTAGTAATGTTACTGTTGATTTGAAAATTTCACCTCTCAGTGGGTCATGTGCTCCTGGTAGATTATCTTCTATACGTCTATCAATTACAGCCTATTAACGTCCACTGCTGAACATAGGCCTCCCCCATAGATTACATCATACTGGGGATATTTGACATTGTTTTAATGTTACTGTTGATTTGAAAATTTCACCTCTCAGTGGGTCATGTGCTTCTGGTAGATTATCTTCTATAAGTCCATTAATTACAGCCTATTAAAGTCCACTGCTGAACATAGGCCTCCCCCATAGATTACATCATACTGGGGATATTTGACATTGTTGTAATGTTACTGATGATTTGAAAATTTCACCTCTCAGTGGGTCATATGCTTCTGGTAGATTATCTTCTATAAGTTCATCAATTACAGCCTATTAAAGTCCACTGCTGAACATAGGCCTCGCCCATAGATTGCATTATACTGGGGATATTTGCCATTGTTGTAATGTTACTGTTGGTTTGAAAATTTCACCTCTCAGTGGGTCATGTGCTCCTGATAGATTATCTTCAAAACGTCCATCAATTACAGCCTAATAAAGTCCACTGCTGAACATAGGCCTCCCCCATAGATTGCATCATAGAGGGATATTTATCATAGTTGTAATGTTACTGTTGATTTGAAAATTTCACCTCTCAGTGGGTCATGTGCTCCTGGTAGATTATCTTCTATACGTCCATCAATTACAGCCTATTAAAGTCCACTGCTGAACATAGGCCTCCCCCATAGATTGCATCATAGAGGGATATTTGCCATAATTGTAATGTTACTGTTGATTTGAAAATTTCACCTCTCAGTGGGTCATGTGCTCCTGGTAGATTATCTTCTATACGTCCATCAATTACAGCCTACTAAAGTCCACTGCTGAACATAGGCCTCCCCTATAGATTGCCTCATACTGGGGATATTTGCCATAGTTGTAATGTTACTGTTGATTTGAAAATTTCACCTCTCAGTGGGTCATGTGCTCCTGGTAGATTATCTTCTATACGTCCATCAATTACAGCCTACTAAAGTCCACTGCTGAACATAGGCCTCCCCTATAGATTGCCTCATACTGGGGATATTTGCCATTGTTTTAATGTTACTGTTGATTTGAATATTTCACCTCTCAGTGCGTCATGTGCTCCTGGTAGATAATCTTCTATACGTCCATCAATTACAGCCTATTAAAGTCCACTGCTGAACAAAGTCCTCCCCCATAGATTGCATCATAGAGGCATATTTGCCATAGTTGTAATGTTACTGTTGATTTGAAAATTTCACCTCTCAGTGGGTCATGTGGTCCTGATAGATTATCTTCTATACGTCCATCAATTACAGCCTATTAAAGTCCACTGCTGAACATAGGCCTCCCCCATAGATTGCATCATAGAGGGATATTTGCCATAGTTGTAATGTAACTGTTGATTTGACAATTTCACCTCTCAGTGGGTCATGTGCGTCTGTTAGATTATCTTCTATACATCCATCAATTACAGCCTATTAAAGTCCACTGTTGAACGTAGGCCTCCCCCATAGATTGCATCATAGAGGGATATTTGCCATAATTGTAATGTTACTGTTGATTTGAAAATTTCACCTCTCAGTGGGTCATGTGCTCCTGGTAGATTATTTTCTATACGTCCATCAATTACAGCCTACTAAAGTCCACTGCTGAACATAGGCCTCCCCTATAGATTGCCTCATACTGGGGATATTTGCCATAGTTGTAATGTTACTGTTGATTTGAAAATTTCACCTCTCAGTGGGTCATGTGCTCCTGGTAGATTATCTTCTATACGTCCATCAATTACAGCCTACTAAAGTCCACTGCTGAACATAGGCCTCCCCTATAGATTGCCTCATACTGGGGATATTTGCCATTGTTGTAATGTTACTGTTGATTTGAATATTTCACCTCTCAGTGCGTCATGTGCTCCTGGTAGATAATCTTCTATACGTCCATCAATTACAGCCTATTAAAGTCCACTGCTGAACAAAGTCCTCCCCCATAGATTGCATCATAGAGGGATATTTGCCATAGTTGTAATGTTACTGTTGATTTGAAAATTTCACCTCTCAGTGGGTCATGTGCTCCTGGTAGATTATCTTCTATACGTCCATCAATTACAGCCTATTAAAGTCCACTGCTGAACATAGGCCTCCCCCATAGATTGCATCGTAGAGGGATATTTGCCATAGTTGTAATGTTACTGTTGATTTGAAAATTTCACCTCTCCGTGGGTCATGTGCTCCTGGTAGATTATCTTTTATACGTCCATCAATTACAGCCTATAAAAGTCTACTGCTGAACATAGGCCTCCCCTATAGATTGCCTCATACTGGGGATATTTGCCATAGTTGTAATGTTATTGTTAATTTGAAAATTTCACCTCTCAGTGGGTCATGTGCTCCTGGTAGATTATCTTCTATACGTCCATCAATTACAGCCTATTAAAGTCCACTGCTGAACATAGGCCTCCCCCATAGATTGCCTCATACTGGGGATATTTGCCATAGTTGTAATGTTACTGTTGATTTGAAGTTTTCACCTCTCAGTGGGTCATGCTCTTCTGGTAGATTATCTTCTATAAGTCCATCAATTACAGCCTATTAAAGTCCATTGCTGAACATAGGCCTCCCCCATAGATTACATCATACTGGGGATATTTGACATTGTTGTAATGTTACTGTTGATTTGAAAATTTCACCTCTCAGTGGGTCATATGCTTCTGGTAGATTATCTTCTATAAGTCCATCAATTACAGCCTACTAAAGTCCACTGCTGAACATAGGCCTCGCCCATATATTGCATCATACTGGAGATATTTGCCATTGATGTAATGTTACTGTTGGTTTGAAAATTTCACCTCTCAGTGGGTCATGTGCTCCTGGTAGATTATCTTCTATACGTCCATCAATTACAGCCTATTAAAATCCACTGCTGAACATAGGCCTCCCCCATAGATTGCATCATAGAGGGATATTTGCCATAGTTGTAATGTTACTGCTGATTTGAAAATTTCACCTCTTAGTGGGTCATGTGCTCCTGGTAGATTATCTTATATACGTGCATCAATTATAGCCTATTAAAGTCCACTGCTGAACATAGGCCTCCCCTATAGATTGCCTCATACTGGGGATATTTGCCATAGTTTTAATGTTATTGTTGATTTGAAAATTTCACCTCTCAGTGGGTCATGTGCTCCTGGTAGATTATCTTCCATACGTCCATCATTTACAGCCTATTAAAGTCCTATGCTGAACATAGGCCTCCCCCATAGATTGCATCATAGAGGGATATTTGCCAAATTGTAATGTTATTGTTGATTTGAAAATTTCACCTCTCAGTGGGTCATGTGCTTCTGGTAGATTATCTTCTATAAGTCCATCAATTACAGCCTATTAAAGTCCACTGCTGAACATAGGCCTCGCCCATAGATTGCATCATTCTGGGGATATTTGCCATTATTGTAATGTTACTGTTGGTTTGAAAATTTCACCTCTCAGTGGGTCATGTGCTCCTGGTAGATTATCTTCTATACGTCCATCAATTACAGCCTATTAAAGTCCACTGCTGAACATAGGCCTCCCCCATAGATTGCCTCATACTGGGGATATTTGCCATAGTTGTAATGTTACTGTTGATATGAATATTTCACCTCTCAGTGGGTCATGTTCTTCTGGTAGATTATCTTCTATAAGTCCATCAATTACAGCCTATTAAAGTCCACTGCTGAACATAGGCCTCCCCCATAGATTACATCATACTGGGGATATTTGACATTGTTGTAATGTTACTGATGATTTGAAAATTTCACCTCTGAGTGGGTCATATGCTTCTGGTAGATTATCTTCTATAAGTTCATCAATTACAGCCTATTAAAGTCCACTGCTGAACATAGGCCTCGCCCATAGATTGCATCATACTGGGGATATTTGCCATTGTTGTAATGTTACTGTTGGTTTGAAAATTTCACCTCTCAGTGGGTCATGTGCTCCTGGTAGATTATCTTCTATACGTCCATCAATTACAGCCTATTAAAGTCCTCTGCTGAACATAGGCCTCCCCCATAGATTGCATCATAGAGGGATATTTGCCAAATTGTTATGTTATTGTTGATTTGAAAATTTCACCTCTCAGTGGGTCATATGCTTCTGGTAGATTATCTTCTATAAGTCCATCAATTACAGCCTATTAAAGTCCACTGCTGAACATAGGCCTCGCCCATAGATTGCATCATTCTGGGGATATTTGCCATTATTGTAATGTTACTGTTGGTTTGAAAATTTCACCTCTCAGTGGGTCATGTGCTCCTGGTAGATTATCTTCTATACGTCCATCAATTACAGCCTATTAAAGTCCACTGCTGAACATAGGCCTCCCCCATAGATTGCATCATAGAGGGATATTTGCCATAATTGTAATGTTACTGTTGATTTGAAAATTTCACCTCTCAGTGGGTCATGTGCTCCTGGTAGATTATCTTCTATACGTCCATCAATTACAGCCTACTAAAGTTCACTGCTGAACATAGGCCTCCCCTATAGATTGCCTCATACTGGGGATATTTGCCATAGTTGTAATGTTACTGTTGATTTGAAAATTTCACCTCTCAGTGGGTCATGTGCTCCTGGTAGATTATCTTCTATACGTCCATCAATTACAGCCTACTAAAGTCCACTGCTGAACATAGGCCTCCCCTATAGATTGCCTCATACTGGGGATATTTGCCATTGTTTTAATGTTACTGTTGATTTGAATATTTCACCTCTCAGTGCGTCATGTGCTCCTGGTAGATAATCTTCTATACGTCCATCAATTACAGCCTATTAAAGTCCACTGCTGAACAAAGTCCTCCCCCATAGATTGCATCATAGAGGGATATTTGCCATAGTTGTAATGTTACTGTTGATTTGAAAATTTCACCTCTCAGTGGGTCATGTGGTCCTGATAGATTATCTTCTATACGTCCATCAATTACAGCCTATTAAAGTCCACTGCTGAACATAGGCCTCCCCCATAGATTGCATCATAGAGGGATATTTGCCATAGTTGTAATGTAACTGTTGATTTGACAATTTCACCTCTCAGTGGGTCATGTGCGTCTGTTAGATTATCTTCTATACATCCATCAATTACAGCCTATTAAAGTCCACTGTTGAACGTAGGCCTCCCCCATAGATTGCATCATAGAGGGATATTTGCCATAATTGTAATGTTACTGTTGATTTGAAAATTTCACCTCTCAGTGGGTCATGTGCTCCTGGTAGATTATTTTCTATACGTCCATCAATTACAGCCTACTAAAGTCCACTGCTGAACATAGGCCTCCCCTATAGATTGCCTCATACTGGGGATATTTGCCATAGTTGTAATGTTACTGCTGATTTGAAAATTTCACCTCTCAGTGGGTCATGTGCTCCTGGTAGATTATCTTCTATACGTCCATCAATTACAGCCTACTAAAGTCCACTGCTGAACATAGGCCTCCCCTATAGATTGCCTCATACTGGGGATATTTGCCATTGTTGTAATGTTACTGTTGATTTGAATATTTCACCTCTCAGTGCGTCATGTGCTCCTGGTAGATAATCTTCTATACGTCCATCAATTACAGCCTATTAAAGTCCACTGCTGAACAAAGTCCTCCCCCATAGATTGCATCATAGAGGGATATTTGCCATAGTTGTAATGTTACTGTTGATTTGAAAATTTCACCTCTCAGTGGGTCATGTGCTCCTGGTAGATTATCTTCTATACGTCCATCAATTACAGCCTATTAAAGTCCACTGCTGAACATAGGCCTCCCCCATAGATTGCATCGTAGAGGGATATTTGCCATAGTTGTAATGTTACTGTTGATTTGAAAATTTCACCTCTCCGTGGGTCATGTGCTCCTGGTAGATTATCTTTTATACGTCCATCAATTACAGCCTATAAAAGTCTACTGCTGAACATAGGCCTCCCCTATAGATTGCCTCATACTGGGGATATTTGCCATAGTTGTAATGTTATTGTTAATTTGAAAATTTCACCTCTCAGTGGGTCATGTGCTCCTGGTAGATTATCTTCTATACGTCCATCAATTACAGCCTTTAAAGTCCACTGCTGAACATAGGCCTCCCCCATAGATTGCCTCATACTGGGGATATTTGCCATAGTTGTAATGTTACTGTTGATTTGAAGTTTTCACCTCTCAGTGGGTCATGCTCTTCTGGTAGATTATCTTCTATAAGTCCATCAATTACAGCCTATTAAAGTCCACTGCTGAACATAGGCCTCCCCCATAGATTACATCATACTGGGGATATTTGACATTGTTGTAATGTTACTGTTGATTTGAAAATTTCACCTCTCAGTGGGTCATATGCTTCTGGTAGATTATCTTCTATAAGTCCATCAATTACAGCCTATTAAAAACCACTGCTGAACATAGGCCTCGCCCATATATTGCATCATACTGGAGATATTTGCCATTGATGTAATGTTACTGTTGGTTTGAAAATTTCACCTCTCAGTGGGTCATGTGCTCCTGGTAGATTATCTTCTATACGTCCATCAATTACAGCCTATTAAAATCCACTGCTGAACATAGGCCTCCCCCATAGATTGCATCATAGAGGGATATTTGCCATAGTTGTAATGTTACTGCTGATTTGAAAATTTCACCTCTCAGTGGGTCATGTGCTCCTGGTAGATTATCTTATATACGTGCATCAATTACAGCCAATTAAAGTCCACTGCTGAACATAGGCCTCCCCCATAGATTGCATCATAGAGGGATATTTGCCATAGTTGTAATGTTACTGTTGATTTGAAAATTTCACCTCTCAGTGGGTCATGTGCTCCTGGTAGATTATTTTCTATACGTCCATCAATTACAGCCTATTAAAGTTCACTGCTGAACATAGGCCTCCCACATAGATTGCATCATAGAGGGATATTTGCCATAGTTGTAATGTTACTGTTGATTTGAAAATTTCACCTCTCAGTGGGTCATGTGCTCCTGGTAGATTATCTTCTATACGTCCATCAATTACAGCCTATAAAAGTCAACTGCTGAACATAGGCCTCCCCAATAGATTGCCTCATACTGGGGATATTTGCCATAGTTGTAATGTTACTGTTGATTTGAATATTTCACCTCTCAGTGGGTCATGTTCTTCTGGTAGATTATCTTCTATAAGTCCATCAATTACAGCCTACTAAAGTCCACTGCTGAACATAGGCCTCCCCCATAGATTACATCATACTGGGGATATTTGACATTGTTGTAATGTTACTGTTGATTTGAAAATTTCACCTCTCAGTGGGTCATATGCTTCTGGTAGATTATCTTCTATAAGTCCATCAATTACAGCCTATTAAAGTCCACTGCTGAACATAGGCCTCGCCCATAGATTGCATCATACTGGGAATATTTGCCATTGTTGTAATGTTACTGTTGGTTTGAAAATTTCACCTCTCAGTGGGTCATGTGCTCCTGGTAGATTATCATCTATACGTCCATCAATTACAGCCTATTAAAGTCCACTGCTGAACATAGGCCTCCCCCATAGATTGCATCATAGAGGGATATTTGCCATAATTGTAATGTTACTGTTGATTTGAAAATTTCAACTCTCAGTGGGTCATGTGCTCCTGGTAGATTATCTTCTATACATTCATCCATTACAGCCTATTAATGTCCACTGCTGAACATAGGTCTCCCTCATAGATTGCTTCATAGGGAATATTTGCCATAGTTGTAGTAATGTTACTGTTGATTTGAAAATTTCACCTCTCAGTGGGTCATGTGCTCCTGGTAGATTATCTTCTATACATCCATCCATTACAGCCTATTAATGTCCACTGCTGAACATAGGCCTCCCCCATAGATCGCATCATAGAGGGATATTTGCCATAGTTGTAATGTAACTGTTGATTTGAAAATTTCACCTCTCAGTGGGTCATTTGCTTCTGTTAGATTATCTTCTATACATCCATCAATTACAGCCTATAAAAGTCCACTGCTGAACATAGGCCTCCCCCATAGATTGCATCGTAGAGGGATATTTGCCATAGATGTAATGTTACTGTTGATTTGAAAATTTCACCTCTCCGTGGGTCATGTGCTCCTGGTAGATTATCTTTTATACGTCCATCAATTACAGCCAATTAAAGTCCACTGCTGAACATAGGCCTCCCCCATAGATTGCATCATAGAGGGATATTTGCCATAGTTGTAATGTAACTGTTGATTTGAAAATTTCACCTCTCAGTGGGTCATGTGCTCCTGGTAGATAATCTTCTATACGTCCATCAATTACAGCCTATTAAAGTCCACTGCTGAACAAAGTCCTCCCCCATAGATTGCATCATAGAGGGATATTTGCCATAGTTGTAATGTTACTGTTGATTTGAAAATTTCACCTCTCAGTGGTTCATGTGGTCCTGGTAGATTATCTTCTATACGTCCATCAATTACAGCCTATTAAAGTCCACTGCTGAACATAGGCCTCCCCCATAGATTGCATCATATAGGGATATTTGCCATAGTTGTAACTGCTGATTTGAAAATTTTACCTCTCAGTGGGTCATGTGCTCCTGGTAGATTATCTTTTATACGTCCATCAATTGCAGCCTATTAAAGTCCACTGCTGAACATAGGCCTCCCCCATAGATTGCATCATAGAGGGATATTTGCCATAGTTGTAATGTTACTGTTGATTTGAAAATTTCACCTCACAGTGGGTCATGTGCTCCTGGTAGATTATTTTCTATACGTCCATCAATTACAGCCTACTATAGTTCACTGCTGAACATAGGCCTCTCCCATAGATTGCCTCATACTGGGGATATTTGCCATAGTTGTAATGTTACTGTTGATTTGAAAATTTCACCTCTCAGTGGGTCATGTGCTCCTGGTAGATTATCTTCTATACGTCTATCAATTACAGCCTATTAAAGTCCACTGCTGAATATAGGCCTCCCCCATAGATTGCATCATAGAGGGATATTTGCCATCGTTGTAATGTTACTGTTGATTTGAAAATTTCAAATCTCAGTGGGTCGTGTTCTTCTGGTAGATAATCTTCTATAAGTCCATCAATTACTGCCTATTAAAGTCCACTGCTGAACATAGGCCTTCCCCATAGATTACATCATACTGGGGATATTTGACATTGTTGTAATGTTACTGTTGATTTGAAAATTTCACCTCTCAGTGGGTCATGTGCTTCTTATAGATTATCTTCAATAAGTCCATCAATTACAGCCTATTAAAGTCCACTGCTGAACATAGGCCTCGCCCATAGATTGCATCATACTGGGGATATTTGCCATTGTTGTAATGTTACTGTTGGTTTGAAAATTTCACCTCTCAGTGGGTCATGTGCTCCTGGTAGATTATCTTATATACGTCTATCAATTACAGCCTATTAAATTCCACTGCTGAACATAGGCCTCCCCCATAGATTGCTTCATAGAGGGATATTTGCCATAGTTGTAATGTTACTGCTGATTTGAAAATTTCACCTCTTAGTGGGTCATGTGCTCCTGGTAGATTATCTTATATACGTGCATCAATTATAGCCTATTAAAGTCCACTGCTGAACATAGGCTTCCCCAATAGATTGCTTCATAGAGGGATATTTGCCATAGTTGTAATGTTATTGTTGATTTGAAAATTTCACCTCTCAGTGGGTCATGTGCTCCTGGTAGATTATCTTCCATACATCCATCATTTACAGCCTATTAAATTCCATTGCTGAACATAAGCCTCCCCCATAGATTGCATCACAGAGGGATATTTGCCATAGTTGTAATGTAACTGTTGATTTGAAAATTTCACCTCTCAGTGGATCATGTGCTTCTGTTAGATTATCTTCTATACATCCATCAATTACAGCCTATTAAAGTCCACTGCTGAACATAGGCCTCCCCCATAGATTGCATCATAGAGGGATATTTGCCATAGTTGTAATGTAACTGTTGATTTGAAAATTTCACCTCTCAGTGGGTCATGTGCTCCTGGTAGATTATCTTCTATACGTCCTTCAATTACAGCCTATTAAAGTCCACTGCTGAACATAGGCCTCCCCCATAGATTGCCTCATACTGGGGATATTTGCCATAGTTGTAATGTTACTGTTGATTTGAATATTTCACCTCTCAGTGGGTCATGTCCTTCTGGTAGATTATCTTCTATACGTCCATCAATTACAGCCTATTAAAGTCCACTGCTGAACATAGGCCTCCCCCATAGATTGCATCATAGAGGGATATTTGCCATAGTTGTAATGTTACTGCTGATTTGAAAATTTTACCTCTCAGTGGGTCATGTGCTCCTGGTAGATTATCTTATATACGTGCATCAATTACAGCATATTAAAGTCCACTGCTGAACATAGGCCTCCCCCATAGATTGCCTCATACTGGGGATATTTGCCATAGTTGTAATGTTATTGTTGATTTGAAAATATCAACTCTCAGTGGGTCATGTGCTCCTGGTAGATTATCTTACATAAGTCCATCATTTACAGCCAATTAAAGTCCATTGCTGAACATAGGCCTCCCCCATAGATTGCATCATAGAGGGATATTTGCCATAGTTGTAATGTTACTGTTGATTTGAAAATTTCACCTCTCAGTGGGTCATGTGCTTCTGGTAGCTTATCTCCTATAAGTTCATCAATTACAGCCCATTAAAGTCCACTGCTGAACATAGGCCTCCCCCATAGATTGCCTCATACTGGGGATATTTGTCATAGATATAATGTTACTGTTGATTTGAAAATTTCACCTCTCAGTGGGTCATGTGCTCCTGGTAGATTATTTTCTATACGTCCATCAATTACAGCCTATTAAAGTCCACTGCTGAACATAGGCCTCCCCCATAGATTGCATCATAAAGGCATATTTGTCATAGTTGTAATATTACTGTTGATTTGAAAATTTCACCTCTGAGTGCGACAGGTGCTCCTGGTAGATTATCTTCTATACATGCATCCATTACAGCCTATAACAGTCTACTGCTGAACATAGGCCTCCCCCATAGATAGCATCGTAGAGGGATATTTGCCATAGTTGTAATGTTATTGTTAATTTGAAAATTTCACCTCTCAGTGGGTCATGTGCTCCTGTTAGATTATCTTCTATACGTCCATCTATAACAGCCTATTAAAGTCCACTGCTGAACATAGGCCTGCCCCATAGATTGCATCATAGAGGGATATTTGCCATAGTTGTAATGTTACTGTTGATTTGAAAATTTTACGAAAATTTCACCTCTCAGTGGGTCATGGGCTCCTGGTAGATTATTTTCTATACGTCCATCAATTACAGCCTATTAAAGTCCACTGCTGAACATAGTCCTCGCCCATAGATTGCATCATAGAGGGATATTTGCCATAGTTGTAATGTTACTGTTGATTTGAAAATTTCACCTCTCAGTGGGTCATGTGCTCCTGATAGATTATCTTCAAAACGTCCATCAATTACAGCCTAATAAAGTCCACTGCTGAACATAGGCCTCCCCCATAGATTGCATCATAGAGGGATATTTGCCATAGTTGTAATGTTACTGTTGATTTGAAAATTTCACCTCTCAGTGGGTCATGTGCTTCTGGTAGATTATCTTCAATAAGTCCATCAATTACAGCCTATTAAAGTCCACTACTGAACATAGACCTCCCCCATAGATTGCATCATAGAGGGATATTTGTCACAGTTGTAATGTTACGGTTGATTTGAAAATTTCACCTCTCAGTGGGTCATGTACTTCTGGTAGATTATCTTCTATACGTCCATCAATTACAGCCTATTAAAGTCCACTGCTGAACATAGGCTTCCCCCATAGATTGCATCACAGAAGGATTTTTGCCTTAGTTGTAATGTTACTGTTGTATTGAAAATTTCACCTCTCAGTGGGTCATGTGCTCCTGGTAGATTTTCTTCTATACGTCCATGAATTATAGCCTATTAAAAACCACTGCTGAACATAGGCCTCCCCCATAGATTGCATCATTGAGGGATATTTGCCATAGTTGTAATGTTACTGTTGATTTGAAAATTTCAACTCTCAGTGGGTCATGTGCTCCTGGTAGATTATCTTCTATTCATTCATCCATTACAGCCTATTAATGTCCACTGCTGAACATAGGACTCCCCCATAGATTGCTTCATATGGAATATTTGCCATAGTTGTAGTAATGTTACTGTTGATTTGAAAATTTCACCTCTCAGTGGGTCATGTGCTCCTGGTAGATTATCTTCTATACATCCATCCATTACAGCCTATTAATGTCCACTGCTGAACATAGGCCTCCCCCATAGATTGCCTCATACTGGGGATATTTGCCATAGTTGTAATGTTACTGTTGATTTGAAAATTTCACCTCTCAATGGGTCATGTGCTACTGGTAGATTATCTTCTATACGTCTATCAATTACAGCCTATTAAAGTCCACTGCTGAATATAGGCCTCCCCCATAGATTGCATCATAGAGGGATATTTGCCATCGTTGTAATGTTACTGTTGATTTGAAAATTTCAAATCTCAGTGGGTCGTGTTCTTCTGGTAGATTATCTTCTATAAGTCCATCAATTACTGCCTATTAAAGTCCACTGCTGAACATAGGCCTCCCCCATAGATTGCATCATAGAGGGATATTTGTCATAGTTGTAATATTACTGTTGATTTGAAAATTTTACCTCTCAGTGGGTCATGTGCTCCTGGTAGATTATCTTCTATACATGCATCCATTACAGCCTATAAAAGTCTACTGCTGAACATAGGCCTCCCCTATAGATTGCCTCATACTGGGGATATTTGCCATAGTTGTAATGTTACTGTTGATTTGAAAATTTCACCTCTCAGTGGGTCATGTGCTACTGGTAGATTATCTTCTATACGTCTATCAATTACAGCCTATTAAAGTCCACTGCTGAATATAGGCCTCCCCCATAGATTGCATCATAGAGGGATATTTGCCATCGTTGTAATGTTACTGTTGATTTGAAAATTTCAAATCTCAGTGGGTCGTGTTCTTCTGGTAGATTATCTTCTATAAGTCCATCAATTACTGCCTATTAAAGTCCACTGCTGAATATAGGCCTCCCCCATAGATTACATCATACTGGGGATATTTGACATTGTTGTAATGTTACCGTTGATTTGAAAATTTCACCTCTCAGTGGGTCATGTGCTTCTGGTAGATTATCTTCTATAAGTCCATCAATTACAGCCTATTAAAGTCCACTGCTGAACATAGGCCTCGCCCATAGATTGCATCATACTGGGGATATTTGCCATTGTTGTAATGTTACTGTTGGTTTGAAAATTTCACCTCTCAGTGGGTCATGTGCTCCTGGTAGATTACCTTCTATACGTCCATCAATTACAGCCTATTAAAGTCCACTGCTGAACATAGGCCTCCCCCATAGATTGCATCATAGAGGGATATTTGCCATAGTTGTAATGTTACTGCTGATTTGAAAATTTCACCTCTCAGTGGGTCATGTGCTCCTGATAGATTATCTTCAAAACGTCCATCAATTACAGCCTAATAAAGTCCACTGCTGAACATAGGCCTCCCCCATAGATTGCATCATAGAGGGATATTTGCCATAGTTGTAATGTTACTGTTGATTTGAAAATTTCACCTCTCAGTGGGTCATGTGCTTCTGGTAGATTATCTTCAATAAGTCCATCAATTACAGCCTATTAAAGTCCACTACTGAACATAGACCTCCCCCATAGATTGCATCATAGAGGGATATTTGTCACAGTTGTAATGTTACGGTTGATTTGAAAATTTCACCTCTCAGTGGGTCATGTACTTCTGGTAGATTATCTTCTATACGTCCATCAATTACAGCCTATTAAAGTCCACTGCTGAACATAGGCTTCCCCCATAGATTGCATCACAGAAGGATTTTTGCCTTAGTTGTAATGTTACTGTTGATTTGAAAATTTCACCTCTCAGTGGGTCATGTGCTCCTGGTAGATTTTCTTCTATACGTCCATGAATTACAGCCTATTTAAAACCACTGCTGAACATAGGCCTCCCCCATAGATTGCATCATTGAGGGATATTTGCCATAGTTGTAATGTTACTGTTGATTTGAAAATTTCAACTCTCAGTGGGTCATGTACTCCTGGTAGATTATCTTCTATTCATTCATCCATTACAGCCTATTAATGTCCACTGCTGAACATAGGACTCCCCCATAGATTGCTTCATATGGAATATTTGCCATAGTTGTAGTAATGTTACTGTTGATTTGAAAATTTCACCTCTCAGTGGGTCATGTGCTCCTGGTAGATTATCTTCTATACATCCATCCATTACAGCCTATTAATGTCCACTGCTGAACATAGGCCTCCCCCATAGATTGCCTCATACTGGGGATATTTGCCATAGTTGTAATGTTACTGTTGATTTGAAAATTTCACCTCTCAATGGGTCATGTGCTACTGGTAGATTATCTTCTATACGTCTATCAATTACAGCCTATTAAAGTCCACTGCTGAATATAGGCCTCCCCCATAGATTGCATCATAGAGGGATATTTGCCATCGTTGTAATGTTACTGTTGATTTGAAAATTTCAAATCTCAGTGGGTCGTGTTCTTCTGGTAGATTATCTTCTATAAGTCCATCAATTACTGCCTATTAAAGTCCACTGCTGAACATAGGCCTCCCCCATAGATTGCATCATAGAGAGATATTTGTCATAGTTGTAATATTACTGTTGATTTGAAAATTTTACCTCTCAGTGGGTCATGTGCTCCTGGTAGATTATCTTCTATACATGCATCCATTACAGCCTATAAAAGTCTACTGCTGAACATAGGCCTCCCCTATAGATTGCCTCATACTGGGGATATTTGCCATAGTTGTAATGTTACTGTTGATTTGAAAATTTCACCTCTCAGTGGGTCATGTGCTACTGGTAGATTATCTTCTATACGTCTATCAATTACAGCCTATTAAAGTCCACTGCTGAATATAGGCCTCCCCCATAGATTGCATCATAGAGGGATATTTGCCATCGTTGTAATGTTACTGTTGATTTGAAAATTTCAAATCTCAGTGGGTCGTGTTCTTCTGGTAGATTATCTTCTATAAGTCCATCAATTACTGCCTATTAAAGTCCACTGCTGAATATAGGCCTCCCCCATAGATTACATCATACTGGGGATATTTGACATTGTTGTAATGTTACCGTTGATTTGAAAATTTCACCTCTCAGTGGGTCATGTGCTTCTGGTAGATTATCTTCTATAAGTCCATCAATTACAGCCTATTAAAGTCCACTGCTGAACATAGGCCTCGCCCATAGATTGCATCATACTGGGGATATTTGCCATTGTTGTAATGTTACTGTTGGTTTGAAAATTTCACCTCTCAGTGGGTCATGTGCTCCTGGTAGATTACCTTCTATACGTCCATCAATTACAGCCTATTAAATTCCAGTGCTGAACATAGGCCTCCTCCATAGATTGCTTCATAGAGGGATATTTGCCATAGTTGTAATGTTACTGCTGATTTGAACATTTCACCTCTCAGTGGGTCATGTGCTTCTGGTAGATTATCTTCTATAAGTCCATCAATTACAGCCTATTAATGTCCACTACTGAACATAGACCTCCCCCATAGATTGCATCATAGAGGGATATTTGTCACAGTTGTAATGTTACGGTTGATTTGAAAATTTCACCTCTCAGTGGGTCATGTACTTCTGGTAGATTATCTTCTATAAGTCCATCAATTACAGCCTTTTAAAGTCCACTGCTGAACATAGGCTTCCCCCATAGATTGCATCACAGAAGGATTTTTGCCTTAGTTGTAATGTTACTGTTGATTTGAAAATTTCAACTCTCAGTGGGTCATGTGCTCCTGGTAGATTTTCTTCTATAAGTCCATCAATTACAGCCTATTAAAAACCACTGCTGAACATAGGCCTCCCCCATAGATTGCATCATAGAGGGATATTTGCCATAGTTGTAATATTACTGTTGATTTGAAAATTTCAACTCTCAGTGGGTCATGTGCTCCTGGTAGATTATCTTCTATACATTCATCCATTACAGCCTATTAATGTCCACTGCTGAAAATAGGTCTCCCCCATAGATTGCTTCATATGGAATATTTGCCATAGTTGTAGTAATGTTACTGTTGATTTGAAAATTTCACCTCTCAGTGGGTCATGTGCTCCTGGTAGATTATCTTCTATACGTCTATCAATTACAGCCTATTAAAGTCCACTGCTGAATATAGGCCTCCCCCATAGATTGCATCATAAAGGGATATTTGCCATTGTTGTAATGTTACTGTTGATTTGAAAATTTCAACTCTCAGTGGGTCATGTGCTCCTGGTAGATTATCTTCTATACATTCATCCATTACAGCCTATTAAATTCCACTGCTGAACATAGGCCTTCCCCATAGATTGCTTCATAGAGGGATATTTGCCATAGTTGTAATGTTACTGCTGATTTGAAAATTTCACCTCTCAGTGGGTCATGTGCTCCTGATAGATTATCTTCAAAACGTCCATCAATTACAGCCTAATAAAGTCCACTGCTGAACATAGGCCTCCCCCATAGATTGCATCATATAGGGATATTTGCCATAGTTGTAATGTTACTGTTAATTTGAACATTTCACCTCTCAGTGGGTCATGTACTTCTGGTAGATTATCTTCTATAAGTCCATCAATTACAGCCTATTAAAGTCCACTACTGAACATAGACCTCCCCCATAGATTGCATCATAGAGGGATATTTGTCACAGTTGTAATGTTACGGTTGATTTGAAAATTTCACCTCTCAGTGGGTCATGTACTTCTGGTAGATTATCTTCTATACGTCCATCAATTACAGCCTATTAAAGTCCACTGCTGAACATAGGCTTCCCCCATAGATTGCATCACAGAAGGATTTTTGCCTTAGTTGTAATGTTACTGTTGATTTGAAAATTCCAACTCTCAGTGGGTCATGTGCTCCTGGTAGATTTTCTTCTATACGTCCATGAATAACAGCCTATTAAAAACCACTGCTGAACATAGGCCTCCCCCATAGATTGCATCATAGAGGTATATTTGCCATAGTTGTAATGTTACTGTTGATTTGAAAATTTCAACTCTCAGTGGGTCATGTGCTCCTGGTAGATTATCTTCTATACATTCATCCATTACAGCCTATTAATGTCCACTGCTGAACATAGGTCTCCCCCATAGATTGCTTCATATGGAATATTTGCCATAGTTGTAGTAATGTTACTGTTGATTTGAAAATTTCACCTCTCAGTGGGTCATGTGCTCCTGGTAGATTATCTTCTATACGTCTATCAATTACAGCCTATTAAAGTCCACTGCTGAATATAGGCCACCCCCATAGATTGCATCATAGATAGATATTTGCCATAGTTGTAATGTTACTGTTGATTTGAAAATTTCAACTCTCAGTGGGTCATGTGCTCCTGGTAGATTATCTTCTATACATTCATCCATTACAGCCTATTAATGTCCACTGCTGAACATAGGTTTCCCCCATAGATTGCTTCATATGGAATATTTGCCATAGTTGTAGTAATGTTACTGTTGATTTGAAAATTTCACCTCTCAGTGGGTCATGTGCTAATGGTAGATTATCTTCTATACGTCTATCAATTACAGCCTATTAATGTCCACTGCTGAACACAGGCCTCCCCCATAGATTGCCTCATACTGGGGATATTTGCCATAGTTGTAATGTTACTGTTGATTTGAAAATTTCACCTCTCAGTGGGTCATGTGCTCCTGGTAGATAATCTTCTATACGTCTATCAATTACAGCCTATTAAAGTCCACTGCTGAATATAGGCCTCCCCCATAGATTGCATCATAGAGGGATATTTGCCATCGTTGTAATGTTACTGTTGATTTGAAAATTTCAAATCTCAGTGGGTCGTGTTCTTCTGGTAGATTATCTTCTATAAGTCCATCAATTACTGCCTATTAAAGTCCACTGCTGAACATAGGCCTCCCCCATAGATTACATCATACTGGGGATATTTGACATTGTTGTAATGTTACTGTTGATTTGAAAACTTCACCTCTCAGTGTGTCATGTGCTCCTGATAGATTATCTTCAAAACGTCCATCAATTACAGCCTATTAAAGTCCACTGCTGAACATAGGCCTCGCCCATAGATTGCATCATACTGGGGATATTTGCCATTGTTGTAATGTTACTGTTGGTTTGAAAATTTCACCTCTCAGTGGGTCATGTGCTCCTGGTAGATTATCTTCTATACGTCTATCAATTACAGCCTATTAAATTCCACTGCTGAACATAGGCCTCCCCCATAGATTGCTTCATAGAGGGATATTTGCCATAGTTGTAATGTTACTGCTGATTTGAAAATTTCACCTCTTAGTGGGTCATGTGCTCCTGGTAGATTATCTTATATACGTGCATCAATTGTAGCCTATTAAAGTCCACTGCTGAACATAGGCCTCCCCCATAGATTGCCTCATACTGGGGATATTTGCCATAGTTGTAATGTTATTGTTGATTTGAAAATTTCACCTCTCAGTGGGTCATGTGCTCCTGGTAGATTATCTTCCATACGTCCATCATTTACAGCCTATAAAAGTCCATTGCTGAACATAAGCCTCCCCCATAGATTGCATCACAGAGGGATATTTGCCATAGTTGTAATGTTACTGTTGATTTGAAAATTTCACCTCTCAGTGGGTCATGTGCTCCTGGTAGATTATCTTCTATACGTCCATCAATTACAGCCTATTAAATTCCACTGCTGAACATAGGCCTCCCCCATAGATTGCTTCATATAGGGATATTTGCCATAGTTGTAATGTTACTGCTGATTTGAAAATTTCACCTCTTAGTGGGTCATGTGCTCCTGGTAGATTATCTTATATACGTGCATCAATTATAGCCTATTAAAGTCCACTGCTGAACATAGGCCTCCCCCATAGATTGCCTCATACTGGGGATATTTGCCATTGTTGTAATGTTACTGTTGGTTTGAAAATTTCACCTCTCAATGGGTCATGTACTCCTGGTAGATTATCTTCTATACATCCATCAATTACAGCCTATAAAAGTCCACTGCTGAACATAGGCCTCCCCCATAGATTGCATCATAGAGGGATATTTGCCATAGTTGTAATGTAACTGTTGATTTGAAAATTTCACCTCTCAGTGGGTCATGTGCTCCTGGTAGATTATCTTCTATACGTCCATCAATTACAGCCTATTAAAGTCCACTGCTGAACATAGGCCTCCCCCATAGATTGCCTCATTACTGGGGATATTTGCCATAGTTGTAATGTTACTGTTGATTTGAATATTTCACCTCTCAGTGGGTCATGTTCTTCTGGTAGATTATCTTCTATAAGTCCATCAATTACAGCCTATTAAAGTCCACTGCTGAACATAGGCCTCCCCCATAGATTACATCATACTGGGGATATTTGACATTGTTGTAATGTTACTGTTGGTTTGAAAATTTCACCTCTCAGTGGGTCATGTGCTCCTGGTAGATTATTTTCTATACGTCCATCAATTACAGCCTATTAAAGTCCTCTGCTGAACATAGGCCTCCCCCATAGATTGCATCATATAGGGATATTTGCCAAATTGTAATGTTATTGTTGATTTGAAAATTTCACCTCTCAGTGGGTCATATGCTTCTGGTAGATTATCTTCTATAAGTCCATCAATTACAGCCTATTAAAGTCCACTGCTGAACATAGGCCTCGCCCATAGATTGCATCATTCTGGGGATATTTGCCATTATTGTAATGTTACTGTTGGTTTGAAAATTTCACCTCTCAGTGGGTCATGTGCTCCTGGTAGATTATCTTCTATACGTCCATCAATTACAGCCTATTAAAGTCCACTGCTGAACATAGGCCTCCCCCATAGATTGCATCATAGAGGGATATTTGCCATAGTTGTAATGTTACTGCTGATTTGAAATTTCACCTCTCAGTGGGTCATGTGCTCCTGGTAGATTATCTTATATACGTGCATCAATTGCAGCCTATTAAAGTCCACTGCTGAACATAGGCCTCCCCCTTAGATTGCCTCATACTGGGGATATTTGCCATAGTTGTAATGTAACTGTTGATTTGACAATTTCACCTCTCAGTGGGTCATGTGCGTCTGTTAGATTATCTTCTATACATCCATCAATTACAGCCTATTAAAGTCCACTGTTGAACGTAGGCCTCCCCCATAGATTGCATCATAGAGGGATATTTGCCATAATTGTAATGTTACTGTTGATTTGAAAATTTCACCTCTCAGTGGGTCATGTGCTCCTGGTAGATTATCTTCTATACGTCCATCAATTACAGCCTACTAAAGTCCACTGCTGAACATAGGCCTCCCCTATAGATTGCCTCATACTGGGGATATTTGCCATAATTGTAATGTTACTGTTGATTTGAAAATTTCACCTCTCAGTGGGTCATGTGCTCCTGGTAGATTATCTTCTATACGTCCATCAATTACAGACTACTAAATTCCACTGCTGAACATAGGCCTCCCCTATAGATTGCCTCATACTGGGGATATTTGCCATTGTTGAAATGTTACTGTTTATTTGAATATTTCACCTCTCAGTGCGTCATGTGCTCCTGGTAGATAATCTTCTATAAGTCCATCAATTACAGCCTATTAAAGTCCACTGCTGAACATAGGCCTCCCCCATAGATTGCCTCATACTGGGGATATTTGCCATAGTTGTAATGTTACTGTTGATTTGAATATTTCACCTCTCAGTGGGTCATGTCCTTCTGGTAGATTATCTTCTATACGTCCATCAATTACAGCCTATTAAAGTCCACTGCTGAACATAGGCCTCCCCCATAGATTGCATCATAGAGGGATATTTGCCATAGTTGTAATGTTACTGCTGATTTGAAAATTTTACCTCTCAGTGGGTCATGTGCTCCTGGTAGATTATCTTCTATACGTCCATCAATTACAGCCTATTAAAGTCCACTGCTGAACATAGGCCTCCCCCATAGATTGCATCATAGAGGGATATTTGCCATAGTTGTAATGTTACTGCTGATTTGAAAATTTCACCTCTCAGTGGGTCATGTGCTCCTGGTAGATTATCTTATATACGTGCATCAATTACAGCATATTAAAGTCCACTGCTGAACATAGGCCTCCCCCATAGATTGCCTCATACTGGGGATATTTGCCATAGTTGTAATGTTATTGTTGATTTGAAAATATCAACTCTCAGTGGGTCATGTGCTCCTGGTAGATTATCTTACATAAGTCCATCATTTACAGCCAATTAAAGTCCATTGCTGAACATAGGCCTCCCCCATAGATTGCATCATAGAGGGATATTTGCCATAGTTGTAATGTTACTGTTGATTTGAAAATTTCACCTCTCAGTGGGTCATGTGCTTCTGGTAGCTTATCTCCTATAAGTTCATCAATTACAGCCCATTAAAGTCCACTGCTGAACATAGGCCTCCCCCATAGATTGCCTCATACTGGGGATATTTGTCATAGATATAATGTTACTGTTGATTTGAAAATTTCACCTCTCAGTGGGTCATGTGCTCCTGGTAGATTATTTTCTATACGTCCATCAATTACAGCCTATTAAAGTCCACTGCTGAACATAGGCCTCCCCCATAGATTGCATCATAAAGGCATATTTGTCATAGTTGTAATATTACTGTTGATTTGAAAATTTCACCTCTGAGTGCGACAGGTGCTCCTGGTAGATTATCTTCTATACATGCATCCATTACAGCCTATAACAGTCTACTGCTGAACATAGGCCTCCCCCATAGATAGCATCGTAGAGGGATATTTGCCATAGTTGTAATGTTATTGTTAATTTGAAAATTTCACCTCTCAGTGGGTCATGTGCTCCTGTTAGATTATCTTCTATACGTCCATCTATAACAGCCTATTAAAGTCCACTGCTGAACATAGGCCTGCCCCATAGATTGCATCATAGAGGGATATTTGCCATAGTTGTAATGTTACTGTTGATTTGAAAATTTTACGAAAATTTCACCTCTCAGTGGGTCATGGGCTCCTGGTAGATTATTTTCTATACGTCCATCAATTACAGCCTATTAAAGTCCACTGCTGAACATAGTCCTCGCCCATAGATTGCATCATAGAGGGATATTTGCCATAGTTGTAATGTTACTGTTGATTTGAAAATTTCACCTCTCAGTGGGTCATGTGCTCCTGATAGATTATCTTCAAAACGTCCATCAATTACAGCCTAATAAAGTCCACTGCTGAACATAGGCCTCCCCCATAGATTGCATCATAGAGGGATATTTGCCATAGTTGTAATGTTACTGTTGATTTGAAAATTTCACCTCTCAGTGGGTCATGTGCTTCTGGTAGATTATCTTCAATAAGTCCATCAATTACAGCCTATTAAAGTCCACTACTGAACATAGACCTCCCCCATAGATTGCATCATAGAGGGATATTTGTCACAGTTGTAATGTTACGGTTGATTTGAAAATTTCACCTCTCAGTGGGTCATGTACTTCTGGTAGATTATCTTCTATACGTCCATCAATTACAGCCTATTAAAGTCCACTGCTGAACATAGGCTTCCCCCATAGATTGCATCACAGAAGGATTTTTGCCTTAGTTGTAATGTTACTGTTGTATTGAAAATTTCACCTCTCTGTGGGTCATGTGCTCCTGGTAGATTTTCTTCTATACGTCCATGAATTATAGCCTATTAAAAACCACTGCTGAACATAGGCCTCCCCCATAGATTGCATCATAGAGGGATATTTGCCATAGTTGTAATGTTACTGCTGATTTGAAATTTCACCTCTCAGTGGGTCATGTGCTCCTGGTAGATTATCTTATATACGTGCATCAATTGCAGCCTATTAAAGTCCACTGCTGAACATAGGCCTCCCCCTTAGATTGCCTCATACTGGGGATATTTGCCATAGTTGTAATGTAACTGTTGATTTGACAATTTCACCTCTCAGTGGGTCATGTGCGTCTGTTAGATTATCTTCTATACATCCATCAATTACAGCCTATTAAAGTCCACTGTTGAACGTAGGCCTCCCCCATAGATTGCATCATAGAGGGATATTTGCCATAATTGTAATGTTACTGTTGATTTGAAAATTTCACCTCTCAGTGGGTCATGTGCTCCTGGTAGATTATCTTCTATACGTCCATCAATTACAGCCTACTAAAGTCCACTGCTGAACATAGGCCTCCCCTATAGATTGCCTCATACTGGGGATATTTGCCATAATTGTAATGTTACTGTTGATTTGAAAATTTCACCTCTCAGTGGGTCATGTGCTCCTGGTAGATTATCTTCTATACGTCCATCAATTACAGACTACTAAATTCCACTGCTGAACATAGGCCTCCCCTATAGATTGCCTCATACTGGGGATATTTGCCATTGTTGAAATGTTACTGTTTATTTGAATATTTCACCTCTCAGTGCGTCATGTGCTCCTGGTAGATAATCTTCTATACGTCCATCAATTACAGCCTATTAAAGTCCACTGCTGAACATAGGCCTCCCCCATAGATTGCCTCATACTGGGGATATTTGCCATAGTTGTAATGTTACTGTTGATTTGAATATTTCACCTCTCAGTGGGTCATGTCCTTCTGGTAGATTATCTTCTATACGTCCATCAATTACAGCCTATTAAAGTCCACTGCTGAACATAGGCCTCCCCCATAGATTGCATCATAGAGGGATATTTGCCATAGTTGTAATGTTACTGCTGATTTGAAAATTTTACCTCTCAGTGGGTCATGTGCTCCTGGTAGATTATCTTCTATACGTCCATCAATTACAGCCTATTAAAGTCCACTGCTGAACATAGGCCTCCCCCATAGATTGCATCATAGAGGGATATTTGCCATAGTTGTAATGTTACTGCTGATTTGAAAATTTCACCTCTCAGTGGGTCATGTGCTCCTGGTAGATTATCTTATATACGTGCATCAATTACAGCATATTAAAGTCCACTGCTGAACATAGGCCTCCCCCATAGATTGCCTCATACTGGGGATATTTGCCATAGTTGTAATGTTATTGTTGATTTGAAAATATCAACTCTCAGTGGGTCATGTGCTCCTGGTAGATTATCTTACATAAGTCCATCATTTACAGCCAATTAAAGTCCATTGCTGAACATAGGCCTCCCCCATAGATTGCATCATAGAGGGATATTTGCCATAGTTGTAATGTTACTGTTGATTTGAAAATTTCACCTCTCAGTGGGTCATGTGCTTCTGGTAGCTTATCTCCTATAAGTTCATCAATTACAGCCCATTAAAGTCCACTGCTGAACATAGGCCTCCCCCATAGATTGCCTCATACTGGGGATATTTGTCATAGATATAATGTTACTGTTGATTTGAAAATTTCACCTCTCAGTGGGTCATGTGCTCCTGGTAGATTATTTTCTATACGTCCATCAATTACAGCCTATTAAAGTCCACTGCTGAACATAGGCCTCCCCCATAGATTGCATCATAAAGGCATATTTGTCATAGTTGTAATATTACTGTTGATTTGAAAATTTCACCTCTGAGTGCGACAGGTGCTCCTGGTAGATTATCTTCTATACATGCATCCATTACAGCCTATAACAGTCTACTGCTGAACATAGGCCTCCCCCATAGATAGCATCGTAGAGGGATATTTGCCATAGTTGTAATGTTATTGTTAATTTGAAAATTTCACCTCTCAGTGGGTCATGTGCTCCTGTTAGATTATCTTCTATACGTCCATCTATAACAGCCTATTAAAGTCCACTGCTGAACATAGGCCTGCCCCATAGATTGCATCATAGAGGGATATTTGCCATAGTTGTAATGTTACTGTTGATTTGAAAATTTTACGAAAATTTCACCTCTCAGTGGGTCATGGGCTCCTGGTAGATTATTTTCTATACGTCCATCAATTACAGCCTATTAAAGTCCACTGCTGAACATAGTCCTCGCCCATAGATTGCATCATAGAGGGATATTTGCCATAGTTGTAATGTTACTGTTGATTTGAAAATTTCACCTCTCAGTGGGTCATGTGCTCCTGATAGATTATCTTCAAAACGTCCATCAATTACAGCCTAATAAAGTCCACTGCTGAACATAGGCCTCCCCCATAGATTGCATCATAGAGGGATATTTGCCATAGTTGTAATGTTACTGTTGATTTGAAAATTTCACCTCTCAGTGGGTCATGTGCTTCTGGTAGATTATCTTCAATAAGTCCATCAATTACAGCCTATTAAAGTCCACTACTGAACATAGACCTCCCCCATAGATTGCATCATAGAGGGATATTTGTCACAGTTGTAATGTTACGGTTGATTTGAAAATTTCACCTCTCAGTGGGTCATGTACTTCTGGTAGATTATCTTCTATACGTCCATCAATTACAGCCTATTAAAGTCCACTGCTGAACATAGGCTTCCCCCATAGATTGCATCACAGAAGGATTTTTGCCTTAGTTGTAATGTTACTGTTGTATTGAAAATTTCACCTCTCAGTGGGTCATGTGCTCCTGGTAGATTTTCTTCTATACGTCCATGAATTATAGCCTATTAAAAACCACTGCTGAACATAGGCCTCCCCCATAGATTGCATCATTGAGGGATATTTGCCATAGTTGTAATGTTACTGTTGATTTGAAAATTTCAACTCTCAGTGGGTCATGTGCTCCTGGTAGATTATCTTCTATTCATTCATCCATTACAGCCTATTAATGTCCACTGCTGAACATAGGACTCCCCCATAGATTGCTTCATATGGAATATTTGCCATAGTTGTAGTAATGTTACTGTTGATTTGAAAATTTCACCTCTCAGTGGGTCATGTGCTCCTGGTAGATTATCTTCTATACATCCATCCATTACAGCCTATTAATGTCCACTGCTGAACATAGGCCTCCCCCATAGATTGCCTCATACTGGGGATATTTGCCATAGTTGTAATGTTACTGTTGATTTGAAAATTTCACCTCTCAATGGGTCATGTGCTACTGGTAGATTATCTTCTATACGTCTATCAATTACAGCCTATTAAAGTCCACTGCTGAATATAGGCCTCCCCCATAGATTGCATCATAGAGGGATATTTGCCATCGTTGTAATGTTACTGTTGATTTGAAAATTTCAAATCTCAGTGGGTCGTGTTCTTCTGGTAGATTATCTTCTATAAGTCCATCAATTACTGCCTATTAAAGTCCACTGCTGAACATAGGCCTCCCCCATAGATTGCATCATAGAGGGATATTTGTCATAGTTGTAATATTACTGTTGATTTGAAAATTTTACCTCTCAGTGGGTCATGTGCTCCTGGTAGATTATCTTCTATACATGCATCCATTACAGCCTATAAAAGTCTACTGCTGAACATAGGCCTCCCCTATAGATTGCCTCATACTGGGGATATTTGCCATAGTTGTAATGTTACTGTTGATTTGAAAATTTCACCTCTCAGTGGGTCATGTGCTACTGGTAGATTATCTTCTATACGTCTATCAATTACAGCCTATTAAAGTCCACTGCTGAATATAGGCCTCCCCCATAGATTGCATCATAGAGGGATATTTGCCATCGTTGTAATGTTACTGTTGATTTGAAAATTTCAAATCTCAGTGGGTCGTGTTCTTCTGGTAGATTATCTTCTATAAGTCCATCAATTACTGCCTATTAAAGTCCACTGCTGAATATAGGCCTCCCCCATAGATTACATCATACTGGGGATATTTGACATTGTTGTAATGTTACCGTTGATTTGAAAATTTCACCTCTCAGTGGGTCATGTGCTTCTGGTAGATTATCTTCTATAAGTCCATCAATTACAGCCTATTAAAGTCCACTGCTGAACATAGGCCTCGCCCATAGATTGCATCATACTGGGGATATTTGCCATTGTTGTAATGTTACTGTTGGTTTGAAAATTTCACCTCTCAGTGGGTCATGTGCTCCTGGTAGATTACCTTCTATACGTCCATCAATTACAGCCTATTAAAGTCCACTGCTGAACATAGGCCTCCCCCATAGATTGCATCATAGAGGGATATTTGCCATAGTTGTAATGTTACTGCTGATTTGAAAATTTCACCTCTCAGTGGGTCATGTGCTCCTGATAGATTATCTTCAAAACGTCCATCAATTACAGCCTAATAAAGTCCACTGCTGAACATAGGCCTCCCCCATAGATTGCATCATAGAGGGATATTTGCCATAGTTGTAATGTTACTGTTGATTTGAAAATTTCACCTCTCAGTGGGTCATGTGCTTCTGGTAGATTATCTTCAATAAGTCCATCAATTACAGCCTATTAAAGTCCACTACTGAACATAGACCTCCCCCATAGATTGCATCATAGAGGGATATTTGTCACAGTTGTAATGTTACGGTTGATTTGAAAATTTCACCTCTCAGTGGGTCATGTACTTCTGGTAGATTATCTTCTATACGTCCATCAATTACAGCCTATTAAAGTCCACTGCTGAACATAGGCTTCCCCCATAGATTGCATCATTGAGGGATATTTGCCATAGTTGTAATGTTACTGTTGATTTGAAAATTTCAACTCTCAGTGGGTCATGTGCTCCTGGTAGATTATCTTCTATTCATTCATCCATTACAGCCTATTAATGTCCACTGCTGAACATAGGACTCCCCCATAGATTGCTTCATATGGAATATTTGCCATAGTTGTAGTAATGTTACTGTTGATTTGAAAATTTCACCTCTCAGTGGGTCATGTGCTCCTGGTAGATTATCTTCTATACATCCATCCATTACAGCCTATTAATGTCCACTGCTGAACATAGGCCTCCCCCATAGATTGCCTCATACTGGGGATATTTGCCATAGTTGTAATGTTACTGTTGATTTGAAAATTTCACCTCTCAATGGGTCATGTGCTACTGGTAGATTATCTTCTATACGTCTATCAATTACAGCCTATTAAAGTCCACTGCTGAATATAGGCCTCCCCCATAGATTGCATCATTGAGGGATATTTGCCATAGTTGTAATGTTACTGTTGATTTGAAAATTTCAACTCTCAGTGGGTCATGTGCTCCTGGTAGATTATCTTCTATTCATTCATCCATTACAGCCTATTAATGTCCACTGCTGAACATAGGACTCCCCCATAGATTGCTTCATATGGAATATTTGCCATAGTTGTAGTAATGTTACTGTTGATTTGAAAATTTCACCTCTCAGTGGGTCATGTGCTCCTGGTAGATTATCTTCTATAAGTCCATCAATTACAGCCTATTAAAGTCCACTGCTGAACATAGGCCTCGCCCATAGATTGCATCATACTGGGGATATTTGCCATTGTTGTAATGTTACTGTTGGTTTGAAAATTTCACCTCTCAGTGGGTCATGTGCTCCTGGTAGATTACCTTCTATACGTCCATCAATTACAGCCTATTAAAGTCCACTGCTGAACATAGGCCTCCCCCATAGATTGCATCATAGAGGGATATTTGCCATAGTTGTAATGTTACTGCTGATTTGAAAATTTCACCTCTCAGTGGGTCATGTGCTCCTGATAGATTATCTTCAAAACGTCCATCAATTACAGCCTAATAAAGTCCACTGCTGAACATAGGCCTCCCCCATAGATTGCATCATAGAGGGATATTTGCCATAGTTGTAATGTTACTGTTGATTTGAAAATTTCACCTCTCAGTGGGTCATGTGCTTCTGGTAGATTATCTTCAATAAGTCCATCAACTACAGCCTATTAAAGTCCACTACTGAACATAGACCTCCCCCATAGATTGCATCATAGAGGGATATTTGTCACAGTTGTAATGTTACGGTTGATTTGAAAATTTCACCTCTCAGTGGGTCATGTACTTCTGGTAGATTATCTTCTATACGTCCATCAATTACAGCCTATTAAAGTCCACTGCTGAACATAGGCTTCCCCCATAGATTGCATCACAGAAGGATTTTTGCCTTAGTTGTAATGTTACTGTTGATTTGAAAATTTCACCTCTCAGTGGGTCATGTGCTCCTGGTAGATTTTCTTCTATACGTCCATGAATTATAGCCTATTAAAAACCACTGCTGAACATAGGCCTCCCCCATAGATTGCATCATTGAGGGATATTTGCCATAGTTGTAATGTTACTGTTGATTTGAAAATTTCAACTCTCAGTGGGTCATGTGCTCCTGGTAGATTATCTTCTATTCATTCATCCATTACAGCCTATTAATGTCCACTGCTGAACATAGGACTCCCCCATAGATTGCTTCATATGGAATATTTGCCATAGTTGTAGTAATGTTACTGTTGATTTGAAAATTTCACCTCTCAGTGGGTCATGTGCTCCTGGTAGATTATCTTCTATACATCCATCCATTACAGCCTATTAATGTCCACTGCTGAACATAGGCCTCCCCCATAGATTGCCTCATACTGGGGATATTTGCCATATTTGTAATGTTACTGTTGATTTGAAAATTTCACCTCTCAATGGGTCATGTGCTACTGGTAGATTATCTTCTATACGTCTATCAATTACAGCCTATTAAAGTCCACTGCTGAATATAGGCCTCCCCCATAGATTGCATCATTGAGGGATATTTGCCATAGTTGTAATGTTACTGTTGATTTGAAAATTTCAACTCTCAGTGGGTCATGTGCTCCTGGTAGATTATCTTCTATTCATTCATCCATTACAGCCTATTAATGTCCACTGCTGAACATAGGACTCCCCCATAGATTGCTTCATATGGAATATTTGCCATAGTTGTAGTAATGTTACTGTTGATTTGAAAATTTCACCTCTCAGTGGGTCATGTGCTCCTGGTAGATTATCTTCTATACATCCATCCATTACAGCCTATTAATGTCCACTGCTGAACATAGGCCTCCCCCATAGATTGCCTCATACTGGGGATATTTGCCATAGTTGTAATGTTACTGTTGATTTGAAAATTTCACCTCTCAATGGGTCATGTGCTACTGGTAGATTATCTTCTATACGTCTATCAATTACAGCCTATTAAAGTCCACTGCTGAATATAGGCCTCCCCCATAGATTGCATCATAGAGGGATATTTGCCATCGTTGTAATGTTACTGTTGATTTGAAAATTTCAAATCTCAGTGGGTCGTGTTCTTCTGGTAGATTATCTTCTATAAGTCCATCAATTACTGCCTATTAAAGTCCACTGCTGAACATAGGCCTCCCCCATAGATTGCATCATAGAGAGATATTTGTCATAGTTGTAATATTACTGTTGATTTGAAAATTTTACCTCTCAGTGGGTCATGTGCTCCTGGTAGATTATCTTCTATACATGCATCCATTACAGCCTATAAAAGTCTACTGCTGAACATAGGCCTCCCCTATAGATTGCCTCATACTGGGGATATTTGCCATAGTTGTAATGTTACTGTTGATTTGAAAATTTCACCTCTCAGTGGGTCATGTGCTACTGGTAGATTATCTTCTATACGTCTATCAATTACAGCCTATTAAAGTCCACTGCTGAATATAGGCCTCCCCCATAGATTGCATCATAGAGGGATATTTGCCATCGTTGTAATGTTACTGTTGATTTGAAAATTTCAAATCTCAGTGGGTCGTGTTCTTCTGGTAGATTATCTTCTATAAGTCCATCAATTACTGCCTATTAAAGTCCACTGCTGAATATAGGCCTCCCCCATAGATTACATCATACTGGGGATATTTGACATTGTTGTAATGTTACCGTTGATTTGAAAATTTCACCTCTCAGTGGGTCATGTGCTTCTGGTAGATTATCTTCTATAAGTCCATCAATTACAGCCTATTAAAGTCCACTGCTGAACATAGGCCTCGCCCATAGATTGCATCATACTGGGGATATTTGCCATTGTTGTAATGTTACTGTTGGTTTGAAAATTTCACCTCTCAGTGGGTCATGTGCTCCTGGTAGATTACCTTCTATACGTCCATCAATTACAGCCTATTAAATTCCAGTGCTGAACATAGGCCTCCTCCATAGATTGCTTCATAGAGGGATATTTGCCATAGTTGTAATGTTACTGCTGATTTGAACATTTCACCTCTCAGTGGGTCATGTGCTTCTGGTAGATTATCTTCTATAAGTCCATCAATTACAGCCTATTAATGTCCACTACTGAACATAGACCTCCCCCATAGATTGCATCATAGAGGGATATTTGTCACAGTTGTAATGTTACGGTTGATTTGAAAATTTCACCTCTCAGTGGGTCATGTACTTCTGGTAGATTATCTTCTATAAGTCCATCAATTACAGCCTTTTAAAGTCCACTGCTGAACATAGGCTTCCCCCATAGATTGCATCACAGAAGGATTTTTGCCTTAGTTGTAATGTTACTGTTGATTTGAAAATTTCAACTCTCAGTGGGTCATGTGCTCCTGGTAGATTTTCTTCTATAAGTCCATCAATTACAGCCTATTAAAAACCACTGCTGAACATAGGCCTCCCCCATAGATTGCATCATAGAGGGATATTTGCCATAGTTGTAATATTACTGTTGATTTGAAAATTTCAACTCTCAGTGGGTCATGTGCTCCTGGTAGATTATCTTCTATACATTCATCCATTACAGCCTATTAATGTCCACTGCTGAAAATAGGTCTCCCCCATAGATTGCTTCATATGGAATATTTGCCATAGTTGTAGTAATGTTACTGTTGATTTGAAAATTTCACCTCTCAGTGGGTCATGTGCTCCTGGTAGATTATCTTCTATACGTCTATCAATTACAGCCTATTAAAGTCCACTGCTGAATATAGGCCTCCCCCATAGATTGCATCATAAAGGGATATTTGCCATTGTTGTAATGTTA
Source organism: Parnassius mnemosyne (assembly GCA_963668995.1). Classification (NCBI taxonomy): domain Eukaryota; kingdom Metazoa; phylum Arthropoda; class Insecta; order Lepidoptera; family Papilionidae; genus Parnassius; species Parnassius mnemosyne. The sequence goes on along the minus strand of CAVLGL010000096.1, from coordinate 3,468,907 downwards.
CTGTTGATTTGAAAATTTCAACTCTCAGTGGGTCATGTGCTCCTGGTAGATTATCTTCTATACATTCATCCATTACAGCCTATTAAATTCCACTGCTGAACATAGGCCTTCCCCATAGATTGCTTCATAGAGGGATATTTGCCATAGTTGTAATGTTACTGCTGATTTGAAAATTTCACCTCTCAGTGGGTCATGTGCTCCTGATAGATTATCTTCAAAACGTCCATCAATTACAGCCTAATAAAGTCCACTGCTGAACATAGGCCTCCCCCATAGATTGCATCATATAGGGATATTTGCCATAGTTGTAATGTTACTGTTAATTTGAACATTTCACCTCTCAGTGGGTCATGTACTTCTGGTAGATTATCTTCTATAAGTCCATCAATTACAGCCTATTAAAGTCCACTACTGAACATAGACCTCCCCCATAGATTGCATCATAGAGGGATATTTGTCACAGTTGTAATGTTACGGTTGATTTGAAAATTTCACCTCTCAGTGGGTCATGTACTTCTGGTAGATTATCTTCTATACGTCCATCAATTACAGCCTATTAAAGTCCACTGCTGAACATAGGCTTCCCCCATAGATTGCATCACAGAAGGATTTTTGCCTTAGTTGTAATGTTACTGTTGATTTGAAAATTCCAACTCTCAGTGGGTCATGTGCTCCTGGTAGATTTTCTTCTATACGTCCATGAATAACAGCCTATTAAAAACCACTGCTGAACATAGGCCTCCCCCATAGATTGCATCATAGAGGTATATTTGCCATAGTTGTAATGTTACTGTTGATTTGAAAATTTCAACTCTCAGTGGGTCATGTGCTCCTGGTAGATTATCTTCTATACATTCATCCATTACAGCCTATTAATGTCCACTGCTGAACATAGGTCTCCCCCATAGATTGCTTCATATGGAATATTTGCCATAGTTGTAGTAATGTTACTGTTGATTTGAAAATTTCACCTCTCAGTGGGTCATGTGCTCCTGGTAGATTATCTTCTATACGTCTATCAATTACAGCCTATTAAAGTCTACTGCTGAATATAGGCCACCCCCATAGATTGCATCATAGATAGATATTTGCCATAGTTGTAATGTTACTGTTGATTTGAAAATTTCAACTCTCAGTGGGTCATGTGCTCCTGGTAGATTATCTTCTATACATTCATCCATTACAGCCTATTAATGTCCACTGCTGAACATAGGTTTCCCCCATAGATTGCTTCATATGGAATATTTGCCATAGTTGTAGTAATGTTACTGTTGATTTGAAAATTTCACCTCTCAGTGGGTCATGTGCTAATGGTAGATTATCTTCTATACGTCTATCAATTACAGCCTATTAATGTCCACTGCTGAACACAGGCCTCCCCCATAGATTGCCTCATACTGGGGATATTTGCCATAGTTGTAATGTTACTGTTGATTTGAAAATTTCACCTCTCAGTGGGTCATGTGCTCCTGGTAGATAATCTTCTATACGTCTATCAATTACAGCCTATTAAAGTCCACTGCTGAATATAGGCCTCCCCCATAGATTGCATCATAGAGGGATATTTGCCATCGTTGTAATGTTACTGTTGATTTGAAAATTTCAAATCTCAGTGGGTCGTGTTCTTCTGGTAGATTATCTTCTATAAGTCCATCAATTACTGCCTATTAAAGTCCACTGCTGAACATAGGCCTCCCCCATAGATTACATCATACTGGGGATATTTGACATTGTTGTAATGTTACTGTTGATTTGAAAACTTCACCTCTCAGTGGGTCATGTGCTTCTGGTAGATTATCTCCTATAAGTCCATCAATTACAGCCTATTAAAGTCCACTGCTGAACATAGGCCTCGCCCATAGATTGCATCATACTGGGGATATTTGCCATTGTTGTAATGTTACTGTTGGTTTGAAAATTTCACCTCTCAGTGGGTCATGTGCTCCTGGTAGATTATCTTCTATACGTCTATCAATTACAGCCTATTAAATTCCACTGCTGAACATAGGCCTCCCCCATAGATTGCTTCATAGAGGGATATTTGCCATAGTTGTAATGTTACTGCTGATTTGAAAATTTCACCTCTTAGTGGGTCATGTGCTCCTGGTAGATTATCTTATATACGTGCATCAATTGTAGCCTATTAAAGTCCACTGCTGAACATAGGCCTCCCCCATAGATTGCCTCATACTGGGGATATTTGCCATAGTTGTAATGTTATTGTTGATTTGAAAATTTCACCTCTCAGTGGGTCATGTGCTCCTGGTAGATTATCTTCCATACGTCCATCATTTACAGCCTATAAAAGTCCATTGCTGAACATAAGCCTCCCCCATAGATTGCATCACAGAGGGATATTTGCCATAGTTGTAATGTTACTGCTGATTTGAAAATTTCACCTCTTAGTGGGTCATGTGCTCCTGGTAGATTATCTTATATACGTGCATCAATTATAGCCTATTAAAGTCCACTGCTGAACATAGGCCTCCCCCATAGATTGCCTCATACTGGGGATATTTGCCATTGTTGTAATGTTACTGTTGGTTTGAAAATTTCACCTCTCAATGGGTCATGTACTCCTGGTAGATTATCTTCTATACATCCATCAATTACAGCCTATAAAAGTCCACTGCTGAACATAGGCCTCCCCCATAGATTGCATCATAGAGGGATATTTGCCATAGTTGTAATGTAACTGTTGATTTGAAAATTTCACCTCTCAGTGGGTCATGTGCTCCTGGTAGATTATCTTCTATACGTCCATCAATTACAGCCTATTAAAGTCCACTGCTGAACATAGGCCTCCCCCATAGATTGCCTCATTACTGGGGATATTTGCCATAGTTGTAATGTTACTGTTGATTTGAATATTTCACCTCTCAGTGGGTCATGTTCTTCTGGTAGATTATCTTCTATAAGTCCATCAATTACAGCCTATTAAAGTCCACTGCTGAACATAGGCCTCCCCCATAGATTACATCATACTGGGGATATTTGACATTGTTGTAATGTTACTGTTGGTTTGAAAATTTCACCTCTCAGTGGGTCATGTGCTCCTGGTAGATTATTTTCTATACGTCCATCAATTACAGCCTATTAAAGTCCTCTGCTGAACATAGGCCTCCCCCATAGATTGCATCATATAGGGATATTTGCCAAATTGTAATGTTATTGTTGATTTGAAAATTTCACCTCTCAGTGGGTCATATGCTTCTGGTAGATTATCTTCTATAAGTCCATCAATTACAGCCTATTAAAGTCCACTGCTGAACATAGGCCTCGCCCATAGATTGCATCATTCTGGGGATATTTGCCATTATTGTAATGTTACTGTTGGTTTGAAAATTTCACCTCTCAGTGGGTCATGTGCTCCTGGTAGATTATCTTCTATACGTCCATCAATTACAGCCTATTAAAGTCCACTGCTGAACATAGGCCTCCCCCATAGATTGCATCATAGAGGGATATTTGCCATAGTTGTAATGTTACTGCTGATTTGAAATTTCACCTCTCAGTGGGTCATGTGCTCCTGGTAGATTATCTTATATACGTGCATCAATTGCAGCCTATTAAAGTCCACTGCTGAACATAGGCCTCCCCCTTAGATTGCCTCATACTGGGGATATTTGCCATAGTTGTAATGTAACTGTTGATTTGACAATTTCACCTCTCAGTGGGTCATGTGCGTCTGTTAGATTATCTTCTATACATCCATCAATTACAGCCTATTAAAGTCCACTGTTGAACGTACGCCTCCCCCATAGATTGCATCATAGAGGGATATTTGCCATAATTGTAATGTTACTGTTGATTTGAAAATTTCACCTCTCAGTGGGTCATGTGCTCCTGGTAGATTATCTTCTATACGTCCATCAATTACAGCCTACTAAAGTCCACTGCTGAACATAGGCCTCCCCTATAGATTGCCTCATACTGGGGATATTTGCCATAATTGTAATGTTACTGTTGATTTGAAAATTTCACCTCTCAGTGGGTCATGTGCTCCTGCTAGATTATCTTCTATACGTCCATCAATTACAGACTACTAAATTCCACTGCTGAACATAGGCCTCCCCTATAGATTGCCTCATACTGGGGATATTTGCCATTGTTGAAATGTTACTGTTTATTTGAATATTTCACCTCTCAGTGCGTCATGTGCTCCTGGTAGATAATCTTCTATACGTCCATCAATTACAGCCTATTAAAGTCCACTGCTGAACAAAGTCCTCCCCCATAGATTGCATCATAGAGGGATATTTGCCATAGTTGTAATGTTACTGTTGATTTGAAAATTTCACCTCTCAGTGGGTCTTGTGGTCCTGGTAGATTATCTTCTATACGTCCATCAATTACAGCCTATTAAAGTCCACTGCTGAACATAGGCCTCCCCCATAGATTGCATCATAGAGGGATATTTGCCATAGTTGTAATGTTACTGCTGATTTGAAAATTTCACCTCTCAGTGGGTCATGTGCTCCTGGTAGATTATCTTATATACGTGCATCAATTACAGCCTATTAAAGTCCACTGCTGAATATAGGCCTCCCCCATAGATTGCGACATAGAGGGATATTTGCCATCGTTGTAATGTTACTGTTGATTTGAAAATTTCAAATCTCAGTGGGTCGTGTTCTTCCGGTAGATTATCTTCTATAAGTCCATCAATTACTGCCTATTAAAGTCCACTGCTGAACATAGGCCTCCCCCATAGATTACATCATACTGGGGATATTTGACATTGTTGTAATGTTACTGTTGATTTGAAAATTTCACCTCTCAGTGGGTCATGTGCTTCTGGTAGATTATCTTCTATAAGTCCATCAATTACAGCCTATTAAAGTCCACTGCTGAACATAGGCCTCGCCCATAGATTGCATCATACTGGGGATATTTGCCATTGTTGAAATGTTACTGTTTATTTGAATATTTCACCTCTCAGTGCGTCATGTGCTCCTGGTAGATAATCTTCTATACGTCCATCAATTACAGCCTATTAAAGTCCACTGCTGAACAAAGTCCTCCCCCATAGATTGCATCATAGAGGGATATTTGCCATAGTTGTAATGTTACTGTTGATTTGAAAATTTCACCTCTCAGTGTGTCATGTGCTCCTGATAGATTATCTTCAAAACGTCCATCAATTACAGGCTAATAAAGTCCACTGCTGAACATAGGCCTCCCCCATAGATTGCATCATAGAGGGATATTTGCCATAGTTGTAATGTTACTGTTGATTTGAAAATTTCACCTCTCAGTGGGTCATGTGCTTCTGGTAGATTATCTTCTATAAGTCCATCAATTACAGCCTATTAAAGTCCACTACTGAACATAGACCTCCCCCATAGATTGCATCATAGAGGGATATTTGCCATCGTTGTAGTGTTACTGTTGATTTGAAAATTTCAAATCTCAGTGGGTCGTGTTCTTCTGGTAGATTATCTTCTATAAGTCCATCAGTTACTGCCTATTAAAGTCCACTGCTGAACATAGGCCTCCCCCATAGATTACATCATACTGGGGATATTTGACATTGTTGTAATGTTACTGTTGATTTGAAAATTTCACCTCTCAGTGGGTCATGTGCTTCTGGTAGATTATCTCCTATAAGTTCATCAATTACAGCCCATTAAAGTCCACTGCTGAACATAGGCCTCCCCCATAGATTGCCTCATACTGGGGATATTTGTCATAGATATAATGTTACTGTTGATTTGAAAATTTCACCTCTCAGTGGGTCATGTGCTCCTGGTAGATTATCTTCTATACGTCCATCAATTACAGCCTATTAAAGTCCACTGCTGAACATAGGCCTCCCCCATAGATTGCATTATAGAGGCATATTTGTCATAGTTGTAATATTACTGTTGATTTGAAAATTTCACCTCTGAGTGCGACAGGTGCTCCTGGTAGATTATCTTCTATAAATGCATCCATTACAGCCTATAACAGTCCACTGCTGAACATAGGCTTCCCCCATATATTGCATCACAGAAGGATTTTTGCCTTAGATGTAATGTTACTGTTGATTTGAAAATTTCACCTCTCAGTGGGTCATGTGCTCCTGGTAGATTTTCTTCTATACGTCCATGAATTACAGCCTATTAAAAACCACTGCTGAACATAGGCCTCCCCCATAGATTGCATCATAGAGGGATATTTGCCATAGTTGTAATGTTACTGTTGATTTGAAAATTTCAACTCTCAGTGGGTCATGTGCTCCTGGTAGATTATCTTCTATACATTCATCTATTACAGCCTATTAATGTCCACTGCTGAACATAGGCCTCCCCCATAGATTGCCTCATACTGGGGATATTTGCCATAGTTGTAATGTTACTGTTGATTTGAAAATTTCACCTCTCAGTGGGTCATGTGCTCCTGGTAGATTATCTTCTATACGTCTATCAATTACAGCCTATTAAAGTCCACTGCTGAATATAGGCCTCCCCCATAGATTGCGACATAGAGGGATATTTGCCATCGTTGTAATGTTACTGTTGATTTGAAAATTTCAAATCTCAGTGGGTCGTGTTCTTCCGGTAGATTATCTTCTATAAGTCCATCAATTACTGCCTATTAAAGTCCACTGCTGAACATAGGCCTCCCCCATAGATTACATCATACTGGGGATATTTGACATTGTTGTAATGTTACTGTTGATTTGAAAATTTCACCTCTCAGTGGGTCATGTGCTTCTGGTAGATTATCTTCTATAAGTCCATCAATTACAGCCTATTAAAGTCCACTGCTGAACATAGGCCTCGCCCATAGATTGCATCATACTGGGGATATTTGCCATTGTTGTAATGTTACTGTTGGTTTGAAAATTTCACCTCTCAGTGGGTCATGTGCTCCTGGTAGATTATCTTCTATAAGTCCATCAATTACAGCCTATTAAAGTCCACTACTGAACATAGACCTCCCCCATAGATTGCATCATAGAGGGATATTTGTCACAGTTGTAATGTTACGGTTGATTTGAAAATTTCACCTCTCAGTGGGTCATGTACTTCTGGTAGATTATCTTCTATACGTCCATCAATTACAGCCTATTAAAGTCCACTGCTGAACATAGGCTTCCCCCATAGATTGCATCACAGAAGGATTTTTGCCTTAGTTGTAATGTTACTGTTGATTTGAAAATTTCACCTCTCAGTGGGTCATGTGCTCCTGGTAGATTATCTTCTATACGTCTATCAATTACAGCCTATTAAAGTCCACTGCTGAATATAGGCCTCCCCCATAGATTGCGACATAGAGGGATATTTGCCATCGTTGTAATGTTACTGTTGATTTGAAAATTTCAACTCTCAGTGGGTCATGTGCTCCTGGTAGATTATCTTCTATACATCCATCAATTACAGCCTATTAAAGTCCACTGCTGAACATAGGCCTCCCCCATAGATTGCATCATAGAAGGATATTTGCCATAGTTGTAATGTAACTGTTGATTTGAAAATTTCACCTCTCAGTGGGTCATGTGCTTCTGGTAGATAATCTTCTATACGTCCATCAATTACAGCCTATTAAAGTCCACTGCTGAACATAGGCCTCCCCCATAGATTGCATCATAGAAGGATATTTGCCATAGTTGTAATGTAACTGTTGATTTGAAAATTTCACCTCTCAGTGGGTCATGTGCTCCTTGTAGATTATCTTCTATACGTCCATCAATTACAGCCTATTAAAGTCCACTGCTGAACATAGGCCTCCCCCATAGATTGCCTCATACTGGGGATATTTGCCATAGTTGTAATGTTACTGTTGATTTGAATATTTCACCTCTCAGTGGGTCATGTTCTTCTGGTAGATTATCTTCTATACATTCATCCATTACAGCCTATTAATGTCCACTGCTGAACATAGGTCTCCCCCATAGATTGCATCATAGAGGGATATTTGCCATAGTTGTAATGTTACTGTTGATTTGAAAATTTCAACTCTCAGTGGGTCATGTGCTCCTGGTAGATTATCTTCTATACATTCATCCATTACAGCCTATTAATGTCCACTGCTGAACATAGGTCTCCCCCATAGATTGCTTCATATGGAATATTTGCCATAGTTGTAGTAATGTTACTGTTGATTTGAAAATTTCACCTCTCAGTGGGTCATGTGCTCCTGGTAGATTATTTTCTATAAGTCCATCAATTACAGCCTATTAAAGTCCACTGCTGAACATAGGCCTCGCCCATAGATTGCATCATACTGGGGATATTTGCCATTGTTGTAATGTTACTGTTGGTTTGAAAATTTCACCTCTCAGTGGGTCATGTGCTCCTGGTAGATTACCTTCTATACGTCCATCAATTACAGCCTATTAAATTCAACTGCTGAACATAGGCCTCCCCCATAGATTGCTTCATAGAGGGATATTTGCCATAGTTGTAATGTTACTGCTGATTTAAAATTTCACCTCTCAGTGGGTCATCTGCTCCTGGTAGATTATCTTCTATACGTCTATCAATTACAGCCTATTAAAGTCCACTGCTGAATATAGGCCTCCCCCATAGATTGCATCATAGAGGGATATTTGCCATCGTTGTAGTGTTACTGTTGATTTGAAAATTTCAAATCTCAGTGGGTCGTGTTCTTCTGGTAGATTATCTTCTATAAGTCCATCAGTTACTGCCTATTAAAGTCCACTGCTGAACATAGGCCTCCCCCATAGATTACATCATACTGGGGATATTTGACATTGTTGTAATGTTACTGTTGATTTGAAAATTTCACCTCTCAGTGGGTCATGTGCTTCTGGTAGATTATCTCCTATAAGTTCATCAATTACAGCCCATTAAAGTCCACTGCTGAACATAGGCCTCCCCCATAGATTGCCTCATACTGGGGATATTTGTCATAGATATAATGTTACTATTGATTTGAAAATTTCACCTCTCAGTGGGTCATGTGCTCCTGGTAGATTATCTTCTATACGTCCATCAATTACAGCCTATTAAAGTCCACTGCTGAACATAGGCCTCCCCCATAGATTGCATTATAGAGGCATATTTGTCATAGTTGTAATATTACTGTTGATTTGAAAATTTCACCTCTGAGTGCGACAGGTGCTCCTGGTAGATTATCTTCTATAAATGCATCCATTACAGCCTATAACAGTCCACTGCTGAACATAGGCTTCCCCCATATATTGCATCACAGAAGGATTTTTGCCTTAGATGTAATGTTACTGTTGATTTGAAAATTTCACCTCTCAGTGGGTCATGTGCTCCTGGTAGATTTTCTTCTATACGTCCATGAATTACAGCCTATTAAAAACCACTGCTGAACATAGGCCTCCCCCATAGATTGCATCATAGAGGGATATTTGCCATAGTTGTAATGTTACTGTTGATTTGAAAATTTCAACTCTCAGTGGGTCATGTGCTCCTGGTAGATTATCTTCTATACATTCATCCATTACAGCCTATTAATGTCCACTGCTGAACATAGGCCTCCCCCATAGATTGCCTCATACTGGGGATATTTGCCATAGTTGTAATGTTACTGTTGATTTGAAAATTTCACCTCTCAGTGGGTCATGTGCTCCTGGTAGATTATCTTCTATACGTCTATCAATTACAGCCTATTAAAGTCCACTGCTGAATATAGGCCTCCCCCATAGATTGCGACATAGAGGGATATTTGCCATCGTTGTAATGTTACTGTTGATTTGAAAATTTCAAATCTCAGTGGGTCGTGTTCTTCCGGTAGATTATCTTCTATAAGTCCATCAATTACTGCCTATTAAAGTCCACTGCTGAACATAGGCCTCCCCCATAGATTACATCATACTGGGGATATTTGACATTGTTGTAATGTTACTGTTGATTTGAAAATTTCACCTCTCAGTGGGTCATGTGCTTCTGGTAGATTATCTTCTATAAGTCCATCAATTACAGCCTATTAAAGTCCACTGCTGAACATAGGCCTCGCCCATAGATTGCATCATACTGGGGATATTTGCCATTGTTGTAATGTTACTGTTGGTTTGAAAATTTCACCTCTCAGTGGGTCATGTGCTCCTGGTAGATTACCTTCTATACGTCCATCAATTACAGCCTATTAAATTCAACTGCTGAACATAGGCCTCCCCCATAGATTGCTTCATAGAGGGATATTTGCCATAGTTGTAATGTTACTGCTGATTTGAAAATTTCACCTCTCAGTGTGTCATGTGCTCCTGATAGATTATCTTCAAAACGTCCATCAATTACAGGCTAATAAAGTCCACTGCTGAACATAGGCCTCCCCCATAGATTGCATCATAGAGGGATATTTGCCATAGTTGTAATGTTACTGTTGATTTGAAAATTTCACCTCTCAGTGGGTCATGTGCTTCTGGTAGATTATCTTCTATAAGTCCATCAATTACAGCCTATTAAAGTCCACTACTGAACATAGACCTCCCCCATAGATTGCATCATAGAGGGATATTTGTCACAGTTGTAATGTTACGGTTGATTTGAAAATTTCACCTCTCAGTGGGTCATGTACTTCTGGTAGATTATCTTCTATACGTCCATCAATTACAGCCTATTAAAGTCCACTGCTGAACATAGGCTTCCCCCATAGATTGCATCACAGAAGGATTTTTGCCTTAGTTGTAATGTTACTGTTGATTTGAAAATTTCACCTCTCAGTGGGTCATGTGCTCCTGGTAGATTATCTTCTATACGTCTATCAATTACAGCCTATTAAAGTCCACTGCTGAATATAGGCCTCCCCCATAGATTGCGACATAGAGGGATATTTGCCATCGTTGTAATGTTACTGTTGATTTGAAAATTTCAACTCTCAGTGGGTCATGTGCTCCTGGTAGATTATCTTCTATACATCCATCAATTACAGCCTATTAAAGTCCACTGCTGAACATAGGCCTCCCCCATAGATTGCATCATAGAAGGATATTTGCCATAGTTGTAATGTAACTGTTGATTTGAAAATTTCACCTCTCAGAGGGTCATGTGCTTCTGGTAGATAATCTTCTATACGTCCATCAATTACAGCCTATTAAAGTCCACTGCTGAACATAGGCCTCCTCCATAGATTGCATCATAGAAGGATATTTGCCATAGTTGTAATGTAACTGTTGATTTGAAAATTTCACCTCTCAGTGGGTCATGTGCTCCTTGTAGATTATCTTCTATACGTCCATCAATTACAGCCTATTAAAGTCCACTGCTGAACATAGGCCTCCCCCATAGATTGCCTCATACTGGGGATATTTGCCATAGTTGTAATGTTACTGTTGATTTGAATATTTCACCTCTCAGTGGGTCATGTTCTTCTGGTAGATTATCTTCTATACATTCATCCATTACAGCCTATTAATGTCCACTGCTGAACATAGGTCTCCCCCATAGATTGCATCATAGAGGGATATTTGCCATAGTTGTAATGTTACTGTTGATTTGAAAATTTCAACTCTCAGTGGGTCATGTGCTCCTGGTAGATTATCTTCTATACATTCATCCATTACAGCCTATTAATGTCCACTGCTGAACATAGGTCTCCCCCATAGATTGCTTCATATGGAATATTTGCCATAGTTGTAGTAATGTTACTGTTGATTTGAAAATTTCACCTCTCAGTGGGTCATGTGCTCCTGGTAGATTATCTTCTATACGTCTATCAATTACAGCCTATTAAAGTCCACTGCTGAATGTAGGCCTCCCCCATAGATTGCATCATAGAGGGATATTTGCCATAGTTGTAATGTTACTGTTGATTTGAAAATTTCAACTCTCAGTGGGTCATGTGCTCCTGGTAGATTATCTTCTATACATTCATCCATTACAGCCTATTAATGTCCACTGCTGAACATAGGTCTCCCCCATAGATTGCTTCATATGGAATATTTGCCATAGTTGTAGTAATGTTACTGTTGATTTAAAATTTCACCTCTCAGTGGGTCATCTGCTCCTGGTAGATTATCTTCTATACGTCTATCAATTACAGCCTATTAAAGTCCACTGCTGAATATAGGCCTCCCCCATAGATTGCATCATAGAGGGATATTTGCCATCGTTGTAGTGTTACTGTTGATTTGAAAATTTCAAATCTCAGTGGGTCGTGTTCTTCTGGTAGATTATCTTCTATAAGTCCATCAGTTACTGCCTATTAAAGTCCACTGCTGAACATAGGCCTCCCCCATAGATTACATCATACTGGGGATATTTGACATTGTTGTAATGTTACTGTTGATTTGAAAATTTCACCTCTCAGTGGGTCATGTGCTTCTGGTAGATTATCTCCTATAAGTTCATCAATTACAGCCCATTAAAGTCCACTGCTGAACATAGGCCTCCCCCATAGATTGCCTCATACTGGGGATATTTGTCATAGATATAATGTTACTGTTGATTTGAAAATTTCACCTCTCAGTGGGTCATGTGCTCCTGGTAGATTATCTTCTATACGTCCATCAATTACAGCCTATTAAAGTCCACTGCTGAACATAGGCCTCCCCCATAGATTGCATTATAGAGGCATATTTGTCATAGTTGTAATATTACTGTTGATTTGAAAATTTCACCTCTGAGTGCGACAGGTGCTCCTGGTAGATTATCTTCTATAAATGCATCCATTACAGCCTATAACAGTCCACTGCTGAATGTAGGCCTCCCCCATAGATTGCATCATAGAGGGATATTTGCCATAGTTGTAATGTTACTGTTGATTTGAAAATTTCAACTCTCAGTGGGTCATGTGCTCCTGGTAGATTATCTTCTATACATTCATCCATTACAGCCTATTAATGTCCACTGCTGAACATAGGTCTCCCCCATAGATTGCTTCATATGGAATATTTGCCATAGTTGTAGTAATGTTACTGTTGATTTAAAATTTCACCTCTCAGTGGGTCATCTGCTCCTGGTAGATTATCTTCTATACGTCTATCAATTACAGCCTATTAAAGTCCACTGCTGAATATAGGCCTCCCCCATATATTGCATCACAGAAGGATTTTTGCCTTAGATGTAATGTTACTGTTGATTTGAAAATTTCACCTCTCAGTGGGTCATGTGCTCCTGGTAGATTTTCTTCTATACGTCCATGAATTACAGCCTATTAAAAACCACTGCTGAACATAGGCCTCCCCCATAGATTGCATCATAGAGGGATATTTGCCATAGTTGTAATGTTACTGTTGATTTGAAAATTTCAACTCTCAGTGGGTCATGTGCTCCTGGTAGATTATCTTCTATACATTCATCTATTACAGCCTATTAATGTCCACTGCTGAACATAGGCCTCCCCCATAGATTGCCTCATACTGGGGATATTTGCCATAGTTGTAATGTTACTGTTGATTTGAAAATTTCACCTCTCAGTGGGTCATGTGCTCCTGGTAGATTATCTTCTATACGTCTATCAATTACAGCCTATTAAAGTCCACTGCTGAATATAGGCCTCCCCCATAGATTGCGACATAGAGGGATATTTGCCATCGTTGTAATGTTACTGTTGATTTGAAAATTTCAAATCTCAGTGGGTCGTGTTCTTCCGGTAGATTATCTTCTATAAGTCCATCAATTACTGCCTATTAAAGTCCACTGCTGAACATAGGCCTCCCCCATAGATTACATCATACTGGGGATATTTGACATTGTTGTAATGTTACTGTTGATTTGAAAATTTCACCTCTCAGTGGGTCATGTGCTTCTGGTAGATTATCTTCTATAAGTCCATCAATTACAGCCTATTAAAGTCCACTGCTGAACATAGGCCTCGCCCATAGATTGCATCATACTGGGGATATTTGCCATTGTTGTAATGTTACTGTTGGTTTGAAAATTTCACCTCTCAGTGGGTCATGTGCTCCTGGTAGATTACCTTCTATACGTCCATCAATTACAGCCTATTAAATTCAACTGCTGAACATAGGCCTCCCCCATAGATTGCTTCATAGAGGGATATTTGCCATAGTTGTAATGTTACTGCTGATTTGAAAATTTCACCTCTCAGTGTGTCATGTGCTCCTGATAGATTATCTTCAAAACGTCCATCAATTACAGGCTAATAAAGTCCACTGCTGAACATAGGCCTCCCCCATAGATTGCATCATAGAGGGATATTTGCCATAGTTGTAATGTTACTGTTGATTTGAAAATTTCACCTCTCAGTGGGTCATGTGCTTCTGGTAGATTATCTTCTATAAGTCCATCAATTACAGCCTATTAAAGTCCACTACTGAACATAGACCTCCCCCATAGATTGCATCATAGAGGGATATTTGTCACAGTTGTAATGTTACGGTTGATTTGAAAATTTCACCTCTCAGTGGGTCATGTACTTCTGGTAGATTATCTTCTATACGTCCATCAATTACAGCCTATTAAAGTCCACTGCTGAACATAGGCTTCCCCCATAGATTGCATCACAGAAGGATTTTTGCCTTAGTTGTAATGTTACTGTTGATTTGAAAATTTCACCTCTCAGTGGGTCATGTGCTCCTGGTAGATTATCTTCTATACGTCTATCAATTACAGCCTATTAAAGTCCACTGCTGAATATAGGCCTCCCCCATAGATTGCGACATAGAGGGATATTTGCCATCGTTGTAATGTTACTGTTGATTTGAAAATTTCAACTCTCAGTGGGTCATGTGCTCCTGGTAGATTATCTTCTATACATCCATCAATTACAGCCTATTAAAGTCCACTGCTGAACATAGGCCTCCCCCATAGATTGCATCATAGAAGGATATTTGCCATAGTTGTAATGTAACTGTTGATTTGAAAATTTCACCTCTCAGTGGGTCATGTGCTTCTGGTAGATAATCTTCTATACGTCCATCAATTACAGCCTATTAAAGTCCACTGCTGAACATAGGCCTCCCCCATAGATTGCATCATAGAAGGATATTTGCCATAGTTGTAATGTAACTGTTGATTTGAAAATTTCACCTCTCAGTGGGTCATGTGCTCCTTGTAGATTATCTTTTATACGTCCATCAATTACAGCCTATTAAAGTCCACTGCTGAACATAGGCCTCCCCCATAGATTGCCTCATACTGGGGATATTTGCCATAGTTGTAATGTTACTGTTGATTTGAATATTTCACCTCTCAGTGGGTCATGTTCTTCTGGTAGATTATCTTCTATACATTCATCCATTACAGCCTATTAATGTCCACTGCTGAACATAGGTCTCCCCCATAGATTGCATCATAGAGGGATATTTGCCATAGTTGTAATGTTACTGTTGATTTGAAAATTTCAACTCTCAGTGGGTCATGTGCTCCTGGTAGATTATCTTCTATACATTCATCCATTACAGCCTATTAATGTCCACTGCTGAACATAGGTCTCCCCCATAGATTGCTTCATATGGAATATTTGCCATAGTTGTAGTAATGTTACTGTTGATTTGAAAATTTCACCTCTCAGTGGGTCATGTGCTCCTGGTAGATTATCTTCTATACGTCTATCAATTACAGCCTATTAAAGTCCACTGCTGAATGTAGGCCTCCCCCATAGATTGCATCATAGAGGGATATTTGCCATAGTTGTAATGTTACTGTTGATTTGAAAATTTCAACTCTCAGTGGGTCATGTGCTCCTGGTAGATTATCTTCTATACATTCATCCATTACAGCCTATTAATGTCCACTGCTGAACATAGGTCTCCCCCATAGATTGCTTCATATGGAATATTTGCCATAGTTGTAGTAATGTTACTGTTGATTTAAAATTTCACCTCTCAGTGGGTCATCTGCTCCTGGTAGATTATCTTCTATACGTCTATCAATTACAGCCTATTAAAGTCCACTGCTGAATATAGGCCTCCCCCATAGATTGCATCATAGAGGGATATTTGCCATCGTTGTAGTGTTACTGTTGATTTGAAAATTTCAAATCTCAGTGGGTCGTGTTCTTCTGGTAGATTATCTTCTATAAGTCCATCAGTTACTGCCTATTAAAGTCCACTGCTGAACATAGGCCTCCCCCATAGATTACATCATACTGGGGATATTTGACATTGTTGTAATGTTACTGTTGATTTGAAAATTTCACCTTTCAGTGGGTCATGTGCTTCTGGTAGATTATCTTCTATAAGTCCATCAATTACAGCCTATTAAAGTCCACTGCTGAACATAGGCCTCGCCCATAGATTGCATCATACTGGGGATATTTGCCATTGTTGTAATGTTACAGTTGGTTTGAAAATTTCACCTCTCAGTGGGTCATGTGCTCCTGGTAGATTATCTTCTATACGTCCATCAATTACAGCCTATTAAATTCCACTGCTGAACATAGGCCTCCCCCATAGATTGCTTCATAGAGGGATATTTGCCATAATTGTAATGTTACTGCTGATTTGAAAATTTCACCTCTTAGTGGGTCATGTGCTCCTGGTAGATTATCTTATATACGTGCATCAATTATAGTCTATTAAAGTCCACTGCTGAACATAGGCCTCCCCCATAGATTGCCTCATACTGGGGATATTTGCCATAGTTGTAAAGTTATTGTTGATTTGAAAATTTCACCTCTCAGTGGGTCATGTGCTCCTGGTAGATTATCTTCCATACGTCCATCATTTACAGCCTATTAAAGTCCATTGCTGAACATAAGCCTCCCCCATAGATTGCATCACAGAGGGATATTTGCCATAGTTGTAATGTTACTGTTGATTTGAAAATTTCACCTCTCAGTGGGTCATGTGCTCCTGGTAGATTATCTTCTATACGTCCATCAGTTACAGCCTATTAAATTCCACTGCTGAACATAGGCCTCCCCCATAGATTGCATCATAGAGGGATATTTGCCATAGTTGTAATGTTACTGTTGATTTGAAAATTTCAACTCTCAGTGGGTCATGTGCTCCTGGTAGATTATCTTCTATACATTCATCCATTACAGCCTATTAATGTCCACTGCTGAACATAGGCCTCCCCCATAGATTGCCTCATACTGGGGATATTTGCCATAGTTGTAATGTTACTGTTGATTTGAAAATTTCACCTCTCAGTGGGTCATGTGCTCCTGGTAGATTATCTTCTATACGTCTATCAATTACAGCCTATTAAAGTCCACTGCTGAATATAGGCCTCCCCCATAGATTGCGACATAGAGGGATATTTGCCATCGTTGTAATGTTACTGTTGATTTGAAAATTTCAAATCTCAGTGGGTCGTGTTCTTCCGGTAGATTATCTTCTATAAGTCCATCAATTACTGCCTATTAAAGTCCACTGCTGAACATAGGCCTCCCCCATAGATTACATCATACTGGGGATATTTGACATTGTTGTAATGTTACTGTTGATTTGAAAATTTCACCTCTCAGTGGGTCATGTGCTTCTGGTAGATTATCTTCTATAAGTCCATCAATTACAGCCTATTAAAGTCCACTGCTGAACATAGGCCTCGCCCATAGATTGCATCATACTGGGGATATTTGCCATTGTTGTAATGTTACTGTTGGTTTGAAAATTTCACCTCTCAGTGGGTCATGTGCTCCTGGTAGATTACCTTCTATACGTCCATCAATTACAGCCTATTAAATTCAACTGCTGAACATAGGCCTCCCCCATAGATTGCTTCATAGAGGGATATTTGCCATAGTTGTAATGTTACTGCTGATTTGAAAATTTCACCTCTCAGTGTGTCATGTGCTCCTGATAGATTATCTTCAAAACGTCCATCAATTACAGGCTAATAAAGTCCACTGCTGAACATAGGCCTCCCCCATAGATTGCATCATAGAGGGATATTTGCCATAGTTGTAATGTTACTGTTGATTTGAAAATTTCACCTCTCAGTGGGTCATGTGCTTCTGGTAGATTATCTTCTATAAGTCCATCAATTACAGCCTATTAAAGTCCACTACTGCACATATACCTCCCCCATAGATTGCATCATAGAGGGATATTTGTCACAGTTGTAATGTTACGGTTGATTTGAAAATTTCACCTCTCAGTGGGTCATGTACTTCTGGTAGATTATCTTCTATACGTCCATCAATTACAGCCTATTAAAGTCCACTGCTGAACATAGGCTTCCCCCATAGATTGCATCACAGAAGGATTTTTGCCTTAGTTGTAATGTTACTGTTGATTTGAAAATTTCACCTCTCAGTGGGTCATGTGCTCCTGGTAGATTATCTTCTATACGTCTATCAATTACAGCCTATTAAAGTCCACTGCTGAATATAGGCCTCCCCCATAGATTGCGACATAGAGGGATATTTGCCATCGTTGTAATGTTACTGTTGATTTGAAAATTTCAACTCTCAGTTGGTCATGTGCTCCTGGTAGATTATCTTCTATACATCCATCAATAACAGCCTATTAAAGTCCACTGCTGAACATAGGCCTCCCCCATAGATTGCATCATAGAAGGATATTTGCCATAGTTGTAATGTAACTGTTGATTTGAAAATTTCACCTCTCAGTGGGTCATGTGCTTCTGGTAGATAATCTTCTATACGTCCATCAATTACAGCCTATTAAAGTCCACTGCTGAACATAGGCCTCCCCCATAGATTGCATCATAGAAGGATATTTGCCATAGTTGTAATGTAACTGTTGATTTGAAAATTTCACCTCTCAGTGGGTCATGTGCTCCTTGTAGATTATCTTCTATACGTCCATCAATTACAGCCTATTAAAGTCCACTGCTGAACATAGGCCTCCCCCATAGATTGCCTCATACTGGGGATATTTGCCATAGTTGTAATGTTACTGTTGATTTGAATATTTCACCTCTCAGTGGGTCATGTTCTTCTGGTAGATTATCTTCTATACATTCATCCATTACAGCCTATTAATGTCCACTGCTGAACATAGGTCTCCCCCATAGATTGCATCATAGAGGGATATTTGCCATAGTTGTAATGTTACTGTTGATTTGAAAATTTCAACTCTCAGTGGGTCATGTGCTCCTGGTAGATTATCTTCTATACATTCATCCATTACAGCCTATTAATGTCCACTGCTGAACATAGGTCTCCCCCATAGATTGCTTCATATGGAATATTTGCCATAGTTGTAGTAATGTTACTGTTGATTTGAAAATTTCACCTCTCAGTGGGTCATGTGCTCCTGGTAGATTATCTTCTATACGTCTATCAATTACAGCCTATTAAAGTCCACTGCTGAATGTAGGCCTCCCCCATAGATTGCATCATAGAGGGATATTTGCCATAGTTGTAATGTTACTGTTGATTTGAAAATTTCAACTCTCAGTGGGTCATGTGCTCCTGGTAGATTATCTTCTATACATTCATCCATTACAGCCTATTAATGTCCACTGCTGAACATAGGTCTCCCCCATAGATTGCTTCATATGGAATATTTGCCATAGTTGTAGTAATGTTACTGTTGATTTAAAATTTCACCTCTCAGTGGGTCATCTGCTCCTGGTAGATTATCTTCTATACGTCTATCAATTACAGCCTATTAAAGTCCACTGCTGAATATAGGCCTCCCCCATAGATTGCATCATAGAGGGATATTTGCCATCGTTGTAGTGTTACTGTTGATTTGAAAATTTCAAATCTCAGTGGGTCGTGTTCTTCTGGTAGATTATCTTCTATAAGTCCATCAGTTACTGCCTATTAAAGTCCACTGCTGAACATAGGCCTCCCCCATAGATTACATCATACTGGGGATATTTGACATTGTTGTAATGTTACTGTTGATTTGAAAATTTCACCTTTCAGTGGGTCATGTGCTTCTGGTAGATTATCTTCTATAAGTCCATCAATTACAGCCTATTAAAGTCCACTGCTGAACATAGGCCTCGCCCATAGATTGCATCATACTGGGGATATTTGCCATTGTTGTAATGTTACAGTTGGTTTGAAAATTTCACCTCTCAGTGGGTCATGTGCTCCTGGTAGATTATCTTCTATACGTCCATCAATTACAGCCTATTAAATTCCACTGCTGAACATAGGCCTCCCCCATAGATTGCTTCATAGAGGGATATTTGCCATAATTGTAATGTTACTGCTGATTTGAAAATTTCACCTCTTAGTGGGTCATGTGCTCCTGGTAGATTATCTTATATACGTGCATCAATTATAGTCTATTAAAGTCCACTGCTGAACATAGGCCTCCCCCATAGATTGCCTCATACTGGGGATATTTGCTTAAGTTGTAAAGTTATTGTTGATTTGAAAATTTCACCTCTCAGTGGGTCATGTGCTCCTGGTAGATTATCTTCCATACGTCCATCATTTACAGCCTATTAAAGTCCATTGCTGAACATAAGCCTCCCCCATAGATTGCATCACAGAGGGATATTTGCCATAGTTGTAATGTTACTGTTGATTTGAAAATTTCACCTCTCAGTGGGTCATGTGCTCCTGGTAGATTATCTTCTATACGTCCATCAGTTACAGCCTATTAAATTCCACTGCTGAACATAGGCCTCCCCCATAGATTGCTTCATAGAGGGATATTTGCCATAGTTGAAATGTTACTGCTGATTTGAAAATTTCACCTCTTACTGGGTCATGTGCTCCTGGTAGATTATCTTATATACGTGCATCAATTACAGCCAATTAAAGTCCACTGCTGAACATAGGCCTCCCCATAGATTGCATCATAGAGGGATATTTGCCATAGTTGTAATGTTACTGCTGATTTAAAAATGTCACCTCTCAGTGGGTCATGTACTCCTGGTAGATTATCTTCTATACGTCCATCAATTACAGCCTATTAAAGTCCACTGCTGAACATAGGCCTCCCCCATAGATTGCATCATAGAAGGATATTTGCCATAGTTGTAATGTAACTGTTGATTTGAAAATTTCACCTCTCAGTGGGTCATGTGCTCCTTGTAGATTATCTTCTATACGTCCATCAATTACAGCCTATTAAAGTCCACTGCTGAACATAGGCCTCCCCCATAGATTGCCTCATACTGGGGATATTTGCCATAGTTGTAATGTTACTGTTGATTTGAATATTTCACCTCTCAGTGGGTCATGTTCTTCTGGTAGATTATCTTCTATACATTCATCCATTACAGCCTATTAATGTCCACTGCTGAACATAGGTCTCCCCCATAGATTGCATCATAGAGGGATATTTGCCATAGTTGTAATGTTACTGTTGATTTGAAAATTTCAACTCTCAGTGGGTCATGTGCTCCTGGTAGATTATCTTCTATACATTCATCCATTACAGCCTATTAATGTCCACTGCTGAACATAGGTCTCCCCCATAGATTGCTTCATATGGAATATTTGCCATAGTTGTAGTAATGTTACTGTTGATTTGAAAATTTCACCTCTCAGTGGGTCATGTGCTCCTGGTAGATTATCTTCTATACGTCTATCAATTACAGCCTATTAAAGTCCACTGCTGAATGTAGGCCTCCCCCATAGATTGCATCATAGAGGGATATTTGCCATAGTTGTAATGTTACTGTTGATTTGAAAATTTCAACTCTCAGTGGGTCATGTGCTCCTGGTAGATTATCTTCTATACATTCATCCATTACAGCCTATTAATGTCCACTGCTGAACATAGGTCTCCCCCATAGATTGCTTCATATGGAATATTTGCCATAGTTGTAGTAATGTTACTGTTGATTTAAAATTTCACCTCTCAGTGGGTCATCTGCTCCTGGTAGATTATCTTCTATACGTCTATCAATTACAGCCTATTAAAGTCCACTGCTGAATATAGGCCTCCCCCATAGATTGCATCATAGAGGGATATTTGCCATCGTTGTAGTGTTACTGTTGATTTGAAAATTTCAAATCTCAGTGGGTCGTGTTCTTCTGGTAGATTATCTTCTATAAGTCCATCAGTTACTGCCTATTAAAGTCCACTGCTGAACATAGGCCTCCCCCATAGATTACATCATACTGGGGATATTTGACATTGTTGTAATGTTACTGTTGATTTGAAAATTTCACCTTTCAGTGGGTCATGTGCTTCTGGTAGATTATCTTCTATAAGTCCATCAATTACAGCCTATTAAAGTCCACTGCTGAACATAGGCCTCGCCCATAGATTGCATCATACTGGGGATATTTGCCATTGTTGTAATGTTACAGTTGGTTTGAAAATTTCACCTCTCAGTGGGTCATGTGCTCCTGGTAGATTATCTTCTATACGTCCATCAATTACAGCCTATTAAATTCCACTGCTGAACATAGGCCTCCCCCATAGATTGCTTCATAGAGGGATATTTGCCATAATTGTAATGTTACTGCTGATTTGAAAATTTCACCTCTTAGTGGGTCATGTGCTCCTGGTAGATTATCTTATATACGTGCATCAATTATAGTCTATTAAAGTCCACTGCTGAACATAGGCCTCCCCCATAGATTGCCTCATACTGGGGATATTTGCTTAAGTTGTAAAGTTATTGTTGATTTGAAAATTTCACCTCTCAGTGGGTCATGTGCTCCTGGTAGATTATCTTCCATACGTCCATCATTTACAGCCTATTAAAGTCCATTGCTGAACATAAGCCTCCCCCATAGATTGCATCACAGAGGGATATTTGCCATAGTTGTAATGTTACTGTTGATTTGAAAATTTCACCTCTCAGTGGGTCATGTGCTCCTGGTA
Organism: Parnassius mnemosyne; assembly: GCA_963668995.1. Taxonomy (NCBI): domain Eukaryota; kingdom Metazoa; phylum Arthropoda; class Insecta; order Lepidoptera; family Papilionidae; genus Parnassius; species Parnassius mnemosyne. The sequence goes on along the minus strand of CAVLGL010000096.1, from coordinate 3,446,361 downwards.
GATTATCTTCTATACGTCCATCAGTTACAGCCTATTAAATTCCACTGCTGAACATAGGCCTCCCCCATAGATTGCTTCATAGAGGGATATTTGCCATAGTTGAAATGTTACTGCTGATTTGAAAATTTCACCTCTTACTGGGTCATGTGCTCCTGGTAGATTATCTTATATACGTGCATCAATTACAGCCAATTAAAGTCCACTGCTGAACATAGGCCTCCCCATAGATTGCATCATAGAGGGATATTTGCCATAGTTGTAATGTTACTGCTGATTTAAAAATGTCACCTCTCAGTGGGTCATGTACTCCTGGTAGATTATCTTCTATACATCCATCAATTACAGCCTATTAAAGTCCACTGCTGAACATAGGCCTCCCCCATAGATTGCATCATAGAGGGATATTTGCCATAGTTGTAATGTAACTGTTGATTTGAAAATTTCACCTCTCAGTGGGTCATGTGCTCCTGGTAGATTATCTTCTATACGTCCATCAATTACAGCCTATTAAAGTCCACTGCTGAACATAGGCCTCCCCCATAGATTGCTTCATACTGGGGATATTTGCCATAGTTGTAATGTTACTGTTGATTTGAATATTTCACCTCTCAGTGGGTCATGTTCTTCTGGTAGATTATCTTCTATAAGTCCATCAATTACAGCCTATTAAAGTCCACTGCTGAACATAGGCCTCGCCCATAGATTGCATCATACTGGGGATATTTGCCATTGTTGTAATGTTACTGTTGGTTTGAAAATTTCACCTCTCAGTGGGTCATGTGCTCCTGGTAGATTATCTTCTATACGTCCATCAATTACAGCCTATTAAAGTCCTCTGCTGAACATAGGCCTCCCCCATAGATTGCATCATATAGGGATATTTGCCAAATTGTAATGTTATTGTTGATTTGAAAATTTCACCTCTCAGTGGGTCATATGCTTCTGGTAGATTATCTTCTATAAGTCCATCAATTACAGCCTATTAAAGTCCACTGCTGAACATAGGCCTCGCCCATAGATTGCATCATTCTGGGGATATTTGCCATTATTGTAATGTTACTGTTGGTTTGAAAATTTCACCTCTCAGTGGGTCATGTGCTCCTGGTAGATTATCTTCTATACGTCCATCAATTACAGCCTATTAAAGTCCACTGCTGAACATAGACCTCCCCCATAGATTGCATCATAGAGGGATATTTGCCATAGTTGTAATGTTACTGCTGATTTAAAATTTCACCTCTCAGTGGGTCATGTGCTCCTGGTAGATTATCTTATATACGTGCATCATATTGCAGCCTATTAAAGTCCACTGCTGAACATAGGCCTCCCCCATAGATTGCCTCTTACTGGGGATATTTGCCATAGTTGTAATGTAACTGTTGATTTGACAATTTCACCTCTCAGTGGGTCATGTGCGTCTGTTAGATTATCTTCTATACATCCATCAATTACAGCCTATTAAAGTCCACTGTTGAACGTAGGCCTCCCCCATAGATTGCATCATAGAGGGATATTTGCCATAATTGTAATGTTACTGTTGATTTGAAAATTTCACCTCTCAGTGGGTCATGTGCTCCTGGTAGATTATCTTCTATACGTCCATCAATTACATCCTACTAAAGTCCACTGCTGAACATAGGCCTCCCCTATAGATTGCCTCATACTGGGGATATTTGCCATAGTTGTAATGTTACTGTTGATTTGAAAATTTCACCTCTCAGTGGGTCATGTGCTCCTGGTAGATTATCTTCTATACGTCCATCAATTACAGCCTACAATAGTCCACTGCTGAACATAGGCCTCCCCTATAGATTGCCTCATACTGGGGATATTTGCCATTGTTGTAATGTTACTGTTGATTTGAATATTTCACCTCTCAGTGCGTCATGTGCTCCTGGTAGATAATCTTCTATACGTCCATCAATTACAGCCTATTAAAGTCCACTGCTGAACAAAGTCCTCCCCCATAGATTGCATCATAGAGGGATATTTGCCATAGTTGTAATGTTACTGTTGATTTGAAAATTTCACCTCTCAGTGGGTCATGTGCTCCTGGTAGATTATCTTATATACGTCCATCAATTACAGCCTATTAAAGTCCACTGCTGAACATAGGCCTCCCCCATAGATTGCATCATAGAGGGATATTTGTCATAGTTGTAATATTACTGTTGATTTGAAAATTTTACCTCTCAGTGGGTCATGTGCTCCTGGTAGATTATCTTCTTTACATGCATCCATTACAGCCTATAAAAGTCTACTGCTGAACATAGGCCTCCCCTATAGATTGCCTCATACTGGGGATATTTGCCATAGTTGTAATGTTATTGTTAATTTGAAAATTTCACCTCTCAGTGGGTCATGTGCTCCTGGTAGATTATCTTCTATACGTCCATCAATTACAGCCTATTAAAGTCCACTGCTGAACATAGGCCTCCCCCATAGATTGCCTCATACTGGGGATATTTGCCATAGTTGTAATGTTACTGTTGATTTGAATATTTCACCTCTCAGTGGGTCATGTTCTTCTGGTAGATTATCTTCTATAAGTCCATCAATTACAGCCTATTAAAGTCCTCTGCTGAACATAGGCCTTCCCCATAGATTGCATCATAGAGGGATATTTGCCAAATAGTAATGTTATTGTTGATTTGAAAATTTCACCTCTCAGTGAGTCATATGCTTCTGGTAGATTATCTTCTGTAAGTCCATCAATTACAGCCTATTAAAGTCCACTGGTGAACATAGGCCTCGCCCATAGATTGCATCATTCTGGGGATATTTGCCATTGTTGTAATGTTACTGTTGGTTTGAAAATTTCACCTCTCAGTGGGTCATGTGCTCCTGGTAGATTATCTTATATACGTGCATCAATTGCAGCCTATTAAAGTCCACTGCTGAACATAGGCCTCCCCCATAGATTGGATCATAGAGGGATATTTGTCATAGTTGTAATATTACTGTTGATTTGAAAATTTTACCTCTCAGTGGGTCATGTGCTCCTGGTAGATTATCTTCTATACATGCATCAATTACAGCCTATAAAAGTCTACTGCTGAACATAGGCCTCCCCTATAGATTGCCTCATACTGGGGATATTTGCCATAGTTGTAATGTTATTGTTAATTTGAAAATTTCACCTCTCAGTGGGTCATGTGCTCCTGGTAGATTATCTTCTATACGTCCATCAATTACAGCCTATTAAAGTCCACTGCTGAACATATGCCTCCCCCATAGATTACATCATACTGAGGATATTTGACATTGTTGTAATGTTGCTGTTGATTTGAAAATTTCACCTCTCAGTGGGTCATATGCTTCTGGTAGATTATCTTCTATAAGTCCATCAATTACAGCCTATTAAAGTCCACTGCTGAACATAGGCCTCGCCCATAGATTGCATCATACTGGGGATATTTGCCATAGATGTAATGTTACTGTTGGTTTGAAAATTTCACCTCTCAGTGGGTCATGTGCTCCTGGTAGATTATCTTCTATACATGCATCCATTACAGCCTATAAAAGTCTACTGCTGAACATAGGCCTCTCCCATAGATTGCATCGTAGAGGGATATTTGCCATAGTTGTAATGTTACTGCTGATTTGAAAATTTCACCTCTAAGTGGGTCATGTTCTTCTGGTAGATTATCTTCTATAAGTCCATCAATTACAGCCTATTAAAGTCCACTGCTGAACATATGCCTCCCCCATAGATTACATCATACTGAGGATATTTGACATTGTTGTAATGTTGCTGTTGATTTGAAAATTTCACCTCTCAGTGGGTCATATGCTTCTGGTAGATTATCTTCTATAAGTCCATCAATTACAGCCTATTAAAGTCCACTGCTGAACATAGGCCTCGCCCATAGATTGCATCATACTGGGGATATTTGCCATAGATGTAATGTTACTGTTGGTTTGAAAATTTCACCTCTCAGTGGGTCATGTGCTCCTGGTAGATTATCTTCTATACGTCCATCAATTACAGCCTGTTAAAGTCCACTGCTGGACATAGGCCTCCCCCATAGATTGCATCATAGAGGGATATTTGCCATAGTTGTAATGTTACTGCTGATTTGAAAATTTCACCTCTCAGTGGGTCATGTGCTCCTGGTAGATTATCTTATATACGTGCATCAATTACAGCCAATTAAAGTCCACTGCTGAACATAGGCCTCCCCCATAGTTTGCCTCATACTGGGGATATTTGCCATAGTTGTAATTTTATTGTTGATTTGAAAATTTAACCTCTCAGTGGGTCATGTGCTCCTGGTAGATTATCTTCCATACGTCCATCATTTACAGCCTATTAAAGTCCATTGCTGAACATAGGCCTACCCCATAGATTGCAACATAGAGGGATATTTGCCATAGTTGTAATGTAACTGTTGATTTGAAAATTTCACCTCTCAGTGGGTCATGTGCTTCTGTTAGATTATCTTCTATACATCCATCAATTACAGCCTATTAAAGTCCACTGCTGAACATAGGCCTGCCCCACAGATTGCATCATAGAGGGATATTTGCCATAGTTGTAATGTTACTGTTGATTTGAAAATTTCACCTCTCCGTGGGTCATGTGCTCCTGGTAGATTATTTTCTATACGTCCATCAATTACAGCCTATTAAAGTTCACTGCTGAACATAGGCCTCCCACATAGATTGCATCATAGAGGGATATTTGCCATAGTTGTAATGTTACTGTTGATTTGAAAATTTCACCTCTCAGTGGGTCATGTGCTTCTGGTAGGTTATCTTCTATACGTCCATCAATTACAGCCTATTAAAGTCCACTGCTGAACATAGGCCTCCCCTATAGATTGCCTCATACTGGGGATATTTGCCATAGTTGTAATGTTACTGTTGATTTGAATATTTCACCTCTCAGTGGGTCATGTTCTTCTGGTAGATTATCTTCTATACGTCCATCAATTACAGCCTACTAAAGTCCACTGCTGAACATGGGCCTCCCCTATAGATTGCCTCATACTGGGGATATTTGCCATTGTTGTACTGTTACTGTTGATTTGAATATTTCACCTCTCATTGCGTCATGTGCTCCTGGTAGATAATCTTCTATACGTCCATCAATTACAGCCTATTAAAGTCCACTACTGAACAAAGTCCTCCCCCATAGATTGCCTCATACTGGGGATATTTGCCATAGTTGTAATGTTACTGTTGATTTGAAAATTTTACCTCTAAGTGGGTCATGTTCTTCTGGTAGATTATCTTCTATAAGTCCATCAATTACAGCCTATTAAAGTCCACTGCTGAACATATGCCTCCCCCATAGATTACATCATACTGAGGATATTTGACATTGTTGTAATGTTGCTGTTGATTTGAAAATTTCACCTCTCAGTGGGTCATATGCTTCTGGTAGATTATCTTCTATAAGTCCATCAATTACAGCCTATTAAAGTCCACTGCTGAACATAGGCCTCGCCCATAGATTGCATCATACTGGGGATATTTGCCATAGATGTAATGTTACTGTTGGTTTGAAAATTTCACCTCTCAGTGGGTCATGTGCTCCTGGTAGATTATCTTCTATACGTCCATCAATTACAGCCTGTTAAAGTCCACTGCTGGACATAGGCCTCCCCCATAGATTGCATCATAGAGGGATATTTGCCATAGTTGTAATGTTACTGCTGATTTGAAAATTTCACCTCTCAGTGGGTCATGTGCTCCTGGTAGATTATCTTATATACGTGCATCAATTACAGCCAATTAAAGTCCACTGCTGAACATAGGCCTCCCCCATAGTTTGCCTCATACTGGGGATATTTGCCATAGTTGTAATTTTATTGTTGATTTGAAAATTTAACCTCTCAGTGGGTCATGTGCTCCTGGTAGATTATCTTCCATACGTCCATCATTTACAGCCTATTAAAGTCCATTGCTGAACATAGGCCTACCCCATAGATTGCAACATAGAGGGATATTTGCCATAGTTGTAATGTAACTGTTGATTTGAAAATTTCACCTCTCAGTGGGTCATGTGCTTCTGTTAGATTATCTTCTATACATCCATCAATTACAGCCTATTAAAGTCCACTGCTGAACATAGGCCTGCCCCACAGATTGCATCATAGAGGGATATTTGCCATAGTTGTAATGTTACTGTTGATTTGAAAATTTCACCTCTCCGTGGGTCATGTGCTCCTGGTAGATTATTTTCTATACGTCCATCAATTACAGCCTATTAAAGTTCACTGCTGAACATAGGCCTCCCACATAGATTGCATCATAGAGGGATATTTGCCATAGTTGTAATGTTACTGTTGATTTGAAAATTTCACCTCTCAGTGGGTCATGTGCTTCTGGTAGGTTATCTTCTATACGTCCATCAATTACAGCCTATTAAAGTCCACTGCTGAACATAGGCCTCCCCTATAGATTGCCTCATACTGGGGATATTTGCCATAGTTGTAATGTTACTGTTGATTTGAATATTTCACCTCTCAGTGGGTCATGTTCTTCTGGTAGATTATCTTCTATACGTCCATCAATTACAGCCTACTAAAGTCCACTGCTGAACATGGGCCTCCCCTATAGATTGCCTCATACTGGGGATATTTGCCATTGTTGTACTGTTACTGTTGATTTGAATATTTCACCTCTCATTGCGTCATGTGCTCCTGGTAGATAATCTTCTATACGTCCATCAATTACAGCCTATTAAAGTCCACTACTGAACAAAGTCCTCCCCCATAGATTGCATCATAGAGGGATATTTGCCATAGTTGTAATGTTACTGTTGATTTGAAAATTTCACCTCACAGTGGGTCATGTGGTCCTGGTAGATTATCTTCTATACGTCCATCAATTACAGCCTATTAAAGTCCACTGCTGAACATAGGCCTCCCCCATAGATTGGATCATAGAGGGATATTTCTCATAGTTGTAATATTACTGTTGATTTGAAAATTTTACCTCTCAGTGGGTCATGTGCTCCTGGTAGATTATCTTCTATACATGCATCAATTACAGCCTATAAAAGTCTACTGCTGAACATAGGCCTCCCCTATAGATTGCCTCATACTGGGGATATTTGCCATAGTTGTAATGTTATTGTTAATTTGAAAATTTCACCTCTCAGTGGGTCATGTGCTCCTGGTAGATTATCTTCTATACGTCCATCAATTACAGCCTATTAAAGTCCACTGCTGAACATAGGCCTCCCCCATAGATTGCCTCATACTGGGGATATTTGCCATAGTTGTAATGTTACTGTTGATTTGAATATTTCACCTCTAAGTGGGTCATGTTCTTCTGGTAGATTATCTTCTATAAGTCCATCAATTACAGCCTATTAAAGTCCACTGCTGAACATATGCCTCCCCCATAGATTACATCATACTGGGGATATTTGACATTGTTTTAATGTTGCTGTTGATTTGAAAATTTCACCTCTCAGTGGGTCATGTGCTCCTGGTAGATTATCTTTTATACGTCCATCAATTACAGCCTATTAAAGTCCACTGCTGAACATCGGCCTCACCCATAGATTGCATCATAGAGGGATATTTGCCATAGTTGTAATGTTACTGTTGATTTGAAAATTTCACTTCTCAGTGGGTCATGTGCTCCTGGTAGTTTATTTTCTATACGTCCATCAATTACAGCCTATTAAAGTTCACTGCTGAACATAGGCCTCCCACATAGATTGCATCATAGAGGGATATTTGCCATAGTTGTTATGTTACTGTTGATTTGAAAATTTTACCTCTCAGTGGGTCATGTGCTCCTGGTAGATTATCTTCTATACGTCCATCAATTACAGCCTATTAAAGTCCACTGCTGAACATAGGCCTCCCCGATAGATTGCCTCATACTGGGGATATTTGCCATAGTTGTAATGTTACTGTTGATTTGAATATTTCACCTCTCAGTGGGTCATGTTCATCTGGTAGATTATCTTCTATAAGTACATCAATTACAGCCTACTAAAGTCCACTGCTGAACATAGGCCTCCCCCATTGATTACATCATACTGGGGATATTTGACATTGTTGTAATGTTACTGTTGATTTGAAAATTTCACCTCTCAGTGGGTCATATGCTTCTGGTAGATTGTCTTCTATAAGTCCATCAATTACAGCCTATTAAAGTCCACTGCTGAACATAGGCCTCGCCCATAGATTGCATCATACTGGGGATATTTGCCATTGTTGTAATGTTACTGTTGGTTTGAAAATTTCACCTCTCAGTGGGTCATGTGCTCCTGGTAGATTATCTTCTATACATCCATCAATTACAACCTATTAAAGTCCACTGCTGAACATAGACCTCCCCCATAGATTGCATCATAGAGGGATATTTGCCATAGTTGTAATGTTACTGTTGATTTGAAAATTTCACCTCTCCGTGGGTCATGTGCTCCTGGTAGATTATCTTTTATACGTCCATCAATTACAGCCTATTAAAGTCCACTGCTGAACATCGGCCTCACCCATAGATTGCATCATAGAGGGATATTTGCCATAGTTGTAATGTTACTGTTGATTTGAAAATTTCACTTCTCAGTGGGTCATGTGCTCCTGGTAGTTTATTTTCTATACGTCCATCAATTACAGCCTATTAAAGTTCACTGCTGAACATAGGCCTCCCACATAGATTGCATCATAGAGGGATATTTGCCATAGTTGTTATGTTACTGTTGATTTGAAAATTTTACCTCTCAGTGGGTCATGTGCTCCTGGTAGATTATCTTCTATACGTCCATCAATTACAGCCTATTAAAGTCCACTGCTGAACATAGGCCTCCCCAATAGATTGCCTCATACTGGGGATATTTGCCATAGTTGTAATGTTACTGTTGATTTGAATATTTCACTTCTCAGTGGGTCATGTGCTCCTGGTAGTTTATTTTCTATACGTCCATCAATTACAGCCTATTAAAGTTCACTGCTGAACATAGGCCTCCCCAATAGATTGCCTCATACTGGGGATATTTGCCATAGTTGTAATGTTACTGTTGATTTGAATATTTCACCTCTCAGTGGGTCATGTTCATCTGGTAGATTATCTTCTATAAGTACATCAATTACAGCCTACTAAAGTCCACTGCTGAACATAGGCCTCCCCCATTGATTACATCATACTGGGGATATTTGACATTGTTGTAATGTTACTGTTGATTTGAAAATTTCACCTCTCAGTGGGTCATATGCTTCTGGTAGATTGTCTTCTATAAGTCCATCAATTACAGCCTATTAAAGTCCACTGCTGAACATAGGCCTCGCCCATAGATTGCATCATACTGGGGATATTTGCCATTGTTGTAATGTTACTGTTGGTTTGAAAATTTCACCTCTCAGTGGGTCATGTGCTCCTGGTAGATTATCTTCTATACGTCCATCAATTACAGCCTATTAAAGTCCACTGCTGAACATAGGCCTCCCCCATAGATTGCATCATAGAGGGATATTTGCCATAATTGTAATGTTACTGTTGATTTGAAAATTTCAACTCTCAGTGGGTCATGTGCTCCTGGTAGATTATCTTCTATACATTCATCCATTACAGCCTATTAATGTCCACTGCTGAACATAGGTCTCCCTCATAGATTGCTTCATAGGGAATATTTGCCATAGTTGTAGTAATGTTACTGTTGATTTGAAAATTTCACCTCTCAGTGGGTCATGTGCTCCTGGTAGATTATCTTCTATACGTCTATCAATTACAGCCTATTAAAGTCCACTGCTGAATATAGGCCTCCCCCATAGATTGCCTCATACTGGGGATATTTGCCATAGTTGTAATGTTACTGTTGATTTGAAAATTTCACCTCTCCGTGGGTCATGTGCTCCTGGTAGATTATCTTTTATACGTCCATCAATTACTTACAGCTTATTAAAGTCCACTGCTGAACATAGGCCTCCCCCATAGATTGCATCATAGAGGGATATTTGCCATAGTTGTAATGTTACTGTTGATTTGAAAATTTTACCTCTCAGTGGGTCATGTGCTCCTGGTAGATTATCTTCTATACGTCCATCAATTACAGCCTATTAAAGTCCACTGCTGAACATAGGCCTCCCCAATAGATTGCATCATACTGGGGATATTTGCCATTGTTGTAATGTTACTGTTGGTTTGAAAATTTCACCTCTCAGTGGGTCATGTGCTCCTGGTAGATTATCTTCTATACGTCCATCAATTACAGCCTATTAAAGTCCACTGCTGAACATAGGCCTCCCCCATAGATTGCATCATAGAGGGATATTTGCCATAATTGTAATGTTACTGTTGATTTGAAAATTTCAACTCTCAGTGGGTCATGTGCTCCTGGTAGATTATCTTCTATACATTCATCCATTACAGCCTATTAATGTCCACTGCTGAACATAGGTCTCCCTCATAGATTGCTTCATAGGGAATATTTGCCATAGTTGTAGTAATGTTACTGTTGATTTGAAAATTTCACCTCTCAGTGGGTCATGTGCTCCTGGTAGATTATCTTCTATACATCCATCCATTACAGCCTATTAATGTCCACTGCTGAACATAGACCTCCCCCATAGATCGCATCATAGAGGGATATTTGCCATAGTTGTAATGTAACTGTTGATTTGAAAATTTCACCTCTCAGTGGGTCATGTGCTCCTGGTAGATTATCTTCTATACGTCTATCAATTACAGCCTATTAAAGTCCACTGCTGAATATAGGCCTCCCCCATAGATTGCCTCATACTGGGGATATTTGCCATAGTTGTAATGTTACTCTTGATTTGAAAATTTCACCTCTCCGTGGGTCATGTGCTCCTGGTAGATTATCTTTTATACGTCCATCAATTACTTACAGCTTATTAAAGTCCACTGCTGAACATAGGCCTCCCCCATAGATTGCATCATAGAGGGATATTTGCCATAGTTGTAATGTTACTGTTGATTTGAAAATTTCACCTCTCAGTGGGTCATGTGCTCCTGGTAGATTATTTTCTATACGTCCATCAATTACAGCCTATTAAAGTTCACTGCTGAACATAGGCCTCCCACATAGATTGCATCATAGAGGGATATTTGCCATAGTTGTAATGTTATTGTTCATTTCGTGTGCTACACGCTCGGCGCGCGGACGTGCATAGAATACCTACAGTATATGGACGTGTAAAATTGTAACTGTGCAATACAAAAAATAAATTGTTTAACTTATAAATACTCTAAAATGGTGCAATGTAAGAAGTGTAAACAGTATGTGTCCTTATCAAAGGATGAGGTGATCAAGTGTAAGGGTTCTTGTGAGTCTGTATTTCACAAAAAATGTGTTCGAAATCTTAAGAAGCATATGCAGAAAGAAATTTGTGAAGAATGCCAAAAGAATGAAAGTCCTGAAAGAATTAGCAAGCCCATGATTGATGTTGATCTCAGTAAGACGTCAGTGGAAATGTTGCTAGGTGAGGTAAACAAAAAGTTAGAGATTATCTATAAAATGGAAAGGAGCATTGAAGAACTCAAGGATACAGTAGACTTCTACGCTGAGCAGTACCAATCGATTATTGAATTCAAGAAGGATGCTGAGAGAAAAATCAAAAGTTTGGAGAATAAAAATACCTATCTGGAAAAATTTAACAAAGCAATGGAGGAAAGGATCTTGGAAATAGAGCAGAGGGAGAAGGAAAATAATATAGAAATTGCTGGTCTGGAGATGCAAAATAATGAACAAATTTTGGAGGTCGTGAATGTTATAGCAGAAAAATATAACTTGTGCAAGGCTGATATTGTCGACGTAAAGAGGGTAGGAAGACCAAAACCAGAAAGAATAAAGCCGCAACCAGTTATAGTTACTCTTCGGTCGAGATCGGCACGTGATAAATGGCTCAGTCTTCGCAAAACGACATTAACGAATGATCACGTATATGGTAATAAATCCAAAAGTTCGATTTACATTAATGAGGACCTACCTAAATACAAGCGACAATTGTTTTGGACCTCAAAGAATGAACTAAAACAAATTTATAAATACATATGGATACAGAATTCTAATATATTAGTTAAAAAAGAAAACGAAACTCAAATATACAGGATTTCATGTGAGAAAGATATACAAAATCTTTAAGCATAAATATGCAACTAGCGTAATGTAGATACACTACGTGGTTTTTGTTAACCTTAAAATTCGAAAATTTTAATGAAAGCATCACAGATATACAATTTAATAGATTTAAAAATATTATTACTTGGAGTAAACAATGGGACACAAACTATAATAAAATACATATTTTACACCTAAATATTAGGTCTCTAAGAAAACATTTTAATGAGTTAACAGTACTATTACAACAAACATTATGCTCTATAAATATTATAATCTTAACAGAAGTAAACATAAAGAATGAAGAATTACCCTTTTATGAGATTCAAGGATATAATAGCTATGCGAGTACCAGAGAAGTGAAAAGAGGAGGAGGAACACTTATCTACTGGAAGGAAGGACTAAATATTGAAATGGAAGTAGGAAACACAACAGCGCTGGAAACTATATATGGACGAATAATTACGACAACAAGAACTTTACATCTTATAGCATGTTACCGACCACCGAGTAAAAACAAAAATCAATTTACAGATCAACTAGGAATATTAATAAGGAATATACCGTCACAGGATGATCTTATCATAATCGGAGACACAAATATAGATATCTCAAGAAATATAATAAACCCGACAATTAACCGTTATAAATGCACCCTGTGTGAAAACGGCCTCATGTGTGCTATACCTGCGAGGGAGATAACGCGCGAGGCGATCGTCGACGGCCGACTCGACCAGAGCTGCATCGACCATGTATGGGTACGGACGACGCGCTCCGGTTGCAGGCCGACGGCTTCATTTATACTCGAGTGCAACATCTCAGATCACAGTGCAGTAGATATTACCCTTGATATTGACCGTAAGCATACAGTGTGCAATAACTATAATGAAATATGTAAATACAAATTCGTAATAGATAATAAGTTAGTTAAAGAAAAATTAAGATTAACGGACTGGTCACAATTTTTGTCTATAATATGCCCAATATTGTTATATGAATCAATATGTTCTACATTCTCTAAGATTTATGAGGAAAGTAAAATTAAAATAACTTTAAAGAATAAAAGAATTAGTCAACCATGGGTCAATAAAGAACTATATGATAAATTATTAAAGCGTGATATGCTATTTCGGGAATGGAAAGCATCGCCTAACAATATGACCAAAAGGTTAGAGTACACTTCATTTAGGAATAAGGTGAACAAATTGATTAATAGTGCTAAAAATAGGTATAGGCAAAAGGAAATAAATAATTGTAACGGGGATTTTAGAAAAATATGGGAAAATATCAATACGTGGATAGGACGCCCTAAGCCTAATCTAGATAGCGTTATCTTGAAATATCTCGGTAATAGGGATAATATATACAATATATGTAGTGAATTTTCAAAAACCTTCACTAAAGAAATAGACTGTATAAAACATAGATGTAGCACTAATTTCCTAAATAGAAATAGTTATGTTAAATCGAGCGAAGTATCTTTCAGGTTTGTAAAAGTAAACTCGTTAGAAATAAAAGAAATTATAAATAAATTGTCGGAACGAAAGTCACCAGGGGTAGATAAAATTAGAGTTAAAGATTTAAAGTATATAAAAAATGAAATAAGTCCAATTTTAGCAAATTTTGTCAATTTATGTTTAAAAAAAAAGTATTTATCCAGATGAATTAAAGAAATCTATAATAAGACCCATTTATAAAGTTGGCAGCCATTATGAATACACAAATTACAGACCAATTGCTATTCTTCCAGTAATAAATAAAATTGTAGAAAAGGTAGTCATACAAAGAGTGAATAGATTCTTAGAGAAATTTAACATTATTACTGATTGCAAACATGGTTTTAGGAGAGGACGGAGTACTAGTACTGCGTTAACTAAGTTTTCGGAAGCAATTAACTGCAGTCTTAATAATGGTAAACAGGTTGTGGCTCTTTTCATAGACTATAAGAAGGCATTTCATACTCTGGACCATGAGGTACTTCTGGGGGCTATGGAGGAATGTGGAATTCGGGGCCCTGTAAATGAATGGTTCCGTAATTATCTATCAAATCGGACTATTCGCACTATGGTGAGTGGGACGACTGGCGCTGAAGAAGATATCGCTCTCGGTGTACCAACCGGTTCTGTGTACGGCCCCGTAGGGTACATTATACTGGTGAATAGTGTGGTAAATGTAGTGCATCACTGCGATACCTACATGTACGCCGATGACATGTGCCTATTGTATGCTTCCAAAAACTTACATGAAGCTTGTGATAAAATACAGGAGGACTTTGATCGGATTACCCAATGGGCACATGATAACGGCATAATACTGAATTTGAAAAAAACAAAGTGTATGCATATACATTCTCCATACAACAGGCTAGCTAAGAATGTACGCTATGAAGAAATAGGTATTGTAGGGCATGACTATGAGTGCTTGCATAGGAGAAAATTACCATGTCAATGTGCCAAAATAGAGTTTGTTAATAGTTACAAATATTTAGGATTGTTGGTAGATAGCAGTTTTAATTGGAAATTACACATTGAAGAAGTATGTTCAAAATTAAGGTCCATTTTAGGTAAATTCTATCACATTCGAAAAGTAGTAAGTAAACATGTTCTATTAGTGGTTTACTATGCATTAGTTGAGTCTTTAATTAACTATGGTCTTATTGTTTATGGCCGTACATTTAGTACTTATATAAAACAAGTGAAAAGCCTACAAATACGTATTATAAAATTTTTAATTAATTCAAAAGATAAGAAGAGTTGTAAAAAACAATATGAAAAATTATTTCCCATGTGTAAAATACTCCCTGTTGATACACGGCTAAAATATTTAATAGCAATTGAACATTACTATACTGACGACTATAAAGTACCAATTATTAACACTTACAACACGCGTAAGGTAAGGGAAAAAAAACTTGAAGAGCCTAGTGCAAATAACTATTACGGACAACGCTTGAATAAATACATTGTACCCAGAATCTTTAACAAAATAAAATGGTTAAGAGAAACGCCTCCAAATAAAAATAAAAATAAATTAAGCAAAAACTTATTAAAATCCTCTCTGAAAAGGACATTATTAACAGAGCTATAACACATTACATATTGTTGCATACTTTTATTAATCGCTTTTTATATTTAATTGATTTGCTTATTGTTTGTGTTGTATTTTTTTCATTATTATTTTTTTTTTTTAGTTTTATAATTTCTAAATATTATGAAATTGTAGTAGGTAAATTTGATATAACTATCTTTTATTTTCTTTTGTTTATTATAATTAATTGTATTTGTATAGATGATAGTGCATAATAATATATAGTTTTAAGAGCGTGTACTAGCCGACAAACTGATTGCAGTTTGGCGAGAGAATAGTAAAAATAATGTACTTTCCTTTGTATGAATAAATAAATTAAAAAAAAAAAATTAAAATTTCACCTCTCAGTGGGTCATGTACTCCTGGTAGATTATCTTCAATACGTCCATCAATTACAGCGTATTAAAGTCCACTGCTGAACATAGGCCTCCCCCATAGATTGCATCATAGAGGGATATTTGCCATAGTTGTAATGTTACTGCTGATTTGAAAATTTTACCTCTCAGTGGGTCATGTGCTCCTGGTAGATTATCTTCTATAAGTCCATCAATTACAGCCTATTAAAGTCCACTGCTGAACATAGGCCTCCTCCATAGATTACATCATACTGGGGATATTTGACATTGTTGTAATGTTACTGTTAATTTGAAAATTTCACCTCTCAGTGGGTCATATGCTTCTGGTAGATTATCTTCTATAAGTCCATCAATTACAGCCTATTAAAGTCCACTGCTGAACATAGGCCTCGCCCATAGATTGCATCATACTGGGGATATTTGCCATTATTGTAATGTTACTGTTGGTTTGAAAATTTCACCTCTCAGTGGGTCATGTGCTCCTGGTAGATTATCTTCTATACGTCCATCAATTACAGCCTATTAAAGTCCACTGCTGAACAAAGGCCTCCCCCATAGATTGCATCATAGAGGGATATTTGCCATAGTTGTAATGTTACTGTTGATTTGAAAATTTCAACTCTCAGTGGGTCATGTGCTCCTGGTAGATTATCTTCTATACATTCATCCATTACAGCCTATTAATATCCACTGATGAACATAGGTCTCCCCCATAGATTGCTTCATAGGGAATATTTGCCATAGTTTTAGTAATGTTACTGTTGATTTGAAAATTTCACCTCTCAGTGGGTCATGTGCTCCTGGTAGATTATCTTCTATACATCCATCCATTAAAGCCTATTAATGTCCACTGCTGAACATAGGCCTCCCCCATAGATTGCATCATAGAGGGATATTTGCCATAGTTGTAATGTTACTGTTGATTTGAAAATTTCACCTCTCAGTGGGTCATTTGCTTCTGTTAGATTATCTTCTATACATCCATCAATTACAGCCTATTAAAGTCCACTGCTGAACACAGGCCTCCTCCATAGATTGCATCGTAGAGGGATTTTTGCCATAGTTGTAATGTTACTGTTGATTTGAAAATTTCACCTCTCAGTGGGTCATGTGCTCCTGGTAGATTATTTTCTATACGGCCATCAATTACAGCCTATTAAAGTTCACTGCTGAACATAGGCCTCCCACATAGATTGCATCATAGAGGGATATTTGCCATAGTTGTAATGTTATTGTTCATTTGAAAATTTCACCTCTCAGTGGGTCATGTACTCCTGGTAGATTATCTTCTATACCTCCATCAAATACAGCCTATTAAAACCACTGCTGAACATAGGCCTCCCCCATAGATTGCATCATAGAGGGATATTTGCCATAGTTGTAATGTTACTGCTGATTTGAAAATTTCACCTCTCAGTGGGTCATGTGCTCCTGGTAGATTATCTTATATACGTGCTTCAATTACAGCCTATTAAAGTCCACTGCTGAACATAGGCCTCCCCCATAGATTGCCTCATACTGGGGATATTTGCCATAGTTGTAATGTTATTGTTGATTTGAAAATATCAACTCTCAGTGGGTCATGTGCTTCTGGTAGATTATCTTCTATACGTCCATCAATTACAGCCTATTAAAGTCCACTGCTGAACATAGGCCTCCCCCATAGATTGCATCATAGAGGGATATTTGCCATAGTTGTAATGTTACTGCTGATTTGAAAATTTCACCTCTCAGTGGGTCATGTGCTCCTGGTAGATTATCTTATATACGTGCTTCAATTACAGCCTATTAAAGTCCACTGCTGAACATAGGCCTCCCCCATAGATTGCCTCATACTATGGATATTTGCCATAGTTGTAATGTTATTGTTGATTTGAAAATATCAACTCTCAGTGGGTCATGTGCTCCTGGTAGATTATCTTCCATAAGTCCATCATTTACAGCCTATTAAAGTCCATTGCTGAACATAGGCCTTCCCCATAGATTGCATCATAGAGGGATATTTGGCATAGTTGTAATGTTACTGTTGATTTGAAAATTTCACCTCTCAGTGGGTCATGTGCTCCTGGTAGATTATCTTCTATACGTCCATCAATTACAGCCTATTAAAGTCCACTGCTGAACATAGGCCTCCCCCATAGATTGTATCATAGAGGGATATTTGCCATAGTTGTAATGTTACTGTTGATTTGAAAATTTCACCTCTCAGTGGGTCATGTGCTCCTGGTAGATTATTTTCTATACGTCCATCAATTACAGCCTATTAAATTTCACTGCTGAACATAGGCCTCCCCCATAGATTGCATCATAGAGGGATATTTGCCATAGTTGTAATGTTACTGCTGATTTGAAAATTTCATCTCTCAGTGGGTCATGTGCTCCTGGTAGATTATCTTCTATACATCCATCAATTACAGCCTATTAATGTCCACTGCTGAACATAGGTCTCCCCCATAGATTGCTTCATAGGGAATATTTGCCATAGTTGTAGAAATGTTACTGTTGATTTGAAAATTTCACCTCTCAGTGGGTCATGTGCTCCTGGTTGATTATCTTCTATACATCCATCCATTACAGCCTATTAATGTCCACTGCTGAACATAGGTCTCCCCAATAGATTGCATCATAGAGGGATATTTGCCATAGTTGTAATGTTACTGTTGATTTGAAAATTTCACCTCTCAGTGGGTCATGTGCTCCTGGTAGATTACCTTCAATACGTACATCAATTACAGCCTATTAAAGTCCACTGCTGAACATAGGCCTCCCCCATAGATATCCTCATACTGGGAATATTTGCCATAGTTGTAATGTGACTGTTGATTTGAAATTTCACCTCTCATTGGGTCATGTGGTCCTGGTAGATTATCTTCTATACGTCCATCAATTACAGCCTTTTAAAGTCCACTGCTGAACATAGGCCTCCCCCATACATTGCATCATAGAGGGATATTTGTCATAGTTGTAATGTTACTGTTGATTTGAAAATTTCACCTTTGAGTGCGACATGTGCTCCTGGTAGATTATCTTCTATACATGCATCCATTACAGCCTATAAAAGTCTACTGCTGAACATAGGCCTCTCCCATAGATTGCATCGTAGAGGGATATTTGCCATAGTTGTAATGTTATTGTTAATTTGAAAATTTCACCTCTCAGTGGGTCATGTGCTCCTGGTAGATTATCTTCTATACATCCATCAATTACAGCCTATTAAAGTCCACTGCTGAACATAGGTCTCCCCCATAGATTGCTTCATAGGGAATATTTGCCATAGTTGTAGAAATGTTACTGTTGATTTGAAAATTTCACCTCTCAGTGGGTCATGTGCTCCTGGTTGATTATCTTCTATACATCCATCCATTACAGCCTATTAATGTCCACTGCTGAACATAGGTCTCCCCAATAGATTGCATCATAGAGGGATATTTGCCATAGTTGTAATGTTACTGTTGATTTGAAAATTTCACCTCTCAGTGGGTCATGTGCTCCTGGTAGATTACCTTCAATACGTACATCAATTACAGCCTATTAAAGTCCACTGCTGAACATAGGCCTCCCCCATAGATATCCTCATACTGGGAATATTTGCCATAGTTGTAATGTGACTGTTGATTTGAAATTTCACCTCTCATTGGGTCATGTGGTCCTGGTAGATTATCTTCTATACGTCCATCAATTACAGCCTTTTAAAGTCCACTGCTGAACATAGGCCTCCCCCATACATTGCATCATAGAGGGATATTTGTCATAGTTGTAATGTTACTGTTGATTTGAAAATTTCACCTTTGAGTGCGACATGTGCTCCTGGTAGATTATCTTCTATACATGCATCCATTACAGCCTATAAAAGTCTACTGCTGAACATAGGCCTCTCCCATAGATTGCATCGTAGAGGGATATTTGCCATAGTTGTAATGTTATTGTTAATTTGAAAATTTCACCTCTCAGTGGGTCATGTGCTCCTGGTAGATTATCTTCTATACGTCCATCAATAACAGCCTATTAAAGTCCACCGCTGAACATAGGCCTGCCCCATAGATTGCATCATAGAGGGATATTTGCCATAGTTGTAATGTTATTGTTGATTTGAAATTTTCACCTCGCAGTGGGTCATGTAATCCTGGTAGATTATCTTCTATACGTCCATCAATTAAAGCCTATCAAAACCACTGCTGAACATAGGCCTCCCCCATAGATTGCATCATAGAGGGATATTTGCCATAGTTGTAATGTTACTGCTGATTTGAAAATTTCACCTCTCAGTGGGTCATGTGCTCCTGGTAGATTATCTTATATACGTGCATCAATTACAGCCTATTAAAGTCCACTGCTGAACATAGGCCTCCCCCATAGATTGCCTCATACTGGGGATATTTGCCATAGTTGTAATGTTACTGTTGATTTGAAAATTTCACCTCTCAGTGGGTCATGTGCTCCTGGTAGATTATCTTCTATACGTCCATCAATAACAGCCTATTAAAGTCCACCGCTGAACATAGGCCTGCCCCATAGATTGCATCATAGAGGGATATTTGCCATAGTTGTAATGTTACTGTTGATTTGAAAATTTCACGAAAATTTCACCTCTGAGTGGGTCATGTGCTCCTGGTAGATTATCTTCTATACTTCCATCAATTACAGCCTATTAAAGTCCACTGCTGAACATAGGCCTCCCCCATAGATGGCATCATAGAGGGATATTTGCCATAGTTGTAATGTTACTGTTGATTTGAAAATTTCACCTCTCAGTGCGTCATGTGCTCCTGGTAGATTACCTTCAATACGTACATCAATTACAGCCTATTAAAGTCCACTGCTGAACATAGGCCTCCCCCATAGATATCCTCATACTGGGAATATTTGCCATAGTTGTAATGTGACTGTTGATTTGAAATTTCACCTCTCATTGGGTCATGTGGTCCTGGTAGATTATCTTCTATACGTCCATCAATTACAGCCTTTTAAAGTCCACTGCTGAACATAGGCCTCCCCCATACATTGCATCATAGAGGGATATTTGTCATAGTTGTAATGTTACTGTTGATTTGAAAATTTCACCTTTGAGTGCGACATGTGCTCCTGGTAGATTATCTTCTATACATGCATCCATTACAGCCTATAAAAGTCTACTGCTGAACATAGGCCTCTCCCATAGATTGCATCGTAGAGGGATATTTGCCATAGTTGTAATGTTATTGTTAATTTGAAAATTTCACCTCTCAGTGGGTCATGTGCTCCTGGTAGATTATCTTCTATACATCCATCAATTACAGCCTATTAAAGTCCACTGCTGAACATAGGTCTCCCCCATAGATTGCTTCATAGGGAATATTTGCCATAGTTGTAGAAATGTTACTGTTGATTTGAAAATTTCACCTCTCAGTGGGTCATGTGCTCCTGGTTGATTATCTTCTATACATCCATCCATTACAGCCTATTAATGTCCACTGCTGAACATAGGTCTCCCCAATAGATTGCATCATAGAGGGATATTTGCCATAGTTGTAATGTTACTGTTGATTTGAAAATTTCACCTCTCAGTGGGTCATGTGCTCCTGGTAGATTACCTTCAATACGTACATCAATTACAGCCTATTAAAGTCCACTGCTGAACATAGGCCTCCCCCATAGATATCCTCATACTGGGAATATTTGCCATAGTTGTAATGTGACTGTTGATTTGAAATTTCACCTCTCATTGGGTCATGTGGTCCTGGTAGATTATCTTCTATACGTCCATCAATTACAGCCTTTTAAAGTCCACTGCTGAACATAGGCCTCCCCCATACATTGCATCATAGAGGGATATTTGTCATAGTTGTAATGTTACTGTTGATTTGAAAATTTCACCTTTGAGTGCGACATGTGCTCCTGGTAGATTATCTTCTATACATGCATCCATTACAGCCTATAAAAGTCTACTGCTGAACATAGGCCTCTCCCATAGATTGCATCGTAGAGGGATATTTGCCATAGTTGTAATGTTATTGTTAATTTGAAAATTTCACCTCTCAGTGGGTCATGTGCTCCTGGTAGATTATCTTCTATACGTCCATCAATAACAGCCTATTAAAGTCCACCGCTGAACATAGGCCTGCCCCATAGATTGCATCATAGAGGGATATTTGCCATAGTTGTAATGTTATTGTTGATTTGAAATTTTCACCTCGCAGTGGGTCATGTACTCCTGGTAGATTATCTTCTATACGTCCATCAATTAAAGCCTATCAAAACCACTGCTGAACATAGGCCTCCCCCATAGATTGCATCATAGAGGGATATTTGCCATAGTTGTAATGTTACTGCTGATTTGAAAATTTCACCTCTCAGTGGGTCATGTGCTCCTGGTAGATTATCTTATATACGTGCATCAATTACAGCCTATTAAAGTCCACTGCTGAACATAGGCCTCCCCCATAGATTGCCTCATACTGGGGATATTTGCCATAGTTGTAATGTTACTGTTGATTTGAAAATTTCACCTCTCAGTGGGTCATGTGCTCCTGGTAGATTATCTTCTATACGTCCATCAATAACAGCCTATTAAAGTCCACCGCTGAACATAGGCCTGCCCCATAGATTGCATCATAGAGGGATATTTGCCATAGTTGTAATGTTACTGTTGATTTGAAAATTTCACGAAAATTTCACCTCTGAGTGGGTCATGTGCTCCTGGTAGATTATCTTCTATACTTCCATCAATTACAGCCTATTAAAGTCCACTGCTGAACATAGGCCTCCCCCATAGATGGCATCATAGAGGGATATTTGCCATAGTTGTAATGTTACTGTTGATTTGAAAATTTCACCTCTCAGTGCGTCATGTGCTCCTGGTAGATTACCTTCTATACGTCCATCAATTACAGCCTATTAAAGTCCACTGCTGAACATAGGCCTTCCCATTTTCAGCAATGGCACACCCCTACCGGTTGTGGGCGGCGTCTTAGCGCATAGCGTTATGATACGTCGGCTATCTTTCGGATTAGGGTGAGTGTGTTTGGTAGTACTTTTAAGTGCAGCAAGCATACTCAACTTCATGTCTTAGTGCAATAGCGCTATGATACGTGGAGTATTGGCTACTGACGTCTTAGTACCGTGCTACTTTTATACGTTGGTGGTATTTTTAGTTAACAACATTATCAAATTTTGTTACCAAAGTCATAATCCCTTATGTGGGTGTGTTGTGAGGGGGCGCCATCCGTATGATAGTTGCATTGATACTTACTGCTACTTGCAGTATTGTGTCTTGTGATGGATCTGCGGGTGTGCTGCACCTGAATTGACGCATCTTGTGGTTCTGGTCGATGGAGGTATGCGGGTGGTGATGTCTGCTGGGACTGTATGGGGGACCTTGGGATGGTGTAAGCCCGACGATAGTCGTATTGATGCTTGTTGCATTCTGTAGCATTGTGTCTCTACGATGGTTGTTTGGCGGGTCGCTATTCTCAATGGTGCTCTCTGCGTCTTGGTTTGACTCACAACCTAAGTAGCTTTGCCCAAGTCGGGTCCCTTCATTGCGGGGCTGCAGACTGTCTGCCCTCCATGATGTTTTATATAACAACTTAATAATATATCTCTATAAAGTTCCCACCTTTGAGAGATTGAAGGCAACTTGTTGGTGGGTGAGACAAACATGATCGAAAAATGCATATACTCAACGTCAGTGACACAAACCCTTTCTGATGGCGAATTATTAATATTATCTTATAACTGCCTATTGGCTATATTTGCCATTGTATTGGTTGGTGGAGCATATGTGTTGACCTCATGCGGGTGGTAGCTGGAGGGAGAGTCTGAGGAGGCTCTCAAGGCTGCGGCCGAAAGCCGCGCAACGTGGGACCCCATCCCCTTAAGGTGAGCGGTAGACTCATGACACGCTCTGCGGCCAATTGGCCGTGCTGACCATGCAATTGGTGGTGATGCCTTACACTTACATCACGTCTGCAGAAACGGCGGTCTGGCAGGTGGTGGCGCTCACGGAGGGCTTTTTATGGTCAGTGTGCCGATTGTTGCCTAACCCGTGTGACGTACATTTCACTGTGGTTGGATTTGATCGTATTCTGTATGGCGTTTACACGCATGTGTATGTAATGTTACTGTTGATTTGAAAATTTCACCTCTCAGTGGGTCATGTGCTCCTGGTAGATTATTTTCTATACGTCCATCAATTACAGCCTATTAAAGTTCACTGCTGAACATAGGCCTCCCACATAGATTGCATCATAGAGGGATATTTGCCATAGTTGTAATGTTATTGTTCATTTGAAAATTTCACCTCTCAGTGGGTCATGTACTCCTGGTAGATTATCTTCTATACATGCATCCATTACAGCCTATAAAAGTCTACTGCTGAACATAGGCCTCTCCCATAGATTGCATCGTAGAGGGATATTTGCCATAGTTGTAATGTTACTGCTGATTTGAAAATTTCACCTCTCAGTGGGTCATGTGCTCCTGGTAGATTATCTTATATACGTGCTTCAATTACAGCCTATTAAAGTCCACTGCTGAACATAGGCCTCCCCCATAGATTGCCTCATACTGGGGATATTTGCCATAGTTGTAATGTTATTGTTGATTTGAAAATATCAACTCTCAGTGGGTCATGTGCTTCTGGTAGATTATCTTCTATACGTCCATCAATTACAGCCTATTAAAGTCCACTGCTGAACATAGACCTCCCCCATAGATTGCATCATAGAGGGATATTTGCCATAGTTGTAATGTTACTGCTGATTTGAAAATTTCACCTCTCAGTGGGTCATGTGCTCCTGGTAGATTATCTTATATACGTGCTTCAATTACAGCCTATTAAAGTCCACTGCTGAACATAGGCCTCCCCCATAGATTGCCTCATACTATGGATATTTGCCATAGTTGTAATGTTATTGTTGATTTGAAAATATCAACTCTCAGTGGGTCATGTGCTCCTGGTAGATTATCTTCCATAAGTCCATCACTTACAGCCTATTAAAGTCCATTGCTGAACATAGGCCTTCCCCATAGATTGCATCATAGAGGGATATTTGGCATAGTTGTAATGTTACTGTTGATTTGAAAATTTCACCTCTCAGTGGGTCATGTGCTCCTGGTAGATTATCTTCTATACGTCCATCAATTACAGCCTATTAAAGTCCACTGCTGAACATAGGCCTCCCCCATAGATTGTATCATAGAGGGATATTTGCCATAGTTGTAATGTTACTGTTGATTTGAAAATTTCACCTCTCAGTGGGTCATGTGCTCCTGGTAGATTATTTTCTATACGTCCATCAATTACAGCCTATTAAATTTCACTGCTGAACATAGGCCTCCCCCATAGATTGCATCATAGAGGGATATTTGCCATAGTTGTAATGTTACTGCTGATTTGAAAATTTCATCTCTCAGTGGGTCATGTGCTCCTGGTAGATTATCTTCTATACATCCATCAATTACAGCCTATTAAAGTCCACTGCTGAACATAGGTCTCCCCCATAGATTGCTTCATAGGGAATATTTGCCATAGTTGTAGAAATGTTACTGTTGATTTGAAAATTTCACCTCTCAGTGGGTCATGTGCTCCTGGTTGATTATCTTCTATACATCCATCCATTACAGCCTATTAATGTCCACTGCTGAACATAGGTCTCCCCAATAGATTGCATCATAGAGGGATATTTGCCATAGTTGTAATGTTACTGTTGATTTGAAAATTTCACCTCTCAGTGGGTCATGTGCTCCTGGTAGATTACCTTCAATACGTACATCAATTACAGCCTATTAAAGTCCACTGCTGAACATAGGCCTCCCCCATAGATATCCTCATACTGGGAATATTTGC
Source organism: Parnassius mnemosyne (assembly GCA_963668995.1). NCBI lineage: Eukaryota > Metazoa > Arthropoda > Insecta > Lepidoptera > Papilionidae > Parnassius > Parnassius mnemosyne. The sequence goes on along the minus strand of CAVLGL010000096.1, from coordinate 3,421,043 downwards.
CATAGTTGTAATGTGACTGTTGATTTGAAATTTCACCTCTCATTGGGTCATGTGGTCCTGGTAGATTATCTTCTATACGTCCATCAATTACAGCCTTTTAAAGTCCACTGCTGAACATAGGCCTCCCCCATACATTGCATCATAGAGGGATATTTGTCATAGTTGTAATGTTACTGTTGATTTGAAAATTTCACCTTTGAGTGCGACATGTGCTCCTGGTAGATTATCTTCTATACATGCATCCATTACAGCCTATAAAAGTCTACTGCTGAACATAGGCCTCTCCCATAGATTGCATCGTAGAGGGATATTTGCCATAGTTGTAATGTTATTGTTAATTTGAAAATTTCACCTCTCAGTGGGTCATGTGCTCCTGGTAGATTATCTTCTATACATCCATCAATTACAGCCTATTAAAGTCCACTGCTGAACATAGGTCTCCCCCATAGATTGCTTCATAGGGAATATTTGCCATAGTTGTAGAAATGTTACTGTTGATTTGAAAATTTCACCTCTCAGTGGGTCATGTGCTCCTGGTTGATTATCTTCTATACATCCATCCATTACAGCCTATTAATGTCCACTGCTGAACATAGGTCTCCCCAATAGATTGCATCATAGAGGGATATTTGCCATAGTTGTAATGTTACTGTTGATTTGAAAATTTCACCTCTCAGTGGGTCATGTGCTCCTGGTAGATTACCTTCAATACGTACATCAATTACAGCCTATTAAAGTCCACTGCTGAACATAGGCCTCCCCCATAGATATCCTCATACTGGGAATATTTGCGATAGTTGTAATGTGACTGTTGATTTGAAATTTCACCTCTCATTGGGTCATGTGGTCCTGGTAGATTATCTTCTATACGTCCATCAATTACAGCCTTTTAAAGTCCACTGCTGAACATAGGCCTCCCCCATACATTGCATCATAGAGGGATATTTGTCATAGTTGTAATGTTACTGTTGATTTGAAAATTTCACCTTTGAGTGCGACATGTGCTCCTGGTAGATTATCTTCTATACATGCATCCATTACAGCCTATAAAAGTCTACTGCTGAACATAGGCCTCTCCCATAGATTGCATCGTAGAGGGATATTTGCCATAGTTGTAATGTTATTGTTAATTTGAAAATTTCACCTCTCAGTGGGTCATGTGCTCCTGGTAGATTATCTTCTATACGTCCATCAATAACAGCCTATTAAAGTCCACCGCTGAACATAGGCCTGCCCCATAGATTGCATCATAGAGGGATATTTGCCATAGTTGTAATGTTATTGTTGATTTGAAATTTTCACCTCGCAGTGGGTCATGTACTCCTGGTAGATTATCTTCTATACGTCCATCAATTAAAGCCTATCAAAACCACTGCTGAACATAGGCCTCCCCCATAGATTGCATCATAGAGGGATATTTGCCATAGTTGTAATGTTACTGCTGATTTGAAAATTTCACCTCTCAGTGGGTCATGTGCTCCTGGTAGATTATCTTATATACGTGCATCAATTACAGCCTATTAAAGTCCACTGCTGAACATAGGCCTCCCCCATAGATTGCCTCATACTGGGGATATTTGCCATAGTTGTAATGTTACTGTTGATTTGAAAATTTCACCTCTCAGTGGGTCATGTGCTCCTGGTAGATTATCTTCTATACGTCCATCAATAACAGCCTATTAAAGTCCACCGCTGAACATAGGCCTGCCCCATAGATTGCATCATAGAGGGATATTTGCCATAGTTGTAATGTTACTGTTGATTTGAAAATTTCACGAAAATTTCACCTCTGAGTGGGTCATGTGCTCCTGGTAGATTATCTTCTATACTTCCATCAATTACAGCCTATTAAAGTCCACTGCTGAACATAGGCCTCCCCCATAGATGGCATCATAGAGGGATATTTGCCATAGTTGTAATGTTACTGTTGATTTGAAAATTTCACCTCTCAGTGCGTCATGTGCTCCTGGTAGATTACCTTCTATACGTCCATCAATTACAGCCTATTAAAGTCCACTGCTGAACATAGGCCTCCCCATTTTCAGCAATGGCACACCCCTACCGGTTGTGGGCGGCGTCTTAGCGCATAGTGTTATGATACGTCGGCTATCTTTCGGATTAGGGTGAGTGTGTTTGGTAGTACTTTTAAGTGCAGCAAGCATACTCAACTTCATGTCTTAGTGCAATAGCGCTATGATACGTGGAGTATTGGCTACTGACGTCTTAGTACCGTGCTACTTTTATACGTTGGTGGTATTTTTAGTTAACAACATTATCAAATTTTGTTACCAAAGTCATAATCCCTTATGTGGGTGTGTTGTGAGGGGGCGCCATCCGTATGATAGTTGCATTGATACTTACTGCTACTTGCAGTATTGTGTCTTGTGATGGATCTGCGGGTGTGCTGCACCTGAATTGACGCATCTTGTGGTTCTGGTCGATGGAGGTATGCGGGTGGTGATGTCTGCTGGGACTGTATGGGGGACCTTGGAATGGTGTAAGCCCGACGATAGTCGTATTGATGCTTGTTGCATTCTGTAGCATTGTGTCTCTACGATGGTTGTTTGGCGGGTCGCTATTCTCAATGGTGCTCTCTGCGTCTTGGTTTGACTCACAACCTAAGTAGCTTTGCCCAAGTCGGGTCCCTTCATTGCGGGGCTGCAGACTGTCTGCCCTCCATGATGTTTTATATAACAACTTAATAATATATCTCTATAAAGTTCCCACCTTTGAGAGATTGAAGGCAACTTGTTGGTGGGTGAGACAAACATGATCGAAAAATGCATATACTCAACGTCAGTGACACAAACCCTTTCTGATGGCGAATTATTAATATTATCTTATAACTGCCTATTGGCTATATTTGCCATTGTATTGGTTGGTGGAGCATATGTGTTGACCTCATGCGGGTGGTAGCTGGAGGGAGAGTCTGAGGAGGCACTCAAGGCTGCGGCCGAAAGCCGCGCAACGTGGGACCCCATCCCCTTAAGGTGAGCGGTAGACTCATGACACGCTCTGCGGCCAATTGGCCGTGCTGACCATGCAATTGGTGGTGATGCCTTACACTTACATCACGTCTGCAGAAACGGCGGTCTGGCAGGTGGTGGCGCTCACGGAGGGCTTTTTATGGTCAGTGTGCCGATTGTTGCCTAACCCGTGTGACGTACATTTCACTGTGGCTGGATTTGATCGTATTCTGTATGGCGTTTACACGCATTGACATGCGCGACTTCGGTCGATGTTTGTGCTTACGCACTATCAAGGGGCCAAGTCCTCTTTTACTGGTTCGCCAGTTATTTTGCTGTGGACTACGGTCCAGTTCCCAACTTTGCGTAACCTTCGGGGAGAGCGCATTAAAATGGTTGGCGCTCACCGTGCGCGGCGTGTGTGGTGCCGTGTACCTCCTCCACATTTTTTTTAAAATGTGGGAGAGCGAAGCCCTTGTAACTGGTATTTGATATAAATATTGTGAGCCTTTTCCAAGCGGGAAGGGATTAATTAATAAGGAATTGACTGTTGTGAACCAGATACAAGTGGAATAGGAACAATTTATTGTTCTTAACCTTTTTGAGCTCTGTCTTCGTGAACGGGGTTCTTTAGCTTATAAGACTCTACCAACAGCTTTTGATTGCTCTCTTGAATATTCATTCTTCCAAGATACACCTAAAAGAACTAAGTTACTATACAAACACAACGTAAAAAAGGGTCCTAACTAAGACGATCACGCCATAAATTTATTAAACGGCCTATATTAACCTTTAGAAAGATCAAGTTATACTGGTCATGTAAATTAGATATATTTATATATCTTACAGATATAGATTCTAAAGAAATACAAGAATAAGTGGATATATAGATTAAAAGAAAAAAGATGGGGGGGGGGCGTTCGTTACAATTTGGTCCCGTGACCAGGATAGAGGTTAAATTTTAAATAGGAGGCCGGTAATATAAAATTATTATGAGGTAGGCTATATGCCTACAATTTGTTGTCCGTGAAATGGAGAGGTGTCTTGGAGAGTGGTGTTTGCTGGGGGTGGTTGAGAGTCTGGGGGTGGAGCTTAAATATTAAAATTGAGTAATAATATAGGAGGTGTGTGCATAACGGAGCGAAATAATAAAAAGTGAAATAAGTGGAAAGACTCAATTAAACTAAGTGAAGGACACAACAGGTGTAAAAAAAAAAAACTGCAATACTATATATTATAAAGTGAAATAAGTGGAAAAACTCAATTAAAGTAAGTGAAGGACACTAAAAGTGTAAAAAAAAAAAAAAAAAAAAAAAAAACAAGTGGAAATAAAAATTAAAAATGGCTAAAAATAAGAAAAAATCAACCTCAATTAAGGCTAAATCTAAAGATGAGATGAAAATGCTTCAGAAATTAATTAAGAATGCAGTGAAAACCTTTGAGGTTAAAATAAAGGATCTTGAGGAAAAATTTATTAACCAAACGAAAGATTACCAAATTAAAATAAACCAAGGAGAGGTGTCCGGGGCGAGCACCTCTCATGTAAATGATCCTAGACAAAATATTGTATATAATGTACATAATGTAACAATAGAAAAGCCGAAATTTGGAAATGGAAATACTCATCCAGTATCATTTTTGGAAGATCTCACCAATTATTTAAAGAAAGTTCCATCTAATGGTCTCGAAATTTCGATTGCACAAGAGTACTTAGTAGGTGAAGCCAAGTATTGGGCTCGCATTAATAATGTGCGTTGGACAACTTTTGATGATTTTAAAGCTGACTTCCTAAGAGTGTTTTGGGTTGAAGAGGAACAAAATAAAGTAAAGAGATTCCTTGTGCAAAATAAATGGAATAGAAGTACACACCCCACCATGGTTAGTTATTTTCTTTATGTGGTTGAGAAGGCACAAACATTATCATATCCGATACCTGAAAAACAATTAGTATGATGTCATCAGACATTATCCTAAAACTGTGCAGCAATTATGGAGAATAGCTAAAATTGAGACGATAATAGACACGACAGATTTCTTAAGAAACTTAGATGACATCGACAAACAAGATGAAGGTCGTGAACCTTACTATAATGAGAAAAGGAGGAAGTTTAATAATAATACGGAGCAAAAACATAAAGAAATACAACAATCATACAAGACATGGCGTAAACCCGAAGAGGAAAAAAAGAAGGTTAATGAAGTACATGAAATACATTTCACTAATGACCAACCTGATGTTACGGCCCCTGAGCCAAATTTAGAGCTGTAGAGGTCGAACTAGTTCCCGATTCGACCTCTTACAATGTAAAAGGGAACAAAGCATTAAATATGTTATTAAAACTGGGTTGGCGACCTGGTCAAACATTGGGTAAAAACAATAGAGGGTTGCGAAAACCTATTACTTTAAAAGCAAATTTTAACAGAGAAGGCCTTGGTTATAACGACAATGTAAATATCATATTAAACACCTTAAAAGCCAGGTCGGACTTGCCCATAACGGAGTTATTCGTGCAAACCGTCTTCGAGGAAGACGAAGATAAATATCAAAGGGAATTTATAGGGAATATGAGATCTGAAATTAAAGTTTCAATATTTGACAAAGAAATAGACGCGCTCCTCGACACTGGGAGCGATGTTACATGCATTTCAGAAAGTTTATATTTACAAATTAAAGATAATAATCGTAAAATATCAATAATGCCAGTTAAAGCAATGCAAATAAAATGTGCTGTTGGGCAGCGCAGCACAAAAATACAACAGATGATCATATTGCCTATAAAGATAGATGAAGTAGTCTTTGAAACACAAACTTTAATTGTAGGTAATTTAATAAGACCTTTAATATTAGGCTTTGACTGGCTCAAGAGAAATAAAATATTGATTGATTTGAGAAATACTACTGTTGGAATAGAATTTAAAGTGAAAAACAAAGACTACTTTATACCTTTCAAATATAATAATAAATCTGTATTACATAATAACTGCATCAAACAATGTACCGATGATCCCTTAATAAATATAAAAATAGGATCTACATTGGAGGTCTCTGAAAGGGCAAAACTTAGTAAGGTTTTGGAAAAGCATAAGAATATGTTTTCGAGCAAATTGGGAAGAGCCAATTGCTATGAGCATAAAATTGAAATGATCGATGATTAACCTATAGTTACTAAGTCCTATCCCATTCCATATGCATATAGAGCGAAAATGGAAGAAAAGTTAAATGCAACGGAACAAGCTGGTATTACCACAAGGACATCAACGCCTTACAGTAGTCCATTGACATTCACTCTTAAAAAAGGCGGCTCAATTAGAGTTCTGCTTGATGCCAGAAGCATAAATAAGAAAATGGTTGCAGAAAAAGAGAAACCACCTATACAATTAGATGTTTTGAATTCATTTCACGGAGCGAATTATATCACTACCATTGACTTAAATAATGCATATTTTCAAATTCCGATAAATAAAGATGGTAGAAAATATACTGGATTCACATTCAATGGAAAGTCATATGTATATAATGTTTTGCCGCAAGGATTAAAAACATCAGTAGGAAGGTTTAGCAGAGCCATGAATTTAATATTAGGACCAGAAGTCCAAGAATTTTGTGTGAACTATTTAGATGTTCTAGCCATTATTACAACAGGAACGTTAGATAAACATTTGGAGCACATTGATATTGTTTTAAGTAAATTGAACAAAGCTGGCTTAACGTGTAACTTGCAGAAATGTGAATTTATTTGTAAAGAAATTAAAATGCTGGGTTTTATAATTCCAACAGAAGGCATAAAGACAGATCCCGATAAGATTCGAGCGATCCAAGAGTTTCCAGCACCTAAAAAGATTAAACAATTAAGGGCCTTTTTAGGTCTATGCAATTTTTATAGAAGGTTTATACCAAATTACAGCGAGAGCATAATACCGCTCTGTGAATTACTTAAAAAGGGACGAAAGTTCCAATGGAGCGGTAAAGAACAGAAGGCATTTGATTTTATAAAACAAACATTTAATAATACAATACAATTGCATCATCCAGACTTTAATAAGCAGTATTATTTACAAACAGATTGTTCCGGTGTGGGTATGGCCGGAGTACTATATCAGATAGATGATAATAATGAAATGAGAATTTTAGGCTATCATAGTAAAGCCTTAAAAGGCCCCGGTCGTACTTTCTGTCATCCCCTAAGGAATGACAGAAAGTACGACCCTGAGCCACCTGCATTTTTTTATAGGATAGGGTGACAAACGAGCACACAGCCCACCTGATGGTAAGTGGTTGCTGTGGCTCATAGACATTTACATCTATCCTCGATTACGAATCAAAATGCAGATGCGTAGTCACCCGTGAGGACTAAAATGTAATGCCTCGTATCCAGTACAAAGGATCTACGATTCTCTACACTCACCATAAGAAACACAACAGTGTTAAGCTGCTATTTTACATTGGTAGAGCGTGGTCCTACCATGGAACCGATTCACTCGCGCCACAACCGTAATACAACTGTAGCATGGCCCTACCACTTTTAACGATTCTATTCAATTGTATATCCCTTGACTCTTACGACACGCGCTAATGATATGAGTATGTATATAGGTTGATATAAGGTGGTGAATTTTTTTCACCTCTCACATCACGGCATGATCTTTTCTCAGATCGTCCTATTGTAGAATTATGAATGGGTTTCTGTTGTAATATTTGTGCTGGTGTTAACACAATGGGGTCTTTAGACAATTGAACCTTTATAGTAAAGCATTACACGGACGTAGTTCTCCGCCTACTCGTCTAAAATAAATCTATTTTACTACATCGTTGGTTTAATAGTAGATACGGTTGCTGATATGAGATCCTAGGTTCAAATACCGAATAAGTCCAATATTAGGTATTGGATTTAACTGTCAAGAATTTGTTAAATCGGTGTATGGAATTTGGCGGTATTTGACACCCAAACAGCATGTAATGCTGCTGCTAGTGGTAGAGCAAATAAAGGTGCACCGCCTGATATCTCTCCAGTCGTGTCGGGTTACCGTCCTATAGACTAAAAGAGTGAGGGAATAGAGAGAGTGCACCTGTGTCTATACACTGGGGCACCATTTATTTGTTTATTTAATTCAAAAAAAATTCAAATTTTACATGTATAAATAATTTTCAAAATTTGTATTTTTTTTTTATATAGGATCGAGTGACAAACGAGCTCACAGTCCACCTGATGGTAAGTGGTTGCTGTGGCCCATAGACATCTATCATCGTTTGCGAATTAAAATGCAGATGCGCTGTCAGCCGTGAGGACTAAGGTAAAATGCCTCTGTTCCAGTAAAAATGGTCTCCGGTTCTCTACACTAGCCATACGAAACACAGCAGCATTAAGCTGCCATTTTACGCTGGTATTCTGTGAGAGCGTGGTCCTTCCCCGGTCGAGCCGACCCATTCGTGCTACAACTATAATATTAATATAACTGCAGCATGGCTCTACCACGTAAAGAAGCACCTGGTGCTGCACCTGATATCTCTCCAGTCGTGTCGGATTACCGTCCTATAGACTAAAAAAGTGAGGGAATAGAGAGAGTGTACCTGTGTCTATACACTGAGTCACTATTTATTTATTTATTTATTTAATTAAAAAAAAAACTTTAGCTTACAGAAAATCCAATACGCACACAAGGTCAAATTTTATATGTAAAAAAAATTCAAAATTTGTATCTATCCTTAGCAACAAAAATTAATAATCATAAACTAATTAATTATAAAATAATAGTAATATAAAATCTCGAAGCTTTTAGCAGCCCGTGTCAAGAAATTAAAATTGTAATAAAGCCAAAATTATAAAACAATAAAGTATTAATAATTATACAATGAAAAATCCTAATATGCCCATAATTAAAATTACATCTTAAATATACAGTATTACATAGTACATAGTCAACGAAATTAAATTGTCGAATTATTAATTGTCATGTCTACAATAATTGTTCCGTGCAGATGGCTAGTCTCCGTTGTTGTAACTGGCCGCCATGACTGGTTAAAGTTTTGGAAATAAACATTTTAGTTTATTCAAAACTTAATTTAATTTTTTATGGTTGAATTTTCTGATGACATATTATTTCCATACGTTTGAACACTGTTTATGATAATGCACATTATAGGAACCACTGGGTTTTTGTTACATGTCGTATGTTTGCAACGTGACTAACACGTAGAGCATGTTCTAATATTGAACCAAATTCGTCAACTGCTGTAATCTATCTATACTTATAATATAATAAAGCGGAAGAGTTTTTTTGTTTTTTTTGTTTGTTTAAAAACGCTAATCTCTGGAACTACCATTCCGATTTGAAAAATTCTTTTCGTATATTATAGCCAGATTCATGTGGAATAGTATAGGCTAGCTAGCTTTAAGCTATATTACTCAGCTAGCCTTAAATATGGATATTTGTTAAGAAAGTCAGAAGAAAAAGCACTCCCGAAATGATTTATCCGCGTACGCTGGTGTTATCGTTAGGGATACGTAAATACAATGTTCTAGTAAAATATAGACCTTTACTCCGTCTAAAAAAAAGTCCGCAATACCATATGTCTATTTCTTATACATAAGCCATAATTAGGTATTTTGTGACAAAAAAATATTCAAAATTTAAAAGTGATTTATGAGCGTTATTATTAGGCACGGCCTTACGAACGAAAGTTACTTCATCATCAAGACAATTTTATGAAGATAAACTTTGTTCTTTATACTATGTTACTTGGACGCATAGTTTAAGAGATAATGTAAAATTAAAATAATTCAATACTTGGCTGGGCGCGCGAATGACGCTTAAACCCTAGCCGTTATAAAATGCTTGAACTAGGTCATGTCGCGCACCTCGGACACGTGATGACGCGGGTGAAACCGCGGGGCACAGCTAGTGCTGTAATATTATTACAGCATTAAAACAACATGGCGTCAAGATTATCATTATTAGGATAGACAGACTGACAAGCGCGTTTCCTTGACGTGGTACATAGTTTGAAATCTTCGCAAATATTTGGTGGTGAATTTGGGTTAAGCAAGTGTGAGGAGCTCGAGGAGTTTATCTAATCATTCCTTAATCACTAAGGATGAGACATGCTCTGTCTAAGTCAGAGGTTCTTAATCTTTATTGCGACCCGATAATAGATTAAAATCATTGAGTTATATGTACTACGTACTAGAGAAGCCATTCCGAACATTGACTATGTTCAAGTGAACTGTAGTGCAGTCCATACAAACTAAATATTGCGTAAATTGAATTCCATAAAATAATTATTATTACATTTTATTTAGAAATATGTTTGTTTCGATTAAATTAAGATATTTTATATTAAATTCTTATATTTACTAGTAGTGTAGTTGTACCACTTCTAGACCACCTGAGTCCGACGTGGTTCAACGACATTCGTCGACGCCCGATCCTAAAAAAAAAAAAAAAAAAAAAAAAAAAAAAAAAAAAAAAAAAAAAAAGGTTTTGGCATGCTCTGATCACGAATCCGCGGTCCATTTTTGTGTAGAATGCACGGTTCCGGAGATGTGTAGATCAATTAGCTAATATCTAATTGATATCCGGTAAGGGCCTCCACCGTCATTAGCGTCCCATTGTTCCTATTTCTATTGTTCTATTGTTCCTTAATCACCTTCATTGCAGCGTGTGCGTCGACTATATCAGTGCTATTGTTTATTATAATTCTTTGTTTATACAACGCTAATCTGAATCATCAATAAAACACATTACATAATTTTGTTACAATTTTTATTTATAAAATACAAAATCTTATTAATTATTATCTATAAAATAGGAGCGAAACATCTCATCCACTAAAATATCGTTGTACAATGTGTTCCTTGTAAATATACTCGTAAAACTATGTATTGAACATCCTTGAAACTTGTATAGCAAATACATTAAGCAATATTCGCCACAAACTGAAGCCCACTCATTCTGAATCCTATCAACATTCCAGTTCCATCTTTTACAATTCCTTTTTAAAAACTCTAGATGATATCGTACAGGTGATCGTCCATATGAATCAAAATATTGACCGACGTCATTCGTATCGATATATAAAGCTACCCAATGTGACCCTGGTTTATCATCTGTATCCAAATTACATATTATATACGTTGGTACGTGGGTATACATAGGCAGTCTATTAGCTGCATAAACATTATTTTCTAGACTGGGGTGAATCTTTTTCAGATGTTGTTGTACATCTAGTGTATCCATGATATTACTGCTATTAGTAGATTATTACAGTACCTAGCTACTCAATGAATAACATAGGAATGGTCAATTATAGTGATTTCTACATATTAAATTGCATTTTTGTGTTATACAAATCGTACTTGAGTCATTGATCACCAAACAAAACACAATACGAAGAAATGTTGAGATAGGCAACGGAAATGTGAGATAAACTGGTTGACGCATAAAGTAATTATCAACTCATTACGGAAATACTTTAGATTAGAATTTTTACGTACTGGTGGTATATAAGACCAACAAATGCAGTCATCGAGTTAGTGTACGGTCGTTTGGCTACAGTGGATCTATCAATAGTACATTTGTGTTACTTCAATACACAATTTGTCAAGAGTACTCGGATACCTAGACGTGCATGTATGAAGAAGATAATGAATCTGAAAGAAGCGAAAGAGATATGTAAGGATCGTGACACTTGGCGATCTGTTCTCTCTGGCTACCCCGTCAGGGATTGTGCGTGAAGATAAGTTTTTTAAAGTAAGTCAATACACCAAAGGCTATGGATGTAAGTGTTTATTCTATTGACTAAATTACTTTTTTTCTGTTATTTTCATGTGTGTGTATTATTTTATTTAAATATTGTGTATGTATATGATTAAGCCGTGGTAACTCAGATGGTTAGCGCTAGCTGTAAATTTCACAGTACGCGACCCGGGTTCGATCCCCGCCAGCACCAATTAAATTGTTAATAGCAATTTTAAGTGCTTATTACCACGTGCTTGGTGGTGAAGGAAAACATCGTGAGGAAACCTGCATGTCTGAGAAAATTTCGAAGGCATGTGAAGTTCGCCAACACACATTGAGGGAGCGCGGCGGACATTTCCTTGCTCTAAAACCCTCTCAGAAATGAGAGGAGGCCTATGTTCAGCAGTGGACTTTAATAGGCTGTAACTTTAACTTTTTTAACTTTTATGATTAAGTGTTAACAAATTGATATTAACATGATAACTGTGTTGTTGCAGAAATCATTGAGCTTCGATGAAGATACCTATAAACAGTATTACTACTCGCCACTCTCCCCTCAAGAAGAGAGTGATAACCTCGTCATTAATAATAACACATGCGATGGTGGAAAAAGAAAATCGCAATCGATTGATCATTTTTTTGAAGCTGAATCAAAAATAAAAAAGAGGAAGGGAAAACTTCAGTGAAGTGTGCACCAGTGCTTTTTTCTCCACAATCATGGAAGAGAATACGGAACTATTCAATAGCGAATTAAATCAGGAGTTGTCTAAAGTTTGTGAAGAAATGGAGAGGGGTCAACTGTTCGATTCGTCATACGATGATGAGTTGTATCATCACTGTGCGATGGTTGAAACACAGTTTAAGTATGTAAAATAAACATTCATTTCGATCATAATTTACATATTGTCTTATACAGTTTTTAATAAATTTAAACATTTTAGCAGTCAACCACTACAACTTGGAAGAGGAACGAAGCGAACGTGCAGCAAAGAATCAAAAAACCAACAACGGAAGCAAAAGCGCATACCTCTGCAGGGAACAGTATCAGTAACGATGATCAAGTGGAATGTCCAACGTGCCATATATTTATCAAGAAACGGTATTTAGCTAATCATTTTAAAAGTAATGTTCATAAAAATAATCTTTTAAATTCACATAATTCTTTATCAAACGTTAGTGTTATTGAATCTGCTTTTGGAAATAGGATTTTAACTTATAAAATCAAGAGTAGAGTAGATCGTTCGACATGGGTAAATTTTGAAACTCCTCAACTATTTTTAAATTCTATTAAAGATGATATTTTATTTTTATTACAAGAGTGTATTCATCAACACATAATTTTTAAGGTAAACTTCATATTGCATGCTGATTTTGTTCAACAAACTAAAGATATTCATGATACGTTCGATTTTCAAACGCTTAACTATATTATTTGTCAAGGAGATGACTTAAATATTTTTCTTTCATCTTTAAATGATACAATTACTACTAAAATTAGTGCTTTCGAAAAAAAAGATAGTGGATGGAGTCTAAAAAACATAAAATCTATAGACATGAATGTTAATAAATTTAACCCCCTACGCGGTACTTCATACATAGATCTTCCTCGTGACATAAAATTAAAAAAGGCTGTTATAAATGTAAAAAACAAGGATTATTTTTGTTTTAAATGGGCGTTACTCTCGGCGTTATATCCTGTAAACAAACACACCGATCGGGTATCATCGTACGTTAAACATGCAAATAAACTTAAATTTGATGGTATTTCCTTTCCGGTTAAAATTTCTGACATAGCAAAAGTAGAGAAATTAAATGATATTAGTATTAATGTTTTTGGGTTAGAATATAATAAAGAAAAACGATGTAATTCTATAGTAGGTCCATTATTTTTAACAAAGTGTCGTAAAGATAGACATATCAATTTATTATTTTTTTCCAAGGATACAAAAAATCATTATTGCTATATAAAAAATTTATCGCGGTTAGTTAGTAAACAAATTTCAAAAGACGGTCACATCATGTACATTTGTGAAGCATGTCTACTTCGTTTTCCATCTCAGGAAAGGTTAAATAACCATGAACAATACGATTGTGCTCACATTTGTACAGTATTACCAAACAGTGAAACTTTAAAAAAAAAGAATTGGTTTGGTCAACCTATTTCAAATGATAAAATTAAATTTGATAGTTATGAAAAAAAGTTAAAGATACCATTCGTAGTTTATGCTGATTTTGAAGCATTTTTAAAACCAATAGAATCATGTTCTAACGATCCTTCCAAACCTTTCACTCATAATATTCAGAAACATGAAGTACATAGTTTTGGATATTATATAAAATGTTCATATGATGATAAATTATCAAAATATGTAACATATTGCGGACCCAACTGTGCACAAGTGTTTATGGAAAGTTTATCTAACAATCTAAAAGAAATAAATAGACTTCAAAAATATCCACCACTTCCGCTAACAAATGAAGACAAAAACCAAATTTCAAATGCAACCATTTGTCATATTTGTGAAACTGAATTGGCAAAACATTTTTATGATTTTGATTGGTACACTGGTAGTTTTATAGGTGTTGCTCATGAATCATGTTGTTCGAAGATCAGAACACCTAGTTATATACCAATATTTTTACACAACCTTAGTCACTATGATGCTCATTTTATTGTTCACGCATTAAACTTTTGTGATGGTGAAGTCGAAGTTATCCCTCAAAATAAAGAAAAATATATATCCTTTTCCAAAAAATTAAAAGTGAATAACCACGAAATTATATTGAGATTCTTAGATTCATTTAAGTTTTTATCGTGTAAATTAGAAGAATTGGCCAAAAATCTCAGTAATGATCAATTTCAAGAATTACGTAGAAATTACCCTAATGATGAAGATTTCTTTCGTTTAAAACGGAAAGGTGTTTATCCATATGAACTTATGACTAATTATGATAGTTTAAGTCTAACATCGCTCCCTGAACAAAAATGTTTTTATAGTTCACTCACAGATTCACATATTTCAAATGATGATTACAATCATGCTAAAGATGTTTGGGAACATTTTGGGTGTTGTAATATGCTAGATTATTCAAACCTATATTTAAAAACAGACGTTTTACTTTTATCCGATGTATTTGAAAACTTTAGAAAGGTATGTATTAATACATATGATTTAGACCCTGTCCATTATTACACAGCACCCGGTTTAAGTTGGGATGCAATGTTAAAATATACAAAAATAGAATTAGAACTTTTAACAGATTATGAGAAAATTGCATTTATTAGATCAGGTATCAGAGGTGGTGTATCTCAATGTAGTAATCGTTATGCTAGAGCTAATAACAAATACATGGAGGATTATGATACAGGGAAACCAAATTCATATATCACATATTTTGATGCCAACAATTTATATGGTTGGGCTATGTCTCAATATCTTCCTACTGGTGGATTCGAATGGGTAAATCCAAATACAGAATTTAATGTGTCTAAGACATCAGACTTCGGTTTTATTTTAGAAGTTGATTTGGAATATCCAGATGAACTTCATGATTTACATTCGGACTTTCCTTTATGTCCAGAAAACATTTGTGTAGGCAATATTAATGAGAATAAACTAGTCCCAAATTTAAATAATAAAGATAAATATGTAATTCATTACAGAAATTTAAAGCAGTGCATAGAAATGGGGGTTAAATTAACTAAAATTCATAGAGTTTTAAAATTTAAACAGTCTCCCTGGTTGAAGATGTACATAGATCTAAACACAAAATTAAGAACTTTAGCAAAATCAGATTTCGAAAAAGATTTTTATAAATTAATGAATAATTCAGTCTTCGGTAAGACTATGGAGAATATTGAAAAAAGGGTTAACATAAAATTAGTTACGCACTGGGAGAACCAGGGTAAAGCTTTAGGTGCTCAAGATCTAATCGCTAAACCACAATTTCATAGCCTTTCAATATTTTCGGAAAACCTAGTTGCGGTTCAGTTGCGAAAAACGAAGTTAATATATAACAAACCAATTTATTTAGGGTTTTGCATTTTAGATATTTCAAAAACATTAATGTATGATTTTCATTATAACTATATGATTAAAAAGTTTAGTAAAATCAAATTATTGTATACAGATACGGATAGTTTAATATATCATATATTTACAAATGATTTTTACACTGATATAAAACCTGACCTTTCATCATACTTTGATACCTCAGATTATGATACAAATAATATTTTTGAATATCCAAAATTAAATAAAAAGAAATTAGGTTTTTTTAAAGATGAAAATAATGGTAAAATCATGAAAGAATTTGTGGGTTTACGATCCAAAATGTACGCTTTTAACTTAGAGAATAAGACTATAGCCAAGGCAAAAGGGGTAAATAAATGTATCACTAAAAAGATGACAATGAATAGTTATAAGTCTTCTCTATTTAATAAAAAAGTGCAATATTATAGTATGCTTAGATTTAAATCAATTAAACACACAATTTTCACACAAAAATTAAATAAGATAGGTTTATCATATAATGACACAAAGAGACATATTTTAGATAATAATATTGAAACATTAGCTTGGGGTCATTATAAACTGCGTTAAGTGTTGATAGTTTTTACTTTTATGTCTGCGTTTAAGAAAAATTTATATTGATTGTAAAATTATGATAATACTATAATATGACGTAGTTTATTACATATTTAAACATTGTTTTATTGTAAATAATTTAAGTTAATTGTTGTTTCTATTTATTTGAGGTTGAGTTAATTGTAAAATTATGATGTACTAATTGTTGTTTCTATTTATTTGAGGTTGAGTTAATTGTAAAATTATGATGTACTAATTGTGTTAGAAATAGTATACAGATAATTCTGTTTTATATAATTTTTGGAATATATATTAATTGTTTACACCAACACTTTCATTTTTTATTTCACCCCTTTGAACTTTAGACGTGTGTTATGTTTCACTTTATCCATCCGTTCACTGCTATTGTGGCAGGACCAAGTGGGTGTGGGAAGTCAAATTTTGTAACAAATTTCATAAAATCAGTTACAGACATATGTAATTGTGATTTTAATCAGATCACATGGTGCTTTGATGAAATGCAACCATTATATAATTTACCAAATGTTAACTATCATCAAGGAATTCCAAATCTTAATATGTTTGATGGTGAAAACCCACATCTTGTTATTATTGATGATCTAATGAGAGAGTCCGATGGAAGAATTGTGGATATATTTACAAAAGGTAGTCATCACAGGAATCTTAGTGTATTTTATCTAACACAAAATTTATTTCATCAGGGTAAAGGACAAAGAGACATATCTTTAAACTCAAGTTATATAATATATTTTAAAAACCCTCGAGATAAAACTCAAATAAGATATTTAGCAAGACAAGTATCACCAGATAACCCAAAATTCATTGAAAATGCCTACAGGGATGCAACTCTAGAGGCACATGGATATTTAATGGTAGATTTAAAACAGAATACCAATGATTTTTGTCGTATCAAGACAAATGTCTTTCCATTTAATGGTTTCTGTACAGTCTACGTCCCCACAAAAGAGTTTAAATACACCAAGAATCAAACAATTGAAATCATTGCTAAATGATGCATCGTCGACTCACAACGTATAAACATTTGCTAACCGCTTTGCATACGCTTAAACCAAAATATCAAAGAGCATTACTTAAAACGTGTGATGAAGAAGAAATTAACTGTATTTGTGAGTGTATTCATAACGTTTTACAAGGAAAAGTACCTCTTAAAGATCAGGATAAACAAAAATTGAATAAACATAAAAACATACTCCGTAAACTAGTACGTAAGTGTAAACATAAACTAAGAAAAAATATAATTATACAAAAAGGAGGGGCTTTCTTACCAACAATATTAGGTGCAATATTGAGTGGATTAGTGAGTGGACTAGCCAGTTAACATGGAAAATGCAAAGAAAATGATACTTATCGAACCTGGATTGATTGAAAAATTAAAACAAGAAAATAAGGTTAATAGTAATTTATCTCGATTAGATATTGAAATGCAAAATATTATGAATAGTAAGACGGAAGACCGAAAGAAATGGATATTATATTTACAAACACTGCAAAGATACCTTCATTTTACCGAAGAGGATCGGCAACCACTCAAATTACCAATTTATTCTGATACATCTAATGAAGATTCAAATGAGTCAAAAATTGGTTTTAAAAATAAAGATAGAGATCTAAAAACTTCAGTTGATATTGAATCTTTGCTGGAGGAGAATCGATCCATTAAAAGTAAAGAAAATGATGAAAATCCACTTTACACACCAGCTCAAATACTCAGTTTAATACCAAAAACTTATCATAAAAAAGGGCAGTTATTATTAAACTTAGTTGAAACAAGTAAAAGTAAAATACATTGGGATAACGAAGGTACAGTCATAATTGATAGTGAAAAAATTCCTGGAAGTAATATTGTTGATTTAATAAATGATTCACTAAGACCCCTAAAAAGAAGTGATCCGGTAGGGTGGGTTAGATTTGCTGAAGCATTAAAAGATATTAAAGTACCACTTACTTATATTGGAAATCCAAGGAGATGTGAGTTTATTAACCAACTTCAAGCAAAAGATCTGAACAAACCCTCTGAGATTGAAGTTCAAGAGTTTTCTACACCGTGCAGTAGAGATAAAAAGTCTACAACTAAAATACGTAAAGGACTTGAGTGGGAAAAATGGACTCCGTACTAGAAGAAATTAACAGGATTTATTATGATCCATCTAATCCCGCTGGTTTTGGTAGTATTGATAAATTATCAAAAGCCATGAAGGGTAAAATGAATAAAAAGCAAGTAAAGGAATGGTTAAAATCACAAGAAACATACACATTACATAAACCCATTCGAAAAAAATTCCCGCGTAATAGGTACATTCTATCAAATATTAATGAACTGTGGCAAGCTGATTTAAGTGATATGCGAACTTATTCTCAATATAATGATGGTTTCAAGTATATACTTTGTATTATTGATGTATTTAGTAAATATGCTTTTGCAAGACCAATGAAAAAGAAAAACTCAGAAACAACTAAAGAATGTTTTGAAAGTATATTTACTGAAAGTAATTTAACACCTACTCACATACAATCCGATAAAGGTACCGAATTTGTTTCAAAAGATGTACAAAAATACTTTAAATCCAAAAAGATTAATTACTATACCACTAACAATCCTGACATTAAGGCCAGTATTGTTGAACGATTTCAAAGAACACTAAAAATGAAAATGTGGCGTTATTTCACTCATAATAATACTTATAGATATATAGATGTTTTACAAGATTTAATATACTCTTATAATCACAGCTTTCACTCTAGTATTAAGATGTGCCCATGTGATGTAAATTCCAACAATATTATGACAGTTTGGACTAATCTTTATGACAGACGGTCAAAAAAACTTTCTTTAGAAAATCCTAAACCAAATTTCAATGTGGGTGATTATGTTCGAATAACTAAATATAAACATGTATTCCAAAAAGGATATGAATCAAATTGGAGTGATGAAATATTTATTATATCTTCAATAATTGATAGATCTCCATGGGTTGTTTATACAATAACAGATTTACAAAATGAACCAATAATTGGTACTTTTTATGAAAGAGAATTACAGAAAATCACTTACAACCCCACCTCACAACATAAAATAGATAAAATAATTGACACTCGTTATTCAGGTAACAGAAAAGAAGTATTAGTGAAGTGGAAAGGTTATCCAGATAAATTTAACAGTTGGATTTTAGCTTCTAGTTTAAAAGAAATATGAATAAAGAAAGTTTCTATTTAACTTTGCTCAGCAATAGTTCAATGGAATACTTTCCTGATAACAAGACCACAAATTTTTCAACGAAATTACCAAAAGCTATAAAATTAGAAGGTGAATGGTCGGTTGGAGTTGTCGAGTTTCAATATCCATGTACCATGTTTACTGTTCAAGACCATGAAAATGTTATATACATTACAAAATCTATGTTAATGCCTAATGAAGATAAACCATCCACAGTGTACTACAAAAAACATATTCCAGCTACCAACTATGATAACGTTGAGCATATTTTAAGAGTGTTAAATGGTATCGGAGAGAAATTGAAATTTCGCTATGATGAAATAACAAAATTTGTGTCTATTTCGGTATTGGATAAAAATATAACATCCGTAACATTATCACCCAAATTAAGTTTACAGCTAGGTTATGAACCAAATAAAAATCTCCTAGAGAGAAATTTTGGAAAGTGTCCTGCTAATTTACACTTAGGGTTACCATCTCAACTATTTCTATATTGCGATATTATCGATCCTCAGATTGTGGGTGATGTTATGACTCCTTTATTAAGAGTCATTTCATTAGATCCTACAAAATACATTTATGGTGCAAATAAAATGCACGTTTTCTCTCAACCTCACTACTTACCTGTTATGCGAAGAGAGTTCGATACGTTGGAAATAGTTATAAGATCGAGTACAGGACAAAAAATACCATTCCAGTTTGGAACCGTGTGTATTAAACTACATTTCCGAAAATTATAATAATGAATTCTCTTCGTGATCATCATAAATGTCCATATGAAAATTATTATACACATCAAGCTGGATCAGGAGTTGGAGTAATTTATAAGGGTTCACCATATCAACGCGGTCATGGTATTGGGAGCTTCTTAGGGGGGTTATTCAGATCAGTTTTACCTTTACTTTCAAGTGGTGCTCGAGTGATTGGTAAGGAGGCATTAAGCGCTGGAGTAGGACTTTTATCGGATATGGTTCAAGCCCGTCCTATGGAAGCCTCAATAAAAGATCGTCTAAAGCAAGTTAGTACGAATTTAAAACGAAAGGCTGATGAGAAAATTGATCAATTTAACATGACTGGATCTGGGTATAAAACTAAAAGAAAACGATTGACATCGTTCATTCCACCATTAACTGCTAAAGTGAAAGCTGCGAAAAAACTTAGTCTAAAACCAAAAAATATCAAAGATATATTTTCAAACTAAATATGTCTTTCCTTCATAATCATTCTTGCGAGTGCGTTAAGTCAGAATTGGATTTGTTTGCACTACCGTCTACACAAACTAGCATTGAAAATGGATTGTGGATTCATTATAAACCAATTTCATCTCTTGGTGATGATGGACCTATCGAGTTTCAAGTTCCTGGGACCGGCGATGACTACATAGATTTGTCTCATACATTACTCCACATAAAGGCAAAAGTATTAAATCAAGATTCAACTAACTTGGTATCTACTACAATAGTAGCACCTGTAAATAATTGGCTGCATTCACTTTTTAGTCAACTTGATGTTTATTTAAACCAAAAACTTGTATCACCACCTAATAATACCTATGCATATCGAGCATACATGGAAACCCTTTTAAACTATGCCCCTGCTGCTAAACAATCTCATCTTACTTGTAGTCTTTGGTATGAGGATACAGCAGGAAAAATGGATTCTACAGATGGTAAAAACATAGGATTTGTTAAAAGACAGGAATTGATTAGTGAAAGTAAGGAAATAGAAATGATTGGTCATCTTCACGGTGACATTTTTAACCAAGATAAATTTTTAATTAATGGTGTTGAAATGAGTGTTAAATTGGTTCGATCAAGAGAGAGTTTTAATTTAATTGTTGGGTCGAACGATGTAAAGTTTAAAGTTTGCATTACGGACGCAACTCTTATTGTGCGACGAGCACGAATTAATCCAAGTGTATTACTCGCACATCAAAAGTTTTAGCTTCTACCACTGCTAAATATCCTATTACTCGAGCTGAAGTAAAAGTTTTAACAATTCCTTCAGGTGTTCAAGGAAAAACTCTTGATAATATATTTTTAGGACAGGTACCGAAAAGATGTATAATTGGATTTGTGAACAATTCTGCATTTAATGGTTCCCTTACTAAAAATCCATTTAACTTTGAAAACTATGGTATTAATTCTTTCAGCTTATATATTGATGGTCAACAAATACCTTCAAAAGCTTTGCAACCATCTTTTAATAATAGCATATTTACATCAGCATATCATACTCTATTCTCGGGAACTGGTATTCACTTTCTTAATGAAGGAAATGGAATCTCTTGTGAACAGTATGGCAAAGGTTACTGTCTATTAGCATTTGACTTAACTCCTGATTTATCAGCTAACTCATCAACTCATTGGAATCTCATAAAGCATGGTAGTGTAAGAATAGAAGTACGATTTGAATCCTCATTAATACAAACAATTAACTGTATAGTTTATGCTGAGTTTGATAATATTATTGAGATAGATAAAAACAGAAATGTTACTGTAGACTATAGTAGTTAAGGTTATAATATGTGTTGTGTGTTAGATTTTATGTGTTATGTGTAATGCATTTTGTGTGTATGTAACTATGTGAAACGTTATAAAATTAAATAAAACAAATTGTATGCAATATATTTTTTTTATTTCTTTATAAATCTTCTATTTAATCTAATACAAAACACTGTTCGAGTTGAAATTTTACATAAGCACACTGACTAAACCACTGAACATGCTGCTGCCAAGGATCATCATCATCTTCCCAATCTTTTAAACCACCACCACAATGGAAACACTTGGTCCCGTCTGCATGGCCAGTATAAAAGAAACCAGCTTCGGCAAGATCTTCAGGTTTCTGTCGCATAACTAAGCAGTCGCAAAACTAAGCAAACGGCTAGATTTTGAACTGAAGAATGGATATTCAGCTCTTGAGTACTGCATACTCTTCTCGTTTTCTTCTCCACTCAGTGTTGTAGTTTTGTTATTCAATGATGTGTTTTGTACACGTATGCCACACTCATCTCTTCCTTCCGCTCTTGTCTTCCTGTAATTGAAGTAAACAGAATCACATTCACTAATGATCAGCTAATGACTGTCATTGTTAAAAAAGTATTTTTTAACTTTTTCACTTTCTGCTATTGTCTTTGTTATATTGTATACGAGGGCGTTTGTATTGTCGTAGATGCTATCCTTATTAGTCTTTACGTAATATTTAATTCTCGTGGAAGCATGTTTCCAATGATCAGTAGTTGGAATCTTGGATAGCTTCTTCATATCGTACATTTCAATTTTGATGAGATGCGTCGCTTGGTCTCCGTCGTCAGAATTAGTAGAAATGTATGATACACCATCTCTAGCGGCTCGTGCTACGGTTGATGATAACAGCTTCCTCTTTTTTATTTTTGATTCAGCTTCAAAAAAATGATCAATCGATTGCGATTTTCTTTTTCCACCATCGCATGTGTTATTATTAATGACGAGGTTATCACTCTCTTCTTGAGGGGAGAGTGGCGAGTAGTAATACTGTTTATAGGTATCTTCATCGAAGCTCAATGATTTCTGCAACAACACAGTTATCATGTTAATATCAATTTGTTAACACTTAATCATAAAAGTTAAAAAAGTTAAAGTTACAGCCTATTAAAGTCCACTGCTGAACATAGGCCTCCTCTCATTTCTGAGAGGGTTTTAGAGCAAGGAAATGTCCGCCGCGCTCCCTCAATGTGTGTTGGCGAACTTCACATGCCTTCGAAATTTTCTCAGACATGCAGGTTTCCTCACGATGTTTTCCTTCACCACCAAGCACGTGGTAATAAGCACTTAAAATTGCTATTAACAATTTAATTGGTGCTGGCGGGGATCGAACCCGGGTCGCGTACTGTGAAATTTACAGCTAGCGCTAACCATCTGAGTTACCACGGCTTAATCATATACATACACAATATTTAAATAAAATAATACACACACATGAAAATAACAGAAAAAAAGTAATTTAGTCAATAGAATAAACACTTACATCCATAGCCTTTGGTGTATTGAAGTAACACAAATGTACTATTGATAGATCCACTGTAGCCAAACGACCGTACACTAACTCGATGACTGCATTTGTTGGTCTTATATACCACCAGTACGTAAAAATTCTAATCTAAAGTATTTCCGTAATGAGTTGATAATTACTTTATGCGTCAACCAGTTTATCTCACATTTCCGTTGCCTATCTCAACATTTCTTCGTATTGTGTTTTGTTTGGTGATCTATGACTCAAGTACGATTTGTATAACACAAAAATGCAATTTAATATTTAGAAACATATCAGTTTATCTCACATTTCCGTTGCCTATCTCAACATTTCTTCGTATTGTGTTTTGTTTGGTGATCAATGACTCAAGTACGATTTGTATATCACAAAAATGCAATTTAATATGTAGAAATCACTATAATTGACCATTCCTATGTTATTCATTGAGTAGCTAGGTACTGTAATAATCTACTAATAGCAGTAATATCATGGATACACTAGATGTACAACAACATCTGAAAAAGATTCACCCCAGTCTAGAAAATAATGTTTATGCAGCTAATAGACTGCCTATGTATACCCACGTACCAACGTATATAATATGTAATTTGGATACAGATGATAAACCAGGGTCACATTGGGTAGCTTTATATATCGATACGAATGACGTCGGTCAATATTTTGATTCATATGGACGATCACCTGTACGATATCATCTAGAGTTTTTAAAAAGGAATTGTAAAAGATGGAACTGGAATGTTGATAGGATTCAGAATGAGTGGGCTTCAGTTTGTGGCGAATATTGCTTAATGTATTTGCTATACAAGTTTCAAGGATGTTCAATACATAGTTTTACGAGTATATTTACAAGGAACACATTGTACAACGATATTTTAGTGGATGAGATGTTTCGCTCCTATTTTATAGATAATAATTAATAAGATTTTGTATTTTATAAATAAAAATTGTAACAAAATTATGTAATGTGTTTTATTGATGATTCAGATTAGCGTTGTATAAACAAAGAATTATAATAAACAATAGCACTGATATAGTCGACGCACACGCTGCAATGAAGGTGATTAAGGAACAATAGAACAATAGAAATAGGAACAATGGGACGCTAATGACGGTGGAGGCCCTTACCGGATATCAATTAGATATTAGCTAATTGATCTACACATCTCCGGAACCGTGCATTCTACACAAAAATGGACCGCGGATTCGTGATCAGAGCATGCCAAAACCTTTTTTTTTTTTTTTTTTTTTTTTTTTTTTTTTTTTTTTTTTTTTTTTTTTTTTTAGGATCGGGCGTCGACGAACGTCGTTGAACCACGTCGGACTCAGGTGGTCTAGAAGTGGTACAACTACACTACTTTTACTTTATATTAATATCTTATTTTATATCAAATTAAAGTCTTCGCTCATGCGCGACTACTACTACCGCGCATGCGCGAAGACATAGAGTAGGACACAATTTTTGTTTGGAATGGCTTCTCTAGTACGTAGTACATACAACTCAATGATTAAAATAGTTTTTTTTTCATCATCATCATAATTACAGCCCTTCGCAAGTCCACTGCTGAACTTAGATCTCCCCCATGGAACACGGTCCTGAGCCAACTGCATACATAGACTTCCTACATGTCTTACCAGGTGTCGTCACTCCATCTAGAGAGGGTCGCCCTACACTTCGCCTACCGGTACGAGGCTGCCACTCGAGAACCTTTTTTCCCCATCGGTTGTCGGTATTCGAGCTATATGGCCGGCCCATTGCCACTTCAGCTTACTAATCCGTTGAGCTATGTCGGTTACTCTGCTTCTACTTCAGATATCCGCATTTCTAAGTTAATCACGCAGAGAAACCCCCGAGCATAGCCCTCTCCATAGCACGCTGAGCGACCTTGAGCATCCTCATACGGCCTGCAGTGAAGGACCACGTCTCAGTTCCATATGTCATCATTTTTTTATTGGGTTTCAATTAAAAGATCTTCTTCCTACCTAAATAACCAAACATTAAGTCCTAATCCTTTGAGTTAAGTTGTACATTTAAGAATATTATAAAATAAATAAATAAATACAATAATAACGTGTAAATACTTATACGTGGTAGAGCCACTCTCTAATATAACTCTTAGTTTGTAGCACGAATGGGTCGGCTCTACCAGGGTAGGACCACGATCTCTCAGAATACCAATACGTAAAACAGCAGCTTAACGCTGTTGTTTTACGAATGGTGATTGTAGAGTATTTCGTATGAGACACTTTGTACTGGAAATGAGGCATTCCATCTTAGTCCTAAGGTTTGACAACGCATCTCCAATTTCACACTTAATCGAGGATAAATCTAGATGTCTATGGGCCGCAACATCTACTTACGATCAGGTTGGACTGTGTGCTCGTTTGTCGCCCATATTCCATAAAAAAAAACAGTATCTATTAATAATATTATCTTTTTTTTATAGAAGAGGGGCAAACGAGCATGCGGCTCACCTGATAGTAAGTGACTACCGCCGCCCATGAACAACTGCAACACTAGAGGAATTGCAGATGCGTTGCCGGCCTTTTAAAAAGGAGTAGGCTCTTTTCTTGAAGGTCCCTAAGTCTTATCGGTTCCAGAGAAATTGCCGGTAGTGAATAATTCCATAGAGAAGTTGTACGAGGAAGAAAACTCCTAGTAAAACGCACAGTCGTCTTTCATACTATCAAGTGAGTTGTCATGCAGTGGCGATGTTAGTATATCCACTACCCCATATCGTATTATAGGTGTCGTGAGAGGAAACTGAAACAGGAGATGAGCAGCAGCATATTCCTGAGAACAGCTGAATGAAAGCAACACACCTGCAAGTAGCGACTATGGCAAAATCCCTCCTATGGCAATCTATGGGGGAGACCTGTGTTCAGCAGTGGACTTTAATAGGCTGTAATGGATGGATGTATAGAAGATAATCTACCAGGAGCATATGACCCACTGAGAGGTGAAATTTTCAAATCAACAATAACATTACAACTATGGCAAATATCTCCCCTATGAGGCAATCTATGGGGGAGGCCTATGTTCAGCAGTGGACTTTAAAAGGCTGTAATAGAAAGATAGATAGATAGAAGCCACTTACCCTCAGGTGAAGTGTAGCGGTATTATTAAAAAAAATAATTTGAAATATCATAAAGCATTTTAGAAATGCGTTCCTCGAAGTACAGTGCACCATTAGACCTTAGTCAGCGCGACATTGTTATTTGCAAGCAACTGTCAGTCTTAACAAAAGGCAATAAAGAATTTTATGGCGTGCGCATGACTAATAGGCCCGCTCAAGTCCCGACCGGATCAACACTACTCCTAATGAAGCACGCGTGCCTTCATCTGATCTACGAGATGAAGGGGTAGGAAACATCTTTAACAACCATTTAGTTAAATAAATAAATATCACTTTATTTTTTTTATTAGTAAGCGACAGTACCGTAATGGCAGGGAGCGGACCACGAACTAATAGATCGTGGGTTCGAATCCTTCATTCAACTACTGGCGTGAACTACGCCTAACATAAGCTATTTTAGCCTACGAGAAGTGGTTAAAGGAAATTTTAGGAATGTGTATATCATTTTTACTATTAAAAAAACTTTATAGACACATGGGAGAAACAAATTTACTTATTAAATAAGGGCTTAATCTATACAAATAAATAAAATTGATGTGTCTGTTTGTAATGGTAAAATAACAGCTTTTTACTAAATGCATATGAAAGTATATACGGTACTTATAACAAAAAACGATTTCTTAAATTTTTGTCTGTCTGTCTGTCTTTCTGTCTGTCAGTCTGTCTGTCTCTCCGATTGTACCGGCGAATCTCCGAAATGGCTGGACCGGGTTTAACAGGATTTTCACTGTCAGATAGCTTATGTTATAAGGAGTAACATAGGCTACTTTTATTTTGGAAAAAGAATAAGGGTTACCCGCAAAAAAAAAATTAAAACCCATTAAGTCCAATCGTAATAATTTCGACGCAGACTAAGTCGCGGGGAACAGCTATTCTTAACTAAATTTAGTCAATTACCGGTGACTCGGCTTTTGCGAGCTTCCTAATCACCATCAAATATTAAAATTATACGGAAAGATCCCCATAGTTAGGCACAGTGTTATATAATTATATAATAGTTAATAATAATGTTTGGATAGCACCAATTAAATAATTAAATACAAAAAAAATGATAGTCTACAATAAAACGTGTTACAACTATATTATGGTTGCAACATATATAGCTTGGCTCGGCCGTGGAAAGTACCACACATAATACCAGTCTAAAATATATGAGTGTAGAGAACCGATACCCTTTTTATTTAAAATGAAATTTAAAAAAGGCAAATATTCCAAAGGTTTATTACGCCTGCCGTAACCCGACCCCGGTGATAGCATCGCAGCGGTCGACACTCATTGCCCGTTTTGTTTGTTTTTCACTTATTTATTAGTATTACATCTTAGTTTTTTTTTTCTATAAGCATTGTACGACAAAATCTCTACTTTGTTTGCTACCGATAAATATCTAGAAATATAACTAGAACAGCTGCACTGTTTTTTACTTGGACTTGGATAATGATTACTAAATGCTAGGCTTTTCTTCCTGATTAATTAAGACTGATAAGAGAATCATTTTAATTGAGATTTTTGGCTCGGATGCTTGTCCTTTAAGCCATGTCTTCATTTATCTCAGTATCAAGTGATAATAACCCTTATAGTACACTGCTTCATAATACGTTGGTGCGTCACATTCCGCAGCTTTTGGGAGATTTGACGGCAACTTGAGCCAGCAGATAGCTGACAGTTGGCGATGGTATCTCAAGGCGCCTAAGCAGACAAACATCTTATCTTGAGAATCACATCACCATCAGAGCACTTGTTTCATCGTTTCCACTAATAGTTCACATGCACAGATACTTAATACACAAAATTCGCATCACTCTTACATATAAAAATCCACTTCAAACCATTATTTAAACAATAATACAAGAGCAGCAAACCGACGCCGGTCAAGTTCAAGAGAGTCAGTATATTACATCCACAGAGTAATTCATTCATAATTTGTACATGGTAGAGCCATGCTGCAGCTATATTAGTTGTATAGTTGCAGCACGAATGGTTTGGCTCGATCGGGGAAGGACCACGCTCTCACAGAATACCGGCGTAAAATAGCAGCTTAACGCTGCTGTGTTTCGTATGGTGAGTGTAGAGAACCGGCGACCCTTTTTACTGGTAAAGAAGCATTCTATCTTAGTCCTCACGGCTGATAACGCATCTGTATTTTAATTCGCAAACGAAGATAGATGTAGATGTCTATGGGCCACAGCAACTACTTATCATCAGGTAGACTTTATGCTTGTTTATCACCTTATCGTATAAAAAAAATGTTCACGCTATTAGGAGCAAACTCCCAGATGTATGTGCGAGGTCTATCTTTAATAAGGTTCAATATTTGAACAAACAAAAACTGTATAAAAGGCGTTCCATTCATCAATTACAGCCTATAAAAGACCACAGTAGTTAACACGTTCGGCGAGCTAGTTGTCAAGCGCACTTTTTTATTATTCTGTGTCGTTATCAGAAAGATGCTGCTGCAATACACCCACGATACGACATAAAAAGGGTTATTATAATACTAGCTGTGCCCGCGGCGTAGCTCGCATATACAGGTTTTACATAAAGAATTTGTCGTTTAGGTAAGAGAATATTAAACGATTTATATCATTACTGTATCAATAAGTGGTAACAAAATAAATCATTATCATCAAAGTTCTAAGTCGTTTATGATAGAGCTTCTGTGTAAACGACGTTAGAAGTAGGCTTAGCCGGGGTGTACACAAAAAGGTTACGGGGGCTACTAACGCGGGAAAAAGCAACATAGAGTTGGCCATGTGCAAATCAGTACTTAGGTACACTCTACAACGCGTAAAGTTTGACCTTGCGCTTTATTTACGGTTATCGCATAACACACGCTCACTGTAACTGGGAACTGAACGCGCTTAAAACTGAAAGGAAAGTTACTTCTTAATAGAGGGTTTTTGGGCAGTGCTGCCAGATAAAAAAAAACTCATTCAGCTCTAGGACAACACAAAAAGCGCTAGATTTCATGAAAACAGCGCTTTAAAAAAGCCCTAGATTTCGCGCTAAATTAACTACAAACAAAGTTTGTGTTTTTTTATATAATCATAATAAAGAAAACAACATTAAGTTTTTTTTTTCTGGCAATATTTTTTTGATGTATCAATACTTCGCAGGACATCGACTTATAATTATGGTAATTGCTGTCAACAGTAGTTAGTACTGTACGAACAATAAAAATGTCATTAATTGTTTTAAAGTGCAATGTATTTCGCAACTTAGTTTCAGATGTCAGCATCTGATTGCGGTTGCTACACAGTTTCTTTGTGTTATAACTTCTAAGTAACTTTTAACTTAGCTGTGCTCTAAGCAACTGACTGAAACTGAATAAAGCAAAAATAAATGCGTTGCCAAAACCATGAACGAAAACTTTAATAAAGGGGATTTCCCCGCTTATAGTCGTCGGTAAAAAAATCAAGTTGATCATCCTAAAAGGGAAGCCAGGAGATCCATAGCACAGGGTATCCTAGTTTGGACTCGTCTCCCATGCTCTTTGTTTTGTGGAAAAAATATGTTTGTAAAAGATAAACTGCAATGTACTATTTGTGGGAAAAAATAATAAAGGTCATTATTATTATTATCGGTAATGTGGACTAACAGTGCTGCAGTGATAAGAGTTAATAACCCGCTAGACGCTAAAATATTGAAATGTGTGCTAAATACACCAAAAAGCGCTGGATTAAGCGCTAGGTGCTAAAATTTCGAAATGCGCGCTATACATTCCAAAAAAGCGCTAAATCTAGTTCCCAAAGCGCTAAGATGGCAGTACTGATTTTGCGTATATTATAAATACAATATCACGACATTTCGTTGCAAAATTTTTATTTTTGGTCGGGTTCCGTTGTATGGCTTCGATGGATACAAATTTCTTCAGTAAGTCTCAATACGATTCATCGGCGAAAAATCTCAACACAGCAATTCAGAAAAGTTTGTAATTTGTACAACTCCATCTATTACGTCCTTTGTGTGAGAAAACATCCTTTTTAAATCTCTTTTTGTGTTTTAAGTATAAATATATTAATTATTATGGAACGTTTTTTTTACACACAAATCTTTTTATTACTATTTCTGAGATCTGAGATTTTATGGCGCCATTGAACAAATACGAACCTACATTTCAAAATAATAATCATTACTTTCGATAGAATTAACCAATTTTAATAAAACAAAGATTAAATGTAACTCGAAGATACGCTTTATGATTTTCTTAACGATTTCTTTGAAAATAAAAGATGTTTACTTTAGACGTGATGCGTTCATATAATAACAGACAAATAGACAGACAGACAATTCTAAAAATTATAAAATGTTCTTATTTAATTATTTTCAGTTCCCCATAATGATTTTAGCCACCAAAATATATATACAATGTACAGAAAGAGACACAACATGTTATCATCATTTTTATTATATGTATATATTTAAAGAGAGATGGCGCTGCTAAGATCAATTCTAAAAATAAAAGAGATTAATTGACGCGATTGATACATTATACATATAAAACGTAAGAGAACTTATAAATCAGTGCCTGCACAATAAGCAAAAAATAAAGTTTGACTCTCGCCAAAACCAACGCAATTGTTAATAGCTCTTTTAAAATTTGATTTACCACATAGAGTACTCGGCGGTAAAGAATAAATTGAGTTTGTCAACACGCAGTAGGGCAGCGAGTAATATAATAAAGATTAGCAGTAAATATGAAAACTCATCTACAGGAAAAAACCACATTGCAATTGCATTACATTTTCACAACATCACCATCTATCGAAGAAATGGGTTAACTATTGTGCTTCAGATTTAGTTAATAAGGTTAATATATTTTTGTATAATATATTTAATACGTTCTTTAATACTTTTGTTTACTGCGTTTCAGATATACATAATTATATCATTATTTTACATAATTTAACTATGATTTATGATATGATATTAGTTTAAAATGCACTTGATGACTCAAACAAAGCCACCGTTGAGCAAATTCGTACCTATACTTCCCTACCCATACTTCAGAATATTTATCATAACTTTTGATGGAATGAACTGATTTTAATGAAATAAAGACTGAATGTAACCCGAAGATACACTTTATAATTTCCTTAACAATTCTTATGATATAAATTAGTACTTTATACGTGATACGTTAATAAACAAACAGACAGACAGACAGACAGACAGAAAATTCTAAAAATGGTAGAAATGTATTTAATTACTTATTTTTAGTACCCCTCAATCACTTTTATTACAAAAATATAAAATGTACAGACATCTGCTATTTACATTTTTATTATATGTATAGATAAATGAATACATGGTCGATAATAACCCCTGGGAATGAGGTGGTCGTTTCCAAGCCGTATCTTAAATAAGTTTTGTATATACAGTAAAACATGGTTAAGTGGGACCTGGATAAGTGAGAAACCTCCATAGCTGGAACTCATGCTTAGGTTAGCACTGAATTACCTCTGTTAGTGGGTTTACCCCACAAATCTCTATATCTGGGATTAGTTCCTTCGATTATATCGTCATAGTTACCTGTATAATTAAGACAGCAAACATATTTACCTCTCTATATTTTACCTCTTTTATTGAGACTATATTTTAGGAATAGAATAGAATTGAACTGAATAATTTTTTATTCAATATTGATTATTACATAATACTTATTGAAAGACATTTTTATTTACCACTGGTTAGAAAAATACCTCTGTCCTGGGAAGAACCAGCAAGAAACCCAGCGGGACTTATTTTTTCAAACATATTTCACTTAACAATATTTTTTTTGTACAATTTTAAATGGTTTTTCATAGAACCAGCGCATGGTGGCGATCACCTTATTCTCAGGGGTTATTTTCATTCATGTGTATAATAACCCTTTTTGTACAGTGTTTCTTTAATAAAACTTTTAAACTTATTTTTTGATAAACTTTTTTTTTTGCCCCAAAAGTGAATTACTGATTCTGTGGAGTCTAGTAACTAGCATTACAAGCTTATGTTTGTTCTTAGTGTTTAAAGTATGCACATCCTTATTCTTATTTAAGCTTTTTATGTTTTTATGTACATACATAATATTTTCATAAATATATTGCGATGCCAAATTTCTTTAAATTTTTCTCTGAGGGACTCTTTACAATTTAGGTTATAAATCGCCCGTACGGCTCTTTTTTGCAAAACAAATATAGCTTCAATATCAGTCGCATTACCCCATAGCAAAATTCCATAAGACATTACGGTATGAAAGTAACTTAAATACACTAATCTAGCTGTCTCAACATCTGTGAGACTTCTAAACTTTCTTACAGCATATGCTGCAGAACTAAATCTACTTGCTAATTTAGATATATGGGGGCCCCATTGCAGTTTCGCGTCAATAGTAATACCAAGAAAAACAGTGGTATCCACAAGACTCAACTCCTTCCCATTTAAGAGCACATTGGTTTTCCAATGTTTTATATTAGGTATTGTAAATTTAATACATTTTGTCTTATTGCCGTTTAAGAGCATATTGTTGGCGTTAAGCCAATGTACTAATTTCGATAGAGGATTATTTACAACGTCATAATTAATTAACTGCCGTTTGAGTTTGAAAATTAAAGAGGTATCGTCAGCAAATAATAGCATATCGTGATTGTCCCCTACAAGATAAGGTAAGTCACTAATATAGATTTAAAACAGGAATGGGCCAAGAATCGAACCCTGAGGAAGGCCCATTGATACTACCGATCCGGAGGAACCTTTACCATTGACCACGACTTTTTGAGTTCTGTTACTTAAATATGAAGTAATAAGTTTAAGCGCAAAATTTTTTACACCGTAATGTTGTAGTTTCCTGATTAATGTCTCATGATGAACACAATCGAAAGGCTTGGAAAGATCACAGAATACCTAAGGCATCTCGTGAATTCTCCGAGGCATTAAAATATATTTCGTAAGTTCAACACCGCCGTCAGACGTCGAGCGACCCCTTGTAAAACCAAATTGGTTTTTATGAAGTAATTTATTTGTATTAAAAAAAAAACAACAATTGATCCAAAATTATTTTTTCAAAAATTTTACTGAGAGTTGGTAGTACAGGAATTAGTTCTTTCGATCTTATTCGTCATACTTACCTCTATAATTGAGATAGCAAGTATATTTTACCTCTTTTACTGAGACTATATTTTGTGTACCGTTTTGTTCACTAATTTTTATTCTACCCGCAAATTCCGCACTTGGCTATTTGTGTAAAAGTGACCTCCAGTTTTAGTCTGGTTTTGCTATCGTATATGTTAATTTGAAAATGTACGTTATTTTATTTAATAATCTCACCTCTATAACTGAAATAACCTTTATTATCACCTCTATTAATGGAACCCTCTGTAAATGAGACAGATATTTATTTATACCTGGATATCTGAGACACTGGGTAAGTGGAATACCTCTTTAAGTGAGACAAATTTGTTGGTCCCTTAAGGTACCAGATATCCAGGTTTAACTGTAGTTTGTACAACCTTTCATATTGTATAATTTACTATGGAAATAAAGTCACGCTGGGTTTCTTGCTGGTTCTTCCCAGGACAGAGGTTTTTTTGCGAACCAGTGGTAAAAGTAAAAAATTACTTTCAATAAGAAATACTCTTAAAATATATTGAATAAAAAATATTATAATCTATAACTAAAGCAGCTGCACTATAATCTACGTGGACTTAGTTAACGATTGCTAGGTGTGAGGCTTCTTTTTGGTATAGAAGGCCGTTTCCAAAGTGCGGTATCAGATTTATATAAGGACAATGGTGAAAAACGAGCACACAGTCTACCTGATGGTAAGTGGATGGTGTGGCTCGTAGACACGTAAATCTATGCGGGATTAAATAAAAAAAGTGACTTTCAATAAGTATTATGTAATGATCAATCTAATATATAAAAATTAATGTTTGTTTATTCGTATTATATGCGCTGCCATACCGTTCATCAGATTGCAGTAAAACTTTGTCAACTTATTGCTCGCACTTGAGCGAAGGTTATAGGCATAGTACAATTAAGTAACAACTAATTAACAGTAGGTACAACTAATTAACAGTAGGTACAACTAATTAACATTAGGTACAATTAATTAACAGTAGGTGGCGCGCGTATCGTACCGACGAGTTTATTTGAAATTCATATATCATATCATTCAACTTCAATAAATGTGATATTTCCGCAATTATTTTTTCTGCGGCAGCAACGCACCGGTACCAGCCAGTATTAAATAAAAAAGCATTCTATTATATTCTATTAAAGTGAAAGCTCCAGGGTGGCCCGCGAAACTCAAATTTTCTTACGTTTTTTGGAATTTGCAGGTCAGGGCCAGATTGAATGTTTAACAAAATATGATTCGCGAGCGTAAAGAGTATGTATTTACAAAATTATTGAATTTGAATGAGTTTTTCTGGAAATAGCCATACATTGGAATTATACGAACATAGACGGTTGTATTGATGATTATAGTGATTATAATTCTGTAAATACATACTCGTTACGCTCGCGAATCATATTTTGTTAAACATACATCCTGACACTGACCTGCAAATTGCAAAAAACGTAAGAAAATGTGAATTTCGCAGGCTACCCCGGCGCTTCCACCTTAAGAATTAAAATGTAGGAGTCGTTTTCACCTCGCCCTAATGGAATGCCTCATATCCAGTAAAAACATATCTAATATTTAATATGTATATGTTTAATTAGGGCCGATTACAGTGTCACCATCATTCGCAAGGTTACGCTTGTGTTTAAAATGCACAAAGCATCGAAATATAACGCCCTCTGTCCATAGTTTGTCGCATAAAAACATCGATACTTTTTGCTCTGGCGAAATCAGTCTGTTCGAAAGGATATCGGCTCATGCCAAGTGAGGCTATTGAAATTAAATTAAAGTGTCTCCGGTGCACTACGTTAAGCTCCTGTTTCACGCAATCCATTGGTGCGTCAGCCATAATATAGCTGCAGCAATACTACGTATATGAGATGAGATGGGGTAGTGACCTTCAAATTAGGTGTTACAATTTATTTGCTGACGGATCTTTGCCAATGAGGGCATCCACGACTTTTTCTGCCACCAGGGCGGCGCCACTATATTTGACAGATTTCATAGCGGGGAAGTTAGTTTGTTCGGAAAATGTAAATTTTATTGTTTCTTTCTGCACTATTAGCTATATTTTACATAATGATTTCTTATATTTACGCGAACATTACACATTGAATAAAACTACTTTTACGGATTTTATCGCGTTCAATTAAGTTATTTTATATTCCCGACGTTTCGGTTGCTTTCCAGCAACCGTGGTCACGGGGGACTGAGGTGATTGACGTCCCGATGTCAAAGTTAACCCGGAATACCTTCAGCTTTTTAATTATTAATTTTGGTCCGATCTACGCAGAATGAACTAACTGTGTCTTGAAGTCTTGCAGTGCAGTTACAATTTTAAAATACAACAACTTTTATCGGATGAAAGTACGTACGTAAAGGTCAAAACAGACCCTACAACTAATACACTTAAAACAACTAGCGATCTAATAAAGAAATACTCCGAGAAACTGAATCTAGACGTTAATTCGATAATACCTGCGTGTGCCAAACCGCCAAAGTTGTATGGGTTACCTACCTGTGTATTTTTACACAAACCGAACGCTCCATTACGTCCAATAGTGAGTCAGATCGATTCGCCAACTTACAGATTGGCTCAACACTTAGCAAAAGTACTATCACCACTCAGAGGACATACAAGAGTACACACTAAGGATTCATACCATTTTGTCAATGAGATAAAAGACCTATGTCTTACTGACAATGAAACTATGGTCAGTTTTGATGTTCAGTCTCTATTTACATGCCTACCTGTTGAAGACTGCATCTCAATTGTAACTAGGAAACTAGACGAAAACAACATGCCAGCAGAATATGCAATATTATTCAGACATTGCCTTACATCTGGCTATCTATTGTGGAAGGAACAGTTTTACAAGCAAGTAGCTGGTGTTGCGATGGGATCACCGGTATCTCCCATTGTCGCCGATATTTTCATGGAGGACTGAGGAGAAAGCCCTGCTTACTGCACCAGTAACTCCAAGTTTCTACAAGCGGTACGTAGACGATACTTTCACAATTTTGCCATCAGACAAAGTAACTGCATTTTTAGAACATCTTAATTCCATAAACTCTAAAATTCAATTTACTATGAAGTTAGAGGCAAATAATTCTTTAGCTTTACTAGATGTGTTAGTCATTCGAAATCCTAATAACACCGTAGGTCACACTGTGTATAGAAAAAAGACCCATACAAACCGATACTTAAACGGTGAATCCCACCATCACCCTTCACAGTTAGCTACCGTGGGCAAATCTTTGTTGCAGAGAGCACGAGGGATCTGTGACAGCAAACACCTGGCCGCCGAGCTTCAGCACGTCAAGCAGGTTCTGCACGACAACAAGCTTCGGGTTCCGCGCCTACGTCACAGTGACCGAGTGAAGCCGGCCACAGTCGAGCGTGCGCCTGCTATACTACCATATGTCAGAGGTGTCACAGACAAGATTGGCTACATCTTGAAGCGAGCTTCTATTAGAACATTCTTCAAGCCGCCGAAGAAGATTAGTCAGTTCTTACCATCCGTCAAGTGCAATATTCCTCTACAAGATGCAGGAGTATACAAGCTTGATTGTGAGTGTGGTCTCTCATATATAGAGCAAACAAAACGATCAATAAAAACCCGCGTAAAAGAACACATAGCTGACGTAAAGCACCAACGTTCCGGGAAGTCTGCAGTTTGTGATCATATCCTAGACGGCCCCCGCCATTACATTAGATATGATAAACCACAAGTTCTCGCGAAAGAACATCGATTCCTGCCAAGGATGATACGTGAGGCTATTGAAATTAAAAAACATTCTAATTTCAATAGAGAGGGAGGCTGGGTACTACCACCTGCTTGGGATCCTGTAATTCATAAAATTAAAACTAAACCCAAGCATACCACTGCAAGACTTCAAGACACAGCTAGTTCATTCTGCGTAGATCGGACCAAAATTAATAATTAAAAAGCTGAAGGTACTCCGGGTTAACTTTGACATCGGGACGTCAATCACCTCAGTCCCCCGTGACCACGGTTGCTGCAAAGCAACCGAAACGTCGGGAATATAAAATAACTTAATTAAACGCGATAAAATCCGTAAAAGTAGTTTTATTCAAGCTATATTTTATATTAATAAGATTAAAAATAAATAAACCAAACCACAAATATTCATAAAAATAGAAAAATTAAAAAAAATATATGTTAAAAATGTGCAAAAAATTTAAAGAGCAAACCATGACGCATTGTTTTATGTATTAATTTAATACTCTAGAAACTGATATACTTTTATTAAAAAACAACTTCTCCATTAAATTACACTGTGTAACAAAAAAACTTTACCTCAGTGTCAACTAGCGATATCTGGTGAGCATAAAATTATTAGCCCTCATTCATTTTAACTTTGATATTATAATATTATTTTTTTTTATAGGATAAGGGTGACAAACAAGCACACAGTCCACCTGATGGTAAGTGGTCGCTGTGGCCCATAGACATCTACATCTATCTTCGATTAAGAGTCAAAATGCAGATGCGTTGTCACCCGTGAGGACTAAGATGGAATTCCTCGTTTCCAGTAAAAAGGGTCTCACGTCGTTGTTTTCGAATTTAAATCGCGCGTGATTTATATACTTTATGAAAAACTTTTAAAATCAGCCAGTGGTAAATATTTATATGGTTGAACACCGAAGCAGAAAAAAAAATTGAAACTCGATTCTTGAGTGCCAAAGATCGATTCACGGAATCGATCCACCGATCGTTAAAAATAAATTACTTGATCCAAATAAGTGTCGATATTTCGCTTAAGAGATCTTAAATCGCCATCTTGAGCCTTAATCTATACAAATTAATAAAATTGAAGCGTCTGTTTGTAATGTCAAAATAACAGCTTTTTACTAAATGCATGCAACAAGAACTAATCTCCGAAACGGCTGGACCGATTTCGACGGGACTTTCACTGACAGATAGCTGATGTTATAAGGAGTAACTTAGGCTACTTTTATTTTAGAAAAAGAACTAGGGTTCCGCGCAAAAAAATTAAAACCCTAAATTGAATGCGGGCGAAGTCGCGGGGAACAGCTAGTTGAAAGTCATTTTTTACTTTTACCACTGGTTCGCAAAAACAAACCTCTGTCCTGGGAAGAACAAGCAAGAAACCCAGCGGGACTTTATTTCCATAGTAAATTATGTAGTAAATTATACAATATGAAAGTTTGTAAAAACTATGTACAAAACTTATTTAAGAAACGGCTTGGAAACGACCACATCATTCCCAGGGGTTATTATCAACCATGTATTCATCGTCCCATGGGTGTGATGCAGGAGCATCTTCCTGATAACAACACAAAATTATAAAAAACTGCGGTTGACTATAGGCTGTAATGAATGAATGTATAGAAGATAATCTACCAGGAGCACATGACCCTCTGAGAGGTGAAACTTTGTGGTGGACTTTAATAGGCTGTAATGGATCGATGTATAGAAGATAATCTACCAGGAGCACATGACCCACTGAGAGGTGAAACTTTGTGGTGGACTTTAATAGGCTGTAATGGATGGATGTATAGAAGATAATCTACCAGGAGCACATGACCCACTGAGAGGTGAAACTGTGTGGTGGACTTTAATAGGCTGTAATGGATGGATGTATAGACGATAATCTATCAGGAGCACATGACCCACTGAGAGGTGAAACTTTGTGGTGGACTTTAATAGGCTGTAATGGGTGGATGTATAGAAGATAATCTACCAGGAGCACATGACCCCTGAGAGGTGAAACTATGTGGTGGACTTTAATAGGCTGTAATGATAACGGTAACGGTAACAGCAGCCATTTAAAATCAGGTGAACTATAACTTCATATGTCACTTTCGTTTTATTAACAAAGATATGAAAACAATGATTCAACGCAACCGTATCCCCACAGTAGGGAAACGCCAGGTTGAAAGCATTATAGCACGTCATTAATTCGATAGTAAACCTGTCATCGATACACCGTGCATATCACTAGTCGACAATTGATTTATGGTTCGCAGCGTGCGCATTGCATTCTTGATTTGAACGGCTTTTGTCTTGCGTTGTAAAACAAGGTATTATTTTATTTCACTACATTTACGGCGTGGTTTCGCGACGAATACCTATTATTTACCTGTTTTCTTGGCCAAGCCATAAACAAGAAATGGGGTCTCTTAGAGGAGAGGATATGAAATGTAAAGAAGTAAAATAAAATATATTTATCTCTTTGACCAGTAAAAATGGTCTCCACACTCACCAGACGAAAAACAGTAGCATTAAGCTGCTATTTTACACTGGCATCCTGTGAGAGCGTGGTCCTTCGTCGGTTGAGCCGACCCATTCGTGCTACAACCATATTATAACTGTAGCGTGGCTCTACCGCGTATAAAATTCGATTCTCTTACACCTTCACTGACCGCGCAGTGGTGGTGTAGGAATATCCACTACTCTCGTTTCGTGGGTGTCGTAAAAGGCGACAGAGGGAAACAAACCAGGAGATGGGCACCAGCGTCATCCTAATAACAACTAAAAAATTGCGTCTGCCAATCCACTGCCGTGACAATTATGTCAAATATCACAACTATGAGGTAATTCATGGATTGGCTTATGTTTAGCAGTGGACATTTATGAAAAAAATAAAACAATATTGGTTATATTCTATCGTCACACATTTTCCTTATTTATTTATCATGGCTCAGATATATGTGTATAATATAATGTATATATTTAATGTATTTAAGTAGATTGATGTATGTATGTATACGTCTGTATTAATATATTTACATTTTATGATATATGTATACAATATCTTCTATACACATCTATATACCTTTTTTCTCATTATTAGTTTACTTTTGCTGCACTACCTCCTATATGTTTATCCCTGCTTAGCCTAATGGTTGACTGGGAGAGAATGCCGTGAGGCATTAAGTCCGCCATATGTACGATTATTCTTTTGTACATTAAAGTTTAAATAAAATAAAATATTTTTGGAAATTGTAATCATATATCGATATGCATATGCGCATAGCGGTACATCACTAATACTTTTAATATCTACTCTATTTATTTAAATTGTTACTATTACCAGTTTTTAACCCAGTTCCCCATACAATTACCAAACATCTAGTAATACACTTCTCAAGTTTATTTACATGCATATTCAATACATTAAAACATGTCCTTCGAAAGCCTTAATACGAGTACGTGCCAGGAGACAAGTGGCGGAGATTAAAGCGGGGTTCGTCGCCTTCGGAGATGCTTAGGTTTGAATGTTTAATAACGAAATAACCTCTTTAAAGGGTTTCTTATTGTTGTATATCGCCGGCTAGAATTAGTGCCATATTGCTTATTCGGTTCTTGAATCGAAGTGAAATGACTTTTTTTCCGACGTAGGATTCTTTTGACAAACGTAATTTTTTTATAGGATAGGGTGACAAACGAGTACACAGTCCACCTGATGGTAAGTGGTTGCTGTAACCCATAGAAATTTACTTCTATCCACAATAAATAATCAAAATGCATATGCGTTGTCACCCGTGAAGACTAAGATTTTTTGTTGATTTTTGATGTTTCCAGTAAAAAGGGTCTCCAGTTCTCTACACTCACCATACGAAACACAGCAGTGTTAAGCTGCTATTTCACGCTGGTATTCTGTGAGAGCGTGTTCCTACCCCGGTCGAGCCGATCCATTCGTGCTACAACTATACTACTTATATAGCTGCAGCTTGGCTCTTCCACGTATAATACTCGTACTACTAAATCAACTGTGTCACTTTCTTAGTCAGACATGCTGTAATTTATTAAATGATTAACATTTATCAGACGATACAAAAAATCTGCATATTTTTTCAATGCAATAAGGGCAATGAGGTAAATCGTTTGACAGATTTCAAAGCGGGGAAGATAATTTTTTAGAAAAATGTGAAGGTTAATGTTTCTTTCTGTATTATCAGTTATATTTTACTCGTATTTTAATTACATTACAAATAAATAAACCATACTATAAATATAACTATAAGTAAAAATAAAATAAAAAAGAGTTATAAAGTACAAAAAATTAATGACCAAAACGCTGAGGCATTGTGTTGTGTATTAATATAACACTCTAGAAAGTGATAAACTATTTTTTCAAACTAATTTCTCAATTGAGTGACATTGTGTAACAGAAAACTCTACCTCAGTCACAACTAGCGACATCTGGTAAATGGAAAATTATTAGCCCTCATTAACATAAATGTATAAGAAAAACGTTTTTAAAATCTGATATTTATCGATATATCAGTACATGGGTACAACACTACTTAAAAGACCTTAACTCTAAGAAATTGGACTGCAATTTCACGGAGCGTCAACTCTGTAACTTCACGTTATGCAATTCGATTGTTATATTGAACTCGGTTGAACAACCTACAAGTAATACGTTTAAGTTTTATTAATTTTACATGTTCCGCGCAAAATTTAGCAAAACAGAACAAATGAAATGACATGATCTTTTGTACTATTTCACTTTGTGTCGTTTCTCAAG
Organism: Parnassius mnemosyne; assembly: GCA_963668995.1. Taxonomy (NCBI): domain Eukaryota; kingdom Metazoa; phylum Arthropoda; class Insecta; order Lepidoptera; family Papilionidae; genus Parnassius; species Parnassius mnemosyne. The sequence goes on along the minus strand of CAVLGL010000096.1, from coordinate 3,378,705 downwards.
GGGATACGGATTAGTACGTTGAAGTGGCAATGGATAAGAAAGGTTCTTGAGTGGCAGCATCATACCAGTGAGCAAAATGTAGGGCGACCCTCCTCTAGATGGAATAACAACTATTTAAGACGTAAATATATTTAATATGATAAAATAATGACAATAATAAAATTTACTGACCCAAACTACTGCATTATTTATCGTTAATACCTTTTAACGAATGATATCAGTTATAACTTATACAATTTTATGCATTAGCGTATAAATTAGGCCGAGCATTTTTTTTATAGAAGAAAGGTGATAAACGAGCACACAGTCCACCTGATCGTAAGTGGTTGTTGCAGCCCATAGACATCTACATCTATCTTCGATTACAAATCAAAATGCAGATGCGTTGTCACCCTTAAGGACTAAGATGGAATGTTTCATTTAGGTGCTATTTTATGCTGGTGTTCTGTGAGAGCATGGGTTTTCCCCGGTCGAGCGGACCCATTGGTGCCACAACTATACTACTAATATAGCTGCAACATGGTTCTGTCACGTAAAAATGTATCCATGTATCTTAAACACTAGTCTCTTCCCATGACACCGTTATTTGCATTTATATAAGCAAGCAAAGCACTACGCTACAAATTTACATTACCATTTACATAAAAATTACATATTTTGATAAAGAATGTGGCTCAGGACTGCATTTTGTAGCTTTCTTTGGAGAAGGCCTGTGTTCTGCAGTACCTATGCTTGTGAAAGACTTACAAACATATGAGTTATCAATTTGTCATCTAAAATAAGTCTTCTAATTGATACGACCCGTTTCTACAATACAACGAACCCAAACAATAAAAATAGAATTAGACGTTACTTTGCGAAAATACATTATATTATCGACGATAAAAATTAATTAGATAACATAAAATTATGAGTCTTAACGCCACCATATAGTTTGAAGTGCAACCCCCGCCCTTCTTAAATTGTGTGCATTATCCCCGTCACCACTAACACCAACACTATTTTATGAATACCATCAGGTTCAAGAAAGAATTGAAGGCCGTTTGTTATTCGTATCTATCAATGATTTGTATCTATCCCCTATATTTGCTATAGTTGCCATACTTGGTAAAAGGAATGGCAACAGCAGTTTTTTTATTAAGCTATTACCAAGAAAGGGCTGCTGTCCATCTCTTGGATCGGTTTCCCTTTGTCTCTTATGACACCCGCGGTTGGATATGGGGTAGTGGACATTCTTACACCGTCACTACAGGTTATGATCTGAGGAGACAATTATATTAATGTTTAATGAGGGCATCCACGACTTCTTCTGTCACCAGGGCGGCGCCACTATACAGTGAGATTTTTAAAATTTTGACAGATGTCATAGCGGGGACGACAATTTCGTAGGACAATGTAAACTTTTTTTTATTGTATAGGATGACAAACGAGCACACAGTCCACCTGATGGTAAGTGGTGGCTGTGGCCTATAGACATCTACATCTATCCCCGTTTGGGAATCAAAATGCAGATGCGTCGCCACCCGTGAGGACTAAGATGGAATGCCTCTTTTCCAGTAAAAAGGGTCTCCGGTTCTCTACACTGATCATATGAAACACAGCAGTGTTAAACTGCTATTTTACGCTGGTATTTTGTGAGAGCGTGGTCCTTCCCCGGTCGAGCCTACCCATTTGAGCTACGACTATACTACTTACGTACTTACTTACTTTAAGGTTTCTTTCCGTATCATTAGTTATATTTTAAATTAATTAGATTAAAAATGAATAATCCAAAATATAAATATAACTAGACAAGGTGTATGTGTACAATATGTCTAGAACAGGTAAATGAAATTGTATACTTGGGGAGTGCTTTTAGTCGGGATGGAAGATATGATTTAGATGTGGACAGACGTGTCGCTGCCGGGAACAAAGTCAATGGTGCCCTGACTGCGTTAGTCAAAAGGCAAGGCGTAGTGAAGAGTGCACGCCTTGCAATACATAACGCAGTGTTGGTACCGACTTTGTTATATGGCAGCGAAACCTGGGTATGCCAGAAGAAGCATAAAAGCAAGTTGAATGCAGTGGAGATGCGATCTCTTCGTAAAATGTGCGGCGTTAACATGGCCGACCGAAAGCGAAACGAAGAGATTCGCAATATGGCAGGTTTGAAAGATGACCTTATCACAAAAATTGATAAGGGCGTGCTTCGGTGGTTTGGGCACGTTGAGCGAATGAGTGAAGACCGAATGGTGAAGAAAATATATAGCGCGAAAGTTAATATTAAAAGGTGCCGAGGTAGACCGAGACTAACTTTCGAAGACCATGTGAGCAAATTGCTCGAAGAGGGTAGGGTCAAGAGTACTCGTATACCTAGACGTGCATGTATGAAGAAGATAATGAATCTGAAAGAAGCGAAAGAGGTATGTAAGGATCGTGACACTTGGCGATCTGTTCTCTCTGGCTACCCCGTCAGGGATTGTGAGTGAAGATAAGTATAAGTATAAGTATAAATATAACTAAAAGTAGAAAAATAAAAAAAAACGAGTTATAAAGTGCAAAAAATTAAAAATTAAACCACCGACGCATTGTGTTGCATATTAATGTAATACTCTATATAATGATAAAGTATTACTTAAAACTAATTTCTCAATTAACTAACATTATGTAACAAAAAATATTACCTCAGTCACAACTAGCGACATCTGGTGAGTAGAAGAATAATAGTTCTCATTGAACAATATAACAGGTTATTATCCGAAATCCGAAAATCTGGCACACTAATCACAATAAAACAAAAAAGTTCGTAAAAAAAAAATTAAGATATTAATTTATCGATATATTTTATCGACAGGCACATCCACATTAAAATGATTGAAATCAGTGGCGCGTGCGCGAAGAGCCGGCTTTGAGATTTATATTCGAGGTCCAACGGATTTTATTAGAAAAATGAAAAAAATATATATTATTCATTATAACATAATAATAGTAGTTTGCCAAGACTTCGTCCGCGTGGAATTTGTTACCTTGTACTAAATACTTTTTTAGGATAAGAGTGACAAACAAGCACGCAGTCCACCTGATGGTAAGTGGTTGCTGTGGCCCATTGACATCTACATCTATCCTCGTTTGTGAATCAAAATGCAGATGCGTTGTCACCCGTGAGGACCAAGATGGAATGCCTCATTTCTAGTAAAAAGGGTCTCCGGTTCTCTACACTCACCATACGAAACACAGCAGCGTTAAGCTGCTATTTTACGCTGGTATTCTGTGAGAGCGTGGTCCTCCCCCGGTCGAGCCGACCCATTCGTGCTACAACTATACTACTAATATAGCTGCAGCATGGCTCTACCACGTATAATATGGAGTAGTGGCTATTTTTTACGATGCAAACGCTTAACCTGCTCCCTTTTCGTAACTTAGATTAATTAGTGATGGCGTTTCCACCTAAAAAAATATCGACTTTTATATCAATTCGAATCGGAGTCTAAAAAAATTAAACTAGAAGAACGCTTTCTAAAAAATCCATCTTAATACTTTCTTCTCCTAACTATGTGTAAAAAGACACATCCAAAATAAAAACACGCAGATGTTTATGAGCGACATTGATCACTTAACACCTCGGTGACCTAGTTTGTCTCCACTTCCATAAAAAAAAAATCCAAAAATATAATTCTTTGTGGATAACCAATAGTAAATACCTATTAATATGGTTGCATTTTTACCGAAGAAGAAAAAAAACAAATCTTAAATTATATATTCTTGAAATCGATAAACGGGAATCTCAATTCGATTCTATTCTATTTATTCTATTAAAAAAAAACGTTACCTCCACATTGGGAATTTCTCCTGTATCATGTGGGCAGTTTACATAATTTTACAAGAACAAACATCCAGATCCGGAACAGTTATTTGTAGATTATACAAATATTTGTTCCGTACAGGATTCGAACGCGCGGCCAAGCCACTGCACCACGGATCCGTCAATCGATCTCATCTCATCGCCTAATCTAAAAGCAATCGAGGGGTAAGAAAATATGTTAACAACATCTCGAATACAATTGATATAGAAGTCCCGGGAGGCTGTGCCCCTCGGACTCGCAGTGCGCCGGCATGCACTCGATGAATTTATTAAAACGGGTACGTCGACCCCGCGCAATTGGTTCAAATTGAGCACCCATGGTGTTCCTTGGTAATACCAACTATGACTACCGCGTCGCGTAATACTGATGAACTGACACTTGGGTTTCTTTATTAATAGAATAAGGGTGACAAACGAGCACACAGTCCACCTGATGGTAAGTGTATACTGTGGCCTATAGACATCTACATTTATCCTCAATTAATAACAAACTGCAGATGCGTCGTCACCCGTGAGGACTAAGATGGAATGCCTCTTTTCCAGTAAAATGGGTTTCCGGTTCTCTAAACTCACTATACGAAACACAGCAGTATCAAGCTGCCATTTTACGTTGGTATTCTGTGAGAGCGTGGTCCTACCCCGGTCGAGCCGACCCATTTGTGCTGCAACTATACTACTAATATAGCTGCTGCATGGCTCTACCACGTAATAAATAATTGATCAATTACATGGGACCACATGAGAAACACCAGCTCTCAAATAAAAAGAGAATCATAAAAATCGGTTCACCCAGAAAAAAATTATAACACACATAAAAAAAGAACGTACAGTCGAATTGAGTACAGTCACCTTTTTGAAATATGTAGAAAATGGGAGTGTTTACATGAATAATGAATAAATACTAATAAATAGGCCGATAAGAATTAATAACTTAAAAGAAGAAATACAATTATAAAATTTATGCATCAAAAACCAAATGTCGATTAATTTTACGTCATGTCATTTTTTTTCCACATTAAGAATCGTGGACAAAAACTCCGTAACATAACCGCAAAACAAAAAATGGACCTTCGCCGACCGACAAAAACAATTCCTGGTAGAGAAAGATAGCAATATGATCCATAATTAGTATAAAACAAAGTCACGTATCCGCGTTCGTTTTTTTTTTTGATAAAGCTAAAGTGACATTCGAACATACATCTATCTGATGGTAAGTGACTGTTGTTGCACTCCATGGACACCTGTAGCCATTTTAAAATTAAATAGATCACAGAGTCGTCGTCACCTCTTGATATATTGTGGTAGACAAAGATAGCAATATGTTCCCTAATTAGTATAAAACAACGTCACGTATCTGCGTGTATTTTTTTTTTTTGATAAAACTGAAGTGACTATTGTAGTCCATAAACACCTGCAGCCATTTCTAAACTAAAAAAAACATGCGTGAGTGTCGTGGAATATTCGATGATAAGAAAAAGTGCGAGGGAGATGGATATTATTCCATCTCGCTTCCTTATAGCTGCCAAGGCCGTCTACACTACGTCAAAAGGGGTCGTGACGGAAAAATCTTACACTTTTTCTCGCCTAGCCCCCATCTGGCAAATTCGTACCATCCGATAAAGAACTTCGTTTCAACAGCTATAGCTGCGTTGTTCCTACATCTCTGAGAGATAAGATGGAATAACTCACATAACGTATCTGTCCGTGTGCTTTTAAACTATTGCTAGAATTTAATGCAGTTTTCGTCATTATGTAAAGAATTTTTTGAGGAAGTTTTATGGATTTTGTGGTTTTATGTCTCACGCCTTTTATATTTTCTAGGACATAACACTAACCTACTTACTTACGAGTACTTACTTATATTCACGCACAATCCCTGACGGGGTAGCCAGACAGAACAGATCGCCAAGTGTCACGATCCTTACATACCTCTTTCGCTTCTTTCAGATTCATTATCTTCTTCATACATGCACGTCTAGGTATCCGAGTACTCTTGACCCTCCCCTCTTCGAGCAATTTGCTCACATGGTCTTCGAAAGTTAGTCTCGGTCTACCTCGGCACCTTTTAATATTAACTTTCGCGCTATATATTTTCTTCACCATTCGGTCTTCACTCATTCGCTCAACGTGCCCAAACCACCGAAGCACGCCCTTATCAATTTTTGTGATAAGGTCATCTTTCAAACCTGCCATATTGCGAATCTTTCATACACGTGACTAATGCCTGCAGTTCTGCCTCTGATGGTGCAATAAGCACTGCATCATCAGCATACAGCAGACAATTTACTTTTATGTCACCCAATTTCACGCCCAAACAGCTATCTTTCAGCTTCTGTAAACAGCTGTCGAGATACAGTATGAACAGCCAGGAAAACACGACGCAACCCTGTTTTACGCCCGTTTGGATGCTAAACATGTGTGACAGGTCATGCCCTACCCGCACACAGGCTTTACAGTCACAGTAAAGAGACTGCACAGCCCTTAGCAATCGACCATCCACACCATACCCCGGCAACAGTTCCCACATTTTCTTCCTTACAACCTTATCAAATGCTTTCTCAAGATCCACAAAAGCACAGAAAATCCTCTGGTTAGCAGCAAGAAGCTTTTCCGTGATCATGCGGAGAGAAAACATTTGATCCGTGCATCCTCTTCCAAGTCTAAATCCGCATTGTACCTCCTATAGAAATCTTTCCGATTTTTCTTGCATCCTACGTGTCAAAACCTTCGAGTAAACTTTACTTGCTAAATTGGTTAAGCTGATCGCCCGATAGCACCCGCAGTCAAAATGTGAACCTTTACCTTTATATAAACGCACAATGACTGCGGATCGCCAATCATCCGGGACATCCCCCGTCCGCCAGCACAAATTGCACAGCAGATGAAAGCTGTCCCAGACGCGAGGCCCACAATACTTGATAATTTCTGCAGTAACTGTGTCTAGTCCCGCAGCCTTACCACATTTCAAACTTCGAATCGCACGTTCAATCTCTTTTATACTGATGACCTCAGTGTCATCGAGGTCCGGGTCTGGCGTACCAGTCACGGCGTCACCCCCGGATCCCTCACTAAGATCATCACACGCATACATTTCTCTATAAAATTCGCTCCATCGCTGCATGACGTCCGATTTTTCTGAGAGGACGTCATTGGTTCTCGAAAGCACTTTGTTCATTCTTAAGGCCGTCGCACTACTTCGGGTCCTTCCAACCTCTTTGCAGAAGAGTTTGGAGTTCTCCTTAAAGTTGTGCGACAACCTTTCATCCGCTTGCATTCTACACCTTTCACGCACTTCCTCAATCAATGCTTTCGTGTGAACTTTCTGCAGCTTATATCTTTCTTTCATCTTCTCTCTCATATCCTTATCATAACTAGAGGCCAAGTAGTCTAACCATGCTTTCTTCTTCTTCTTTACAGCTTCTTTCACTTCATCATTCCACCATGAAACAGAAACAGAAACTTTTTTATTCAATATAGATTATAAATAATACTTATTGAAAGTCACTCTTTTGTTTGATTACCACTGGTTCGGAAAAAACCTCTGTCCTGGGAAGAACCAGCAAGAAACCCAGCGGGACTTTTTTTTTAAATAACAGCTTACAATCATGATGTTACACAAATTAACAACACAACAAATTAGAAATAGCTTGGTAGCGATCACCTCATTTCCAGGGGTTATTATCATCCATAAATTCCTTAATATTATAATAACCCTTTTTATACAAACTTAGTTTAATAAAGTTTTTGAACTTTGAACAGGCCAAACTTTGTATATTTTCTGGAATTTTGTTGTAAAAGCGTATACATCGCCCCAAGAATGAATTACTGACTCGATGGAGTCGAGTAACTGGTACTACTAGCTTGTGTCTGTTCCTAGTATTTACAGAATGAATATCACTTATTTTTATAAAACTACTTTTATTTTTGTGTACGTACATTAAATTTTCATAAATGTATTGAGAGGCCAAAGTTAATATATTAATTTCCTTAAATTTTTGTCGCAGCGACTCTTTAGGCTTTAAATCATAAATCATGCATCTCTTCTTTTACTATTACCTCTTTTTATCGTTCCACACACTTTTTCCGCTGCACTTACCATTCCATCACTAAGGTTCTGCCATGTTCTTTCCACACATTCTTTTCTGCCATCGATGGTGCCTTTTGGCTACCCTCGCATGATATTTGTCCCTAGTATCCGCTTCCTGAAGCTTCCAGCTTTGGATGCGACAGACCGGCTGTGGTTCTGTTACTGCCGTCCGGTAGCGCCAACCCGCGAACAGACCCCTAAATCTAGTAATCACTAGATAGTGACCCGTTCCCAGGTCAGCACCCCTGAACACTAGCGTATCCATCACCTGTTTTCGCAGTCGGTCATCCACCAGGAACAAATCGATCATACTTCTCTCATTCTTTCTTTCTCTAGTATACATATGGATTTTCTTGTGATTAAACATAGTGTTTGTCACAAGAAGACCCTTTTCCTTGCATACAGCCAGTATAAGCTTGCCAGCATCATTAACCCTTTTATCGCCAAACTTTCCAAGCACCGACTCGTACCCTCGTCGAGCGGTACCAACCCATCCATTCAAATCACCACATACAACAATTCTTTCATTTCCCCTAACCAAATCTAGAACTTCTCTTACATTCTCCCAAAACTCCTCCAGCTCAGCCCTGGACGATGAAGCTACCGGCGCATAAACAGCCAAAAGGAATAACTTCGTCAGTCCCAATTTAAAGCGAACCCAAAGAAGTCTTGAGTTCACAACCTTATATTCAATCATAACATCGACCAACCGAGACGACAGCAGCACCCCCACTCCATAGACCATAGAGCTAACGCCCCGCCAGGGAGCTCTTCAGTACCACTGCCCTTCCGTTTGGTCTCCGACATACACACGACATCTAATTCTCTTTCTTTCATTATTTCGATCAACTCATTCGTCTTATCTCTCATGCCTCCTCTAACATTGCACGTGCCAACTCTGCACTCTGTCCTCCACCTTCCGCCGTGTCGGGCTGTGCGTGACGGGTGGCGGTCCCCATCGCCGCTTTGCGCGCTGAATTCCACACCAACGGGGACGAGCTGGTGTGCGTCGCCTTGGGGGGACGCCCTAACCCTCGTTGGCATGGGTGCGCAGCTGTGTAGAATTGCAGCCCTGAAAAGGGCTGGCAAGGGTCGCGACGAGCACGCTTCTACAATGACCCCTTAACACTTAGCTAATACACCTAAAACAGTCAATTACCAAGTAAAATTTTTGAAGTTATACTTCTTTTGGCATGTTTAAGAAAAATTATGAGACTGAATTTTTACGATGCGCACGCACACCGACACCTAAAAACGACACCATGAAGTTGTTACGATGCGCGCGCACACTGACACTTAAAAGCGACAACCTCATTTGGTAATTGCCTGTCAACTGTCAAGTTTTCATGAGAACTGATAACTATATTCAAGGTAGTTATTAAAATATATATGAATATATAAAACGTGTTTTATTTTTGTTATTTTGTTTTGTTACGCTAAAGAAGTAAAACTTCTTACGTGCGTACATAAGTACACACACGTTTTTTACTAAACAAACATTGTTTAAAAAGGATTACTAAATGGATACATGGTTGATAATAACTTTTAGGAACGATGTAATCACTGCCAAAGTGTTTATAAAAATAAGGCGACGTTCTGCCATGGTCTGATCCACGCAAAATGATATGAAGGTAGCTTAAGAAACTAAAGTAGTATCTTAAAAAAAATTGTGGGAGTAAATAAATATAAGGTTAAGATGGAATAACTCAAGATGAAATTTAGAACCAGCAAAAACTATGGAAATAACCCATAAATGTACTCATAGGTGTAAACGCATCTAAAGTCTTTACTAACACTAACAATCAGATAGGCTGTTAGTTCGTTTGCCATTTCAGTTTAATAAAAAAAAAAGATAATCCAAACGTTAATCGAAATGTACATTACTAACGTTTTATCGAGGGATTCCGGAACGTTGCAGCATCCCTTATTGTGTACACGGGTGTATTTGCATTCGCCTGGTGTCCTGCCGACCCTTATGGGGTACTCCGCCCCTTTGTAATTGGATCAAGAATCATGTAGCAACTCCGAATTGAAGCTTGATTTTTATTTTTAATTGTCGACAAAAAAAAATCGGGGCACGTTAAATACGTCACAGGTGGACTAAAGCCTTTATAATCCGTGACGCATAATCATTGAATGCTCCGTGGCGCAGTGGCTTAGCATAGAGTTGCAGAGCACGGGCCGTGGGTTCGAATCCAGCACGGAACAAGTATTTGTATGGCCTACAAATAATTGTTCCGGGTCTAGATGTTTAAAAAGTTAAACTTAAAGTTTCAGCCAATATGTCCCACTGCTGGTCACAGGCCTCCTCTCTTTTCTGAGAGGGTTTTAGGGCAAGGAAATGTTCGTCGCGCTGCCCCAATGCGTGTTGGCGAACTTCACATGTCTTCGAAATATTTTTTTCTTATTTCTCAGACATGCAGGTTTCCTCACGATGTTATCTTTCAGCGCCGAGCACGTGGTCTGATTTACTAATAAATACACTTAAAATTGTAAATAACAACTTCATTGGTGCCGGCGGGGATCGAACCCGGGTTCGCTCGCGGAATGTGAAATTTACAGCGAACGCTTACCATATGGATTTATATCCTTGTGACATTTATGTGTGAATTATGTATGTAAATTGACCCCACGATACAAGAGAAAATCCTATTGTGGAGGTAACGTTTAAAAAAAAACAGAGACAGACAGAAGTGAAAACTCAATGATATATGCGTATACATGTACACAGTACGCTTGTGTGCAATACGTCGCAAGCATGTCGAGGTCATCGGTGACGCGCATCCATAAGTTTTCCTCTACCAATAATCGCTCAACGCGGCTAAAGAAATATTGACTTCAAAAAAAAAGAAAAGAAAAAAAGCCTTCCTAAAAAGGGAGGTTAGGGTCCAACAGTAGGACGCATATAGTCTATAACTTTACTTTTTCATTTAAAAGATTTCGGCTACTAGGCTGGAAAAAACATAGCTAAAATACGAGCAATTGAGAGATCTTAGCGGCCAGCCTCCGCAGAGTCTAGTTCACATGAGGATGCCTCGTGTAGAGGCGAAACAGTTGATTGGTGGTGACGGGGATAGTGCACGCAATTGAGGGATAGGGTAGGTGCTCTTGAAACTAGGTACGACATAATTTTATTTTATCACGCAGATCATAGCTGATAATTTTTAACATTTTTTTTATAGGATCAGTGTGACAAACGAGCACACAGTCCGCCTGATGGTAAGTGGTTGCTGTGGCCCATAGACATCTACACCTATCTTCGATTACGAATCAAAATGAACATGCGTTGTCACCCGTGAGGACTAAGATGTAATGCCTCATTATCATAAAAAGGGTCTCCGGTTTTCTACACTCACCATACGAAACACAGCAGCGTTAAGGTGCTATTTTACGCTGGTATTCTGTGAGAGCGTGGTCCTTCCCCGGTCGAGCCGACCCAATCGTGCTACAACCATAATATAGCTGCAGCATGGCTCTAACACGTAAAAACATATATTTTTAACAGTGGTAGAGCCACGCGGCAGAATTACTGTCGCACGGATGGGTCGGCTCGAACCGGGGTGATACCACGACCTCACAGAATACCAGCGTGAAGTAGAGGTCTCTGCGTTTCGCTTGGTGAGTGCAGGTAGCCGGAGGCCCTTTTTACTGGAAATGAGGCATTCCATCTTAGTCCTCACGGGTGACAACGCATCTGCATTTTAATTCGCAAACGAGGATAGATGTAGATGTCTATGGGCCGCAGCAACCACTTGCCATCAGGTGGACTGTGTGCTCGTTTGTCACCCTTATCCTATAAAAAAAAATATACATATTTAATATAATGTATTTGTGCAATGTAACGTTTGATTATATTAATTGAGATTTTCTGATGATATATTTTTTTGTACGCGAATTTAAAAAAGTGGAGTTTTACAATGTGACTGCATATTTTAACACGTTTTTATTAAATTCCATTGTAATCTATCTCTGTAAGTAACGGAATCTTTTAAAGTAATTTTGACCAACTTGTAGACGACCGAATGACTTGACAATTTGCACTCGTATCAAGGACCGATTACAATACAATAACTTAATAACTTTATTCTAGTATCCTGATCACGATCAACGGGATAACATACAATAATTAGCGTGTTTCATTAGTTTTTTAAATTATAATTTTTTCTACCGACTTTAAAAAAGGAGACGGTACTCAATTTGACTGTATGTTTCTTTTTTTGATTTTTTTTATAATGTGTGTTACCTCATAACTTTTTTCTGGGTGAACCGATTTTCGTAATTTTATCTGTATATATATATAAATCAATTGCTGTACGTTAGTCTCGCTAAAACTCAAAAACGGCTTGACCGGTTCAAATGAAATTTTTTGTGTGTTTGAATGGATTCCTAGATGGTTTAGATCACGGAGCAAATACAAAGAGGAGGTGTTATGATTAGATTTCACTATGTAACAACGCGTGACAATTTGCGGGGTGAGGTGGTGTTAAGCCCCGCCCACTTCACTTCATTGTCTACATCTACCGATAAATAGTAAAACTACTCGTATCGTTCCATATCAATGTTGCAATGTAGTTTAGCTACCTTGACGATAGATGGCGGCCTGTTCGCAAAAAGATTATAAAAACTATAAAAATAATAATATTTTGGCGACTAAAATTCTTTTGGACTGAATGCCAGGCAAATTTCAACACCTTCGTATGTTTATTTTATCAACACTGAACTCTACGTAAATTTATATTTTTAGTTCCCATGACACAAGTGTTGCCATCTACTGTCGAATATATGTAATACCATTTGAAAGCCGACGCAGAGATTTTTCTAGAACCTTTTTAACAAATTAAATATATAATTACTTACATATGAAATGTGATGCCGTCCTTAGCATCAGAGAGTGTATTTGAGTAGTTTTTACACGATGAAACACAACACTTCATCGTTTTCTACTTAATACTACGAAATTACACCGATTTGCGATTTTCGACACATAAGCGCACAGGACGAACGCTGACAATATACTAAGTAAAGCCACGCCCACTGTGATGACGTCAGGACCTAGTTAGAATCACAGTGCACAGTTGCTTATGGCATCTCCTCTTTGTATTTGCTTCGTGGTTTAGATTCACATTTGGACACGGCGGGTGGCGCTGTTGTAGAGATACACTCAACTTAAACCACTTCCACCAGCTTTCTATTGCACTTATATAGTAAAAAAGTCCATCAATAGCAAGAGGACATTTCAATTAATACTTTTGACGTAGTTATAAGACTATTTATTTCGATTATTATTAAAAAAATGTCAATTGAATATAATTTCGATAGAATCTTTCGAAAAACTAAATTTATCACTTTGATTGTTTTTTATTAGCTTTTCCTTAGGAAATCTTTTAAATTTCACTGTTCTTTTTATTTTGTTAATTATTTGAACATTTTTTTTATTTTATTAATTATTTAACAATTTTATTATCTTATTAATTATTTGACAATTTTTTATTTTATGAATTATTTGTCAATTTTTTTATTTTATTATTTATTTAACATTTTTTTATTTTATGAATTATTTCTCAATTTTTTTATTAATTATTTGTCATTTTTTATTTTATTAATTATTTAACAATTTTTTTCCTAATATAACATAGAGTAGTACCGTAGCTAAACTAACACTTTTCTTATTCACTTTTCAGCTTTCACTTTGACTTTCCACTATTTCACTTTAAATTCACTGTTTTCTCCGTATTTGTAGGCTGCTCTATAAATTTTGTTAGAGTTAAAATAGGTGTCACCTTATATTGCAGTTTTCCTGAATAGTATCGTTTCCGGTGTAATTTAATATTGCCTAATTTTATCTCACAGTTTTCATCGATTTCCAATAGGTAAGTGCCCATTACATCATTTCTTTGAATGTCATCGCCCCACGTTATTGTAAGCACTATTTCATTTTGTGTAAATAGGATCCAGTTAATAGGACCAATAGACTGTATCTTAACACTTTCCAGCTCTACTATTGATAATTTACAAAGGCTTAGATTTGATGCGAAGCTCATAAGTTGTTCGATGCATGTGTTTTCAGGATACTGCATGATATCAATTTCTTCACATAGGAACTGGTTTGCTGCTATCTCCTGACATGGGCCATTTAAGGGTAAGTACGTGTGACCTTTCACCATGAGGTAAGGATATTTGGGAAAAATAACAGTTGTTCTATTATAGGTGGGATCAAACATAGGTAAAGCATATATTTTAAAATAACTGTATGTAATATTATCAGTCAGAGGGATTTCCATAATGAACGTTATTTGGTTTTCTTTTACATAGGCCTTAACAGACATAGATCTTTCTAAATTAAGTAAATTGTTTTCAGTAATAGGATACAATAAACTGTTTGTTTGAGATATAGATTCTAATATTACTAATAATTCGGTGGAATTAACAATGGGTTGATGTAGAACGTGAAGTGTAGTAAATGCTAATTTCGTTTCTATTTCGCTTAAAATTAAGTATATAGTTCTAAACTTATTGACAAACATTTTAACATACTTCAAACATATGTGGAGTATATGCTGTTATCATCTTTAGTAATTATATATTTTACAATTCTTTCTATACGTTTTATTCATTCATTTACAATGTTCATATTCTCCTGTAGAGATCCAGTACTATTTATAAGAGAGTCAAGCATCTCCGAGATTATTGTTATTTTCTTATTAGTGTGCGTTTGCTGGGTCTTTAATTGAGATATGAGATTGTCGTGTTTTACTGCATCATTGTGGTCTAAGTTTCCTGTAAGCGCTTTGATAACAGAATCTAATGGATTAATAAGACCGCGCTTGAAACGTATCGAAAGTATGAGTTGTTTAAACTTTTCTACAGCAAAGTTACTTAAATAATTTACTTGTGTGTTCATATTTTGAAATTCATTTACGTATTTTGTATAATTGTAGTGGCATAGCCATTCTCACATTTTACCAATGCAGAAGGCATGCGCACTCCATCACAGAATCGGATATAATTTAATATTCCTTCACCATAAAACATGTTAGCAGGTAATTTTGCTCTAACTTCAGAACGAGGTGGAAGTATTACAGCATATTCTAAGCTATTGTGTATTATAGGTATTTTAGAAGAATTTGTGATAAGTACTTGTTTCTTTAAATCTATTACAGCTTCCAACTGCTTTAATAAATCATTCCCAATTAACCCATCATAACGTGAATCGACATTATAAAGATAAAATTTATGTTCGCCATTATTTTGAAATATAGAAAATAGTAGAATTTTAATTACCTGATTGTGTTTGATAGATGCATGAGTGCTTATAACTTTAAAGGGTTCAGTTGTTATATAATTACGGTAGTATTGATGTGCTTTATCGGGGCTTATAAAAGAACTTAAAAAGAAAAACTTGAAAAAATTTAAAAGAAATTAGGTATATATATGTACGGTAGTTTTAGATTTATGTCGCAATTCAATTCTGTTATTTCAGGTGGTTTTTGGAGGCTTTTACTTGAAAATTTTCAGTCTGTGCAGACATGTCATTATCCTCTGAATCACTGTTTTCGTCGGACTCTATTACAGAATTTTCTTGTGTGGATTCATCTTCATAATAACTGTCGTATGTTTCCTCATACATGTAATTTTGAGGAAATTCGTAGGAATAGTATGATGGACAAATTTCTAATTCGTTTAGGCGGAAACCTGGTTGAAAAGGCTTTGGAGGGGCAGTTCTCATAGAAACATCAGTATCATTAGAAACCGGCTTGTTATGCACATTATTATTATTAGGATAAATAAAACGCTGAGAATTACCAAACTGTTGTGATAACATTGGTTGCATGGGGCTATAGTCCGGGGGTCTAAATCCAAAGTTTGGTCGGTATCCAAAATTAGGTGGGTGATATTGCTTAGGGAAACTCATTTGCTGTTGAGGCTTATTTTGTCGTAACGGAATCCTCATTTGTCTACTATTGGGAATGCCAAACTTAAATTGAGGTGGTGTTCCGAAATTCTGCCTAGGGGGTTGGTTTGGGACTAATATTGGTCTAAAACCTGTAGGCTGTGTTGGCATTGCAAACTTAAACGATGGTTGTTGCACTAGTATACTACTAGACTGTGGCTTAGACGTATGGCTAGACTGTAACATTTTACTACGCATCTGATATTGGTCATAGAAGTTTACTTCTTCTAGAACTATACTTAGTGCTTCTTCTAGTGTACTGGGTGTTTTCAACCTAACAATGCGCATCATATTTTCGGATAAATTATATAAGAAAACCTGCAGAGCGGTGTTATTATAAATAATAGTTTTACTTATTTTTAAGCTTTTATCACCAATTTGATTAACCTTCGATAATAACACTGATTTAACGGATTGTATACGACCACAAAAATCTGTATAATTTTCATTTTGGTGTTTCTTTAAAGTTTCTAATTCTATGGCTAAACATTCCTCGCTACGTGGGTCGCCGAAGTGAGTTAAAAACAATTCCTTGAATTCGGCCCACGTCTCTATATCTTCCCGTTCACTGATAAGCGACGTAGCCTCGCCCGTAAGACGACTAGTAATAATTTGCATTATATATTCATTTTGCAAATCGGATGATTTAAAGTTACTTATTATATATTCACATTTACGCAAAAATAAATTTAAATGGTGTTTATCGCCGCTAAATGTTGGTATTATTTTAGTTAATTCATTAGGGATAAGTTTAATTTCCGACATTTTTAATAATTTATTCACTGGTTCTACACAAAAATAAAAAAATAAAATAAAATATTTATTATAACTCTACCAGTTCCACAAATGTTGTAAGGAAAATTCGAGTATAAGTACTAATCTATTATGTACTAGCTGTGCCCGCGGCGTAGCTCGCGTATACAGGTTTTACATAAAATTTGTTGTTTAGGTAAGAGAATATTAAACGATTTATTTCATTACTGTATCAATAAGTGGTAACTAAATAAATCATTATCATCAAATTTCTAAGTCGTTTATGATAGAGCTTCTGTGTAAACGACGTGAGAAGTAGGCTTAGCCGGGGTGTACACTAAAAGGTTACGGGGGCTACTAACGCGGGAAAAAGCAACATAGAGTTGGCCATGTGCAAAACAGTCAGTACTGAGGTACACTCCTACAACGCGTAAAGTTTGACCTTGCGCTTTATTTACGGTCATCGCATAACACACGCTCACTGTAACTGGGAACTGAACGCGCTTAAAACTGAAAGGAAAGTTACTTCTTAATAGAAGGTTTTTGGGCAGTGCTGCCAGAGAAAAAAAACTAATTCAGCTCTAGGACAACACAAACAGCGCTTTAAAAAAGCCCTAGATTTCGCGCTAAATTAACTACAAACAAAGTTTGTGTTTTTTTATATAATCATAATAAAGAAAACAACATTAAGTTTTTTTTCTGGCAATATTTTTTTGATGTATCAATACTTCGCAGGACATCGACTTATAATTATGGCAATTGCTGTCAACAGTAGTTAGTACTGTACGAACAATAAAAATGTCATTAATTGTTTTAAAGTGCAATGTATTTCGCAACTTAGTTTCAGATGTCAGCATCTGATTGCGGTTGCTACACAGTTTCTTTGTGTTATAACTTCTAAGTAACTTTTAACTTAGCTGTGCTCTAAGCAACTGACTGAAACTGAATAAAGCAAAATAAATGCGTTGCCAAAACCATGAACAAAAACTTTAATAAAGGGGTTTCCCCGCTTATAGTCGTCGGTAAAAAAATCAAGTTGATCATCCTAAAGGGGAAGCCAGGAGATCCATAGCACAGGGTATCCTAGTTTGGAATCGTCTCCCATGTTCTTTGTTTTGTGGAAAAAATATGTTTGAAAAAGATAAACTGCAATGTACTATTTGTGGGAAAAAATAATAAAGGTCATTATTATTATTATCGGTAATGTGGACTAACAGTGCTGCAGTGATAAGAGTTAATAACCCGCTAGACGCTAAAATATTGAAATGTGTGCTAAATACACCAAAAAGCGCTGGATTAAGCTAGGGCTAAAATTTCGAAATGCGCGCTATACATTCCAAAAAAGCGCTAAATCTAGTTCCCAAAGCGCTAAAGTGGCTGTACTGATTTTGCGTATATTATAAATACAATATCACGACATTTCGTTACAAAATTTTTATTTTTGGTCGGATTCCGTTGTATTGCTTCGATGGATACAAATTTCTTCAGTAAGTCTCAATACGATTCATCGGCGAAAAATCTCAACACAGCAATTCAGAAAAGTTTGTAATTTGTACAACTCCATCTATTACGTCCTTTGTGTGAGAAAACATCCTTTTTAAATCTCTTTTTGTGTTTTAAGTATAAATATATTAATTATTATGGAACGTTTTTTTTACACACAAATCTTTTTATTACTATTTCTGAGATTTTATGGCGCCATTGAACAAATTCGAACCTACATTTCAAAATAATAATCATTACTTTCGATAGAATTAACCAATTTTAATAAAACAAAGATTAAATGTAACTCGAAGATACGCTTTATAATTTTCTTAACGATTTCTTTGAAAATAAAAGATGTTTACTTTAGATGTGATGCGTTCATATAATAACAGACAAATAGACATAGAGACAATTCTAAAAATTATAAAATGTTCTTATTTAATTATTTTCAGTTCCCCATAATGATTTTAGCCACCAAAATATATACCTATACAATGTACAGAAAGAGACACAATATGTTATCATCATTTTTATTATATGTATATATTTAAAGAGAGATGGCGCTGCTAACATCAATTCTAAAAATAAAAGAGATTAATTGACGCGATTGATACATTATATAAAACGCAAGAGTACTTATAAATCAGTGCCTGCACAGTAAGCAAAAAATAAAGTTTGACTCTCGCCAAAACCAACGATTTGTTAATAGCTCTTTTAAAATTTGATTTACCACATAGAGTACTCGGCGGTAAAGAATAAATTGAGTTTATCAACACGCAGTAGGGCAGCGAGTAATATAATAAAGATTAGCAGTAAATATGAAAACTCATCTACAGGAAAAAAAAAACATTGCAATTGCATTACATTTTCACAACACCACCATCTATCGAAGACATGGGAAAACTATTGTGCTTCAGATTTAGTTAATAAGGTTAATATATTTTTGTATAATATATTTAATACGTTTTTTAATACTTTTGTTTACTGCGTTTTAGATATACATAATTATATCATTATTTTACATAATTTAACTATGATTTATGATATGATATTAGTTTAAAATGCACCTGATGACTCAAACAAAGCCACCATTGAGCAAATTCGTACCTATACTTCCCTACCCATACTTCAGAATATTTATCATAACTTTTGATGGAATGAACTGATTTTAATGAAATAAAGACTAAATGTAACCCGAAGATACACTTTATAATTTCTTTAACAATTCTTATGATATAAATTAGTACTTTATACGTGATACGTTAACAAACAAACAGACAGACAGACAGACAGACAGACAGAAAATTCTAAAAATGGTAGAAATGTATTTAATTACTTATTTTTAGTACCCCTCAATCACTTTTATTACAAAAATATAAAATGTACAGACATCTGCTATTTACAGTTTTATTATATGTATAGAAGATTAACGTGTCGAGTAATCTTTAAATTAACAAACAAATGTAGACACAATAAGAACTTAATATAATGTATAATACTTAATATAATATATTCTATAACTTTATTGAGTAATATGTGACTTAATATTATGTATGTCTTACAATTAAATTAATATTATTTTAATTTTTATTTAAGTAGTAGTTATTTGTTGCACCTAATACTTTATAAAATTTACGTAAGATTGGTATTTGAAACCCAAATAACAGTCAAAATGGAAAATGTCTAATTCCAAGTTTACTAAGGGATATGAAGGAGGTGAAGAGTCGTACTCACCAGCCCGCAGTGCCCATCATCAGCTTCACGGCTCCTTATTCTCGACGAATTTGTTTTGGTTCGCTGGATCACCACGCTGTATGGATCTTCCGCCGTTGCGCGAAAATTGGTAGAATTGTATACGCGATATTCACGAACGGTGGCACAGCTTTTCCGGTGATCCTACCGGCTGCGCCAGTCAAGTTGCGGGAGCTGCCGAAAGCTTTTTTAAAACTAAATACAAACTAAGACTTAAAACTAAATAAAAACTACGTGTTCACAGAGAGAGATGTGAATTTATTCTGTCCATTGTCTTTTACAATACTTAATCCTATGCTTACAGTCTACTTAAATTACTACATACTCAGCGTTTATGTATTTATGCTGATGGATGCTTTATCTGTATTATGGGTGGTGCTGGTGTAACCATAACGAGCTCGACAGATGTCGACGGCGCCATCCTTTAGGATGTATCTCCGATAATTGTTGGTCTTAATAACCTGATCCTGTATCGCACAGACAAAACCCTCGGTTTCCCCAAAGAGGTCACCGAAACGTAGCCAGTGAAGGGAGGCGACTGTGTCTACGAAAGGCTCATGTAGAGCCTTGTAAAACCTCCCGTGGAGCTCCTTCTCCTTCCATACGGCCTCCCGGTCGGAAATGCACTGTACTGCTGGGTCTTGCCATAATGATGACGGGGTCCATGGGCGTAACATTCGCACACTGACTCGCCACAACTTCCGTCCAAGGGCCCTCACTGTGGTTTACGGGCTCTGACCACAGGCCGCGCCAGTATGCGATAGTGTCGGAATGATTCGGTGCTGGGCCCGTTCCACGTACCATTGGTCGCTCCAATGATTCATAGAGCCTCTTCTGATCACTCTGGAAGAAACGATTCTGGTTGAACCGTGTCGACCTCTCGATATATCGCCGAATCCGCTTCCCCCAAGCAGCGATTCTCTGCTTCAGGTCGTCTATGCGCTCCGTCAGTTTTTGCGTTATATCCGGCTGGGACAAACTGATATTTGTCCCAGCAAACGCCATCCTGATGGTGCGCACAATTCTCGGCCTATTATTGCCCGACCTGAAGCTTATCAGCCTGCCGATGAGGGCCCTTGCCTTTGCGATACGGTCCTCAATCCTTCTTCTCCAGGCTGGGATGGCGCTACTTTGTCTAGTAGCGCGTCCAGCCTTGGGAAGTTTGGCGCCAATAATACGGCAAACTGCCAGTGCGGCGCCAAAAAGAAT
This sequence comes from Parnassius mnemosyne, assembly GCA_963668995.1. NCBI lineage: Eukaryota > Metazoa > Arthropoda > Insecta > Lepidoptera > Papilionidae > Parnassius > Parnassius mnemosyne. The sequence continues at coordinate 3,357,627 of CAVLGL010000096.1, read as the reverse complement.
TGAGTCCGTCTCGCAAAGGTCCCGGCTGGCTTCCAAATAGGTCACCAGCATTGGGTTGAGAGCCCTCACGACAGCCCGATTCCGCTTGCTTAGGGGTATACGGGGAAGTCGCGGTCGATTCTCGAGAGGCGTACTGCGCGTTTCCCTAATCGCCTCTTCCACTATGGTCCTCATTTGCTCTAGTTCTGGGGCGACTATTCCATCGTCGCCTGAGTCAACTACAAGGAGATCTACGGCGGCATCTACATGTGCGGGTTGCTCTGCAACTCGTAGAGCCGCATCTCCTGTCGTAGCATTTTCATTCGACAAAGGAATAGCCTCACGTCGTAGCCGATCGAGTTCGGCGTCATCAAATATTTTTGAGCGCATGATGTACCGAACTCGGTCTGCCAGGTTTTGCTCGGTAACGGTAATAGATGGCTCCAGCTCAGCAAATAGTCGGTGCATCCTAGCCCGATACCCAAAACCTCCAATTTCTCTCCCTTTTGCCCCAAAATACGCCCGCAATGCATTTTATTCATTTGCATTGACCAACGCATGCGGCGTACTCCACCAGTGGCGGGTGCTGATTGCTGGGCCAACGAAGACCCTGCCAACACCAAGCCAGCTGGTAGGGATGATGGATGCGAGGGGCTGCTGGGTGATCGTGCAGCACCTCGCGGTCGACTGGCGGTTCGCATGCTGCCGCGTCCAGCGCCAGCTCCAGCCGCGCCCTGGCGACCTCCAGGCAGCGGCCCTTTGCGCGTATTTCTTAATTCCATCATCCATGAATTGGGCGTCAGTTAACGGGAGACGCCCAGACCCGGCACCGTTTCATGGTGAGGCCATGTGCACAATCGGGCCTTTGCACCTCCAATTTTGCCGAGGCACGGCGCTAACACCTCTTGGCAAGGTGCTGACTGACTGCGCTGACGTAGCAGTTTTGTCACATAATCGTTACGTCAGCGGAAGATGGGGTCGTCACTTCCCTACGCCTATTTTATTATTATTATATTTATTATTATTATTATATTGATTTTATATTCTCGGCAAGCCGAGAAGACCTGATAACATGGGCCTAAGCCAAGTGATTATCAGTTGGATTAAATACGGTCACGTGTAGAAGATTGCACAGAAAATGGTGGCGTGTTTGTGTTTTGGTCTGGGTTTTCTGGTTCACATTGCAGAAACTTTCTAACAAGTCTACATGTGTTTAGTATCGCGGCCTTCTGCAGTAGATGATAGATATTTGTAGGTAAGTTGAGGGTATTAAGGGACTAGTGAAGTTGTTTCGGTATTACTCCTGTTGTAGACAATACTATCGGTACTATTGTAACTTTTTGTAGATGCCAGAGTCGGGCTACTTCATCTTTTAATTCAGTGTATTTACTCAGTTTTTCTGCTATTGTTGTCTGCAAGTTATGGGTATTTGGTATAGCAATATCTACGAGTATTAAATATCCAGTTTTGTTTATCTTGTTTATAAGTGTAATATCTGGTCTATTGAAATGGATTGTCCGATCGGTAAGAATGGCGCGGTCAAAATATAGTTTTGTTGAGGGGTTCTCTAATACAATTTCTGGATTGTATTTGTAGTATGGTGTAACGGAATCTATAAGTTTGTACTGGTGTGCTAATTTTTGGTGTATAATGTTGGCTACTTGATCGTGTCTATGTTTGTAGTCTGTTTGGGTTATTGACTTGCATGCGCCTGTTATATGCTGAATCGTTTCTGGAGAGCTATGGCATTTCCTACATGTGTCATTAGTTAAATTCTTTATGATAAACTTTCTGTAATTTTTGGTTTCAACTACCTGATCCTGTATAGCAAGCATGAACCCTTCAGTCTCCGGGAAGAGTTCGCCTTGATTTAACCACGCGTTCGACGCCTCTTTGTCGACATTTATCTGGCATAAGTCTTGGCGATGTCTTCCATGTAGAGATTTCTGCGTCCATTCTAAAAGCTTGGTTTTGTCCTCAATTACTTTCTCATTTTTCTGTTCAGTTGTATCTTTTAAATTTAGGGGTGTTAAGTTTTGGTCGTTCTGTGATATAATTTTATGAAGAATAGAGGTTTCGATTTTTGAGAAAAAGAATTGTCTGAGTGTTTTTATCTGTCTGTTATGTAGGTTTAGGATATCAATTAGTCCTCTACCTCCTTCTTTCCGCGGCAGTGTTAATCTCTGCAGACATGATCGTGGGTGGTGTTTGCGGAATTTGGTCATTGTGGTATTAATTTTTCGTTGAAGGTTTTTCAGATCGGTTTTGGTCCAATTGATTATCCCAAAAGAATATGTGAGAACCGGTATAGCGAAGGTGTTGATTGCTTTGATTGTATTTCGAGAATATAGTTGCGTTTTCAGAATTGTGTTTAGTCTATGTTGAAATTGTAGTGTTAATTTTTGTTTAGTTTCTTTATAGTGTATCTGTTGTGATTGTGTATAGCCAAGGTATTTATAACTATCTTGTTCCTCTAATGGTTCTATCTGTTCTCCTGTTCCTAAAGTGTATTGGTGTTGGTAATTCTGTCCTGCTCTAATTGAATTTATTTTACATTTATCTATGCCGAATTCCATTTTGATATCGTTTGAGAATTGTTTTGTCAAATTTGCTAGTTCACAGAGCTGAGTCTCACTTTTGGCGTATAGTTTGATATCATCCATGTACAACAGATGATTTAATTCTATTGTTTGAATTTCATTTTGTCTTTCGGTAGTTGTATTTTTTAACGGGATTCCTAAAGTAGTTGCGTTTAATATATTAGATAGGGGATTTAGAGCAAGACAGAACCACAGTGGGCTTAAAGCATCTCCCTGAAAGATCCCTTTCTGAATTTTTATTGGGATGGTTTCTACTATTTTACTGGGCGAAGTTAGTCTTAATACAGTGGTCCAAGTTGTCATCATGACCTTCAGGAATGTTACTATAGTTGGATGTATTTTGTATGTCTCTAAAACTTTTACAAGCCATGAATGGGGAACAGAGTCGTATGCTTTTTTGTAGTCAATATACATACTAAACAGATCGGTTTTGGTTTTTTGTACTTTTTGAAGGATAACTGAGTCTATGATTAATTGTTCCTTGCAGCCTTGGCTGAATTTGCGACATCCTTTCTGTTGTTCGGCTAAAATATTATTAGTGTCGATGTGTTGATATATTAGTTCAGATATACAGGTTGTGATAATTTTGTACAAGGTCTGCAAGCATGTTATTGGTCGGTATTTTGCTGGATTTGAGAGATCATTACGATCTTTAGGTATCATAAAAGTTGTACCTGAAGTTACGTAGGACGGTATTGTTTTAGGATCCTGTATGAAAGTATTTATGTAATTATAGAGAAAACTATGGGTAGATGTAAATTTTTTGTACCAATAACTGTGAATGTTGTCTGAACCGGGTGCTTTCCAATTATGTAAACGAGAAAGTACTTTATGGAAAATTACTGGGGATATGTGATCAAATGTCATTGCTTGAATATTTGTGTTGCTGTTTATCAGTTCTGTTTGTATCCACTCTGCTTGGGCGTTATGTTCGATTGGTTGTTCCCAAATTCCTGCCCAGAAGTTTTGTAACGTTTCTGAGTCAGGGTAGTTATGATCAGGGTTGTTATCCTGAACGTTAGATGTCGCCTGTCTAATATTGCGGTAGAAGAGTTTTTCATTGTGGGTGAATTGAGTGTTTTGTAGTTTTCTTTGGGCACAAGCTTTGTATCGTTGTAGTCGGCCTGCTACGACTGACAGTTTTTGTTTAAGCGTGTCTAATGTGTGAGCTGCTTGTTTATTTGGTTCTTCATGAGCAGTGTGGATTCTATATTGTTCTAGTATCTTGTTAACGTGTTTAATTATTTTCCTACTTCTATTGCCATTGATGAATTGTGTCATTTGTGCTATCTTTGAACGTAAATCATTTAATTTTCGTTCTAATCGTGTCTCCCAGTTAGGTTTATATTCTTTTTTTGCCCTTTGGGTGACTTCTCTTGGTTGAAGGGTTATCTTTGCTCCGTTAACTTTTGCCGCAGTCCATGCCGCACAATATATAGTAGTTTGTAAGGTATAGAAGTCAGTTTCTTTGTTAACGTTTTCTGGTAATATTATTTTGTTTAGGTAAGTAACTATACGCGCTAGTTTTTTAGAAGGTTTTTGTTTAGGAATAAAAAACCTTTTTGTAGGGCTAGTTTCTTTATAATATTGAAATGCTTGTTGGAACGTCGCATCTATTAGTGGATCCCTATCTAGGTTTGCTTGTGGGTTAGGTTGTATTTCTTCTGCACTGTTGATTTCAGTATGATTTAAAGTAAGTGAAGGTTCTTGTGTTGAGCTGATGTCAATGCTGTTTATAAATTGAGTTTCAGAATTACTGTTGCGGTTTGGGTTTACTAGCGTCGTTTCGCTTGTAAAGTTGGTATAGTTAAAATTATGTAGTCGTAATTCTTCAGATACTTCTAGTTTTAATGAATTTAATCTGTCACTAGTGACGTAATTATTGTTCACAATTGCTCTCCTTTGATCAGCTATTCGTTGTTCGTTAAGATGAGCAAGTGCAGGAAATCTGTTGATAAAATCTTCATACATGCGTCTTCTATATACTGTTTCGTTTCTGCCTAAATCTGTAACTCGATAATAAGAACGCATTATAGCTTCATTTAGTTCACTAGTCCATCTCATTCGGGTCTGCGTTCTATTTTTAGTACTATGTGTTTCTGGGGTTCTAGGTTGCATTTGGATAGATTGTGTGGGTGTAAGTATTTGTTGTACATGGTCGATAGAGTTATGTGACTGTTGGGTCGAATGATTCAACTGTAGACGATCTAACTCTTCTTTTACGTCGTTTCGTATCTCTTCTATAGTTTTCTGTGGAAGTAGTTTATTGTTTATTATGGCTCTACGTTGGTCTCCTATTCTCTGTCGACTAACCTGCATGTTCGGGTATTTTTCTATAAATTTTATGTGGAGTGGTTCAAGATAAGTTTTTCTGTCTGTATCTAGTGCAGTCAATTGAAGGTAAGTGCGCAGTATGAACTTATTCATTTCAGGTGTCCATCGTCTGCGCGTACTTGAGGCGCTTGTAGTGGGTGCAAGATTAGTGTCAAGGTTGACTTCCTGCACAACACTATCAAGCGTGCTGGTGGTGGACAAGCTAACTGATTTTCTTGTCACGTAAGAGGGTCGAGTCGAAGGGATAGATGAAAATAATGAAATAGTATCATCGCCCGTGGAATCGGCTGTAGCTTCTAAGTAGTGAGCCCGCCTGTTCAACTCACTACGACCAGCTGTAGCAGTTTTTTCGGTGGGAGCCCGCTTGCTCAACTCCTCACCGCCGATGGTTCGCATGCTGTGGCACCTAGCATCGGCTCCAGATGCGCCCCGGCGCTCCCCGGGCAGCGACGGTAAATTATATATTCTCTTATTACTCATCTCCATAAAGGGTTACCTTTCCTTGTTAGCCGCGCAAGTTTTTTGTACTGTTGTACAGTACGCGTGTCCGCCCCCCACGTAGTTATTATTATTATTATTATTATTCCAAACAAAAATTTTACGCTACTCTATGTCTTCGCGCATGCGCGGGAGATAGTAGAGTTGCGCATGCGCGAAGACTTCAATATAAAATAAATATAAGAATTTAATATAAAATCCTCTTATTTTAATCTAAGCAAACATTTGTAAATAAAATGTAATAATTATCTTATGGAATGCACAAATCTTCAATTTACGCAATATTTAGTTTAGTGTACGGATTGCAGTACAGTTCAGTTGAACATAGTCAATGTTCGAAATGCGAAATCTAGTGCGTAGTACATATATATATATATATATATATATATATATATATATATATATCGATGTCTAAAAGAGTGTAGTTTCTGATTCTACTGTAGGTAATCTTGACCCCACACGTGCGCAGTTTAACCCCTGCGTGCTAACATCACGGGGGCTTAGGGAGCCGACAGTGACAGTGAGCTACACGTGACGGAATTCGAGGGATGATCAATTTTTTTAATTATAAAATAAGGGTGATAACCGAGCACACAGTCATCTATCTGCATTTTGATTCATAATCGAGGATAAATATAGATAGATGTAAGTATGACCTCACAATCAAAACATCCATCCCGGTTATGTGTCAAATATCTATTGTCATCCATTGCGGCGATTCAATTCCCGCCATTTTATATTTTTTAAATTACTAGAAATTACTATTATACTTCGCTTTTAGCACTAATGTTATAATAATATATACATTTAGATGAGAAAAACAAGTTAATTATATTTTATTGGATAAACCATAACATCATACCTATATATTTAAAGAAAACACGAAATTAAGTAAATGATTCCTCCCGAGCAGTAAATACAAGCTGCAATGGTTGCAACATATAAGAAATGGCGCCATCTTGAAACATACTGTTGAGGGAATATGGGCCACAGCGTTCACTTATCATAAAATGGACTAGGTGTCATCTATAAAAGAATACGGAGGTTTTTGACTTCCGCGTTATGTGTTTTCAAATTTTGACATCAATGCGCAGTTGGGAGGAGACGAGCCAAAGCAAACATCCCTCGGAAATAAGACGTCAATCTGTCTTCGAACGATTCTGCCGCGAGCTAATTTTGTTTCATGAGCGTTTATTTCGGAATATTTATTTATTTTACTTGAATAAGTCTGATAGATGATAGACCGTAGGGAGAGATGTCTCATATACGAGATATTTGCTTTAGTGACATACTTGACAAGGCTGCCAACCGCAGTTTCCTTAAATGTTGAGTTGTGAGCAAGATGCCCTGCTTTTATTTCAGTTTACAGAAACAGAAACTTTTTTATTCAATATAGATTATAAATAATAGTTATTGAAAGTGACTCTTTTCTTTAAACACCACTGGTTCGAAAAAACCTCTGTCCTGGGAAGAACCATCAAGAAACCCAGCGAGACTTTTTTTAAATAACAGCTTACAATCATATATGTTACACAATTAACCACACAAAAACTCCTTCATATTATTAGTCTATAATTATATTGTGTAATGTGTTTTATATTGGTCAAATTTTGTATAATTTCTGGCATTTTGTTGTAAAAGCGTATACATCGCCCCAAGAATGAATTACTGACTCGGTGGACACTTATTTTTGTATAACTACCTTTATTTTTGTGTACGTACATTACATTTTCATAAATGTATTGAGAGGCCAAAGTTAATATATTAATTTCCTTAAATTTTTGTCGGAGCGACTCTTTAGGCTCTAAATCATAGATTGCTATTATGGCCCTCTTCTGTAAAACAAATATAATTTCAGTGTCAGTCGCGTGTCCCCATAGCAAAATACCATACGACTTTATGCTATGGATTTTTTTTATAGAATAAGGGTGACAAACGAGCACACAGTCCACTGATGGTAAGTGGTTGCTGTGGCCCTGTGGCTGTGACATCTATATCTATCATCGTTTGCGAATTAAAATGCAGATGCCTTGTCAGCCGTGAGGACTAAGAAAAAAGGGACTTTGGTTCTCTATACTCACCATAAGAAACACAGCAGTATTTTACGCAGGTAATCTGTGAGAGCGTGGTCCTTCCCCGGTCGAGCCGACCCATTCGTGCTACAACTATACTATTAATATAGCTGCAGCATGGTTCTACTGAGAATTTCTCGATGGAGAAGCTCAATAACTGATTTTTTTTTGTCTTGACCCTGGATTGAAACCCGGGATCTTATGATCAGCAGTCGCACTACTACAACCACTAGAGTCTAGTGTAGTGACTAGACCAACGAGGTAGTCTCCGCCTCAGAGCAAAAACTAAATCACAGTAACACACAGAAGGCACCAACTGGGCGGGTAACTGGCACGGTAAATATATCACGCACTTATATTTTCATTTGAGTCAGTCTTCAAGAAAAGAGCGTACTCCTTTTTAAAAGGCCGGCAACACATCTGCAATTCCCTCCCTGGTGTTGCAGTTGTTCATGTGCGGCGGTAGTCACTTACCATCAGGTGAGCCGCATGCTCGTTTGCCCCCTCTCCTATAAAAAAAAAAGTCACTGTTTTTCGGCAAATACCAAAATCTTCTATCTATTTGTTTCTTAGGATAAGGGCAACATAGTCCACCTGATGGTAAGTTGTTGCTGTGGCCCATAGACATCTACAGTTATCCTCATTTAAGAATCAAAATGTAGATGCGTTTGTCTCCCCTGAGGACTAAGATGGAATGCCTAGTTTCTATTAAAAAGGGTCTGCAGTTCTCTACACTCACCATACGAAACACAGCAGCATTAAGCTGTTATTCTACGCTGGTATATTTTGAGAGCGTGGTCCTTCCCCGGTCGAGCCTACCCATTTGTGCTACGACTATACTACTTACGTACTTACTTACTTTAAGGTTTCTTTCCGTATCATTAGTTATATTTTGCATTAATTAGATTAAAAATGAATAATCCAAACTATAAATATAACTAAAAGTAGAAAAAAAAAACGAGTTATAAAGTGCAAAAAATTAAAAATTAAACCACCGACGCATTGTGTTGCATATTAATGTAATACTCTATATAATGATAAAGTATTACTTAAAACTAATTTCTCAATTAACTAACATTATTTAACAAAAAATATTAACTCAGTCACAACTAGCGACATCTGGTGAGTAGGAGAATAATAGTTCTCATTGAACAATATAACAGGTTATTATCCGAAATCCGAAAATCTGGCACACTAATCACAATAAAACAAAAAAGTTCGTAAAAAAAATTAAGATATTAATTTATCGATATATTTTATCGACAGGCACATCCACATTAAAATGATTGAAATCAGTGGCGCGTGCGCGAAGAGCCGGCTTTGAGATTGATGTTCGAGGTCCAACGGATTTTATTAGAAAAATGAAAAGATATATATTATGTATTTATGTTATAATAGTAGTTTGCCAAGACTTCGTCCGCGTGGAATTTGTTACCTTGTACTAAATACTTTTTTAGGATAAGAGTGACAAACAAGCACGCAGTCCACCTGATGGTAAGTGGTTGCTGTGGCCCATTGACATCTACATCTATCCTCGTTTGTGAATCAAAATGCAGATGCGTTGTCACCCGTGAGGACCAAGATGGAATGCCTCATTTCCAGTAAAAAGGGTCTCCGGTTCTCTACACTCACCATACGAAACACAGCAGCGTTAAGCTGCTATTTCACGCTGGTATTCTGTGAGAGCGTGGTCCTCCCCCGGTCGAGCCGACCCATTCGTGCTACAACTATACTACTAATATAGCTGCAGCATGGCTCTACCACGTATAATATGGAGTAGTGGCTATTTTTTACGATGCAAGCGCTTAACCTGCTCCCTTTTCGTAACTTAGATTAATTAGTGATGGCGTTTCCACCTAAAAAAATATCGACTTTTATATCAATTCGAATCGGAGTCTAAAAAAATTAAACTAGAAGAACGCTTTCTAAAAAATCCATCTTAATACTTTCTTCTCCTAACTATGTGTAAAAAGACACATCCAAAATAAAAACACGCAGATGTTTATGAGCGACATTGATAACTTAACATCTCGGTGACCTAGTTTGTCTCCACTTCCATAAAAAAAATCCAAAAATATAATTCTTTGTGGATAACCAATAGTAAATACCTATTAATATGGTTGCATTTTTACCGAAGAAGAAAAAAAACAAATCTTAAATTATATATTCTTGAAATCGATACACGGGAATCTCAATTCGATTCTATTCTATTTATTCTATTAAAAAAAAACGTTACCTGCACATTGGGAATTTCTCCTGTATCATGTGGGCAGTTTACATAATTTTACAAGAACAAACATCCAGATCCGGAACAGTTATTTGTAGATTATACAAATATTTGTTACGTGCAGGATTCGAACGCGCGGCCAAGCCACTGCACCACGGATCCGTCAATCGATCTCATCTCATCGCCTAATCTAAAAGCAATCGAGGGGTAAGAAAATATGTTAACAACATCTCGAATACAATTGATATAGAAGTCCCGGGAGCCTGTGCCTCTCGGACTCGCAGTGCGCCGGCATGCACTCGATGAATTTATTAAAACGGGTACGTCGACCCCGCGCAATAGGTTCAAATTGAGCACCCATGGTGTTCCTTGGTAATACCAACTATGACTACCGCGTCGCGTAATACTGATGAACTGACACTTGGGTTTCTCTATTAATAGAATAAGGGTGACAAACGAGCACACAGTCCACCTGATGGTAAGTGTATACTGTGGCCCATAGACATCTACATTTATCCTCAATTAATAACAAACTGCAGATGCGTCGTCACCCGTGAGGACTAAGATGGAATGCCTCTTTTCCAGTAAAATGGGTTTCCGGTTCTCTACACTCACTATACGAAACACAGCAGTATCAAGCTGCCATTTTACGTTGGTATTCTGTGAGAGCGTGGTCCTTCCCCGGTCGAGCCGAACCATTTGTGCTGCAACTATACTACTAATATAGCTGCAGCATGGCTCTACCACGTAATAAATAATTGATCAATTATATGGGACCACATGAGAAACACCAGCTCTCAAATAAAAAGAGAATCATAAAAATCGGTTCACCCAGAAAAAAATTATAACACACATAAAAAAAGAACGTACAGTCGAATTGAGTACAGTCACCTTTTTGAAATATGTAGAAAATGGGAGTGTTTACATGAATAATGAATAAATACAAATAAATAGGCCGATAAGAATTAATAACTTAAAAGAAGAAATACAATTATAAAATTTATGCATCAAAAAAACTTATGAAACCAAATATCGATTAATTTTACGTCATGTCATTTTTTTTCCACCTTAAGAATCGTGAACAAAAACTCCGTAACATAACCGCAAAACAAAAAAAGGACCTTCGCTGACCGACAAAAACAATTCCTGGTAGAGAAAGATAGCAATATGATCTATAATTAGTATAAAACCATAGACATAGTCTTCTATCTACGTATAAAACAAAGTCACGTATCCGCGTTCGTTTTTTTTTTTTGATAAAGCTAAAGTGACATTCGAACATACAGTCTATCTGATGGTAAGTGACTGTTGTTGCACTCCATGGACACCTGTAGCCATTTTAAAATTAAATAGATCACAGATTCGTCGTCACCTCTTGATATATTATGGTAGACAAAGATAGCAATATGTTCCCTAATTAGTATAAAACAACGTCACGTATCTGCGTGTATTTTTTTTTTGATAAAACTGAAGTGACTATTGTAGTCCATAAACACCTGCAGCCATTTCTAAACTAAAAAAAACATGCGTGAGTGTCGTGGAATATTCGGTGATAAGAAAAAGTGCGAGGGAGATGGATATTATTCCATCTCGCTTCCTTATAGCTGCCAAGGCCGTCTACACTACGTCAAAAGGCGTCGTGAGGGAAAAATCTTACACTTTTTCTCGCCTAGCCCCCGTCCAGCAAATTCGTTCCATCCGATAAAGAACTTCGTTTCAACAGCTATAGCGTTGTTCCTACATCTCTGAGAGATAAGATGGAATAACTCACATAACGTATCTGTCCGTGTGCTTTTAAACTATTGCTAGAATTTAATGCAGTTTTCATCATTATGTAAAGAATTTTTTGAGGAAGTTTTATGGATTTTGTGGTTTTATGTCTCACACCTTGTATATTTTCTAGGACCTAACACTAACCTAATACACCTAAAACAGTCAATTACCAAGTAAAATTTTTGAAGTTATACTTCTTTTGGCATGTTTGAGAAAAATTATGAGACTGAATTTTTACGATGCGCACGCACACCGACACCTAAAAACGACACCATGAAGTTGTTACGATGCGCGCGCACACTGACACTTAAAAGCGACAACCTCATTTGGTAATTGCCTGTCAACTGTCAAGTTTTCATGAGAACTGATAACTATATTCAAGGTAGTTATTAAAATATATATGAATATATAAAACGTGTTTTATTTTTGTTATTTTGTTTTGTTACGCTAAAGAAGTAAAACTTCTTACGTGCGTACATAAGTACACACACGTTTTTTACTAAACAAACATTGTTTAAAAAGGATTACTAAATGGATACATGGTTGATAATAACTTTTAGGAACGATGTAATCACTGCCAAAGTGTTTATAAAAATAAGGCGACGTTCTGCCATGGTCTGATCCACGCAAAATGATATGAAGGTAGCTTAAGAAACTAAAGTAGTATCTTAAAAAAAATTGTGGGAGTAAATAAATATAAGGCTAAGATGGAATAACTCAAGATGAAATTTAGAACCAGCAAAGACTATGGAAATAACCCATAAATATACTCATAGGTGTAAACGCATCTAAAGTCTTTACTAACACTAACAATCGGATAGGCTGTTAGTTCGTTTGCCATTTCAGTTTAATAAAAAAAAAAAAGATAATCCAAACGTTAATCGAAATGTACATGACTAACGTTTTATCGAGGGATTCCGGAACGTTGCAGCATCCCTTATTGTGTACACGGGTGTATTTGCATTCGCCTGGTGTCCTGCTGACCCTTATGGGGTTCTCCGCCCCTTTGTAATTGGATCAAGAATCATGTAGCAACTCCGAATTGAAGCTTGATTTACATTTTTAATTGTTGACAAAAAAAAATCGGGGCACGTTAAATCCGTCACAGGTGGACTAAAGCCTTTATAATCCGTGACGCATAATCATTGAATGCTCCGTGGCGCAGTGGCTTAGCATAGAGTTGCAGAGCACGGGCCGTGGGTTCGAATCCAGCACGGAACAAGTATTTGTATGGCCTACAAATAATTGTTCCGGGTCTAGATGTTTAAAAAGTTAAACTTAAAGTTTCAGCCAATATGTCCCACTGCTGGTCACAGGACTCCTCTCTTTTCTGAGAGGGTTTTAGGGCAAGGAAATGTCCGCCGCGCTGCCCCAATGCGTGTTGGCGAACTTCACATGTCTTCGAAAAAATGTTTTCTTATTTCTCAGACATGCAGGTTTCCTCACGATGTTATCTTTCAGCGCCGAGCACGTGGTAAATCAGCACTTAAAATTGTAAATAACAATTTCATTGGTGCCGGCGGGGATCGAACCCGGGTTCGCTCGCGGAATGTGAAATTTACAGCGAACGCTTACCATATGGATTTATATCCTTGTGACATTTATGTGTGAATTATGTATGTAAATTGACCCCACGATACAAGAGAAAATCCTATTGTGGAGGTAACGTTTAAAAAAAAACAGAGACAGCCATAAGGACTGCAGACAGAAGTGAAAACTCAATGATATATGCGTATACATGTACACAGTGCGCTTGTGTGCAATACGTCGCAAGCATGTCGAGGTCATCGGTGACGCGCATCCATAAGTTTTCCTCTACCAATAATCGCTCAACGCGGCTAAAGAAATATTGACTTAAAAAAAAAAGAAATGAAAAAACCCTTCCTAAAAAGGGAGGTTAGGGTCCAACAGTAGGACGTATATAGTCTATAACTTTACTTTTTCATTTAAAAGATTTCGGCTACTAGGCTGGAAAAAACATTGCTAAAATACGAGCAATTGAGAGATCTTAGCGGCCAGCCTCCGCAGAGTCTAGTTCACATGAGGATGCCTCGTGTAGAGGCGAAACACGTGTCGTATTATAGACGGTGGTGTCTTTCCTAGTGTAGTGGTGTTGACAGTTGATTGGTGGTGACGGGGATAGTGCACGCAATTGAGGGATAGGGTAGGTGCTCTTGAAACTAGGTACGACATAATTTTATTTTATCACGCAGATCATAGCTGATAATTTTTAACATTTTTTTTATAGGATCAGTGTGACAAACGAGCACTCAGTCCGCCTGATGGTAAGTGGTTGCTGTGGCCCATAGACATCTACACCTATCTTCGATTACGAATCAAAATGAAGATGCGTTGTCACCCGTGAGGACTAAGATGTAATGCCTCATTATCATAAAAAGGGTCTCCGGTTTTCTACACTCACCATACGAAACACAGCAGCGTTAAGGTGCTATTTTACGCTGGTATTCTGTGAGAGCGTGGTCCTTCCCCGGTCGAGCCGACCCAATCGTGCTACAACCATAATATAGCTGCAGCATGGCTCTAACACGTAAAAACATATACATATTTAATATAATGTATTTCTGCAATGTAACGTTTGATTATATTAATTGAGATTTTCTGATGATATATTTTTTTGTACGCGAATTTAAAAAAGTGGAGTTTTACAATGCGACTGCATATTTTAACACGTTTTTATTAAATTCCATTGTAATCTATCTATGTAAGTAACGGAATCTCTCGTAATTATGACCAACTTGTAGACGACCGAATGACTTGACAATTTGCACTCGTATCAAGGACCGATTACAATACAATAACTTAATAACTTTACTCTAGTATCCTGATCACGATCAACGGGATAACATACAATAATTAGCGTGTTTCATTCGTTTTTTAAATTATAATTTTTTCTACCGACTTTAAAAAAGGAGACGGTACTCAATTTGACTGTATGTTTCTTTTTTTGATTTTTTTTAATGTGTGTTACCTCATAACTTTTTTCTGGGTGAACCGGTTTTCGTAATTTTATCATCGAGTTTAAATAATTTAAAATTTTGTAGAACCGACTTCAATATAAATTATTAAGAATAACTCAAAAACTATTAGTCAGATCTTGATCAAATTTATATGGGATCACATGAGATGTGGTGCATCAGCTTTCAAATAAAAAAAGAATCATCGAAACCGATTCACCCAGAAAAAAGTTATGAGGTATATATATATATACATTAAAGAAACATACAGTCGAATTGAGTACATACCTCCTCCTTTTTGAAGTCGGAAGTTTTTGGGCTTTAATTCCACTACACATATCATTTTAGTTCAAAGGACCAAAAAGGATATGAAGCTATTATCTGTATATATATATATAAATCAATTGCTGTACGTTAGTCTCGCTAAAACTCAAAAACGGCTTGACCGATTTAAATGAAATTTTTTGTGTGTTTGAATGGATTCCTAGATGGTTTAGATCACGGAGCAAATACAAAGAGGAGGTGTTATGATTAGATTTCACTATGTAACAACGCGTGACAATTTGCGGGGTGAGGTGGTGTTAAGCCCAGCCCACTTCACTTCACTATCTACATCTACCGATAAATAGTAAAACTACTCGTATCGTTCCATATCAATGTTGCAATGTAGTTTAGCTACCTTGACGATAGATGGCGGCCTGTTCGCAAAAAGATTATAAAAACTATAAAAATAATAATATTTTGGCGACTAAAATTATTCAGGTAAATTTCAACACCTTCGTATGTTTATTTTATCAACACTGAACTCTACGTAAATTTATATTTTTAGTTCCCATGACACAAGTGTTGCCATCTACTGTCGAATATATGTAATACTATTTGAAAGCCGACGCAGAGATTTTTCTAGAACCTTTTTAATAAATTAAATATATAATTACTTACAAATGAAATGTGATGCCGTCCATAGCATCAGAGAGTTTATTTGAGTAGTTTTTACACGATGAAACACAACACTTCATCCTTTTCTATTTAATACTACGAAATTACACCGATTTGCGATTTTCGACACATAAGCGCACAGGACGAACGCTGACAATATACTAAGTAAAGCCGCGCCCACTGTGATGACGTCAGGACCTAGTTAGAATCACAGTGCACAGTTGCTTATGGCATCTCCTCTTTGTATTTGCTTCGTGGTTTAGATTCACATTTGGACACGGCGGGTGGCGCTGTTGTAGAGATACACTCAACTTAAATCACTTCCACCAGCTTTCTATTGCACTTATATAGTAAAAAAGTCCATCAATAGCAAGAGGACATTTCAATTAATACTTATGACGTAGTTATAAGACTATTTATTTCGATTATTATTAAAAAAATGTCAATTGAATATAATTTCGATAGGATCTTTCGAAAAACTAAATTTATCACTTTGATTGTTTTTTATTAGCTTTAGATTTTAATCCTTAGGAAATCTTTAAAATTTCACTGTTCTTTTTATATTATTAATTATTTGTCCATTTTTATTTTATTTTATTAATTATTTGAACAATTTTTCTTATTTTATTAATTATTTGACAATTTTTTTTATTTTGTTAATTATTTAACAATTTTATTATTTTTTATTTATTTAACGGTGGTAGAGCCACGCAGCAGCTCAAGCCGGGTTGGTACTATGACCTCACAGAATACCGGCGTGAAGTAGAGGCTCTGCTTCTGCGTTTCGTCTGGTGAGTGCAGGTGGCCGGAGGCCCAATTCCCCCCCCCCCCCCCCATCAACATGGTAGCGGAATTACACGATAGACTACCCCAGGAGGGTACCAGTACCCCTGGAGAATCCCTCGCTGAGCATCCACGACCATGTTATTCCAATCCTGAGCGTGGGTGCTCAGGCTGCCCCACGTATTCTGGGGGGGGGGGGGGGGGGGGGGCAAAATTCCGCTCAAAAACATAACTGCTCGGGGCAAACTGAGCAACAATACCAAGGCGACCCCTGCCACGCTATCCGTGAATTTCTGCAACATCAGGGGACTTCACTCTAACCTAAACGCCGTCCACTACCATCTCGAGACGGCGAAGCCGGCCTTGCTCTTTCTGACCGAGACGCAGATTTCCTCTCCGGCTGATATTTCGTATCTCTCCTGCCCGGGATACAAATTGGAGCACTCCTTTGTGCCTCGGGCTGGAGTTTGCGTGTATGTCAGAGAGGACATCTGTTCTCGACGCCTCGGCAGTCTTGAAGGTACGGACCTGTCCATCCTTTGGCTACGCGTAGACAGCGACGACCATCCGCGCGTCTACGGGTGCCTCTATAGGTCCCATAGCGGTAATGCCGAAACAGACCGACTCATCGACCACGTCCAAATGGCTACAGATTCCTTGCTACAACAGGTCCCATCCGCAGAGATCGTGATCCTTGGCGATTTTAACACCCACCATGCCAAATGGCTCGGTTCACGTTTAACCGATCACGCGGGGAGATCTGTTTATGACTTTGCCTTGGCATATGGTCTGACACAACTGGTTACTTCGCTTACGCGGATTCCAGATGTGGAGGATCACACACCTTCCCTGTTGGACCTTCCGCTGACCTCTCATCCGGACGGATATCAGGTTTCCGTCGATGCCCCTCTCGGCTCTTCGGACCATTGTCTGATCCGGAGTGTGGTGCCACTCACGCTCCCTTCGCGGTTGCGTTCTGAAGGTTGCCGCCGTGTTTGGCATTACAGGTCGGCGGATTGGGACGGAATGCGGTCTTTTTTTGCATCCTACCCATGAGGACGGGTTTGCTTCTCGCCGGATGATCCCAGCGCTGTTGCTAACTCTGTCACTGATGTGGTGCTACAGGGAATGGAACTATTTATTCCATCATCTGTGGTACCCATCGGAGGCAGATCTCAGCCTTGGTTTGGTCGCTCCTGTAAGACTGCATTACGCAGTAAGCAGGAGTGTTATCAAGCCTGGGCTGCGGCTTCGGCGACTCGGGATGTAAACACCAGCACACTTAAAAAGAAGTATAACTTCGCCTCCAGGTCCTTCAAAAGAGTTATTGCCAAGGCAAAGTCAGAGCACATAGGCAGAATTGGCGAGAAACTAGTTCGCCTTCCTTCGGGAACCCGTGCATTCTGGTCTCTTGCCAAGGCTGTCCAAGGGAATTTCTGTACGCCATCACTACCATCTCTGCACAGGGAGGACGACTCAGTGGCCCAAGACGCAAAAGACAAAGCTGACCTTTTAGGCTCCCTTTTTGCGTCCAACTCGACTCTTGATGACGGGGGGAAAACACCGCCGACCATCCCGCGGTGTGAGTGCTCCATGCCGGATGTGCTGTTCTCACAGCGCTCGGTTTGTAAAGCACTTCTCTCCCTGGACATCCAGAAGTCGAGTGGGCCTGACGGAATCCCCCCAATTGTGCTGAGGACGTGTGCTCCGGAGTTGGCACCGGTCCTAACGCGTCTTTTCCGGTACTCCTACTCCCAAGGTGTAGTCCCGAATTCATGGAAGACAGCTTTTGTCCACCCGATCCCTAAAAAAGGCGACCGCTCAGACCCGTCCAACTATAGGCCTATCGTGATCACCTCCTTGTTCTCCAAACTAATGGAATCCATTATTAACTGCCAGCTCATCCGGTACCTTGAGGATCACCAGCTGATTAGTGACCGCCAATACGGTTTTCGTCGGGGTCGATCAGCTGGTGATCTTCTGGTCTACCTGACCCATAGATGGGCGGAGGCAGTAGAGTCCAAGGGGGAGGCGTTGGCCGTTGGTCTGGACATTGCGAAGGCCTTCGATCGGGTTTGGCACAAAGCGCTTCTTTCGAAGCTCTCTTCCTATGGGCTTTCCGAGAAATTGTGCAATTGGATCACCAGCTTCCTTCCAGATCGGAGCATCAAGGTCGTTGTAGACGGTGCATGTTCTGACTACAAGCCTATTAACGCTGGTGTTCCACAAGGCTGTGTGCTATCACCAACGCTGTTTCTTCTGCATATAAATGATATGTTTCTTACTGGTAACATTCATTGCTATGCGGATGACAGCACTGGTGATGCTCTATACACCGGCCGTGCCAATATTTCTCGGGAAAACGTCGCCAAGTACCGGAACAAACTTGTGTCTGAAGTCGAGTCTTTGCTGAACAAAGTCTCGGATTGGGGGCGACTAAATCTAGTCCAGTTTAATCCTCAGAAGACACAAGTTTACGCGTTTACCGTTAAAAAGAACCCCTTTGTCGTATCTCCTCAGTTTCAAGGCACTCCCCTTCTTGCCTCAGCCAGTATCGGTATCCTCGGAGTCGACATATCGAGTGACGTGCAGTTTCATAGTCACTTGGAAGAGAAGGCCAAATTGGCCTCTAAAAAGCTTGGCGTGCTCAGCAGAGCGGGACAGTATTTCATGCCGGCACACCGCCTGCAACTTTACAAAGCGCAGGTTCGGCCTCACATGGAATACTGTTCCCATCTCTGGGCAGGGGCTCCCCAGTGCCAGCTTCTTCCACTTGACCGCATCCAGCGCAGAGTGGCTCGAATCGTCGACGACCGAGCCCTTTCCGATCGGCTCGATTCATTGGCACTGCGAAGAGATGTTGCATCCCTTTGCATTTTCTTTCGCATCTACCATGGGGAGTGCTCTGAAGAATTGTTCGGATTAATCCCAGCCGCCAAATTTCACGAACGCACATCGCGGCAGAACTCCCGATACCATCCACACCTTCTGGATGATTGGCGGCCCACCACTGTGCGATTTAGAAGATGTTTTCTTCCTCGCACGACTTTCTTGTGGATTCGATTACCATCAGCGATTTTTCCGGACCGATACGACTTAGGGACTTTCAAGAAAAGAGCGTATTCCTTTTTAAAAGGCCGGCAACGCATCTGCAATTCCCTCCCTGGTGTTGCAGTTGTTCATGGGCGGCGGTAGTCACTTACCATCAGGTGAGCCGCATGCTCGTTTGCCCCCTCTCCTATAAAAAAAAAAACAAAAAAAAAATTATTAATTATTTGACAATGTTTTATTTTATGAATTATTTGTCAATTTTTTTCCGTAACAAAATATGAACCATCGTTACTAAGCTGTCAAAAAAATCGCATTAATTAGAGTTAGGCAGAAACAATTTTTTGTAGCTTTAAACGAAATTACCTGTTTCGCTAATAATTAATAAAAAGTAAATTGATTATTCAAAACATTAGATGAGCGTTCGAGGTGTGCACTTTTTAGGTAACAAATTTAATTATTGTGCTTGTCTCTGTGCGGCGAGCCCATATCTCTTGAGCTACTAATATCTTTAAATTAAGAGAAATTCAGATCAAAAAGCATTGAGTTATATGTACTACGTACTAGAGAAGCTTATAAAGATTATTATTATTTTGGGGTATCTATAAAGTTTTCTCATCTGGTTGGGCAGTATAAATATATAACTGTAAATGAAAATGGTAAACATACATAAATATGAATAAAATAAAATAAATACATAAAAATTACATAAATATATAAAAACCCAACCAGATGGAAGCCCTCGGCAGGGGAGACCAAACGGCCGACGGTTAGGGGGAAAGGGAAAGAAACCGGCGGACGATGCGGGCGGTATCGAGGAGCAGCGCCTTCTGCATTTGAGCTTGGAGCGATCCGTCACGGAGTCCCAGTCGCCTCAGATGACCCGAGAGGCTGACTGGGATTAACCCGTTCGCAGAGACGACCACAGGAATAATTTCGGCCGGCAGACCACCCCACATGTCGGTCACCTCGTGAGCCAGGTCCAGATATTTTGTCAACTTATCTGTTTCGGCTTTCACGAGGCTCTCGTCATAAGGAATGGTAATGTCGACCAAAAATATCCTTGACTGTGCCCGGTCCATCAGCACAATATCAGGCTTATTCGCAAGAATAGTCCTGTCCGTGATGATGGCCCGGTCCCAGTAGAGCCTGGCGCGGTCATTTTCGAGCACGGCTTCCGGCAAGTAATTATAATATGGCAGTTTCCGATCCACGAGACCGTATTTCAGAGCGAGCTCCTGGTGTAGAATCCTGGCTACTAGGTTGTGTCTGTGCAAATACTCAGAGTTAGAAAGCGCCGAACAACCGGAGTTGACATGCCTAAGTGACTCACCGGGATGGCGACAAGCTCGACAGATGTCGACGGCGCCATCCTTTAGGATGTATTTCCGATAATTGTTGGTCTTAATAACCTGATCCTGTATCGCACAGACAAAACCCTCGGTTTCCCCAAAGAGGTCACCGAAACGTAGCCAGTGGAGGGAGGCGACTGTGTCTACGCAAGGCTCATGTAGAGCCTTGTAGAACCTCCCGTGGAGCTCCTTCTCCTTCCATACGGTCTCCCGGTCGGAAATGCTCTGTACTGCCGGGTCTTGCCATTGCTCGTTGGCTAAGGATAGAGGGGTAAGTCCTTTATCACAAGAAATAAGGTCCCTATAGAATGGATCATCCGCTCTCGTCAGAAAGTAATTACGGAGGCTGCACACTTCGTGATTATGCATGGTATGCGCGCTTAAAAAGCCGCGCCCACCATGCTTCCGCGGCAAGTATAGCCTCATTACTGACGATCTCGGATGATGCATCCTGTGGGACGTCATTATAGTGCGGACTTTTCTGTCCAGAGCGTTCAGTTCGGTCTGAGTCCACCTGAGCATGCCAAAGGTATACATGAGAACAGACATGATCCAACCGTTATATGCATGTGTCTTATTAACGCCCGACAAAAGCCTGTTAAGCACTTTTGTCAAGCGTGCATAAAACACACCGCAACCTGACCGTTTCATGTCCGCCTCATCGATACCTATGTTCTGTGACATACCCAGGTATCGGTATGTTTCAGCCTCGGATAGGGTCTTTATGTTGATGGGCATAGATAAGTCTATGCCCTCAGAGTTAGCAATCCTACCCCTTTCGACATGGAGGACCGCACACTTATCCGTCCCCAGCTCCATTCTAATAGAATTGCTAAAATCACAAGTGATGTTTAGCAATTCCATAAGATGAGAGCGACTGGAGGCGAATAACTTGAGATCATCCATATAGAAAAGGTGGGTCACTTTTGTACCTCCTCTCCGAAGCTGAAATCCCCTCCCGGAACCCTCCAGTAAGGTACTAAGAGGGTTCAGAGAGAGGCAGAACCAGATTGGACTCAGACAATCGCCCTGGAAGATACCCCTTCTTATCCTTATGTGGTTCTCCGCAGCCGTCATCCGCTCGCCTAAATGACAAAGGATCGTACTCCACTGCCGCATACACTGCCCGAGGAAGTCTCGAACTGTACAGTCAACCTTGTACAGCTCGAGGACCCTCTTCAGCCATGTATGAGGCACCGAGTCGAATGCCTTTTTGTAGTCTATCCAGGCGGCGGAGAGGTTCAGACGGTTGCGTTTAACCACCTTGCCAATGACCGCGTCAATGAGGAGTGGTTCCTTGGTTCCACGACCGCCGCCCCGACATCCATTTTGAGCGCGCGACATCACCTGATTTGAGTTCAGGTGACGAGTGATTCTCGCGCTCAAAATGGATGTTAGTGTCTTATATATCGTGGGTAGACACGTGATGGGGCGGTATTTGCTCGGGTCTATGGTATCCCGGTCTTTAGGAACCAAATGAGTGATCCCAGTAGTGAAGAGGCTCGGGAGCGACTTTTGTTCGAGAGCCTCTTGAAATTGTCGGGCGAGCACAGCGTGACACACCACGAACCCCTTCAGCCAGTAGTGATGCAGCCCGTCGAGCCCTGGACTTTTCCAGTTCGGGTTCATTCGGACCGCCTCAGCTACATCGTCCGGCGTTATAATGACGGGGTCCATGGGCGTAAGATTCGCACACTGACTCACCACAACTTCCGTCCAAGGGCCCTCGCTGTGGTTTACGGGCTCTGACCACAGGCCGCGCCAGAATGTGACAGTGTCGGCCTGATTCGGTGCTTGGCCCGTTCCACGTACCATTGGTCGCTCCAATGATTTATATAGCCTCTTCTGATCACTCTGGAAGAGACGATTCTGGTTGAACCGTGTCGACCTCTCGGTATATCGCCGAATTCGCTTCCCCCAAGCAGCGATTCTCTGCTTCAGGTCGTCTATGCGCTCCGTCAGTTTTTGCGTTATATCCGGCTGGGACAAACTGATATTTGTCCCAGCAAACGCCATTCTGACGGTGCGCACAATTCGCGGCCTATTATTGCCCGACCTGAAGCTTATCAGCCTGCCGATGAGGGCCCTTGCCTTTACGATACGGTCCTCAATCCTTCTTCTCCAGGCTGTGGTGGCGCTACTTTGTCTAGTAGCGCGTCCAGCCGTGGGAAGTTTGGCGCCAACAATACGGCAAACTGCCAGTGCGGCGCCAAAAATAATTGAGTCCGTCTCGCAAAGGTCCCGGCTGGCTTCCAAATAGGTCACCAACATTGGGTTGAGAGCCCTCACGACAGCTCGATTCCGCTTGCTTAGGGGTATGCGCGGGAGTCGCGGTCGATTTTCGAGAGGCGTACTGCGCGTTTCCACAATCGCCTCCTCCAATTTACTCCTCATCTGCTCTAGTTCTTGGGTGACCATTCCATTTCCATTATTATTATGGGGTATTTGTATAGTTTTCTCATCTGGTTGGGCTGTATAAATATATAATTGTAAATGAAAATGATAAACTTACATAAATATCAATAAAATAAAATAAATACATAAAAATTACATAAATATATAAAAACCCAACCAGATGGAAGCCCTCGGCAGGGGAGACCAAACGGCCGACGGTTAGGGGGAAAGGGAAAGAAACCGGCGGACGATGCGGGCGGTATCGAGGAGCAGCGCCTTCTGCATTTGAGCTTGGAGCGATCCGTCACGGAGTCCCAGTCGCCTCAGATGACCCGAGAGGCTGACTGGGATTAACCCGTTCGCAGAGACGACCACAGGAATAATTTCGGCTGGCAGACCACCCCACATGTCGGTCACCTCGTGAGCCAGGTCCAGATATTTTGTCAACTTATCTGTTTCGGCTTTCACGAGGTTCTCGTCATAAGGAATGGTAATGTCGACCAAAAATATCCTTGACTGTGCCCGGTCCATCAGCACAATATCAGGCTTATTCGCAAGAATAGTCCTGTCCGTGATGATGGCCCGGTCCCAGTAGAGCCTGGCGCGGTCATTTTCGAGCACGGCTTCCGGCAAGTAATTATAATATGGCAGTTTCCGATCCACGAGACCGTATTTCAGAGCGAGCTCCTGGTGTAGAATCCTGGCTACTAGGTTGTGTCTGTGCAAATACTCAGAGTTAGAAAGCGCCGAACAACCGGAGATGACATGCCTAAGTGACTCACCGGGATGGCGACAAGCTCGACAGATGTCGACGGCGCCATCCTTTAGGATGTATTTCCGATAATTGTTGGTCTTAATAACCTGATCCTGTATCGCACAGACAAAACCCTCGGTTTCCCCAAAGAGGTCACCGAAACGTAGCCAGTGGAGGGAGGCGACTGTGTCTACGCAAGGCTCATGTAGAGCCTTGTAGAACCTCCCGTGGAGCTCCTTCTCCTTCCATACGGTCTCCCGGTCGGAAATGCTCTGTACTGCCGGGTCTTCCCATTGCTCGTTGGCTAAGGATAGAGGGGTAAGTCCTTTATCACAAGAAATAAGGTCCCTATAGAATGGATCATCCGCTCTCGTCAGAAAGTAATTACGGAGGCTGCACACTTCGTGATTATGCATGGTATGCGCGCTTAAAAAGCCGCGCCCACCATGCTTCCGCGGCAAGTATAGCCTCATTACTGACGATCTCGGATGATGCATCCTGTGGGACGTCATTATAGTGCGGACTTTTCTGTCCAGAGCGTTCAGTTCGGTCTGAGTCCACCTGAGCATGCCAAAGGTATACATGAGAACAGGCATGATCCAACCGTTATATGCATGTGTCTTATTAACGCCCGACAAAAGCCTGTTAAGCACTTTTGTCAAGCGTGCATAAAACACACCGCAAACTGACCGTTTCATGTCCGCCTCATCGATACCTATGTTCTGTGACATACCCAGGTATCGGTATGTTTCAGCCTCGGATAGGGTCTTTATGTTGATGGGCATAGATAAGTCTATGCCCTCAGAGTTAGCAATCCTACCCCTTTCGACATGGAGGACCGCACACTTATCCGTCCCCAGCTCCATTCTAATAGAATTGCTAAAATCACACAAATCACAGGCTCGGGAGCGACTTTTGGTCGAGAGCCTCTTGAAACTGTCGGGCGAGAACAGCGTGACACACCACGAACCCCTTCAGTCAGTAGTGATGCAGTCCGTCGAGTCCCGGACTTTTCCAGTTCGGGGCCCTACGGACCGCCTCAGCTACGTCATCCGGCGTAATGATGACGGGGTCCATGGGCGTAACATTCGCACACTGACTCGCCACAACTTCCGTCCAAGGGCCCTCACTGTGGTTTACGGGCTCTGACCACAGGCCGCGCCAGAATGCGGTAGTGTCGGCCTGATTCGGTGCTGGGCCCGTTCCACGTACCATTGGTCGCTCCAATGATTCATAGAGCCTCTTCTGATCACTCTGGAAGAGACGATTCTGGTTGAACCGTGTCGACCTCTCGGTATATCGCCGAATCCGCTTCCCCCAAGCAGCGATTCTCTGCTTCAGGTCGTCTATGCGCTCCGTCAGTTTTTGCGTTATATCCGGCTGGGACAAACTGATGTTTGTCCCAGCAAACGCCATCCTGACGGTGCGCACAATTCTCGGCCTATTATTGCCCGACCTGAAGCTTATCAGCCTGCCGATGAGGGCCCTTGCCTTTGCGATACGGTCCTCAATCCTTCTTCTCCAGGCTGGGATGGCGCTACTTTGTCTAGTAGCGCGTCCAGCCTTGGGAAGTTTGACGCCAATAATACGGCAAACTGCCAGTGCGGCGCCAAAAAGAATTGAGTCCGCAAAGGTCCCGGCTGGCTTCCAAATAGGTCACCAGCATTGGGTTGAGAGCCCTCACGACAGCCCGATTCCGCTTGCTTAGGGGTATACGGGGAAGTCGCGGTCGATTCTCGAGAGGCGTACTGCGCGTTTCCCTAATCGCCTCTTCCACTATGCTCCTCATTTACTCTAGTTCTGGGGCGACTATTCCATCGTCGCCTGAGTCAACTACAAGGAGATCTACGGCGGCATCTACATGTGCGGGTTGCTCTGCAACTCGTAGAGCCGCATCTCCTGTCGTAGCATTTTCATTCGACAAAGGAATAGCCTCACGTCGTAGCCGTTCGAGTTCGGCGTCATCAAATATTTTTGAGCGCATGATGTACCGAACTCGGTCTGCCAGGTTTTGCTCGGTAACGGTAATAGATGGCTCCAGCTCAGCAAATAGTCGGTGCATCCTAGCCCGATACCCAAAACCTCCAGTTTCTCTCCCTTTCGCCCCAAAATACGCCCGCAATGCATTTTTATTCATTTGCATTGACCAACGCATGCGGCGTACTCCACCAGTGGCGGGTGCTGATTGCTGGGCCAACGAAGACCCTGCCAACACCAAGCCAGCTGGTGAGGATGATGGATGCGAGGGGCTGCTGGGTGATCGTGCAGCACCTCGCGGTCGACTGGCGGTTCGCATGCTGCCGCGTCCAGCGCCAGCTCCAGACGCGCCCTGGCGACCTCCAGGCAGCGGCCCTTTGCGCGTATTTCTTAATTCCATCATCCATTAATTGGGCGTCAGTTAACGGGAGACGCCCAGACCCGGCACCGTTTCATGGCGAGGCCATGTGCACAATCGGGCCTTTGCACCTCCAATTTTACCGAGGCACGGCGCTAACACCTCTTGGCAAGGTGCTGACTGACTGCGCTGACGTAGCACTTTTGTCATATAACCGTTACGTCAGCGGGCAATGGGGTCGTCACTTCCCTACGCCTTATTATTATTATTATTATTATTATTATTATCACTTTCATTAGCGCTCCTTTTCGGGGTTTTAGATGCGGCATCGGCTGATCGCAAGATCCCGCCCTTTATTCCTTAAATTGAGAGGTGGCGACGTACGATCGCTGTCGTATCCAAGATTACGGCTTTTTGTATTTTGTTCCTCACCCTCACTGAGATACCTAGCTTCGCTAAGTTCTCAGTAAGGGATTTAGGAACAATTCCCGTGGTGGAGAGAATCAGCGGGACAATATGGACCTGCTGCTGCCGCCTTAACTGTCGTATTTCTTCAGCCAGCCGCTGGTATTTAACCATCTTTTCAGTGGTGTATTTCTGCACATTGTGCGAATTTGGAATACCAATATCCAACAACCATGTCCGCTTCTCCTCTTTTTCTACTAATATTATATCCGGCCGATTATGCTCAACTGTCCGATCAGTTAAAACCGACCTGTCCCAATAAAGTTGGGCCGAATCGTTCTCAAGTACCGGGGATGGGTTGTACTTCCAGTAAGGCTCTGTCTCCTTTAAGAGACCGTGTTGTACTGCCAGTTCTTGATGTATAATTTTTGCCACATTGTCGTGGCGCTGGGTGTACTCGGTTCCAGCAAGAACTTGGCAGCCGCCAGTGATGTGCTGGATGGTCTCTGGCTTTTGATGACACCGTCGACACTGGTCATCTTCGATGCCTGTCTTTACAATGAACCTGAGATAATTTTTCGTAGGCATCACCTGATCCTGAATCGCTACCATGAATCCCTTAATTTCAGCAAAGATCTCACCATGTTTAAGCCAGTTGTTCGACGCCTCAATGTCGACATATGGTTGGGTCAGTTCATTTGCAAATCGACCATGAAGAGGCTTTGAGGCCCATTGCCGGAGTTTAGCTTCTTTTTATTCAGCGTCAGTCTCTAACGGTTGAATATTGTCGGCATGAAGGAGATCAAGCGTCGTCAGACGGTCATCGGCCTTTGTCACTACGTGGTGCAGGGAAGAGGACGTCCGAGAAAGAAAATAACTTCGGAGACTCTGAACCTGTTTGGCACACAGTCTACGAATATCTATCAATCCTCTACCACCCTTGGCTCGAGGTAGAGTTACCCGCTCAACGGCTGATTTTGGATGATGTACTAGATATTTAGTGAGCATGACGCGAGTAGACCTCTCAACTCTCTCTAATTCAGTGTCTGACCAGACTATGCCGAACGTGTAAGTTAACACTGGGATGGCAAAGGTGTTAATTGCTTTAACGAGGTTACGTCCATTAAGGCCTGAACTGAGGATTCCTTTAAGTCTTTGATTGTATACTTCAATCATCTTCGACCGGATTTCACCGTGTTGGATTCGATGTGACTGAAGAATACCTAGATATTTATAGGTGTCATTTTCTGTCATTACGCCGATCGTTCCACCTGTCTGAAGATCAACACCTGTAGATGGCTCAATTCGTCTGCGGTAAACGTTCATGGTTCTGCACTTTTCAAGCCCAAATGACATATTTATGTCACTGGAAAACTGTTCGGTGCAATGGAGCAATGTCCGGAGCTCTCGTTCATTTGCCGCATAGATCTTAATATCATCCATGTACATTAGATGAGTCAACTTTCGGTGATATCCTTCTGCCCCTTTTATGAGAAACCCATGTCCTGTTTCATTTAGGAGTGAGGAGAGGGGATTGAGCGCGAGGCAGAACCATAATGGGCTAAGGCTGTCACCTTGGAAGATTCCTCTTCGTATCGGTATGTACCCTGTTGTTATCTTTTGGTTAATGCCGTAGTTTAGATGAAGAGAAGTTGCCCAGTTTGTCATAAAACATTCCAATAGACTAACAACCTCAGGATCAATCTTATAAAGTTTGAGTACCTTCCCCAACCAGGAATGCGGCACCGAGTCGAAAGCTTTCTTGTAATCGATATAAGCCATGTGGAGTCTTCTCGACTTTTTATACGCTTGTCCTGTGACTACTGAGTCTATCGTGAGTTGTTCTTTACATCCCTGCGATCTCTTAATGCACCCTTGCTGCTCTGTTGCTAATAGAGAGTGATAGTCTAGATGTTGGTAGATCTTGTTAGAGAGACAAGAGGTCAAGGTTTTATAGATAGTGCTGAGGCATGTGATTGGACGGTATTTCGCAGGGTCCTGTGTATTTGCATCCTTGGGGAGTAGATATGTTATTCCAATGGTTAGGTAGGAAGGCACTTGCTGGGGGTCGCGTATGAAGGAGGTAAAGCACATCGCCAATGGTTTGTGTAAAACAGTGAGCTTCTTTAGCCAAAAGTTATGGATCTTATCGGGTCCAGTGGCTTTCCAGTTGAGGGATTTGTACACCGCCTGAGTGACATCCTCTTCTGTGATTTCCACGTGTGGCATTTGTGGTATCTCAAGAATACGCTGTTCTTCTTTTGCAATCCATGTAGCGTTTTCTTCGTGGCTCACCTCTTTTGACCAGATGCTACGCCAGAATTTCTCCAATTCCTCCTTTCGTGGGGGAGGCCCACTCGTACCTTCAACGTCCTGTTGGAGTCGCCGATAGAACAGCTTTTCGTTTCTTATAAATAGAGCATTGTCTTCTCTTCTCTTCCGTGATTTTCGGTATCGTTTTAGTCGGTGAGCTTTGACTGCTAGTTTCTGTCAAAGAGTATCTAAGATGTCTCCAGCTGTTCTATTTGGCGGGTCATATTTCGTGTGTTTAGAAATATCCTTCTGCAGCGCATGATACACAGCTACGACTTTGTTGCTTCTATTACCACGCATATACTGCGTTAGGCGGCCTATTTGGCGACGAAGCGTGTCTACTTCATGGGTAAGACGGCGTTCCCAAGCAGGGGGTTTCCTTTGAGTAGAAGCTCGCACTGTAGATACACCAATTTTTCCGCCTATTGATCGGACTATCGCTACACCTGCCGCATAGATGGTTGTGTGAATTGCATCAAACGTATTTTCAACTTGCACTAGATGTTCAGGAATTATGATGGTGTTCATAAAGGTAACCGCGACTGCCAATTTTTTAGAATTACTCTGGCGCGCAATAGTAGGCCGTAATAAGGGATCAGTACCCAGGAACTCCGTTAAAGCTTTTTTAAATTCTTCTCTGAGGGTTTGTAAGGTTTCAGACTCTACGACTTGCTCCCTTGGATTTTCGCAAGGTGCGGTGCTTAGTTAATTTAGCGAATCTGAAATCATTTCTGATGGAGCACCAACAGTGGACCTAGGCTCTTGGGCACTTATTTCTTCAAGTACATCACGACTAGGATGGAGCTCTATAGCAACTTCTGCTTTTAGTTGCTCCAGCCGTTCCGTCGCAATCTTGCAGGTACGTAGGATCTGACGTTTCTGGTCCATGACTCTTTGTTCTGTGACTTTTTCACGTAGTTCTGGATATTTCAGAATAAAGAGGCGATACATCTCAGCCCTATGTCCTATCAGTTGTTCTTCCAATCTGGTTGCTTTATAGTAACAGCGGATGACATCCTCATTCATTTGTACATTCCACGCCAAACGCTGTCGAGGGAGACCCGCCTTGGTGGTCATGGGTTGTAAACCACTAGAAGCACTTAAGACGGGGGGATGATTAAGAGGAGGTGTAGGAGGGGGAAGGGAGGTAAGGGTATCAGCAGTAATATTTTGATTGACCGCAGCCTGCTGATGCAACTGACGGCCACTGACGGTTCGCATGATGCCACGTCCAGCGCCAGCTCCAGACGCGCCCCGGCGACCTCCGGGTAGCGGCCTTAATCGCATATTTCCTTGATCCATTCTCCATATAGGGTTAGGCTAATACAACGGGGAGCGCCCAATTCCCCGAGGTCACCGTTGGTATAGTAAGCTTAATATTTTAGTACCCAAGCTTAGCTGCATCCGAACACGGCTCAACATTCTTTAGCAGTGGGTACAGACTGATTGCAGCAGTGAAAATGAATAATTCCTCATAGAATTAAAGACTTTCACTACCGGGCGATGGGGTCGTCACATTCCTACGCCTAGAATTATTATTATTATTATTATTATTATTATTATTATTATTATTATTCCAAACAAAAGAGCAATAGCAGACTTTCATACATAAAATTAGTTGAGAAGAAACGGTAGCGTCTATATACCAAAAATATCTCAAAATGTTAAGCGTCAGTCCCTTCATAACTCTGTCAAAGAATTTTGTACTGAGAAGGCGTCAAAAAAAAGATATTTACATTTGAACCTTTTTAGGTTATGTCCTATGTCACTTGGAAAAGTCATATTTCCTGTGGTTGTTTGATGTTAGCTTAATACATAATACATAATTGAGAGTTTTTAAATTATTGTATCTCCATTATATATTTGCAAACTATAAATGTATATTTCTGCCATGGCTCCAGGGCTTTTGTACCATAGTGACATTCTCAGAAGGGCTAGAACCCAGAGCCGTAAAGCCAGTAAAAAAAAAAAAACAGTGACACTTTATTTTACACTACACGACGCTATAATTTTTGTCAACTATTTTTCTGCCATTGCTCTTTTACGCTACTCTATGTCTCCCCCTTGGGACTCTACTGCCTCCGCTAAGATAGTAGAGTTGCGCATGCGCGAAGACTTCAATATAAAATAAATATAAGAATTTAATATAAAATCCTCTTATTTTAATCTAAGCAAACATTTGTAAATAAAATGTAATAATTATCTTATGGAATGCACAAATCTTCAATTTACGCAATATTTAGTTTAGTGTACGGATTGCAGTACAGTTCAGTTGAACATAGTCAATGTTCGAAATGCGAAATCTAGTGCGTAGTACATGTATATATATATATATATATATATATATATATATATATATATATATATATATCGATGTCTAAAAGAGTGTAGTTTCTGATTCTACTGTAGGTACTCTTGACCCCACACGTGCGCAGTCTAACCCCTGCGTGCTAACATCACGGGGGCTTAGGGAGCCGACAGTGACCGCTACACGTGACGGAATTCGAGGGATGATCAATTTTTTTAATTATAAAATAAGGGTGATAACCGAGCACACAGTCATCTATCTGCATTTCGATTCATAATGGAGGATAAATATAGATGTAAGTATGACCTCACAATCAAAACATCCATCCCGGTTATGTGTCAAATATCTATTGTCATCCATTGCGGCGATTCAATTCCCGCCATTTTATATTTTTTAAATTACTAGAAATTTAGATGAGAAAAACAAGTTAATTATATTTTATTGTATAAACCCAAACATTATACCTATATATTTAAAGAAAACACGAAATTAAGTAAATGATTCCTCCCGGGCAGTAAATACAAGCTGCAATGGTTGCAACATATAAGAAATGGCGCCATCTTGAAACATACTGTTGAGGGAATATGGGCCACAGCGTTCACTTATCATAAAATGGACTAGGTGTCATCTATAAAAGAATACGGAGGTTTTTGACTTCTGCTTTATGTGTTTTCAAATTTTGACATCAATGCGCAGTTGGGAGGAGACGAGCCAAAGCAAACATCCCTCGGAAATAAGACGTCAATCTGTCTTCGAACGATTCTGCCGCGAGCTAATTTTGTTTCATGAGCGTTTATTTCGGAATATTTATTTATTTTACTTGAATAAGTCTGATAGATGACAGACCGTAGGGAGAGATGTCTCATATACGTGATATTTGCTTTAAGTGACATACTTGACAAGGCTACCAACCGCAGTTTCCTTAAATGTTAAGTTGTGAGCAAGATGCCCTGCTTTTATTTCAGTTTACAGAAACAGAAACTTTTTTATTCAATATAGATTATAAATAATACTTATTGAAAGTCACTCTTTTCTTTAAATACCACAGGTTCGAAAAAACCTCTGTCCTGGGAAGAACCATCAAGAAACCCAGCGAGACTTTTTTTAAATAACAGCTTACAATCATATATGTTACACAATTAACCACACAAAAACTCCTTCATATTATTAGTCTATAATTATATTGTGTCATCATCATTCATCATTACAGCCCTTCACAAGTCCACTGCTGAACATAGGCCTCCCCCAAAGAATGCCACAAAGCACGGTCCTGAGCCACCTGCATCCATCGACTTCCTGCATGTCTTACCAGGTCGTCACTCTATCTCGTGGGGGGACGCCCTACACTTCGCCTACCGGTACGAGGCTGCCACTCGAGAACCTTTCTTCCCCATCGGTTGTCGGTTCTTCGAGCTATATGGCCGGCCCATTGCCACTTCAGCTTACTAATTCGTTGGGCTATGTCGGTCACTCTGGTTCTACTGCGGATATCCTCATTTCTGAGTTTATCACGCAGAGAAACTCCGAGCATAGCCCTCTCCATAGCTCACTGAGCGACCTTGAGCTTCCTCATCCGGCCAGCAGTGACCACGTCTCAGTTCCGTATGTCATCACTGGCAGCACGCACTGGGTGTACAGTCTCGTTTTCAAGTTTTGAGGTATACCTGACGAGAAGATGTGCCGTAATTTCCCGAACGCTGCCCAACCGAGTTGAATCCGTCGATTGACCTCTCGGTCGAAGTTGGACTTACCTAGTCGGACTATTTGTCCCACGTAAACATACTCGTCAACAACTTCGAGCTTAGTGTTCCCAACAACTACCGGCATAGGTGTGACATGGACATTAAACATGATCTTTGTTTTGTCCATGTTCATCTTAAGACCTATCCGTTGGGAAACACTATTGAGGTCATTGAGCATAGTGCTTAGGTCCTCCAGCGATTCTGCCATAAGGACTATATCGTCGGCAAATCGAAGGTGAGTGATGTACTCGCCATTGATGTTGATACCGTATCCTTTCCAGTCCAGAAGCTTGAAAACGTCTTCCAATGCAGTGGTGAAGAGTTTCGGGGATATGACGTCACCCTGTCTTACACCTCTCTGCAATTGGATAGGTTTCGTACTCTGGTTCTGTACTCGGATAGTCATCGTAGCCCTACTGTACAAGCATTTCAACACTTCGATATACCGACAGTCAACTTGGCACCGCTGAAGGGACTGCAGCACCGCCCAAATTTCGACGGAATCAAAGGCTTTCTCATAGTCCACATACGCCAGACATAGTGGCAAATTGTACTCTTCGGACTTCTGTACAATTTGCCGAAGGGTATGTATGTGGTCTATGGTGCTAAAGCCCTTTCGGAAACCGGCTTGTTCGGGAGGCTGGAAGTCGTCAAGTCTGCGCGCAAGACGATTCGTAATGACTCTCGAAAACAGCACGTAGACGCGGCTCAGAAGGGAAATCGGTCTGTAGTTCTTCAAGAGAGCGTTGTCACCTTTCTTGAAGAACAAGACCACCGCACTTCTGCTCCACGCCTCCGGTGTAATGCCACCATGGAGGACGGAATTAAAGAGCCTCTGAAGGACTTCAAGTACCGGTTTTCCACCCGCTTTCAGAAGCTCCGCTGTAATTCCATCCTCGCCTGGGGCCTTACCGTTTTTAAGGTGCTGGAGAGCCATTCTAATCTCGCTCAGACTGACGTCCGGGATATCTTCGGAATAGTGTCGGATGAGACTCGCTCTTGGATCGTTACTCACACTTGCGTGTGGCTCCAACGATGACGTGTACAACTGCCCATAGAACCTCTCAATCTCACTCAAAATCTCAGGTGTCCCGGAAACGATGCTGCCACATTCTGTCTTCAGCTTTGACAGTTGGCTCTTTCTGGCAGACAGATCTCTGGCAAAGACTTTGAAGCCTTGGTTCCGCTCGATCGCTTCTTCAATACGAGCTGTATTGAAGTTGCGTAAGTCCCGCCGCATGCATTTGGAGATCTGTCTGTTCAGATGCCTGTATGCTGTCAAGTCTGTTGAAGAATGTAGCTTCATCTCCCGTCTAACAGCCATGAGATTAAGAGTGTGATCGGAGAGTTTTTGTGTTCTTCTGCGGCGGGTCTTGCAGAACTTAGCTCCGACCGCATGGACAGTTTCCACGAGCTTGTCATTCATATCGTCCACTTCATTGCAGTCTTCTAGGCACTGAAAACGGTTTCGTAACTCGAGCTGAAAGGTTTCGGGACTTTGGATTAGAGCACGAGGGGGACGGAGCGTTGACTTCATTAGACGAGACCTCTCCAACTTAACGTTTAGGTTCAGTGTGCCTCTAACCATTCGGTGATCGCTACCAGTTTTCACCCTCGCGATCACGGAGACATCACTGAACAGTTGTCGTCTGGTCGTCATAATGAAGTCAATCTCATTTTTTGTCGAACCGTCGGGGCTCGACCAGGTCCACTTCCTGTGGGG
This sequence comes from Parnassius mnemosyne, assembly GCA_963668995.1. Classification (NCBI taxonomy): domain Eukaryota; kingdom Metazoa; phylum Arthropoda; class Insecta; order Lepidoptera; family Papilionidae; genus Parnassius; species Parnassius mnemosyne. The sequence goes on along the minus strand of CAVLGL010000096.1, from coordinate 3,323,073 downwards.
CCGCTTCTGGAAGAAAGAGTTCATCATAAAGAGTCCCTCTTTCTCCATGAAGTCGGCCAGCTGCTGGCCCCTTGGGTTCCGTTGCCCTATTCCAAATTTCCCTACTTTCAGCTCACCGTTCTCTCTTGTGCCTAATTTTGCATTAAAGTCTCCCATTAACACCGTATATTGGGTTTTGGAGGAATGCATGGCTCTAGAGATATCCTCATACATTTCCTCCACCTCCTCATCGGGGTGTGCCGAGGTTGGTGCGTAAACCTGTATGACCTTCAGCGAATACCGTTTGGTGATTCTGAGTATAAGGTACACAACCCTCGTCGACACACTCCCGATCTTTACAACGTTGTTACCGAGAGACTTGTGGACGATAAATCCGACACCTCCTTGGGACAGATGGTCGCCCTCCCGGTCATAGAACAAGTTGCCGGATTCGAGGATTACCGTGTCCTCCCACTCTCTTCGGACTTCGGATAATCCTATAATATGCCAGCGCAACTTGTCCATCTCTTCTTCCAGCTCCACGATCTTCTCGTCAGTCCTCAGGGTGCGTGCGTTGTACGTTGCCAGGTCGAGTCGCCTAAGGTGGCAACCGAACCTCCACCGGAGATTCTTAGCACCCCCTGCCCCGCCGTTACCATTGTCGCCACCGTAGCCAGGAATAGCGGGGCCGCCGGGGACTGGGGGCCGTTTCTTCGTTACTGTCATTCATCGGGGGGTATTTGCCATAGTTGCCACGCTTGGCGAGCGGGTTGGCAACCGCAGTTTTTTTTTATTGTTAGTTTGTTGTTATCAAGAAGATGCTGCTGCCCATCTCCTGCCTGTTTCCCTTTGTCGCCTTTTACGACACCCACGGGAGGATATGGGGTAGTGGATATTCTTGACCGCCACTACACGGCAATATCATTAATACAACACACCCACGGGAGGATATGGGGTAGTGGATATTCTTGACCGCCACTACACAGCAATATCTACACGGCATTATATTGTGTAATGTGTTTTATATTAGTCAAATTTTGTATAATTTCTGGCATTTTGTTGTAAAAGCGTATACATCGCCCCAATAATGAATTACTGACTCGGTGGAGTCGAGTAACTGGTACTACTAGCTTGTGTCTGTTTCTAGTATTTACAGAATGAATATCACTTATTTTTGTATAACTACCTTTATTTTTGTGTACGTACATTACATTTTCATAAATGTATTGAGAGGCCAAAGTTAATATATTAATTTCCTTAAATTTTTGTCGGAGCGACTCTTTAGGCTCTAAATCATAGATTGCTATTATCGCCCTCTTCTCTAAAACAAATATAATTTCAGTGTCAGTCGCGTGTCCCTATAGCAAAATACCATACGACTTTATACTATGGATTTTTTTTTATAGAATAAGGGTGACAAACGAGCACACAGTCCACTGATGGTAAATGGTTGCTGTGGCCCTTTGGCTGTGACATCTATATCTATCTTCGTTTGCGAATTAAAATGCAGATGCCTTGTCAGCCGTGAGGACTAAGAAAAAAGGGTCTTCGGTTCTCTACACTCACCATACGAAACACAGCAGCATTAAGCTGCTATTTTACACTGGTGTTCCGTGAGAGCGTGGTACTTCCCCGGTCGAGCCGACCCGTTCGTGCTACAACTATACTATTAATATAGCTGCAGCATGGCTTTACCACGTAAAAACTACTGGATACGAGGCAGTCCACCTTAGTCGTCAGGGCACAACGCATCTGCATTTTGATTCTTAATCGAGGGTGAATTAATGTAGATGTCTATCGGCCACAGCGTCCACTTACCATCACGTGGACTGCGCTCTTCGGTGGGTTAATTTACGTGGGATAATAGACATATAATTTAAAATTTCATTAGTAAAGTGTACGAAGTTGCATTTGTCATCTAAGAGATGACTGTCTGTCGCTCGACAACTGACGCTGGAGTTGAGCTTATTAAACATATTTTTTGTGCATGGGAGAATTCAGAGGATGCTTTGGGTATATTTTGTGACCTTTCCAAGGCCTTCGACTGTGTTCACCGTGGGACATTAATTAGGAAGCTACAGTACTATGGTGTCAAGAACACAGCGCTTAAACTTATTATTTCATATTTAAGTAATAGAAAACAGAAGGTTATTATCAATGGTAAAAGTTCTTCCGGGTCACCTGTACTAATGGGTGTTCCTCAGGGCTCGATTCTCGGCCCATTCCTGTTTCTGGTGTATATTAATGACTTACCTCACCTTGTAGGGGATAGTCATAATATAGTATTATTTGCTGATGATACTTCCTAGATTTTTAAACTTAAACGTCAATCATTTAATTGTGACGAAGTGAATAATGCTATATCAAAATTAGTGCATTGGTTTAACGTTAATAATCTGCATTTGAACGGAAATTAAACTAATTGTGTTAAATTTACAACAACGAATGTTAAAAATCTGAATACCAATGTGTTTTTAAATGGGGAGGAATTGAGCCCTGTTGTATCCACTGTTTTTCTTGGCATCACTCTTGACGCAAAGCTCCAGTGGGGCCCCCATATATCCAAATTAGCAAGCAGACTAACTTCTGCAGCCTATGCTGTAAAAAAGATTAGAGGTCTCACTAGTGTCGAGACAGATAGATTAGTTGATTTTAGTTATTTCCATAGCATAATGTCTTTTGGGATTTTGCTATGGGGAAATGCGGCTGATTCAGAAACTATTTTTGTTTTATAGAAGAAGGCCATTAGAGCTATTTACAATCTAAAACCGAGAGAGTCTCTTAGAGATAAATTTAAAGAAATTAATATATTAACTTTGGCCTCTCAGTATATTTACGAAAATTTAATGTATGTTCACAAAAACAAAGATAGTTTTAGTAAAAAAAGTGATATACATTCTGTAAATACTAGGAACAAACACAAGCTAGTGATGCCAGTTTCTCGACTCCACAGAGTCAGTAATTCATTCTTGGGGCAATGTATACACTATTACAACAAGGTCCCAAAAAGTGTACAGGTTCTCTCTATTACCAAGTTTAAATGTTTTATTGAAACTGTATAAAAAGGGTTATTATAGTATAAATAAATACATGGTTGATAATAACCCCTGGGAATGAGGTGGTCACTTCCAAGCAGTTTCTAAAATAAATTTTGTAAATAGTTCGTAATAATTTATATTGTAAAATTTATTTAAAAAAAAAGTCCCGCTGGGTTTCTTGCTGGTTCTTCCCAGGACAGAGGGTTTTTTTTCGAATCAGTGGTAAAGTAAAAAATGACTTTCAATAAGAATTACACATGTAATGTATATTGAATAAAAAAAATCTGATAAAGGTGAGACAAAAGCTTACTGTAAAATATGCGATTGTGATCTTGTATGTGGAATGTCCGAATCACTTAAACATGAAAACAGTGCCAAACACACCAAAAAGGTGGCTGTTATTTCGCAATGTGGAACAATGTCAACTTTTTTGAACAAAATCAGACGCACGCTACTAATGTATTAAAAATGGAATTAAAAATGTGCGGCTTTCTTGCGAAACATGATCTACCAATTTCTTTAGTCGATGATTTTGTATCGCTGTTACGAAACTTGTTTCCAGAATCGAAATGTTTAGAAGACGTGCATCTAGGAACACAAAAAGCAACAAATATTTTACGTCAAGTCACAGGAGCGACATATAAACAAGAAGTGATTGATATCATGAAGAATAGCTATTTTAATATAATAATAGATGAAACAACAGACCTGTCTGTGAAAAAACAGTTGGCTATTATTATAACATTTTTTAATAGTTTGACAAAAAAAGTGGAATGCATATTTTTTGATTTGATAGATATGATTGATGGAACATGAAGTACCTCTTGATCATGTCTTCGGGCTTACATCAGATACGCCGAACGTAATGATGGGAAAGCATAATTCAGTTCAGGCTTTACTAAAAACTGAAATTCCACATCTGGTCGTTATAGAGTGCTCATGCCTTTTAATACATCTCGTCACATCATATGCCTCCCGTAAACTACCTAAAAATTTAGAAGATTTGTGCCGTAATATACCTGCATATTTTCATATGAGCCCTAAGCGAACAGAATCACTCACAGTTTCCGGATTTTCTAAACATTGACCAACATAAATTACTTTATGCAGCAAATACAAGATGGTTGGCACTTAGTGCAGGATGGAGCAGTATGATGCATTGAAATTATTTTTTACGGGGGCAGTTTTTGAGGATCCCTCTAATACAAATGATTTCATCTTGAACAGTCTTAACAACCCATTTAATAAAGCATTATTACACTTCATGAGTTACGTCTTCTCTATAACTAACGATTTTAATACATTTTTTCAAACAAAATCACCACAATTATTTATACTGCCAGAGATGGTTCGGAAAATGTTGAACACTTTTTTGTGCAACTTTGTCAAAAAGAAGCACCTGAGTCTGAGTTCGGATCTAAAGAACCTTAGGCAAATTGACGTCACTAAAACAGAAATTCACCTCAATAATGAACATATATACGATGGTATGGAAGCACATGCGATACTTAAAGATTTAAAGACAAAAGCCCCAATAGAAGAAGTGAACAAATTTTATGTTAGTTGTCGTGAATTTTATGTGGAAATAGTATTGCAAATCCAAAAGGGGTTCGACTTGAATGAGAAACCTTTTGACTTATTGAAGTATGTGGATCCAAAAACAGCAAGAAATCTGGAGAAACAATCAATGAAAGACGTGTTTGATAAATTAAAATTTTTAACGACAAAATGCAACATGCAAAAAGCAGATAACGAATAAATCAAGCTCTTATAAACTTAAAGCATTTTGGAGTTGAAATCGAAGAAGAATTGAACAACATGCCAGCTGACATTTATTGGAATAAGGTTCTAAGCGTGAAAGATTATCATGGTAATTTCATTTACGAAAATCTTGAAGTAGTTATTTCAGTTTTACTAGCAGTTCCATCTTCAAATACCGAGGTAGAAAGATTATTATTCTAAAAAATGTAAAAACAGATAAAAGAAATAGACTTTCTAACGAAACTCTGAACGGCTTGTTTCATACAAAGTTCGGAATGCAAGCAAACAATTGCTCAATTTTAGAACCCAACAGTGCCATGATAAGTGCAGCAAAACATTACAAAAGTAATGCTTCAGCTTCTAAATCTTCTGTCTGATCTGGTTTTTGGTGATTGATCTATTGTTAATTTATTAATAAATATTCAAAATAATAAATTATTGTTTGGTTTCTCGGATAAAAATATGCTCCTTAAAAATAAGAAGTTTTAAGATCATTTAGGGAATTTTAGGGATAAATCCTAAAAAAAAATAGGGACAAACCAAAATTGTAAGTGAAAACTCTGGTGTGTGTTGTAACGCTGTACGTTTGTGTAAGTCTTGTTGAGACATGTTTGTATAGGTCAACAGTAACAACACGTTAATTTGATTAACAAACGAGTGTTAATAAGTTTTCGTTCTTTCTCAAGGGAATCGTAGACAAAGAGCAAATGAATCTGTCTATAGGTATCTAAATGGTAAAAAGGTTTGATGAATAATGACTTTAATATAGATTAACGAGCTTTAACACCCTATTTCATCCCCTCGGGGGTTGAATTATCGAAAACCCTTTCTTTGTGGGTTTCTACGTAAAAAAAGGAGTATATATGCCAAATTTCAAGTCAATCAGGAGTATAGTTTTGGAGATCGCGTGATGACCGAGTCAGAGGTATTTTCTTTATAGTATAGGGTCACAAACAAGCACACAGTCCACCTAATGGTAAGTGGATGCTGTGGCCCATAGACATCTACATCTATCCTCGATTAAGAATCAAAATTCAAATGCGTTGTTACCCCTGGTGAATGAGATCAAATGCCTCGTATCCAATACAAGCGGTCTCTGGTTCTCTACACTCACCGTACGAAACACAGCAGTGTTAAGCTGCTATTTTACGCTGGTATTCTGTGAGAGCGTGGTTTTTCCCCGGTCGAGCCGACCCATTCGTGCTACAACTATACTACTAATATAGCTGCAACATGGCTCTACCACGTAAAATATATTATATATTATATACATAAATTGGTTTGAGCGACATTCTACCGTAATAATAAGTTTATATGGTCATATTATCAGGAACCTTTTTCACGTATTTATTTTTGGGCAAACGAGCATATCTGCAATAAATGAATCTAAGAAAATATAATAAAAATTACGATGTAATGGCGGGGTGGATCTTGGACCTGACTCTCTCGAACATATTCACAGACTGCAGACTTCCCGGAACGTCGGTGTTTCACGTCAGCTATATGTTCCCATACAATACGAAGCACTCACGTTCCAGGAAGTCTTGTGTATTAATAAAATTAAATCTGCTATAACTATAATTAATAAAATTAAATCTAAGCCCAAGCATACCACTGCAAGACTTCAAGACACTGTAAGCTCGTTCTGCGTAGATCGGACTTAAAATTAATATTCAATTATTTAAAATAAAAAATTTTGTACAACCGACTCCAATATAAATTATTAAGAATAACTCAATAACTATTGGTCATACCTTGATAAAATTTATATAGGACCACATGAGAAGCACCAGCTTTCAAATAAAAAAAGAATCATCGAAATCGGTTCACCCAGAAAAAAGTTATGCGGTTTATGTTTTTATGTTCACACATAAAAAAACATAGTCGAATTGAGTACCGTCTCCTTTTTGAAGTTGGTAGAAAACTGAAATTAGCCGGGCTAACTATGAGATCGGGACGTCAAACATTGCACCATCGAGACCATGGGTACTGTAAAGCACCCGAAACATCGAGAATTAAAATGGCTAATTAAACGCGATTAAATCTGTAAATTAGTTCCATTACACTATAATAATGGTAAAGTTATTAATTTTCAAGACAAATATATATGATTATGGTATCATATATACTGAGAGATAAAAGTTTACTTTCATCTCTCAGTATATATACCAATATACCATAAATGAATTCAAGAACAAATGGTAAAATTAAAAAATTTGTTCAATCAACTTCAATATAAATAAAATGAGAACATCATCAATATAGTCGAAGTTAATTAGATACACATTATTAAGGATAACTCAAAAACTACTGGTCAGATCTCAATCAATTTATATGGGACGTTATGAGAAGCACCCGCTTTCAAATAAAAAAAGAATCATCAAAATCGATTCACCTAGAAAAAAGTTCTGAGGTAACACACATACAAAAAATACAGTCGAATTGAGTACCTTCTTTTTTTTTTTTTGATGTCAATTATAATAATGATGAAATTATTAATTTTCAAAACAAATACATATGATTACGGTATCATGTATATGAGAGATGAAAGTTAAAATTTTAAATAAATGCGGTCGAATTTCGACCACCACGCGAACTAATCTAAAATCTAGTAAATAACATAATAATCTAAATTGGAAATTGCAAAGCTGCAATCTTCATAAATGAAATATTTGAAACAAACACAAGTAATTTCGCCACAACAAGGTTGTAAAGATACGATTAATTGTTTTATTATAAGAAAGAGTCTGTGTGGCCCACTCGGTCCACGTAACGTGGAACATGGCAAAAAAAAATTTGAGACAAGGAATTTACTCCTGCCTTGTTAAGGAGAAGTTACGTTATAAAAATAATTTAAAATTTAAAATTTTGTATAACCGACTTCAATATAAATTATTAAGAATGACTCAAAAACTGTTGGTCAAACCTTAATCAAATTTATATGGAACCACATGTAAAGCACCAGCTGTCAAATAAAAAAAGAATTATCGAAATCGGTTCACCCAGTAAAAAGTTATGAGGTAACACATAAAAAACATATAGTGGAATTGAGTACTGTCTCCTTTTTAAAGTCGGTAGAAAAAACATGCTTGAGTGTCGTGGAACACCCGGTTGGAACGAAGTTCCTTTCGTAGTATATTATTTTATACGTATTATATTATTGATGAACAAATACAAATAAATGAATTACTAGCGTCTATTAAAATGAAGCGTCATTTAAAATAATACTTCTTTCGTGGCAAGATAACTAAAAGTGTGAGGGAGATGGATATTATTCCATCTCGCTTCCTTATAGCCGTCAAGGCCGTTTACACTACGTCAGGGGTCGTGAAGGAAAAATATTACACATAATATTGTCGCGTCGGTCGTGTTGTTCTCAAGGGATGATCCTTCATACTCACGGCAATTGAGTTTTATTTACGTAGATAAGGATATCTAAGTTTTTTTTTTATATATATACCTAAGTTTTTAGTAGATATAGTCCAGAAGGACATCATGCATAGGCTATCCCTTAATTGAACATGTCCGATTAACATCCACCCACGCTGTGATTGGTAACAGAGCGTACTGACTGCACGCGACTGCACGCGCTGCCCTTCTCCGCTTTAGTTACATCTTAATATTATTATTATAACTTCGAATTTAATATACTATAATAATTCATACCTCTAATGCGATCCGGAGAGGTTGGATTTTACTTATATAGTTACTATTAGTCAATATGAGGTCTTGAGGAGGTAGGGTTTACTTTTGACTTTTCAAGGTCATGCTACTCGCTCTCATAAAATTCGGTATACTATTTTTATACTGCATTATGGCTGGCCACGTTCATTCTGTTTTGGAATTCCGATTCGGGATTCCGAACGCAGCAAATCATACAACCAAGGACCTATCATACTTGTACAGTAGGTTTCCATACGAAATTTTGCAGACAAAACGGGATTCCGAATGTATGTGGCCGGCCTAGTTACGTGATGAAAAGCACATTAATATTAATCGAGAGTAGTAAGTGTCTATGGGGCACGGTATTCACTGACTATCAGGTGAATTATTTCGTCCTTTGTTGCCCATATTAAGTATAAAAATATATCTACAAGCGATAAATTTCTCGCAAAAAGACCAAACATTCATCGAACACCCCTGAGGAGTTAGGATGTAATGCCTAATATATGGTATTACACAGCAGTGGGTGCAGAAACACCAGGGCGGCAGCAGTAGCAAAGAGGTTAGAACCAACCTAGATGGACTAAAATACGGAAAAAGAGGCCATACACAAAATGATATGTTATATCAAAAAAAAATGAATAAATAATTTAAAATTAAAAATTTTGTACAACCGACTTCAATATAAATTATTAAGAATAACTCGAAAACTATTGGTCAAACCTTAATCAAATTTATATGGGACCATATGTGAAGCACCAGCTTTCAAATAAAAAAAGAATCATCGAAATCGGTTCCCCAGTAAAAAGTTATGAGGTAACACACATAAAAAAAAAATACAGTCGAATTGAGTACCGGCTCCTTTTTGAACTCTGTAGAAAATGATGTCAAATTTACTCACTAAAGAACAAGAAAAGAGGATACCCTAAAAGAATATTCGTTAAGTTACCATGTTAAATAATATTTTTTAAATTATGTAGGCTATTAAATTTCATAAAATGACACAGATACCTGAACTGGCACGTGTATATCTGTAATTAAAAAGGCATAAATAGTTTTTTTAATAGGTTTATGGCTTTATATTGCTTGTGTCCACAGGAACGTATTAAATAAAAAACATAGGTTAGAGTTACGATAAAGCCTCGGATACACTAGGGGACATTCTGTACCGCAATAGGACGGAACACTCAATCTACATTACGATGCAACGTTGCATAGTGTCGCGCAACATGATCCGCAACATTTGACGTGACGTGGGACATGTTGTTTGCTCCCGCTCCGAGAGCGAGTGCACGTGTCCCACGTCAGTGTTGCGCGAGTTTGTTACCGGGTATAGCCGTGTGCTCAACGTGCCTTGCATCATGTCAGTAATGTGGGGAAATTTTTTAAATTGAAAGCGTAGTGCATACCCCCGTCATACCGACCATGAAGCAAATACAAAGAAGAGGTGTTGTAATTAGATTTCACTATGTAACAACGCGTGACAATTTTGGGGATGGGTTCAGGGGATGTTAAGCCCTGCCCACTTTACTATCTACATCTACCGATAAATAGTAAAACTACTCGAATCGTTCCATATCGATGTTGCAATGTAGTTTAGCTACCTTGACGATAGTTAATAAGAACGTAATAAGTAAGTAGATACTTAATAAGTACAATGTATGTGTCTTTTTTCGGCGGTAGGTGTTAAAAAAGTAGACAGTGTGCTCCTTATTTATTATAAATTAAAATTGCTTTTATGGAGTAATTACTCTTTATTTTTACATTCAGTTGTAGATTACTTACATATACATTCAGTGACATAAAAGGTGTAGAGTTTTATGTTCAAATAATTTTTTGTCCTACCTATCCACCGGCTAACCTCTAAACACATTTTCACTGCACTTCAAAATGGCTTCATATGATCTCATAGTTGAAAAACAGCTGACTATTGAGTCAAATATAATGAAAAAACTATCTGAATTTGAATCTCAGTTAAAACCAGCTGCATCACAAACAACATTGACACGTCTTCAAGAAGAGTTCCAGGAATTTAAGGCCCAAGTCTGGAGTATAATGGGTCTCCTTCGTCAACAAATTTCAGAGTGCTCAAAGTCCATGGACATAATTGAAATGAGACACAGAAGGAAGTATCTTTTGTTTCATGGTATTCCAGAAGATACCACAGGCGACTTGTCAAGCTATATTGGCAATGTGTTCTCTGATAAACTTAAAATTCAAGACTTTAATTCCAATGCTCTGAGTGTGTGCCATCGTTTAGGTAAATTAGTTGACGGCAAATGCAGACCAGTCTTGGTCCGCTTCTCAGATTCAGCTGTGAGGTCAACGGTGTGGAAAAAGAAGTCTGGACTTAAGGGCACATCAATTGTAGTGTCAGAGTTCCTCACACGTCATCGACAATCTCTGTTCACGCTTGCTCGAAAGCGTCTGGGCATCCGCAACTGCTGGACTGTTGACGGAAATATTATTATAAAGACTCATGGGTTACGTCATCGCATTACTACTGAGGAAGACCTTTCGGCTGTTGTTGGTGCTTCAGACAATGAATATAATGATGCTGTCAGAGGCGAGAAGTGTCCATCTGCTTCCTCCGTAGCTGCAGCCTCATCTGACCAGCTGTCGAAGGCTAAGAGATCCGCTAGACATAAAAAATAATCCTCATTGTTGTTTGCATACTTTCTGTGTAGTTTTTATTCACTTCCAACAATTCGCACTTCATATTGTCACTGTTTATTACATATTTCCTTATAGGTACTTTTGTTTGTGGATCTATAGGTATGTGAATTTCTTTCTGTGGTGGGTACCTTTTTCATTTTCTTGAATGTTTTTATTTAAAAATGTTACTTTTGCTAACATAGTGAAGTATGTTATTAATGTCAACAATATTCATCGGCGCATATCTGACACTGACATATTGTCAGTGTCATGATATGTAAGTTGTCAGAGATAGGCAAAGATCGCACGACCATACAGCTTTTTTTTTTTGTACTAGTTTAGTTAGCTTATTCCTCACTGTCATTCAGTTAATGCATTGGATTTTGTCTTAGCCATATCAATAATTTTCTGGCCATTTTTTTTTTGTTAATTTTCTTTTAAATTTTAATTTTTAGTTTGTTTTCGAATTTTGTTTTAATGTGTTTCTCCTAAGTTTTTATTTAGTAAGTAATAAGTTATTTATGTTTAGGATATCGTACTAAAGTTTCACTAAATAATTAGGTACTAATTTGTAATAATCGCTTGCTTGATGTCACTATCTTAGTTTTTAATACTTATGTTGTTGATTTGTTATTTGTGATCAATGATGTCCAGATTTCTTTTTTTTTTTTTTGCACTAATTGAAAATAAAATAATGCTGTTTAAATATTCTGTTATGGTTAACCGGCGGGATTGGTAGTAGACATAATATTGCCTTTTTTTTTATTATAATATATACGTGTTATTTTGATATTTACTTATATTTTATATTGTACTTATTTATGTATATTTGTTTATAATGTCCGATGATGATTCATTCTATTTTGCTAACGATTCTTCAACAAGCCTTGACTCTTTCGATGAGCCGGAAACTCTCCGCAACGTGCTTGATAAATCTTTAGAACATCTCCCCTCTTCTTTTAAAGTCTGCCATTTGAATGCACAGAGCATACCCTCTCATTACTCCGACCTTTTAGATACTTTCACTTCTGCCTCTTCAAATGTGCAGACCATTCTAATTTCTGAAAGCTGGCTGAAGCCCTCTCTTTCAAATGTTTCTTACAGCTTACCAGGCTTTGTCTTGATTAGAAATGATAGATTAGGTAAGGGTGGGGGAGGTGTTGCAATTTATCTACGGTCCGACTTACGTTATTCTGTAATTGCATCCTCACCTTCACAATACTCTGCTTCGGCTGAATATTTATTCTTGGAAATTCAGGTGGGGCGTTCCAAATTAGCACTTGGGGTTGTTTACTGTCCTCCTTCTGTTGATTATTTCTCCAGCCTAGAAATGGTCTTAGATTCTGTATGTGCAGACTATACACATCACATTATCATGGGCGACTTCAATACTGACCTCCTCAAAACTTCTTTGCAATCAAGTAAGCTCATAAATATCTTGTCTTCAGTAAATTTATCCATCCTTCCCTGCTCTCCTACTCACCATAACCTTGACTCCCCGGATACCTGGCTAGATCTAATAATCACGTCCTGTCCTAATCTAGTCAATAAATATGGTCAGTTGTCAGCTTCCGGCTTTTCGCGTCATGATTTACTTTACCTTGCATATAGGTTGAAGTTTGCAAAAGTTGAACCCGAGGTACTTTTGGTTCGCTGTTACAATAAAGTTAACCCAACGAAGCTTCTGATTGATGCAAAGACCATCGACTTCTCGCCTGTGTATTGTGCGTCATCAGTTGACGATAAAGTATCTATTTTCACTAAATTAACACTGAAACTGTTTGATGCGCATGCACCGGTGAAATCTATTAGGGCTAAGCGGCCTCCAGCTCCGTGGATAACGAAGGGTGTGCGCATGGCGATGACTCGACGCAACCGAGCTTTCAGAAGGTTTAAGCGTGACAGGAGCAATGAGAATTGGGACTTGTACAAAATTGCTCGCAATCGTTGCAACCAAATGGTAAGGGCGGCAAAGCGTCGTTACTTCTTTGACAATATATCTAGTGCTTCTTTGGCGGATACTTGGAAATTTCTTAATTCTCTTGGTCTATGTAAATCCTCCACTATGAAACATAATATCCCATTCCCTCTAAATGACATAAATTCCTATTTTTCTACAGGTTCCTCACTCTCTCCAGTTATTAAGTCCCAGTCAATCTTAGAAATTAATTCCAAGGCCAAACCTTTACAAATACCCTTCTTATTCTCGCTTGTCTCTGTTAACGATGTTCGTAAAACATTTGCTTCTATTAAATCAAAAGCAGTGGGTTGTGATAATTTGAGTCGTGCTATGATCTCTTTAGTTCTCGAACTCTTTCTTCCAGTCATTACTCACATCATTAATTTTTCTCTGTTGTCAGGGGTATTTCCTTCTTTGTGGTGTAAAGCCTATATAATTCCGCTTCCTAAAATTTCAAACCCCTTGCAACTCAATAATTATAGACCTATTTCTATTCTTCCATTCTTATCAAAGATCCTGGAATCTATAGTTCACCGGCAAGTATCAGGTTTTATATATAATAATAACTTGCTCACTCAATTTCAGTCGGGCTTTCGTCCCGGACATAGCACCACCACTGCACTTCTTAAAGTTACAGAGGACATTCGGGATGGCTTGGAGAATAGAAAGGTCACTGTGCTTGTTCTCGTGGACTTTTCTAATGCCTTCAACATGATTGACCATGATATTCTCCTCGCTATGCTCGGTAATCTAAACTTCTCCTCCATTGCTTTAAATTGGTTCTCTTCCTACCTTTGTGGTCGCCAACAAGCTGTTCGAGTTGGTAATCATTTGTCTGACTGGTGTCAGCTTGTATCTGGCGTGCCACAGGGTGGAATATTATCTCCTTTATTGTTCTCTATTTTTATTAACTTCCTTTCCTCTCAACTTTGCTGTTCTTACCATTTCTACGCCGACGATTTGCAAATTTATACTCAGACTGATGTGGATCACATTAATAATGCTGTTATCAATATTAATACAGATTTATTAAAAAGCAATTGGGCTAGCAAATTTGGCATTCTAGTGAATCCTAACAAATGCCAAGCAATTTTAATAGGAAGTGCTCGTCAGTTATCTAAACTTGATACTTGTTCTGTCGCTCCTGTCATGTTCGATGGATCATGCATCCCTTATTCCAGCACTGTGAAAAACCTAGGCCTCTGTATGGACTCAACTCTCAACTGGTCCACTCACATTCAAACAATAAGTGCTTCAGTTACTGCTAAGTTGGGTGCCCTAAATCGCCTTAGAAACTTCCTTCCGGTCAAGGTAAAGATAACTCTGGTGCAGTCTCTTATTTTGCCCATTATTGATTATGCTGATGTGTGTTGTACTGATCTTAATGAGAACCTTCTAGACAAGCTGGAACGTCTCGTAAATAACTGTGTCCGATTCATCTTCTGTCTTCGCAAGTTTGACCATGTTTCCTCCTTTAGATTTCAGCTAAATTGGCTTCCCATTCGCCAACGGAGGCAAGTCAGGACACTTCTCACACTTTTTTCTATTTTATTCGACAATCGTTGTCCCGACTATTTGAAACGTAAGTTTCAATTTCTATCTGATACGCATAATAGACCTCTACGTTCTTCGGAGACTCTTACGCTCTCCATTCCACTTCACCGTTCCGGTTTCTCTTCTTCCTCGTTTGCTGTACGAGCTGCGCGACTTTGGAATGCACTGCCTGAAACTTTGAGACAACGCTCCAACAAAGTAACATTTAAAAAGTATGTTAAAGAACATTTTCTGAAAGTCGTAAAGAACTCCTAAGTTGGCGTCATCATCTTAGTTAATCTGTGTTAATAGCTAATTTCATCATAATATGTTTTATACGTATATATGTATATTTGTGTAGTAAGTATATATGTATTTATATGTGAATTTGTGTATATATATATGTGTGTATGTGGTTTGTATATATATATATATATATACAGGGTGTTTTTGGAACGCTCCCGAAAACTAAGACAGGCGACAACACCAAGTATACCTTTGATCATGGGTCACAAATAAATTCGATCCTGATGAAAAAAAAATCATCTTTTTACAAGGTTTTATTAGCTTTATTCACGCGCCATCATGTTAGTACAGCTAAATGAAACGATAATTTCATAAAAAATATCATGAAAATACTGAAACATAAAACCAGCAGTGGAATGACTGAATTGATATCACCTGACCTGAGCTAGATAAAGGTCAATGTACGCGCGAACACAAATTCGCGCGGCCCGCAACTAGCGGGCCTTCCAACAATACCTAATAATTTACAACACTAAGTCTAAATACCTAACTTATCTACTTAACCTACTATTTTGCCACTGTGCTTATCTCCACGTAGCCACTTTAATCCGAATTTACAGGTTAAATAACCCAAATAACTGGTTCGATTCCCCGCTAATGAAGAAATACTTAAATGAAATGTAACCAAGGTTGGAGTCATGCGTTTTTATTCATCGTGTAGGTATGTTTATTATTCTCGTGTATTCAGTTATGTACCTATTCAGATTAGTCTAGTAATAAGTTATTTAAAAAAAAATAGTTATGAAACAGCTTACTGCTCTAAATCCTCCGTGGTCTTATGAGATGCGGCTCAAATTGTGCTCCATTCATTTCAAGGCAGACTTGGGTGCAGGCGGGGCATCATCGTGTGGTCTTCGACACAGTCCGTACGTAGTTTCTCGAAAGCATCCACGATCCTTTGGCGCATTTCTTCAGCACTATCACATTCACGATTAAAAACCCTTTCTTTCACATACCCCACAAAAAGAAGTCTAACGGAGTCAGATCTGGTGAGCGAGGTGGGCAAGCGTGTGGTCCTATTCTGCCGATCCAGCGATCATCAAATAGCTCATTGAGGCGCTCACGGACGAACCTCACGAAATGTGGAGGGGCACCATCATGTTGGAACTATGTGCGGCGATATTCAGCCAACGATAGGTCGTTTAAAATGTCAACCAACTGTTCATTTATAAAGTTTAGGTATCGCTGTCCGTTCAGTCGCTCTGGCAGAAACACTGGTCCCAGTATGCGATCCTTAAATAAACCTGTCCATACGTTAACCGACCATCGGGTTTGGTGCCCGGTTTGTCGAACAGCGTGCGGGTTAACCTCTGAATACACGTGTGTATTTCTTCGGTTCCACAGGCCGTTTCTGGTAAATGTCGACTCATCCGTCCAGATAATGTGCTCAATGGAACCAGGCACACGTTGTTGCTGATATAATAACCAACGGCAGTATAATAACCACTATAAACGTACGCGTTAGGCATTATTAAAACAAAAAAGAATCCAAAAACGTAACAAAAACTTTAATATCAACACGTAATCACAAGTAAATTTATTAAACAAAACGATTGAACTGTCGCTCGCGCACGCGTGTACAAAATCAACACGAAAGCGAAACTGTCTCAAAAACTAAAACCAACGAACCCCGTCAAGGCTGAAAATTACTGCGTCACAAGCGTGAGGCGACAGGGTTAGGCATTCTGCCGTCATAATAAAAAAGGAAGTAACTAACAAAAACGTAAAATGGAAATAAAAAATAAATTGATGAATTTTTCTTTCAGACCCCGTGTCTAAAGTATATTAAAAGGTATCTATATTGAAATATAGAGACATGCAGATTTTAAGGACGAACTTATTTTTTTTTTAAATTTATTTAAATAAAACGAATTTTCCTTTTCATCTTAGCTTAAAAAATACACCTGGCAACACAAAAACATCGAAGGAAAGACGCATATAACTATTTGCGTCTTTCCAACCTAATAAATTAAAAAAAAAACTGCCATTCATTTAACAATTTTACATATTTTGGAAAGGTCATTTGAAGTTGAAAGGACGCTAATAGTAATTTACTACTTTTTTTTTAAAATAAATATTAGAAAAGCCTTGGTAGTGAGACACAAAAAATAATAATTTTAAAAAGTAATGATTTTAAAGGGGATATCATACAAGACTTACTACGATAATAATTAAAAATTAAAAATTTTGTACAACCGACTTTAATATAAATAATTAAGGATAACTCAAAAACTATTGGTCTGACCTCGATCAAATTTATATGGGACCACATGTGAAACACCAGCTCTTAACAATAAGATATAAGCTCTTAATAATAAGATATAGAATAATAAGACAAGACCAAGAATAATTGAAATTTAAGTAATCGATGCAAATATTGTTGAAGATGACGTAGCAACTGGTTAAATAAGTCTTTTCTTTTATGTTGAATTTGTATAAGTCTTTTCTACTAAAAAAAGTCATCTGTGATCAACAGTTACGTCTAAAATTCTTACGATAATTTCTAAAATATTGATATTTGTGAATATTAAAAAAATTTAGTAGATGCGCCTTCTTATCATGAATCGAATGGTATATTTAACTCATTTATTCATAAATTGTTAGATGCGCCCTTTTTTCTTACGACCGCGTGTTTCGTACCGAGCTAGATACAGGTCGATAGCGGAGGGGGTGTGGGTACAATCGCGTTCTAAAGTACTACATGGTATTGGGCTATTGTTTTATAATATTATAGTAATTAATTAGAAAAAAATTTAATTAAAAAATCATAATAGGTGTTTTACTAGCTACTTAGAACTTTGGAAGAGGTGGGAATTAAAAATGGATAATGTTTACATGAGCATTATTTGTTATTTCTATCGTAAAATATAAAGTAGTTTGTAACAAGAAAACTTTAGCTAAGGGTAACACGCCGTCCATTATGACGTCTTGGGTCACATGGAAGCCAGATGTTAATGGTGTGTTGGTGTTACTGGATGCTACTTGATCATCACTTTCATCTTCGCTTGAGCTTCCGTCATCAGGTCGATCACATGGTAATTTTTTCGGTATTCTTCCTCCACACTTTTAACTTTACTGCACAATTTTCCCCATTCACCTTCTCCTATCATATTTACCTTTTCGATCACTAGTTTAGTCATAAAACAATAGATATAAATAATTTTTCTTTCCTTCCTTTTTAAAACATCGTCGCGAGTCGCAAAGTAAGCTGTGTATGCGACTGTATTTTTGGAGCGAACAAAGCGCGGGAACCAATAGCATGCAGGCACACTAATACTGGCGGATTGTTCCCCCGTCGCGCGCCTTTCGTACCAATATGTGATAAATCGCTCAGTGCCCAAGTTCAAGGCCAGCGTTTGTTTTTCACCGTTCGCGCGTACATTAACCTCCATTAGTCAGGTGATATCAATTCAGTTTCCACTGCTGGTTTTATGTTTCAGTATTTTCATGATATTTTTTATGAAATTATCGTTTCATTTAGCTGTACTAACATGATGGCGCGTGAGTAAAGCTAATAAAACGTTGTTAAAAGATGATTTTTTTTTCATCAGGATCGACTTTATTTGTAACCCATGATCAAAGGTATACTTGGTGCTGTCGCCTGTCTTAGTTTTCGGGAGCGTTCCAAAAATACCCTGTATATATATGTGTATATGTATGTAATATGTATGTATGGTATATGTATTTTTTTTTTTTTTTACCTTTTTGTTTATATGCTATAATTTCTAAATTCATTATATTTCTTATTCTGTACTGTTATGTATTATAATAACCGCCTTCGATGTTTTTCCACTCCTCAAGGTTGACAGGCAGAGAATGCTTTAAGCATTATGTCCGCCTTTTGTACTTATATATTTTATAAGGTTCAAAAAAGTTAAATAAATAAATAAATAAATGTACGCAGCACTAATCGCCACAACCTCCTCGAGCGACATTTCTGTAATCACTGACTAGTGTGGCCTGCAAAATGTTCCGCGGCATATGTCGCGGGACATTGCACGTAGTTGTTGAGCGAAATGTTGCGCAACACGCCGCTCTTTTTGTTCCCAAGTATATCCTAGGTTTAAAAAAGAAAAAAATTGTATAATGTTCTTTTAAACCGAAGGTTGAGAACATTGTTTGAGTTAGTTTTAATATTTTACGTTCGAAACAAAAAAATGATGGCGCTCTGAACATTTCGTCAGTTTGTTTTTATTTAAGTATATTATATAATTTATTTATGTAATTAAAATTCTGAAGAAATAAAATTATTTTTATTTTAAACCAGTGTTATATTATTTTTATAGTGTTATAGCCATGCTGCAATACTAGCGTAATATAGCAGGTTATGAGGAAATGCGGGTGGTCTTTTCTCCAACGCTCTCGCCTGTTTTCTTTCTGGTTTATGACCTTATAGCAATGAGTTTATACAATAAAATAAATAATAGTGGTAGAGCCACGCGGCAGCTTTTGCTGTCGCACGGATGGGCCGGCTCGAACCGGGGTGGTACCACGACCTCACAGAATACCAGCGTGAAGTAGAGGTTTACCTCTGCGTTTCGTTTGGTGAGTGCAGGTGGCCGGAGGCCCTTTTTACTGGAAATGAGGCATTCCATCTTAGTCCTCACGGGTGACAACGCATCTGCATTTTGATTCGCAAACGAAGATAGACGTAGATGTCTATGGGCCGCAGCAACCACTTACCATCAGGTGGACTGTGTGCTCGTCTGTCACCCTTATCCTATAAAAAAAAAATATCAATCACTTCTGTGTCCTTGTATTTTTTTATTACATTATTTTATAAGCACTAGACATCACAGCTTAAACGGAGGCCTAGTGTTCAAATTTGATAATTAGTACGGAAAAAAGAAAAACATAAGGACACAGTTATATCCTTCTTATTCAGTTTATGAAATATCTTTTATATTGGTCCAATATTGGAGGAGAGCAAACGTCGAATTATGCCTTTGTAGGCTGGCCACATACATACGGAATTCCGTTTCGAAATTCCTAACGGGTCGGCCACATACATACGGAATCCCGTTTTGGCCGCAAAATTTCAAACGGAAAACTGCCGTACGTGTGTGACGACGGGTCATAGACTTTATACGAACTTGCTGCGTTCGGAATCTCGAATCGGGATTCCGAAACGTAATTCCGTATGTATGTGGCGGGTCTTACTTAGGCTTACAGTCGGATCTGCAGTTGTCCTTATCGCACTCCGACTGTTCGCAGAGCGACAGCGATAGTCTCTTCAAATACCTAATTTTCAAAAGTCTCTCGGCCCGCATTTCCTCTTAATGCTGCTGTGTTTCGTATGGTTAGTGTAGAGAACCGGATACACTTTTTACAAGAAACGAGGCATTCCATTTTAATTCTCAGGGCAACTATTTTGATTCTTAATTGAGAATGGCTGTAGGGCTTGGGCTACCGTTGTCGGTTTGCAAGTTTCCACGTCTGATTTCTTAAAAACAATGTGATTAATGACTGACTGCAGCAATAAGCTATAATAGCTAATATTATTATAGCCCGCGTTATAGCTGAGTCGGGGACTACGTCGATTCTGTATCAATTGAGTAAATTGAAAAAAAAAAGTAAAAAAAAAACCTTTTTAATTCATAATTTTACAATATTTAATATTTTGATTACAATAATTATAATAATATATTTTGATAACAACAATATAATAATTTTAGAAGTACTGGTACATTACTTTTGTTTTCATTTCAGAAATGCATAGTTAAATATAATTTTTTTTAACATTCCTTTTTAACACTTTTTACGTGGTAGAGCCATGCTGCAGCTATATTGGTAGTATAGTTGTAGCACGAATGGGTCGGCTCGACCGGGGAAGGACCACGCTCTCACAGAATACCAGCGTCAAATAGCAGCTTAACACTTCTGTGTTTCGTATGGTGAATGTAGAGAACCGGAGACCCTTTTTACTGGAAAAGAGCCATTCCACCTTAGTCCTCACGGGTGACAACGCATCTGCATTTTGATTCGTAAACGAGGATAAATGGTAGATGTCTATGGGCCACAGCAGCCACTTACCATCAGGTGGACTGTGTGCTCGTTTGTCACCCTATCCTATAAAAAAAACAGTTATCAAAACATATTTATTTTTATTTCTGTTTTAATTATATATTAAATGTATTACTTAAATTCGTTCCCTTTTTTAATATACATATAATTATTGGTTTTTAATATAGTTTAAAAAAATAAAGATTAAATTAAGCAATAAGATAGTGTGCACGACGCAAACAAGTAATACGTCGAACGAAATAACTTACTGATTGCTTGTCGTAACCATCGCTAGTTGAACAACCTAGGGGCGGTTGGCGGAGTCAGGAGGATGTTATGATCGTCAGGCCGCGCTCACGGTTCCACAACTAGCGGTGGTTGCCCACAGCAACGCGGGAAACGCCGTAGCAATAATATTGAGAAATATAGCTTTTATTTTCAATAAATAGTATTGTAACTATGTAATAACTCTCGCAATAAAGGCACCGAACAACTGGCGAGAGTTAACATAGATTTAGAATATAGAAATTAATTAATGCCAAATTGTAGAGTAAGTATTATATGTAAATTGTATTCTTTTGTATAGTGCAATTTAATTTCTTATATATTAAGCCTTTAGGCACGAAAAATAATAAACAGGGCATGTTACCGTGACGCGGCCGCGGAGCAAATGAGGCTACGCGCGCCGCGCCACGACGTTTTATATTTATAGTACTGAGGCGGGGGGCAGGGTCCTCAGCTTAAAATTGCTGGAAAAACAACGTTGTAACCTTTAGTATATAGGAAAATTGTTATGTAAGTATTAGTTTAATAAGTAGTTTGTAAGAAATCTAACTAATAAAGAAAGGCGCGGGGGTGAGGCAAGGGTCCGCTGGCCAGCAACGGCCAAATCATATATAAGACGGGCCGGCCGGAACGGTCGGCAGTCGCTCTCCAGCCACAGAAAAGAAAACAGCAGCAAGAAAAGAAAAAGTTCCTCCTCACCGCCGCTTGCCTCCAGTTTAAGCAAGACGAACGCGTTTTATTCATTTTTCGAACGGCGTTACGGAGATCCGTAAAATTAATGGTCCTTCGAAAAGCCGGATTACTAGAAGAAAAAGACAATATCGGTCTTGGTATTGCCGGAAGAAAGAAGCAAACCGCAAGAACGAAAAAATATTATTGTGAAGAAAAATGGTGATTACACGTAGTAACAACGGAGAATCATCGAAGCGTCGCAAGGATGAACAAATAACCCAGGGGGCCACAGAAGAGGCCTCTGGGGGCGATTCAACCGCTACTGGTACATCCAACACCACGAGCGAAATCACGGACCACCAACGGTCAGCGATACAACCGCTACCTCTGCGACCGATAACACGGCCGCAACGGAAGAAACCCAGCAAGAGAGGGATCGAAGATCGCAGCGCACACTAAGGCCCGACGAGACTAGGTCGCGCCGCTCCGTAGCCTCACGCAAGAGACTCCTCGCGGAGTTAGAGGCGAAAGAGCGGTTAGCCGAACTCAAGCTTGAGCAGGCTCAGTTGCAAGCAAGAACGGAATTGCAAGAAATACACGTGCAGCGACTACAAGCAGAAGTCGGATCAACCGATGACGAAGATGAAGAAATAGAAGACGATTTAGCATCAGTACGCATTAGTACATGGTTGCAAGAAAAACCTACATCGCAACCAGCGCCGCAGCCCGCGCCGCAACCCACGTCGCACTTCGCATCGTAACCCGCTCCGCAGTCTACATCGCAACCCGCGCCGCAGCCCGCGCCGCAACCCACGTCGCACTTTGCATCGCAACCCGCTCCGCAGTTTGCATCACAACCCGCGCCACAGAAAGAAGACAATGGGCAGGCACAGCAACAAATCGACGTCGCTACCTTAGCCGCTGCTCTATCACAAGCAGTACGAAGCACAAGGGAGCCGCCGAAATATGTGTAAGAGCTACCTACATTCAATGGTAGCAGCAAAGAATGGCTCAGCTTCAAAACAACGTACGAAGAATCTTTAAAGTACTTCACGATGAACGAAAACAAAGCGAGAATACGCTGAAGCTTAAAAGGGACAGTAAAAGAAGCCGCAGGTTGCCTACTTATAAGCCAACCAGATCCCAGCCTGATAATGGAAGCTTTGGAAAGGAGATTCGGACGACCAGAAGCGTTAATTCACTTGGAAATAGAGAAGCTGAAGCTGCTGAACAAAGTTACGGACAATCCCAGGGAGCTATGCATATTCGCAAATCGCATAGCAAACGTAGTGGGCACCGTGGAAGCACTCAAGAAAGCACACTATCTGCATAGTCCGGAAATGACGCGAGTTATCACAGACAAACTCACGCCCATATTGAGAAGCAAATGGTACGATTATGCAGCCAGAAAGAAAGAAGATATCCCAGAGCTTAAGAAGATATCAATGTTCTTAAACGAAGAAGCGGACAAATGCAGCGCGTATGCTTTGCCGGAGTTCATAGTAGAGGACAGCGAGACGAGAGAGCGAAGACCGAGAAAAATAGAGCGTGCCTTCGCCACAAGCAAGAAACAATATGAAGAACGCTGCCCTCAATGCAAACAAGAACACAAACTGCCCGATTGCAAGTCATACGCCGCTCTGTCCACAAATGACAGATGGGAAGTAGCAAAGAAGAATAATATCTGCTACCGCTGTCTGCGAGGTAAACATCGCCGATTGCTGTGTAAAGCTCCACCTTGCGGAAAAGGCGGATGCATGATGAAACATCATAAATTGCTGCATCACGACAGAACAGCAGAAATTGAAAAGTAACGCTATGGAAACCGCAACATCGGCAAGGGAGGTCATCACAGCGACTCAATCGTACAAACACCGCCACGCTTATCTAAAGATTGCGCCCGTAACAATAAGGGGGCCGCTAAGCTGCGTCGAAACATACGCATTATTGGATGAAGGAAGCACGGTCACCTTAGTCGATGCCTCGATCGCCGACGTCATCGGCGCCGACGGCCCAGCCCACGCAATATGGATACAAGGGGTCGGCTCGGAGGTAAAACATGAGAAGAGCAAGATCGTCAGCCTTAAAATAAGAGGAAAGTACGCGCAAGAGGAACACAACATAGAAGCAGCGCGTACGGTAGAGCGGTTGGACTTCGCGCCAGAATCCATGAATGAAAATCACTCAGAGAATTGCCAACATCTGTTGGATATCAAAGAAGATATCACCTACGAACGCGCCTCACCGAAAATACTAACCGGACAAGATAAATGGCACCTCATAGTGTCTAGAAAACTGCGCGTCGGTCGTCGAAACCAACCAGTTGCCTCACACACCAACCTGGGCTGGGTTCTGCATGGCTGTCATAGCTCATTGACGTCGACGGTCACCTTCTGCGGCAGACTACATCAGAGGGAAGATACACAGCCGATAGAAGAGGAAATAAAAAATTATTTCAAATTAGAATCGCTGTGCGTCGAGCCAAGAACACCGAAAGAAGATCCCGAGCAGCGAGCTATGCAAATATTGAGGGAAACCAGCCAGAGGTCGGCGGACGGCAGATTCGAAACAGGGTTGTTGTGGAAACAAAAGGATTTCCAAATACCAAATAATTATAAGGACGTGGAAAGGCGCCTGCACACCTTAGAGAAGAGGCTCGACCGAGACAGCAATCTCAAGCTACAGTACGAAGAACGCATACAGAACCTTTTCAACTCGGGTTACGCAGAGCGCGCGCCCATGCCACCGCCGCAAGGAAGGACATGGTATCTGCCACACTTCCCAGTCATCAACCCTGCGAAACCAAACAAGCCGCCGAGATTGGTGCACGACGCCGCAGCGAAGATAGCCGGAATATGTCTCAACGATATGCTTCACTCGGGGCCCGACTTATTACAATCATTGCCCGGAGTAATCATGAGGTTCCGACAGTATCCGTATGCAGTGAGCGCCGACATAAAAGAAATGTTCATGCAGATCAAAGTGCGCAAAGAAGATAGAGACGTTTTACGTTTCTTATGGAGAGGTAAGCGGCGGGAGGACCAACCGGAAGAATATAGGATGACATCAATCATCTTTGGAGTGACATCATCACCGTGCACAGCATTATACATCAAAAATAAAAATGCTGAAGAACATGCAGAAGCATACCCAGAAGCTGCGGTCGCCATAAAAAGAAATCACTATATGGACGACTACTTACAGAGCTTCCACTCTGTCACGGAAGCTCAGCAAACGGTAAAAGCAGTCGACAAACAAGCGGGATTCGTACTCAGCGGGTGGACATCGAACGAAGAAAAAACAATAGAAGAAATAACGACAGAACATAAACAACACGACGCGACCGTGAGCCTGGGCGGAAAAGAAACTGAGAAGACGCTCGGCCTGCTCTGGCATGTACAAAGCGATCATATTGGATTTAATACTCACAATATGAAGATGCCTGCTGACGTAAAAGATAAACAACGCTTGCCAACTAAACGTGAAGCGTTGAGCATAATAGCATTATTTGATCCGCTGAGAATAATATCACCAGTGACCACCCCAGCGAAGAGAATATTCCAAGACACATGGCGTTACAAGGCGGACTGGGACGACCCTCTGCCCACAGAATTAAAAGAAAAATGGGAAGACTGGATTACTTCACTTAACGCCATAGAACAACTGAGAATACCGCGATGCTACGATTACAACCCGGTGTCGACGCGCCAACTACACACATTCGTCGACGCAAGCGAGGAGGCCTACGCAGCAGCCGTGTATTGGAGAACGGAGCGAGCAGACGGCAGCGTTAACGTATCATTGGCTGCCGCCAAGAGCCGCGTAACACCACTAAAACCAGTCTCCATACCACGGCTCGAGTTACAAGCGGCACTGCTGGGAGCTCGTCTAACGCAGACCGTGGTCGATGAGCACGATGGTGATATAGCGGGCAAGACATACTGGTGCGACTCTCGTACTGCACTGGTGTGGATAAGGTCGGAGCCTCGCGCGTACAAAGCTTTCGTCGCTCATCGCCTGGCGGAGATAGAAGATACGACCAAGAAGAACGAATGGCGTTGGCTACCGTCTAAAGAAAACGTGGCAGACGACGCGACCCGATCCACGCCAGAAAGATTTGACGAGTCGCACCGGTGGTTCCGAGGGCCCTCGTTTCTGCAACGTCCACCAGCAGAATGGCCGCAGGAAGAGAAAACGACACAATACGACACCGGGGAAGAACGAGAAGTATGTAACATCGCAGTTAAAAGGGTAGACTCGCCAACAACACATCTGCCACAAATAGAAAGATTTTCAAAATGGATTCGCCTCATAAGGGCGACAGCGAGAGTCCTCCTATTCATCGACATGTGCAGACCAAACAAGCACGGGGCATGTACTACGAAGACCGACAAAGAAGATCGTCGTGCTACCAGAGGGATCGCAGCGTGGCGACGGCGGGAGAATGTGCACGACGCAAACAAGTAATACGTCGAACGAAATAACTTACTGATTGCTTGTCGTAACCATCGCTAGTTGAACAACCTAGGGGCGGTTGGCGGAGCCAGGAGGATGTTATGATCGTCAGGCCGCGCTCACGGTTCCACAACTAGCGGTGGTTGCCCACAGCAACGCGGGAAACGCCGTAGCAATAATATTGAGAAATATAGCTTTTATTTTTAATAAATAGTATTGTAACTATGTAATAACTCTCGCAATAAAGGCACCGAACAACTGGCGAGAGTTAACATAGATTTAGAATATAGAAATTAATTAATGCCAAATTGTAGAGTAAGTATTATATGTAAATTGTATTCTTTTGTATACTGCAATTTAATTTCTTATATATTAAGCCTTTAGGCACGAAAAATAATAAACAGGGCATGTTACCGTGACGCGGCCGCGGAGCAAATGAGGCTACGCGCGCCGCGCCACGACGTTTTATATTTATAGTACTGAGGCGGGGGGCAGGGTCCTCAGCTTAAAATTGCTGGAAAAACAACGTTGTAACCTTTAGTATATAGAAAAATTGTTATGTAAGTATTAGTTTAATAAGTAGTTTGTAAGAAATCTAAGTAATAAAGAAATGGTGAGGTAAGGGTCCGCTGGCCAGCAACGGCCAAATCATATATAAGACGGGCCGGCCGAAACGGTCGGCAGTCGCTCTCCAGCCACAGAAAAGAAAACAGCAGCAAGAAAAGAAAAAGTTCCTCCTCACCGCCGCTTGCCTCCAGTTTAAGCAAGACCAACGCGTTTCATTCATTTTTCGAACGGCGTTACGGCGATCCGTAACAGATAACTAATTTTTTTTTTTTTTTTTATAGGAGAGGGGGCAAACGAGCATGCGGCTCACCTGATGGTAAGTGACTACCGCCGCCCATGAACAACCGCAACACCAGGGGAATTGCAGATGCGTTGCCGGCCTTTTAAAAAGGAGTAGGCTCTTTTCTTGAAGGTCCCTAAGTCGTATCGGTCCGGAAAAATCGCTGGTGGTAAACTATTCCACAAGGAAGTTGTGCGAGGAAGAAAACATCTTCTAAATCGCACAGTGGTGGACCGCCAATCATCCAGATGGTGTGGATGGTATCGGGAGTTCGTATCATTGCCATAGTTTTTAGCAACCTTAGGTAAATGTCGTGTATTGCATTTTTCATTCATTTTTCGTACATGCGATGCCATATTATGTACGAAATTGCAGTTGTATTATCAATACGTAAGATTATTTGACTATTGGATAATGTTTTGGCATATAATTTAAGTCCAATGAAAGCAGCTATTAACTCTAAATCTAATCTAGATAATTAATATGATGCTTTCGTTCAGCGTTACTTGAAATATCGCTTGCAGTATTTCCCATACAGGCCACGCCCCATCCCGTTGTTGAGGCGTCAGAATTAATTTCCAGACTGAATACATAAAATTTTTATTTATTTACAACTTAATTGATGGATTTTATCGACCAATTAAAATCTAGATCTAATGTAGATTTAACGAAAAATTATGACAATTTTATGACTATACCAGTCATCCATAATTTTCGTTTCCTACAAGGTTAAGGAATTTGCACCTTTCGAACTCCATAGTGTGAAGTCAGGCATATACAATAGCTGAACAAGCTGAACGTTAACAAGATTACTGAGCGTACAAAGTTCCTGATTCTAAATCTTTTATGATTTTTTTTTATAAGTATTTTTATAATTTGGATTTAATTTTTACACATTCTATAAAAGGTAAACTGATTTCCATTATATAAGATAGGGTGACAAACGAGCACACAGTCCACCTGATGGTAAGTGGTTGCTGTGGCCCATAAACATCTACATTTATCCTCGTTTGCGAATCAAAATGCAGATGCGTTGTCACCCGTGAGGACTAAGATAGAATGCCTCTTTTCCAGTAAAAAGGGTCTCCGGTTCTCTACACTCACCATACGAAACACAGCAGCATGAAGCTGCTATTTGACGCTGGTATTCTGTGAGAGCGTGGTCCTTCCCCGGTCGAGCCGACCCATTTGTGATACAACTAATATAGCTGCAGCATGACTCTACCACGTCTATTGGAATCTATCATAAATCTGGGATTTATCATAAATTCCAATACAAAATTATATTACTAGGAATCATACAGCTTTTAATTTTATGAATAATGAAACCTAAGCCACAAAAAAGTTTCTTCATAACGTCAATATTTTTTACACATTTGTTATAGGTGCGTGATATAAGACAGATCTATGACTTAGATTGTTATATATAATATACAATAAGTAGTCTGGGTAGCTTACTGACAGGTTACCAATACGAACAATACGTCGTAAAAGTTTAACAAACAGTTTCATTATTTTTGTAAATACGTAGGGTATTTATATACGTAGGTACAGTATTTATGCCGAACTGAAGAACATTAAATTCATATAAAATATTCCTCAATATAAACCTTAAATATTTTCATGAATTGTCATGAATTTTATTATTTAAATTAATACAATTTGATTAGTAAAAAATGCGTATTTGTGGTTAATTGTTGACATAAACAACTTTTAGAAACAAGTTTTGCCATTGTTCTAAGATCTTCCAATTTAAAATGCTTTGTGTTTACAAAAATTTGTTCACATTTTTAAATTAAAACTAAAACGAGTCCTACCGTTCGGTTTCGGTACTAAGAATATTTTAGTTATGAACTGACCATCACAGGGTTCAACATTTTGTAACAGCGCCTATAGACAGTGAACTATCTATTGCCCAATCGAAATCTTTTGTTTCTGATGGAGAACATTTAAGTTTTGGAATATCATACTGATAAGGTGTTTGTGAGAAGGGTATTTTATTCACGATATAGTTTGATCTGATGTTATTTATAACCATATGTAAACTTTATATTATACTGAGGTAGATAATTAGACACTGACTGTACGTAATACAAATATTTAATAGCATAAGTATTATACAATGATTATGTTCTTTATGAGACTGGAGGCTACTAGCGCGTTCGGCCGCTGAAGCGAAAGTGTTTCTTCTCGGTTTATTTCTTGCTTCCCCAGAGTCAGCAACTTCACTCGCCTACCGTGTTGTGGCCAACATTTTAACATTACGCAGCAACTTCACACTATTGCCGCGATGTTGCCAACACATAGGTCATAGAAAAGAGATAGCCTGCTGGCAAAATTTACCTTATCATCTAGCGGCGGCCGCGACTGTTGCCCGGACGTGACGCTCACGATGATTGTAATTGCTGTTGGCTTGTCAAAGGTGTAGCCCCCTGTCGGCCCTGTTCACACTATTGCCGCGATGTTGCCAACACGGCCCTCCTGCATTGTGCCTGCCCTCAGGCGCACACACACCTCGCTTAGCTGAAACACACATATTTAAACATTAAAAATGTGACCTATTGTTATATTACCCAAATTGCTGTTTTCTCTTAAGAAAAACAGAGCTTTGATAGTTTAATTCAAAACACTTTTTGTTTAAGGCTTCCTACAAGACTAACTTTATCAGTTCACGCCCTTTAATTCGTGTGACTGTTTTCAGTTCATTCCTTTGGTCCTAGGAAAATGACTGTCAGTTCACTTATGTCGTACTAGGCAGTGACTGGGTTAGTCTTTTAGATAATTGCAATTTACTACACGGGTATAAAAGATATATGAAAGAACATTTAATAATTATTTTAAATAATATTTTTCATAATTATTTTAAACAATGTTTCACTATATAAAATGTATATCTTTACCTTGCCAACACGCCTCTTGTTCTCATTATTCAGCATTTATTTATTCAGCATGCCAATCATGAATTTTAATCCATGGTTTTAAATTTTCCGCAGCGGCCACTCCTTTATAAGTTCTACTCGTACTAGATCTTTCGCTACCTCTCATGTCTTGGACTTCATATCTGTCTTGACCAAGGCATTTTTTTATTTGAAAAGGGCTATTAAAGGTAGGTAATAGCTTTCTGCTTCGTCCATCATTTGTCATACTTTGAATTTTTAGCAGTACCAGATCTCCATTATACTGCTTAGCTTTTGTACGTTTGATATCAAAGTTTTTCTTTTGGGAGTTAGCATTCGTCCGTATGTTTTTGTCTACATATTTACGAAACTTTGTTACATCCGTAGTACAACCGTCAACATTTTCAAGCTCAGGCATTAAATTATCACTATCGGTTCGCAACCTATAACCGAAAAATACTTCGCTAGGGACAGCTTTCGTAGTTTTATGAAACATGCTATTAATGGCTTGTTGTAAGGGTATGATACATTTATCCCAACAATCTTCATTTAAATCTGCTCCCATTGTTTTCATGGCTTCTAAAATAGTCCTGTTAAATAATGATTTCTTATATTTACGCGAACACTACACATTTTAAATAAAACTAATTTTACGGATTCTATCGCGTATATTAACTTATTTTTATATATTCCCGACGTTTCGGGTGCTTTCCAGCACCCGTGGTCACGGGGGACTGAGTTGTTTGACGTCCTGCTGTCATAGTTAGCCCGGCTAGCCCTGAACTGAAGGTAGCCGGGCTAACTATGACAGCAGGACGTCAAACAACTCAGTCCCCCGTGACCACGGGTGCTGGAAAGCACCCGAAACGTCGGGAATATATAAAAATAAGTTAATATACGCGATAGAATCCGTAAAATTAGTTTTATTTAAAAAAGTCCTGTTAAATCTCTCGACTTGCCCATTAGACCTAGGCATACCCGTAGCCACAGTGTGTAACCTAATATTTTTGTTAAAACAATAATTTTTAAATATTTTTGAGGTAAATGCTGAACCAGCATCCGTTATCAATCTTCGCGGGTTACCGAATATTTTCGATATGTTTTCGAGTTCTTGGATCACATTGCTACTGCCGGTGTTATTCACAGCTGATATGAATACGAATTTAGTGAACGCGTCTACTGTAACTAATAAGTATTTATTATTGTCCTGAGTTTCTACAAAAGGACCTAAGTAATCTAAATGTAACGTATGGAATGCCTGGGCGTATTTTGGTAATGGATATAGTTCTCCTTCCTTTGGCCCGCCTTTGTTTTTATAATAAATGCACTTTATACAATTATTTATATATTTTTTTATTATGTGTCTCATCCGGGAGAACCAGTATCGATGAGAAATTCTCTCGACTGTTTTGTCGACAGAAAAATGACCGAGGTCATCATGATTGTATTTTAATACCTGCCATATGCATGCTTTTGGTACTACCCAACGTCGACCTTGGCTTGTCCGGCGATACACTTTGTTACCTAATAGTTCATATTTGTTAAATATATCTTTATATTTATGCGCTTCACCAGATTCTAAGGACTTTTTGATATCAGGTATCCGCGAATCCTGAAGCTGAACGGAGAGTAGCCAATCTGCTTCCGTGATAGACATAATTATCTCAGCTTCAGACTTACTTCCAGATTGTAAAGGGTTCCTACTTAATGCATCTACGTGTTGCATGCGATAACCCTCCCTATGGATAATATCGTAAGAAAATTCTTGAGTCGCCAAGACCCACCTAGCAATACGTGGTATTATCTCCTTTTTACTTAAAGCAAAGCGAACTGCACTGCAATCCGTAATAATGCGAAAATGACTTCCTAATAAGTAATGCCTAAATTTATTTAGTGATTGAACGACCGCTAATAATTCGAGTTCGAATGAATGATACTTTTTTTCATCACCTGTGGTTTGACGACTATAGTAATGAATGGGCTTCTCTACAGAGTCTGAAACCTGCATTAAGATACCAGAAATTCCGTCCCTGCTTGCGTCAGTATATAAAACGCACTCTTTGGTAGGGTCAAATAACGTAAGTATGTTATCCGAAATTAGTGCATCTTTTAAGGTCATAAAAGCACGATCATGTTCACTTTTCCAGACCCAGGGGACATTCTTCTTTAACAGTTTGGTGAGAAGACTGGACAAGATTGCACAATGTTTTATGAATTTCCGAAAATAACTAATGAGGCCTAGAAATTGTCGCACCTGGTGAACCGATTTAGGAGTGGGAAAGTCTTTTACTGCATTTACCTTACCTTCGCTAGGTTTTATGCCCTCAGAATTTATTCGGTAACTCAAAAATTCTATATCTGTCTTTAAGAAATGACATTTTTTTAAGTTAAGCGTTAGGCCGTTTTCTTTGAAAATTTGTAACACCTTTTCGAGAAGTTCCAAGTTCTCTACCTCTGTTTGACTTACGATTAAAATGTCGTCTAGTGCCGTGTAGTGGCGGTCAAGAATATCCACTACCCCATATCCTCCCGTGGGTATCGTAAAAGGCGACAAAGGGAAACAGGCAGGAGATGGGCAGCAGCATCTTCCTGATAATAGCCAAATTACAATAAAAAAACTGCGGTTGCCAACCCGCTCGCCAAGCGTGGCAACTATGGCAAATACCCCCTATGAATGACAGTAACAAAGAAACGGCCCCCAGTCCCCGGCGGCCCCGCTATTCCTGGCTACGGTGGCGACCATGGTAACGGCGGGGCAGGGGGTGCTAAGAATCTCCGGTGGAGGTTCGGTTGCCACCTTAGACGACTCGACCTGGCAACGTACAACGCACGCACCCTGAGGACTGACGAGAAGATCGTGGAGCTGGAAGAAGAGATAGACAAGTTGCGCTGGCATATTATAGGATTATCCGAAGTCCGAAGAGAGGGGGAGGACACGGTAATCCTCGAATCCGGCAACTTGCTCTATCACCGGGAGGGCGACCATCTGTCCCAAGGAGGTGTCGGATTTATCGTCCACAAGTCTCTCGTTAACAACGTTGTAAAGATCGGGAGTGTGTCGACGAGGGTTGCGTACCTTATACTCAGAATCACCAAACGGTATTCGCTGAAGGTCATACAGGTTTACGCACCAACCTCGGCACACCCCGATGAGGAGGTGGAGGAAATGTATGAGGATATCTCTAGAGCCATGCATTCCTCCAAAACCCAATATACGGTGTTAATGGGAGACTTCAATGCAAAACTAGGCACAAGAGAGAACGGTGAGCTGAAAGTAGGGAAATTTGGAATAGGACAACGGAACCCAAGGGGCCAGCAGCTGGCCGACTTCATGGAGAAAGAGGGACTCTTTATGATGAACTCTTTCTTCCAGAAGCGGCCCCACAGGAAGTGGACCTGGTCGAGCCCCGACGGTTCCACAAAAAATGAGATTGACTTCATTATGACGACCAGACGACAACTGTTCAGTGATGTCTCCGTGATCGCGAGGGTGAAAACTGGTAGCGATCACCGAATGGTTAGAGGCACACTGAACCTAAACGTTAAGTTGGAGAGGTCTCGTCTAATGAAGTCAACGCTCCGTCCCCCTCGTGCTCTGTTCCAGAGTCCCGAAACCTTTCAGCTCGAGTTACAAAACCGTTTTCAGTGCCTGGAAGACTGCAATGAAGTGGACGATATGAATGACAAGCTCGTGGAAACTGTCCATGCGGTCGGAGCTAAGTTCTGCAAGACCCGCCGCAGAAGAACACAAAAACTCTCCGATCACACTCTTAATCTCATGGCTGTTAGACGGGAGATGAAGCTACATTCTTCAACAGACTTGACAGCATACAGGCATCTGAACAGACAGATCTCCAAATGCATGCGGCGGGACTTACGCAACTTCAATACA
Organism: Parnassius mnemosyne; assembly: GCA_963668995.1. Lineage (NCBI taxonomy): Eukaryota > Metazoa > Arthropoda > Insecta > Lepidoptera > Papilionidae > Parnassius > Parnassius mnemosyne. The sequence continues at coordinate 3,289,127 of CAVLGL010000096.1, read as the reverse complement.
GCTCGTATTGAAGAAGCGATCGAGCGGAACCAAGGCTCTAAAGTCTTTGCCAGAGATCTGTCTGCCAGAAAGAGCCAACTGTCAAAGCTGAAGACAGAATGTGGCAGCATCGTTTCCGGGACACCTGAGATTTTGAGTGAGATTGAGAGGTTCTATGGGCAGCTGTACACATCATCGTTGGAGCCACACGCAAGTGTGAGTAACGATCCAAGAGCGAGTCTCATCCGACACTATTCCGAAGATATCCCGGATGTCAGTCTGAGCGAGATTAGGATGGCTCTCCAGCACCTTAAAAACGGTAAGGCCCCAGGCGAGGATGGAATTACAGCGGAGCTTCTGAAAGCGGGTGGAAGACCGGTACTTGAAGTCCTTCAGAAGCTCTTTAATTCTGTCCTCCATGGTGGCATTACACCGGAGGCGTGGAGCAGAAGTGCGGTGGTCTTGTTCTTCAAGAAAGGTGACAACGCTCTCTTGAAGAACTACAGACCGATTTCCCTTCTGAGCCGCGTCTACGTGCTGTTTTCGAGAGTCATTACGAATCGTCTCGCGCGCAGACTTGACGACTTCCAGCCTCCCGAACAAGCCGGTTTCCGAAAGGGCTTTAGCACCATAGACCACATACATACCCTTCGGCAAGTTGTACAGAAGTCCGAAGAGTACAATTTGCCACTATGTCTGGCGTATGTGGACTATGAGAAAGCCTTTGATTCCGTCGAAATTTGGGCGGTGCTGCAGTCCCTTCAGCGGTGCCAAGTTGACTGTCGGTATATCGAAGTGTTGAAGTGCTTGTACAGTAGGGCTACGATGGCTATCCGAGTACAGAACCAGAATACGAAACCTATCCAATTGCAGAGAGGTGTAAGACAGGGTGACGTCATATCCCCGAAACTCTTCACCGCTGCATTGGAAGACGTTTTCAAGCTTCTGGACTGGAAAGGATACGGTATCAACATCAATGGCGAGTACATCACTCACCTTCGATTTGCCGACGATATAGTCCTTATGGCAGAATGGCTGGAGGACCTAAGCACTATGCTCAATGACCTCAATAGTGTTTCCCAACGGATAGGTCTTAAGATGAACATGGACAAAACAAAGATCATGTTTAATGTCCATGTCACACCTATGCCGGTAGTTGTTGGGAGCACTAAGCTCGAAGTTGTTGACGAGTATGTTTACCGGGGACAAATAGTCCGACTAGGTAAGTCCAACTTCGACCGAGAGGTCAATCGACGGATTCAACTCGGCTGGGCAGCGTTCGGGAAGCTACGACACATCTTCTCGTCAGACATACCTCAAAACCTTAAAACGAAATTGTACAACCAGTGCGTGTTGCCAGTGATGACTTACGGAACTGAGACGTGGTCCTTCACTGCTGGCCGTATGAGGAAGCTCAAGGTCGCTCAGCGAGCTATGGAGAGGGCTATGCTCGGAGTTTCTCTGCGTGATAAACTTAGGAATGAGGATATCCGCAGTAGAACCAGAGTGACCGACATAGCCCAACGGATTAGTAAGCTGAAGTGGCAGTGGGCCGGCCATATAGCTCGAAGAACCGACAACCGATGGGGAAGAAAGGTTCTCGAGTGGCAGCCTCGTACCGGTAGGCGAAGTGTAGGGCGTCCCCCCACGAGATGGAGTGACGACCTGGTAAGACATGCAGGAAGTCGATGGATGCAGGTGGCTCAGGACCGTGCTTTGTGGCATTCTTTGGGGGAGGCCTATGTTCAGCAGTGGACTTGTGAAGGGCTGTAATGATAAAATGTCGTCTAGATATAAAATAATTTTTTCAAATCTAAGATTTCCCAAGACTCGGTTCATCATCTGCTGAAAACATGATGGAGCTCCAGCTAAACCAAAGGGGAGCCTCAGAAATTCGTAGTGCCCATCAGTAATGAAAGCAGTCTTATGAACCGAATCTTCTTTCATTTTTATTTGATAATACCCACTTTTCAAGTCCAAACTGGTAAAAAAGCTACACTCCTGAAGTCGAACGATTAAATCTTCGATGCGGGGCATCGGATATTTATCTTTGATTGTGATTTAATTCAGCGCGCGATAGTCGATGCATAATCTTTTCTCGCCGTTCTTTTTATTTACTAGCAGGGCCGGACTTGCATACGCAGAATTGCTTTCGTGAATTATACAGTTTTCTAAAAGTTCGTTAACTAAAGATCTTATAATTTCTCTGTCCGAATACGATGCTCTATACGGCCTAAATTGCACGGGCTTACTATGGAGTAAATTTATCTCCATTTCATGTCCAAGAACCGTACCTAATTGATTTATATTTGAGGCTATGCATTGACGGTACTTTGAAAATAATCTTACTATTTCATCGTAATGAGAGTCTGTGTCAAAATCAAGCCTTAACTCATCCGTGATATTGCAAGTGCTTTCGACATTTTTCGCATATTCGAACGTAAGGTTTTCACCTATTCTTGAATACATTAGGTCGGGCCCTTCAGTCACATTGCGTCCTATTAATATATCACATCCTGAGAGTTCACTGAGAATGTACATTTCCACATTATTAATTTTAACGGAATCTAATTTAATATTTACACGAACCATTCCCATTACTGTTTTTACACTATCTTTGGAAAACCCTTGCAATATCACATGCGGTTTTAAAAGGAACCTTTGGAGGTTAAATTGTTTTACTAAACGAGATGATATCAAGGAACAGCTGCTACCGGTATCTATAAACGCATCGCTAACAAATTTATTTATAGAATTAATATTACTAATAATACCTTCTTAAAAAATCTTTGTTTTGAATTATAGAATTTAATACACTTTGTTTCTTGTTGGTCAAATTTGTCGGTATTAATATTTTTCGTATTTCTTTTATGGAAACATATATCTTCTGTGTGGCCCCTTTTTCCGCAAAATTCACATTTAATCGAACATTGAACCCTTTTATGATTACCGCCACAGTTAAAACATTCTAATTTCTTGCGACCTTGTGGCGGGTCAATATTATTTTGATTTGTAAATCGTGCGGGTAGATTAGTTAACAAAGGTAAATTAGATGTTGAGTTCAGTGTATGGGTTGTTATTTTAGGACTATAATCACGAATGTTATTTAAGCTAGAGGGTTGCTTTACTAATTTTGATTTGAAAAATCTTCCGTGTAAAAATCCTCCTAGGTTTTCACATGTCTTAAAATTACTTGCTTCAACTGACGCTGTGATATTATTGTCGTCAATATTTCCTAAGATAATTGATATAATATCGTAGTCCGTAAAGTTTAAGCACAAATTATCAATTTTTGCTTTTTGTTCGAAAAAGAAATTGTATAGAGACTGATTTTCGAAAGGCCGTCGCTCAATAATCTCTTTTAGTAACCCGAACATATTTCTTTTTACCCTAAACGTTACTAAAATTTTTTCCTTCCATTCTTTCCACGCCCAAGTTGTCCAGGAATTATCACTACGCAATAGCGATTCGTACCAAACTTTAGCCGAACCTTTGAGCTTATTTAATGCTTGATAACGGATTGTACTATCGGACCAAGAGAAAGATGACGCAAAAGATTCTATAACATTAAGCCATGTCACAATATTATCATTTAACGGATCAAATTCAGGTATCATACTATGAAGCGCTGTGTGGCTTGTACTTACAGTTTCGGTGGAGTTTTCATTTGATACCTTCATTCTCTTTCGGGTCTGGGGAGACAGCGGCGGTGTTTTCGAGCCACTGCTGCTGCTGGTGCTGCTGCTGGATGATGATCTTACACGTGTTTTCCTGTGCTTGCGTTTACTGCTATATTTTCTTTTCCTACCCATTTTTTTATTGTTTCTAATCCCACTTCTGATGTAAACTTTATATTATACTGAGGTAGATAATTAGACACTGACTGTACGTAATACAAATATTTAATAGCATAACTATTATACAATGATTATGTTCTTTATGAGACTGGAGGCTACTAGCGCGTTCGGCCGCTGAAGCGAAAGTGTTTCTTCTCGGTTTATTTCTTGCTTCCCCAGAGTCAGCAACTTCACTCGCCTACCGTGTTGTGGCCAACATTTTAACATTACGCAGCAACTTCACACTATTGCCGCGATGTTGCCAACACATAGGTCATAGAAAAGAGATAGCCTGCTGGCAAAATTTACCTTATCATCTAGCGGCGGCCGCGACTGTTGCCCGGACGTGACGCTCACGATGATTGTAATTGCTGTTGGCTTGTCAAAGGTGTAGCCCCCTGTCGGCCTGCAGATCGGGGCTTTGGCTTTCCAGCTTAAATTCTTGTTGGAAGGCAAGGTTTTTGGTTTGTTTGCACGGACTTTTTGCGTGGTGACAGCTTCAGCTCCTCATTAATTTATTGTTTTAACAGTTGTTATATGTCTGAAAGCACTTGTCCAAAGAGCAAGTTATCTTTGTCTGCTGCATCAGTCTCTCTTCAGTGTAGTCAGAATAAGACTCCGTCTAGTGACCGAATCCTATGTTGTGCACACAAGATGCGTGCTGTATAATATATTAGCAATTTTAATATTGTTGGATCTTTTGTATCTTTAGACAATAAAACTGTAAATTTTTAACTAAGACATGCTATAGTGCTGCATATTTGTTTTTGTTTAGCTTGTATAGCTTTCTGGCTTCACTATATCTTCTTAAACAGCACAACCTTTATCTCTGGATACGAGGAGGGAACGTCTATCATTTTACAGTTAGATGGAGGTAGATGCGATTCTAAGAGCTCATTATAGAGTTACCTGGTCTATTTCGATGCAGAAGTTGTTATAAATTCGAGGCGAATGGCCAAGTCCTTCCGCACGTTCTTTCCAAAAATAGCGGTTGTTGAAGGTCCTGTTTTTAAAATTTCTAGCACCATCATTAGACTGCTGACTCCTTCTCGGTAGGAGGTGGTTGTTCGGTCGCTGATTGTGGAGGTTCGAATATCACTTCAGGTGCATTGAACGCCAATAGCGAATTCCGTTGTGATGTGCTAGTTATCGGTCCTAGCTCGCGCAGGTCCGCAGTTAGCATTTCAACATTTTCCGATTCGTTGATTACGTCATTATTGCCCGAACTAATGTAATATGTATATTTTTCGCATAGAAAATTTATATACAGATACTTCTCTTTTTTTTGGGTTTGTAAGGACAAAAATAATATTTCGAGAGCTTAATTTACCTTAAATAAACACATATCGGTAATTATATGTAATGTACCTAAACAGGTAATATAAAAAAATATTTATGCATTTGTATGTAAACGCACAAAAACAACGGGTAAGATGAACTCATGGGCGTTGCATCGTGAACCCGAGTTTTATAGGGATAAGTTACAATTTGAGCATTGTAACGTTAATCCTTGTTAAAATCGGATGGTAATAACTCAAATCGTTAAAAAGTATATCCGTTATTGTAATTACCTTGAGTATCAGTTGACTTATGTACTGAATCCGGGGGCGATGACGATCTGCAGCGTTGGCTTTTTAACAGTTGTCTTCAAGTTTTTATTCGTAATATGATTTAAAGAATCCAAGTCGTCGTGTTTTCCTTTCGGTATTTTATTAACTTTAAAGTAATTTAAAGGCTATAATTTAAAATAAAAAACTTAAGCATATTGTTGGCAACTTTATTACTGGCAACATCGTCCGCCCGTCATTCAGTGCTCATAAATATGCACTTATAACATATATTGTATTATAAGTGCATATTTATGAGCACTGAAATGTGAATGATAAATCGAGCGCAGTGCAACTATGAAGTAATATTAATCTACCGTCTTGTTTTATTTTTACTTTAAACTAAGTGCATAGATGGCGACATTGTATGTGGGACTACCTGTGTTATCTAATCTCGAGAACGAAACACTGAAGCATAATTTTGTATTTATGTTTATTTATATCCAAATATGTGTATGTATGTATGTTTATATATGTTTAGTAGCATATAAATATTATATTTATATTATGAATGTGTATTTTTTTATTTATTTATTTATTCATAGAAAGAGTGTTACATAATTTACATTTCAAACTTTGCCAAACTGTATGCCAGTTTGTCGGCAACGCAACAGTTTATCGTTTCACACTCCTATATAACAATATAAGTTACTTATAAATACTTAAATTAACACACACATAATTAAAGAAACACTCACTACTAAGGACACAACGACAGGTAATGTTTCCTCAAGATTGTTTTGAGCTGCGACTTAGTTATGTTTTCGTCATAAATACCAGCAACCTCATTACACAAGGTCGGAGTTATCCATTGTCTTGTACGTCGTCCAAAGTAATTTTCAACCCTAGGTATGAGATATTTCCTCCTTTGTGTAACTTGGCGCTTCGGCATTATATATGTCTTAGGTTTCTTAAATGTTACCATACCATGCTGTTCTAATATGATGATGGATTTTACTTTCTTATCTATGGGAAGAATTTTGCAAATTTTAAATAACATTTCATAATTTTTATCTATTGCATTTTTGGTTTTACGATCAACTAATATCTTTAAGAATCTTATTTGTATAGACTTTATTTTGTTAAGATAAGTTGGGAAAGTAAGTCCATATGCACTTAAGCCATATCCGATCGTTGCGTCTGCCAGGGCATAATACAGCATATACATGATTCCTCGGTTCACCACATATTTTATATGATTCAGTTTACCTAAAACTGCCCTAAGCCTGCCACACACTAATTCAACATGCGAGTCCCATGAGAAACGATTATCTATAACCAACCCTAAATATTTATAGTTCGTTACACATTGTAGCTTTTCGCAGCAGCAGAGAGAACCAAACCGATCAGTATGCAGGCAATCGTAAGTGTGACCTATAAGAGCTATATCTACAGTTTTTATAGAACGGTTATATGGTGATGATATTACCATAAATTTGGTTTTACTCAAGTTTATGATAATACCATTATCGTGGGACCACTTTATTAAATTATTTAAATCCTGCTGCACTTTTAACTGTATCTGGCTACTGTGTTTCCCACTATACACGAGGCAGGTATCGTCAGCATACATGTATATTCTACAATTCTTAATAACATTTACCATGCTGTTTACGTGCATTATATATCCGATCGGGCCAAACACAGAGCCAGTCGGTACACCAAATTTCACTTTTCCTATCCTACTATCCATTCCGTTTACACGAACAACAATATTTCTATTTTCTAAATATTTTTTGAACCAAGTTTTCACTGGACCTCTTATTCCACATTCATCCATGGCCTGCAACAAGCACTCATGGTCCAAAGTATCGAACGCCTTTTTAAAGTCTATAAATAGAGCTACTACGATATTTTTATTATTTAAAGAGTTATTTACGTCATCTGAAAATGCTGTCAAGGCCGTCGTTGTACTTTTATTTAATCTAAACCCAAATTGAAATTCTGTTAAAATTTTATTTTTTTCAAGAAACACACCGATTTGTTTCATTAAAATTTTTTCAAATATTTTATTTATGTTACTTAATATTGCAATTGGTCTGTGTAAATGTACGAATATATATTTACATATAATGTGTATTAATTTTAGTTTCTCTTTTTTTTTTCTTTTTTTTTAATTGCTTCACCTACGACAAACTCTCACCACTCTATGGGTTGACTGGTAGAGAATGCCTTTAGTCAGTAAGTCCGCCATTTCTATCCTTTTTTTTAAAGGGACGCAATAAAGATTTTAAAATAAAATAAAATAAAATGAATGCCCTCTGACGTAATACGTCGTACCGACCCTCAACTTGTTTTCAAACAGCAGTTCACGTCCCTGTTTATAACAAAACACAGCTGTGCTTGTGCTGCTAGTTCACGCTCGTATTCCGTACGATTACGAGTCATCACTGCTGGCCATATGAGGAGCAAAGTCGCTCAGCGAGCTATGGAGAGGGCTATGCTCGGGATTTCTCTGCGTGATAGACTTAAAAACGAGGATATCCGCAGTAGAACCAGATTAACTGACATAGCTTTGTTTTTATTATAGGATGGGTGACAAACGAGCACACAGTCCACCCGATGGTAAGTGGTTGCTGTGGCCCATAGACATCTACATTTATCCTCGTTTACGAATCAAAATGCAGATGCGTTGTCACCCGTGAGGACTAAGATGGAATGCCTCTTTTCCAGTAAAAAAGGGTATCCGGTTCTCTACACTCACCATACGAAACACAGCAGTGTTAAGCTGCTATTTTAAGCTGGTATTCTGTGAGAGCGTGGTCCTTCCCCGGTCGAGTAAGATTTAAGGCGTGGTATTTCATCGCTGGCCGTATGAGGAGGTCGTTCAGCATAGCTGTGAAAAAGGTTTTGCATGGTGTTTTTCTTTCCTAAATAAAAAAAAACTGTCGCTTTCCGTCGTCTGTACGCTTAGATCTTTTAAATTATTCAATAGATTTTGATGCATTTTTTATCAATAGACAGAATTGTTAAAAAGAAAGGTTTGTAAGTATAACGCATGCATATTATACATTATATAATTCTTCTGTCCGTGTGTATGTGACTGATCTCCTCTTAAACGGCTGGACCGATTTTGATTAAATTTTGTGTGTCTGATTAAGTTTATAAGAGAACGCCTTATATACACGATTGGACCGGTAGGTGGTGCTGTTGACGGAATCCAGAAATCACCCGTGCAATCTCTAGTCCCCCCTGATTTTCTTAAATGTTCGCTTATATATGGGTATATACATATATTGTATATTATGTTCGTATGATTCCCAAGATGGTTTAGAATTACATTTGGACCCGGTAGGTGGCGCTGTAGTCGAGATCTAGTAATCACCCGTGCGAAGCCGGGTCGGAAGTTTTAAATAAATAAACTTAAATATTTTATTCCAATAATCTCCCACAGGTCGGACGCGTCCCGTGTCCGCAGCTCGTAAATAACTCCACAGTTAATGTCCCACGTCGCACGGCCCGTCCGTTTGTGCGTCCGCTTGATTTATGTCATTTTAAACGTACGGAATGAGGATATAATTATGTGACTTTGTTTTCTGAACTAATTTTGATGCACAATAGTTTTGTTTTAAATTCATTTAACGTTTATTTTGATTCTTTTCCTCGCGATGTTTTCCATTATCGCTGTTGGTAAATCGGTAACTTAAATTGCTATGGTCTGTTTAAGTGACTAGATTATAGAATTTATTTTCCACCACCCGTTGTAGAGCCATGCTGCAGCTATTATGGTTGTGGTACAAATGGGTCGGCCCGACCGGGGTAGTAGCACGCTCTCATAGGATACGAGCGTAAAATAGCAGCTTAATGCTGCTGTGTTTCATATGGCGAGTGTAAAGAACCGGAGATCCTTTATACTAAAAATGAGGCATTCCATCTTAGTATTCAGGGGTGACATTTTGATTCTTAATTGAGGATAGATGTAGATGTCTATGGGCCACAGCATCCACTTACCATCAGATATACTGTGTGGTGTGTGCTCGTTTGTTATCCATATTCTATAAAAAAATTACCAAGTGCTCGATGGTGAACTTGATTGCCCGAGGAATTTGAAACTCATTCTTATCACAACTATGCAGCATGGCTCTACTACGTATAAAAAAATGCTAGCTCATATCAAAAGCTGACTGTTACCAATTTATTTCATAATGTCTAATTATCCGAAGTTATTTTAAAGTAGTATTAACATTACGATTCAATCGAAACAAAACAGGTCCTATCATTTTGTTTATTCATCATCATCATTACAGCCTTTCATAATCCACTGCCGAACGTAGGCCTACCCCAAAGAACGCCACCGTTACAGTTACAGCCTATTAAAGTCCACTGCTGAACATAGACCTCCCCCATAGATTGCCTCATGGGGGGGATATTTGCCATACTTGTAATGTTATTGTTGATTTGAAAATTTCACCTCTCAGTGGGTCATGTGCTCCTGGTAGATTATCTTCTATACATCCATCCAACAGCATATAGTTCACTCTGAACATAGACCTCCCCATAGATTACCTTATAGAGGAGATATTTGCCATAATTGCCAAGTTTGGCAAGCGAAGACGCTGCTGCCCATTTCCTGATTTGCTTCCCTGTTGGGACGATATGCTTTACGGTGTAATGGTAGTGAAAGAATATCCACCATACCCCATATAATTCCGTGGTTGTCGTAAGAGGAATGCCACAAGTGCATTCAAGCCTAAATAAAAAATATTGAAAACAAAGGAAAGAACACGCCGGCTAGTAAAACCAAAGGCGCCTTCCGACAAAATTGATCACGAGATTTATCAAAAATTATAATCTTAATTTATTAGACAGGTACATCGTCTGGAACTATTTCGTTCAGATTTACGGCGGACGTTTTATCTTTCAACCACATAAATTAATAAGCGCTACGTCCCTTGACATATTGCTGAGTTCATTGGGGACCCGCTCCAAGACCGGTACTCTATTAATTATATATTATAAGATATTTCTAATTTGGGAAGGTATCTTAGATTATTATCTATATTAGTTACGTTTGTGATGATGTATTAATGCACGTGTGAAAGCATATGTTGAGATAGTAAGTTTTTTGTGTGTTGTTAATTTGTTTTTTATTAAGTATCCTTTTGAAAATTGTTCGAGTAGGTCAGATATCTTAAAGATTTGAGATTGATAGAGCCAATAATACTGTTTTTATAAGGACGTTTTAAATTTAATATGTCAACATTTTGGTTCGCATATCTTAAGAAAAAATTATGATATATTTTCAAACCAATTTCATTTGACGCCATTAAATATTAAATATCTGATTAACTTTTCCATCAAATCAATTTTGTAATTCTTAAAACAAAATGCCGTATCGACAATCAATCGGCAAAAGGGAAAGAAAGGGCAGACCAAACCGCATTCACATCCATTTTTTGATACTGTTTAACTATAGTTACAATAGCTTATCTATAATATTAAAATGAATCGCTGAATGTGTTGCTAAGCACAAATCTCGAGAGCTAAAAAGAACCCCTTTGTCGTATCTCCTCAGTTTCAAGGCACTCCCCTTCTTGCCTCAGCCAGTATCGGTATCCTCGGAGTCGACATATCGAGTGACGTGCAGTTTCGTGGTCACTTGGAAGACAAGGCCAAATTGGCCTCTAAAAAGCTTGGCGTGCTCAGCAGAGCGGGACAGTATTTCATGCCGGCACACCGCCTGCAACTTTACAAGGCGCAGGTTCGGCCTCACATGGAATACTGTTCCCATCTCTGGGCAGGGGCTCCCCAGTGCCAGCTCCTTCCACTTGACCGTATCCAGCGCAGAGCGGCTCGAATCGTTGACGACCGAGCCCTTTCCGATCGGCTGGATTCATTGGTACTGCGAAGAGATGTTGCATCCCTTTGCATTTTCTATCGCATCTACCATGGGGAGTGCTCTGAGGAATTGTTCGGATTAATCCCAGCCGCCAAATTTCACGAACGCACATCGCAGCAGAACTCCCGATACCATCCACACCATCTGGGTGATTGGCGGTCCACCACTGTGCGATTTAGAAGATGTTTTCTTCCTCGCACGACTTCCTTGTGGAATTGATTACCATCAGCGATTTTTCCGGACCGATACGACTTAGGGACCTTCAAGAAAAGAGCGTACTCCTTTTTAAAAGGCCGGCAACGCATCTGCAATTCCCTCCCTGGTGTTGCAGTTGTTCATGGGCGGCGGTAGTCACTTACCATCAGGTGAGCCGCATGCTCGTTTGCCCCCTCTCCTATAAAAAAAAATGTCGAGAGCAGCTGAACCGATTTCGCTAATTCTTTTTTTATAATATTTCTTGAAGTAGGAAGATGGTTCTTACGGAGAGAAAAATTTAAAAAATTGCCTGAAAAAGTCTAAAAACAACACTTTTCTATATTCCCATACAAAAGAAAGTGTTTTATAATTTTTATTTTTTGACATAATGTAATTGTTGACTTATCAACTTTCTTTTTTCTTTTTTTATCTTACTAGCTGACCCGGTGTCCCGAATAGCAGAATAAGTATTAAAAAAATAAAAAATTAAAGAATTGACTGTTAGGCGGTATGAAGTTCGCCGGGCCAGCTAGTAGGTACTACAATAGATTACCAGATTACCAGAAGTGTTAATATTGAGAATTTTTCTCTTGGTTGACCGCGGCGACAATTTGTTAGAAGTTTAGACTAGAGTTCCTAGCTAGCTAACTTAGAGCCTTAGCGGTAAGTCTGGTTTTACTGATGGTTCATGACGAGGCAATGCACGTGTATTATCTACGGTTGTGTGTCTTTCCAAGTATATTGGTGGTGTTGAGAATAGTGGTGGTGACGAGGATAGTGCACGCAATTAAGGCAGGGCAGGAGGTGTTCTTCAAATTAGATAAGACACATTATTTTAATTCTTTAATACATATTTTAGTTAATTAATTTCTAAGATCTTTAATTTCCTTGTTCATCTTAACCCTTTATCTTGCATTTTGGTTCTGAATAGGTACAAGAACTTATAGGGATATCTTCTAATTTATTTTCCTCTTCTATTGTACGTTTCAGTACTAACAACAATGTCTAGACTATGGATTCCCAAAATATTTTGTGCAAGAGACCCCTTTTCCAAAATGAACTGATACCCCAGACCCCCATAGCCAAATTACTCTTTAGTTTTTTTCCTATTGATACAAAATACTTACAAATTTAAAACTTTGCGGTCGGTTAATTGAGTAAATTTGACATAATCTTCTGTCGACTTCAAAAAGGAGACGGTACTGAATTCGACTGTATGTTTTTTATGCGTGTTACCTCATAACTTTTTTCTGGGTGAACTGATTTCGATGATTCGAAAGCTGGTACTTCTCGTGTGATCCCATATAAATTTGATTAAAGGCTAACCAATAGTTTTTGAGTTATTCTTAATTTTATTACTTACAAAATTTTTAATTTTTAATTATTATTTGAAAGCTGGTGCTTCACATGTAGTTGATCAAGGTCTGACCAAATAGTTTTAGAGTTATTCTTAATACCCCTAGGAAAATAAAGTGGTCGATATCGACCACTTTGGGAATCCATGATCTAGACTATAAGATGACGGTTTTGTAGACTGGAATAAGTCTTTTAGATTATTAGTTTAAACATTAAAATTATGTAACGCTGTCAAACATGTTACGTAATACGGAGATCTATTTCTTCTTTCCTATTTTTAGTATATGTCGCCTTATTACCTAAAGATTTGAATTCTTCTACGCCTTTGAAAGAAAAAAAAAACTTTATTTTAGATAAAAGTAACAAAATAATAGGAACTTAGAAAATAATTTGTGTGAGGTTAAATTAGGCTTCCATTAATTATTTCAGCTAATTGCGGCTGTACTTAATGACTGCACGGAACCTTTTAAAGTGATATAATTTGTACTAGATCTTTCTAAAGTATTCATATCTTTCCGTGATCTTTATTACCCTAACATTATCGATTTATACGATGTTCAAAAGAAAATTAATTTCAAATGGGACACCACTAATAGGTTAGGCAATGAATTAATATTTAACTGCGAAGAGTCGTTTGACAAATATTTCACCGTTCTAAAGATAAAATCGAATTCCACAGCAAGTTGTACAGAGTAATTAATAAGCATGACACTGCAAAATGATTAACAGGCCTAGTTGACGTATTTGGAATTATACGACTAATTTTTTTTAACAACTAAGAAATATATGCGGAATGCTATAGCTCATAGGCATTAGACATCATTAGGCATTAGACATAGAGACAAACTACATCGTGATGTCATAAGTCATCCTGATAACATAAAACTTACGATTACTTATAAACGCTATAGAAATTTTTGTAACGAATTATTAAAAAAAGTTAGGGCAGATTTTGATAACAATGAGTTATATAAAGCTGGAAATGATAATAAAATAAAGTGGAAAATCGTTACAAATATAGCTAAATTTAATAGTAATGTTACATCTTTAAATACTAATCTTCTTAGCCTAAAAGCCAGTCCAGTAGAATCAATTAACTATATTAATAATTATTTTGCCAATATTGGAAAGAAACTGGCAGACGAAGATCCAATAAATTACGTAAGGAATGAGTCAACAACAGCGGATTCGAATTTAATAAATCAGTCTCAATCTCTGGGCTTAAGACCCACCGATCCACTTGAAGTCGAGTGGTTACTAAGTAATCTTAAACATAATTCTGCACCAGGCTACGATGGAATTTCCAATCAGGTGCTTAAATCTACTAAGCACCTGATAATTCCCTCTATTGTGCACATTTGTAACCTTAGTCTTGAATCAGGTGTGTTTCCTGATCAGTTCAAAGTTGCTTTGATAAGTCCTATACATAAAGGCGGATACAGAGACAGTATCAGTAACTATCGTCCCATTTCCATTCTACCAGCCCTATCTAAATTATTAGAACGTCTATTAAATAATCGTTTAAAATCATATTTTTCTAAATATAACTTACTTTATGAAAATAAATTTGGTTTTGTAAATGGAAAATCTACTGAAGATGCAGTTTTATCTCTAACAGAGTTCATTGTAAGACATGTTGACAGTAATAATAAATGTATTGGAATATTCTTGGACCTCGCAAAGGCGTTCGATACTGTCTCTGTGCCGATACTGTTAGCTAAGATGGAAAAACTTGGTATCAGGGGTACATCTCTGAAGTTGTTTATAAGTTACCTATCAAATAGAACTCAACTTGTAAGAATTGGAAGCCTAACAAGTGAAAAAACTAATATTAATTATGGTGTACCTCAAGGTAGCATACTTGGCCCTACCTTGTTCCTAATGTATGTGAATGATCTATGTGGGCTTAAAATGCGCGGTTGTAAAATTGTTACCTATGCTGATGATACTGTTCTACTGTTTCATGCACCCTCCTGGCATGAAAGCATTGATTTAGCTCAGATAGGTCTCGAAGAAGTTATGTCATGGTTGAGAAAGAATTTGCTAACCTTGAACATTGATAAGACGAAGTATCTTACTTTTATGAAATCTTCAGTAGGTCAAAATGAACTTGACTCTTATTCTCTTAAAGCACATATGTGTGGTAACTCTTCATCACTTTTATGTAACTGTCAGACCATAGAGTGAAATCCATTAGATACTTAGGTGTTACTGTTGATTACCTCTTAAACTGGCAAGAGCATATAATTAAATTAAAAAGTAACATTAGAAAACTAATACCAGTGTTTAAACGTTTAAGACATATTCCAATTGAACTACTCAAAACCATATATAATGCTCTCTGCCATTCGCTATTGTCATACTGTATTACTGCTTGGGGAGGTACTTACAAAACTTATATCTTGCGCATTGAAAGATCTCAAAGAGCTGTGCTGAAAGTTATGCTTTCTAAGCCTTTTAAGTTTCCCACAAGCAAGTTGTTCTCGGAAGTAAATGTGCTTACAGTCCGACAGCTATTTATTTTAAAATCTGTTCTTAAAACACATAAGAATTATAATTGTAACTTAAATTTATTTCAACAGTTAAGAAGAAAAGATCGAATTATACTACCAGACAAATTTCACTCGTCTTATGCTCAAAGACAAATAAACTTTTTGGGTCCTTACCTTTATAAAAAAATTAGCAATATTATAAGGATATATACGCTAACGCGTTTTAAATGTAAGCAAGCTCTAACTAAGTTTTTAATGTCTTTATCTTATGAGGAAACTGAAAAATTATTAAATATAGATAGGTAAAACACAAACTCTTAAGGAAATATCACACACTCACACTTTCTTACTCACACGCACATACACATACACACATATACACACACACACACACACGTAATTACACACACTCACAAACACACACACTTATTTACTACACACTCGCACCTACCTATTAGTTTTACACATAGTTTAAGCTTATAATATTGGTTAGGATTAATAAATTATTACATACTTTAAAACATTTTACTTATTATCCTTTTGTTTTTTTATTATTATTTTTTTTAAGGAAATGTAATATTATTTGAGTCACAACCGTTACAACCAATAGTTGTAACAATTATTTTTATGTGGAATCTAGAATAAGTTCTTGTAAGAGTTTGCTATAATATCAATAAGTGTGTGAAATTTTCAAATCCAATGGCAAATATCCCCCCTATGAGGCAATCTATGGGGGAGGCCTATGTCCAGCAGTGGACTTTTAATAGGCTATGATCACAGAATAGATAATAGTACAAGTACTATAATGGATGAACGAATGGATGAATGAAGGCGAGGAGCTACTTACGTCTGTGTTATAATAAAAGGCACAATTGTCTTAAGAGACCATTGTGGTCTCTTAAGACAATTACACCATACAAAACAAACTTACGCCATAACAAATATCTTACAAACATTAATTCATCATTCCACAATAGGTCGATCTGATAAAAAAAAACAATAAATAAGGAATACGAAGAATCATTTATTTGAAGGAAATACTGTAGTGTAATAATTCTCTGTATTTATTTATTTATAAATTTAACTTTTATGCACTAAAGAAAAATCGTACATATGGCGGACTTAATGCCTTAAGGCATTCTCTCCCAGTCAACCATTAGGCTAAGCAGGGATAAATGTAGTATGGATATATATTTTTTTATATTCTACTAAGCCAGCGCTTAACTACAATCCCACCTGATGGTAAGTGGTGATGTAGCCCAAGATGGTGAAGCGCACTGACTTAACAAAAGCCTATTCACTCTTGCATTGAAGACACTCACACTGTAATCGGATGGAAAGACAGATGGTGGCAACTTAATGCACTCCTTTGCTGTACGCATGATGAACGATTTAGCAAACTGCTTGGTTCGAATGCGTGGTAAGTCAACAACGTAGGGGTGGAGTATGGCCGAACGTCTGGTTGTCCGATGGTGGAAGGGAGAGGAAGGAATTAAATTATGCAATTCCTGCGAATATGAATATATGCGATATGAATGCTGACCGTATATCTAGTGACGGTGTAAGAATATCCACTACCCCATATCATCCCGTGGGTGTCGTAAGAGGCGACAGAGGGAAACAAATCAGGAGACGGGCAGCCGCGTCTTCATAATAACGACTGAAAATAAAAAAACTGAGGTTGTCAACCAAAGGTTGGCAGGCGGACTTGCTCCCCTGGTTTTTTTATAGAATAAGGGTGACAAACGAGCTCACAGTCCACCTGATGGTAAGTGGTTGCTGTTACCCATAGACATCTACATTTATCCTCGTTTACGAATCAAAATGCAGATACGTTGTCACCCGTGAGGACTAAGTTGGAATGCCTCTTTTCCAGTAAAAAGGATCTCCGGTTCTCTACACTCACCATATGAAACACAGCAGTGTTGAACTGCTATTTTACGCTGGTATTCTGTGAGACCGTGGTCCTTCCCCGGTCGAACCGACCCATTCGTGCTACAACTATACTACTAATATAGCTGCAGCATGGCTCTACCACGTATAAAAAACTCTCAAAACTTAAAGCAAGTGTGTACATCCTGTTCGTATCGCTAGTGATGGCATATGGATCTAAATCGTGGTTCTTCACTGCTAGCCCTATGATATAAGTCAAGATCACTGAGCGAGCTATGCAGAGAGCCATGCTCGAAGATTCTCTAGAATAAGAGTATAAGCAGTAGAGAAGCCTATATAGCCAGAGTACCCCAACGGATCAACAAGTAGAAGTGGCATTGGGCCGATTATATCATTTGAAGAACTGCTAACCGATGAGTAAAAAAGTCTTCAAGTGATAGCCATGCTTGAAGTCAATGGATGCAGGTGGCTCAGGACCGTGCTTTGTAGTGTATCGTGGGACTTATTTTCAGCATTCGTCGAGGGTTGTGATGATGATGATGAAGTTTAAAAAATGACGTTTATTAAACAAAATTTTGATTTATTACGTCGAAAAAAGCTTTTCTAATTCTTAAAATATAGTTTTTTTCATATCTATTATATACTCGTAGGTATTGATATTCCAAGCAACAGTCAACTCTATACCTATGTAGATAAAAATATCAGCTAATAGCTAGTCGCCACTAACACTCGAACACTGAGGTGGTTCAAAATTAGCTTTCTAGGTGAACATGGCTAAAATTCTGCTGTAGTGTTTACTCGTAGTGAGTGGGCTTCAACACCGATCAATACGTCAATATTTGCACGACTAGTGACGCGAAATACTATATCGATAGAAAACTTGAAGGTCCGTATTAATAAACGTTACTCAACGACGAACTCAAGTGCGTAATCATTTGATACGCCTTCATTACGATATCAGCATCTCAAGATCGTTGCTAATTAATAAACACATATAAACAGTATCTCAAAACGCTGTACTTAGGAATACTGTTCTGTGACTTGCACTCGAGTATACTTGAGAGTCGAGTTTCGTTTATTAACCAGTATGGCCACTCAGCTGATATTGTAAACCTAAACCGCATCTTGAGATATGTTTATTAATAAGATCATAACCTCAAGATTGTACTCAAGTACGTGTACTTGAGCTGAATAACGTTTATTAATACGGGCCTAAGTACTAGAAATTTGGTGGCTCTAATATTACTAGATTTTGTTGTAGGTGTAAGGGTAACGTGTAGTGGCGGTGTAAGAATATCCACTACCCCATATCGGTCCATGGGTGTCGTAAGAGGCGACAGAGGGAAACAAATCAGGAAATGATTAGCAGTGTCTTCCTAATAACGACTCCAAATAAAAAAAACTGCGGTTTTCAACAAAAAGCGTGACAGCTATGAAATTTATACCCATATGAGGCAATCTATGGGGGAATCATATGTACAGCAGTGAACTTTTGTATGCTTCAGCGCTAACGGTCATGATAAGTGTGATAAATAAGCAGTAGATACTGCACAGACGACAATCTCAATGAGGGCTAGTAATTCACCGCTCGCCAGATGTCGCTAGTTGGAACTGAGGTGAAGTTATTTGTTTACACGGTGTCTCTCTATGTGAAAAGTTGCGTTTCGAATTTTTAAATCGATTTCTCGTGTGTACACCTAAATGATTTTAACTCACTTTTTAATTGTTTTACTTTTAGGAATATCCGCTGTTTGGTTTATCCAATTTAATATAATAAATATAATATGTATCTAATGTTTCAGAAATATACATTAATCTGTGTAGGTGGCGCCGTCCTGGTGGTGGAAAAAGTGACTGAAACGAGCCGCGGTGCCCGATTTAGTTCAGGAGGACATTATCATAATTAAATAATATTAACGAAAACAATTATGTAAAATCTAAACTGAACAAGTGATAAAATTAAATATTTTGTATAACTGACTACAATATAAATTATTAAGGATAAGTCAAAAACTACTGGTCAGACCTTGATCCACATGAGACCACATGAGAAGCATTAGCTTTCAAATAATAAAAGAATCATCGAATTCGGTTCACCGAGATAAAAGTTATGGGGTAACCCACATAAAAAAACACACATAGTCGAATTGAGTACCACCTCCTTTTTGAAGTCGGTTGATGAAAATATTTTAAGCTTTCATTACATAACCAGACGGTCTACTAAGTAGAAGAAACTCCCACCTTGACATATCGATAGTCGACATCTTTACGAGCCCAGCTCTAACTATGAAAATAACCAATACGCAAGTCAACGTGACACACGTTTTAACAACGCGACATCTCTACTGCAGTGGGAACGCCGGGATTTGGACTTTTAGTTTTATGGGCTTTTGCAGGGGTGCCCAACATAAAATATCTATAAAATCTCAATATATGAAAGTATGTACAAGCATATGTTTGTTATTAATCTAAAGCCAATGTCAAACACTTAATAATCTGTAGTCAAACAGTAGCACAGTGTAGAGATAGGCTCCTAGACTAGAACCCAGAGACGAAAGCCAGTTTAAAAAAGAACAGTGTAGAGATTGTTTCCAAAGATTTTGAAAACGTTGCCACAAATAATAACTGACTGAAAAAGCTGAGACTTTTGTGTGGTTTCAAACATTGCTATTTCAAAACTTGTATAGTGTATGTCAAGACAAAAAAGCGTAAGTTAAAATAATAAAATATTTATTTTTTATTTTTTCAAAAATATACCTATTTTTTTTAAAACAAGGGTGCAAAGTTTGTATAAAAAATTTGTGTAATAAGAATCACAACCTACACAGCTGTACTTATAAATATAAAATTGGAACCATAGGTTCTTTTTATTACTTAGGCATCCAATAGGAAAGGATTTTTGAAAATCTAAACTAAGAGGGTGAAATAAGGTGAACTAACATGAAACTACATGAAAGTGACTACCTGAAAGTACTCTGTAAACAAAATAAATGAATACGTGTTTTGCTGTTTTCGCATAAAGATAATTAATTAATGATGTTTTAATTTAAAAACTGGTTCAAATGCTCTTTAAAATTATAAAATATCCATTTTCACCCTAAAGATCTTTTATAACGAGGATGCAAAGTTAGTTATGTGCATCTTTAATTGATGCTAAACGAGATAAGAAAGACTTTATATTATGTATAAGGGTTTGAATCGAATATTATGTGACTTATACAAAATTCGATAAATTTTGTACATTTATGTGCATTTAAAGAAGTACAATTATTTTAATGTTAATTTGTTGATTTGATTTAGTTTTATTGTTCCTACAAATAACACAATACTAAGTTATTTAGTATTTCATTAACTCATGTGTAAAAACAAACTTCAGTACACAGTTATTACTCTATATGATGTAAAAAGAAACTTCAGTTCACGGTTAACACTCTATATTTCATGTTAAATAAACACAGTTTACACTTATTCTCTTTTATTTTTCAACAATGAATTAATCAACTTTATAAACTTTCAATTTACACTAGTTCACTCCGACACGACTATTACAGCACAAATTCTATTGTATATCCTCGGACACGCCCGTCATTCCGTTTTATAGTTTCCCTTCCACTGCCAGGCGGAAGGGTATTTTAGTAGTTTCAATACTTCTAAGTTACATATATTGACATTTCAATTGTAGTGGAATATATTAACTACTTACAATATTTAATTACGGTGTAACAATAATATATTAATAATAGGATTAATTATGATTATTAACATCTTTTATTACAACTTGGCCATCCTTTTGCTGCAACGAGTCCCATCGTTGTGAGTTTGGTTTAGCCATTAAAAAAAATAATTTCTAGGTAAATAACAATTGCATAATATTTTTACAATAATATTAAATAATGATTTCTTATATTTACGCGAACACTACACATTGAATAAAACTATTTTTACGGATTTTATCGCGTTTAATTAACTTATTTTATATTCCCGACGTTTCGGTTGCTTTCCAGCAACCGTGGTCACGGGGGACTGAGGTGATTGACGTCCCGATGTCAAAGTTAACCCGGAGTACCTTCAGCTTTTTAATTATTAATTTTGGTCCGATCTACGCAGAATGAACTAACTGTGTCTTGAAGTCTTGCAGTGGTATGCTTGGGTTTAGTTTTAATTTTATGAATTACAGGATCCCAAGCAGGTGGTAGTACCCAGCCTCCCTCTCTATTGAAATTAGGATGTTTTTTAATTTCAATAGCCTCACGTATCATCCTTGGCAGGAATCGATGTTCTTTCGCGAGGACTTGTGGTTTATCAAATCTAATGTAATGGCGGGGGCCGTCTAGGATATGATCACAAACTGCAGACTTCCCGGAACGTTGGTGCTTCACGTCAGCTATGTGTTCTTTTACGCGGGTTTTTATTGATCGTTTTGTTTGCCCTATATATGAGAGACCACACTCACAATCAAGCTTGTATACTCCTGCATCTTGTAGAGGAATATTGCACTTGACGGATGGTAAGAACTGACTAATCTTCTTCGGCGGCTTGAAGAATGTTCTAATAGAAGCTCGCTTCAAGATGTAGCCAATCTTGTCTGTGACACCTCTGACATATGGTAGTACAGCAGGCACACGCTCGACTGTGGCCGGCTTCACTTGGTCACTGTGACGTAGGCGCGGAACCCGAAGCTTGTTGTCGTGCAGAACCTGCTTGACGTGCTGAAGCTCGGCGGCCAGGTGTTTGCTGTCACAGATCCCTCGTGCTCTCTGCAACAAAGATTTGCCCACGGTAGCTAACTGTGAAGGGTGATGGTGGGATTCACCGTTTAAGTATCGGTTTGTATGGGTCTTTTTTCTATACACAGTGTGACCTACGGTGTTATTAGGATTTCGAATGACTAACACATCTAGGAAAGCTAAAGAATTATTTGCCTCTAACTCCATAGTAAATTGAATTTTAGAGTTTATGGAATTAAGATGTTCTAAAAATGCAGTTACTTTGTCTGATGGTAAAATTGTGAAAGTATCGTCTACGTACCGCTTGTAGAAACTTGGAGTTACTGGTGCAGTAAGCAGGGCTTTCTCCTCAAAGTCCTCCATGAAAATATCGGCGACAATGGGAGATACCGGTGAGCCCATCGCAACACCATCTACTTGCTTGTAAAACTGTTCCTTCCACAATAGGTAGCCAGATGTAAGGCAATGTCTGAGTAATACTGCATATTCTGCTGGCATGTTGTTTTCCTCTAGTTTCCTAGTTATAATTGAGATGCAGTCTTCAACAGGTAGGCATGTAAATAGAGACTGAACATCAAAGCTGACCATAGTTTCATTGTCAGTAAGACATAGGTCTTTTATCTCACTGACAAAATGGTATGAATCCTTAGTGTGTGCTCTTGTATGTCCTCTGAGTGGTGATAGTACTTTTGCTAAGTGTTGAGCCAATCTGTAAGTTGGCGAATCGATCTGACTCACTATTGGACGTAATGAAGCGTTCGGTTTGTGTATTTTTGGTAACCCATACAACTTCGGTGGTTTGGCACACGTAGGTATTATCGAATTTACGTCTAGATTCAGTTTCTCGGAGTATTTCTTTATTAGATCGCTAGTTGTTTTAAGCGTATTAGTTGTAGGGTCTGTTTTGACCTTTACGTACGTACTTTCATCCGATAAAAGTTGTTGTATTTTAAAATTGTAATCCGACGTATCCATTATAACCGTAGCATTACCTTTATCTGCGCGGAGAATCGTAAGATCTGGTCTGTTGCGTAAGTTTTTCAAAGCAGTAAATTCATCTTTGGGAAGATTTAATTTCGGCGCTGAGCTTCGACGTAACAAGGACGAAATGTCTTGACGTATAGCCTCTAAATCTTCATTACCAAGACACAGTTAGTTCATTCTGCGTAGATCGGACCAAAATTAATAATTAAAAAGCTGAAGGTACTCCGGGTTAACTTTGACATCGGGACGTCAATCACCTCAGTCCCCCGTGACCACGGTTGCTGGAAAGCAACCGAAACGTCGGGAATATAAAATAAGTTAATTAAACGCGATAAAATCCGTAAAAATAGTTTTATTCAATGTGTAGTGTTCTCGTAAATATAAGAAATCATTATGTAAACCAGTACGGACTGGAAATAGCAAATAAAATACGCCGACTAGAAGATCTCAAAACCAAGCGCGCAAGATACATAACAGCTTTAAACTTCTTGAAGAGATGCAGAGACCATAATCTCATTCCTACGTGTGTCAAGATATCTACTAAAAAAGACATTCGAGGAAGCGCTAAGATCTTAAATCAGACAAGCAAAATATTGTTAATAACGGTGATTCAGCAAAAACGTACCGATCTATGTTTCATTAATAAAACCATAGACAAATCGTCCAGTGATCTAAAGACAGTTTTATCGACATTTGATTATAAGAATTGCATGGAAACTTTAGACAAACGTGAAACAACTAAATACAATGAATGCAGAAATAAACATATAGATAAATACCAAAAACTAACAACCAAATCAAATGTCCAACGCCAATGTCAACGTAATAACGGAACGCAATCATTGACAACAGACGCGAGTAATAAACAACGTGCGGTCTATAACCTGTCAAAACAAACTCTGGACGACGCGACAATAAATGTTTTGGCCAAAGGTATGAATTTCGCTATAACACCGCAAAAAATTCCGTATGAAAACATTATCTGTAGTGTTGAGGACTGTCTGTATAAAAATAATATTGGTAATGAAGATTTAGAGGCTATACGTCAAGACATTTCGTCCTTGTTACGTCGAAGCTCAGCGCCGAAATTAAATCTTCCCAAAGATGAATTTACTGCTTTGAAAAACTTACGCAACAGACCAGATCTTACGATTCTCCGCGCAGATAAAGGTAATGCTACGGTTATAATGGATACGTCGGATTACAATTTTAAAATACAACAACTTTTATCGGATGAAAGTACGTACGTAAAGGTCAAAACAGACCCTACAACTAATCGCTTAAAACAACTAGCGATCTAATAAAGAAATACTCCGAGAAACTGAATCTAGACGTAAATTCGATAATACCTACGTGTGCCAAACCACCGAAGTTGTATGGGTTACCAAAAATACACAAACCGAACGCTCCATTACGTCCAATAGTGAGTCAGATCGATTCGCCAACTTACAGATTGGCTCAACACTTAGCAAAAGTACTATCACCACTCAGAGGACATACAAGAGCACACACTAAGGATTCATACCATTTTGTCAGTGAGATAAAAGACCTATGTCTTACTGACAATGAAACTATGGTCAGCTTTGATGTTCAGTCTCTATTTACATGCCTACCTGTTGAAGACTGCATCTCAATTATAACTAGGAAACTAGAGGAAAACAACATGCCAGCAGAATATGCAGTATTACTCAGACATTGCCTTACATCTGGCTACCTATTGTGGAAGGAACAGTTTTACAAGCAAGTAGATGGTGTTGCGATGGGCTCACCGGTATCTCCCATTGTCGCCGATATTTTCATGGAGGACTTTGAGGAGAAAGCCCTGCTTACTGCACCAGTAACTCCAAGTTTCTACAAGCGGTACGTAGACGATACTTTCATAATTTTACCATCAGACAAAGTAACTGCATTTTTAGAACATCTTAATTCCATAAACTCTAAAATTCAATTTACTATGGAGTTAGAGGCAAATAATTCTTTAGCTTTCCTAGATGTGTTAGTCATTCGAAATCCTAATAACACCGTAGGTCACACTGTGTATAGAAAAAAGACCCATACAAACCGATACTTAAACGGTGAATCCCACCATCACCCTTCACAGTTAGCTACCGTGGGCAAATCTTTGTTGCAGAGAGCACGAGGGATCTGTGACAGCAAACACCTGGCCGCCGAGCTTCAGCACGTCAAGCAGGTTCTGCACGACAACAAGCTTCGGGTTCCGCGCCTACGTCACAGTGACCGAGTGAAGCCGGCCACAGTCGAGCGTGTGCCTGCTGTACTACCATATGTCAGAGGTGTCACAGACAAGATTGGCTACATCTTGAAGCGAGCTTCTATTAGAACATTCTTCAAGCCGCTGAAGAAGATTAGTCAGTTCTTACCATCCGTCAAGTGCAATATTCCTCTACAAGATGCAGGAGTATACAAGCTTGATTGTGAGTGTGGTCTCTCATATATAGGGCAAACAAAACGATCAATAAAAACCCGCGTAAAAGAACACATAGCTGACGTGAAGCACCAACGTTCCGGGAAGTCTGCAGTTTGTGATCATATCCTAGACGGCCCCCGCCATTACATTAGATTTGATAAACCACAAGTCCTCACGAAAGAACATCGATTCCTGCCAAGGATGATACGTGAGGCTATTGAAATTAAAAAACATCCTAATTTCAATAGAGAGGGAGGCTGGGTACTACCACCTGCTTGGGATCCTGTAATTCATAAAATTAAAACTAAACCCAAGCATACCACTGCAAGACTTCAAGACACAGTTAGTTCATTCTGCGTAGATCGGACCAAAATTAATAATTAAAAAGCTGAAGGTACTCCGGGTTAACTTTGACATCGGGACGTCAATCACCTCAGTCCCCCGTGACCACGGTTGCTGGAAAGCAACCGAAACGTCGGGAATATAAAATAAGTTAATTAAACGCGATAAAATCCGTAAAAATAGTTTTATTCAATAATATTAAATCTTAGGTAATATTATTCCATGTCATTCAAGCAAAACCCTACGCCCAGTAAAGTCTACAGTGTCTGTTACCATCCATTATAGTAAAATCTTACATTCAATTTACTACCCTGGACCAGAATCAGCAGACTACGCAGGACGTTGACCAGGTAGTGACCTCACCCTGAATATTGTGAGTTCACTTATCTTGTGCTTAGAATGTTATGAGCAAACCCTTTCCTATACTCACCCTGAATATCATGAGCATAAGATAATCTTATATTAATGTGTACACCCTGAATATTGTGAGCACAATAAAAATCACAAACATACGTGAATAAAAATAAAATAAAAGTTTATAATATAAACATGTTTATATACAATACATTGTACATTTTGTACATTTCATTTGGTGTTCGAATAAACAAATAACTATTTAAACACTTGCCAAAACTATAAAAAAAAATTAAGCCCTAGTGACACATAATGAATAAGGAATAGTAATTATAATATGACTTAACGAACAATCAATAACTTTGGTCATCATCGTCCTTACTACTACTGTTTGAGCCATCACTATCATCATTGGCACTCTGAAAATTTAGCCATGGTTTCAACTTATCAATTGCAACAATTGCTTCATAACGTCGACCCTTTTTTGTTAGTGGTGTATCTTCGATAATGTACCTATCATTCGGTAAAACTTTTTTAATTCGATAAGGGCCCCTAAATTTTGGTTCTAACTTACGAGACTGCCCTTCTTGGCTAGGGATAGCTTAAAAATAACGTAATTACAGACAGTCTTACGTCAACACTCAAGTGTTTCATTTCCCTCGTCCTTACAAAACTATTTACAATGCGGCACTATAAACTACACTATATACAGAGGGGAGTCTTCTGGATTTCTCTGGAGTCTTGATTCTTCTTGATTTCTCTTGCTGTTTCTTCTCTTCGAGTGCCGCTTCCGAAATGAACAGCTCACAGACCAAAACGCCCTTCTTATATCCCGCAAGTGAGCGTCTCGGTTCGTGAGTAGCGTCGTAAGGCGATGCCGCGCGCTGATTGGTCGGCGACATCGCGTGATCTGCTGCCGGTGTGTGGGGTGCGCGGGGCGCAACGGGGTGTGAAGGGGCGACGGGGCGGCGGCTTTCCTCGCTGTCCGCTACATCCTCCCCACGGCGTAGCCTGCGAGCCTAAGCTTCCCTCGGGAAGACGGCGATCTTCCTGACGGGCCGCCGCAGCACTCCGCCCTTGGTCCTGACCTCGACGTTGCGCACCACGCCGTCTGGTCCAGCAAAAGTCTTCGTCACGATACCCCGCGGCCACACATTTCTTGGCGATAAGGAACTTTGTTCCAAAAAACTGCGGTTGCCAAGCCGCCATCCAAGTATGGTAGATATGGCAAAATCCTCCTCAAGAGTTAATCTGTGAAGAAGGTTTGTAAGATGTTGGATCTGTTTTTAACCCCGAAGACTAAGATGGAATGCTTCTTTTCCAGTAAAATGGGTCTCCGGTTCTCTTGTGTATCGATGGAATGGGTATCGATTCTGGTGTGTTTCCTGATTTAATGAAGTATAGTAAAGTAATACCTTTATTTAAATCTGGTAGTACATTGGACCCCGCTAATTATAGACCTATTTCTGTACTACCAACTCTAAGTAAAATTTTTGAAAAAATAATTTTAGATCAATCGTTAATTTGTTTTAATACAAATAAATTACTTCATAAAAATCAATTTGGTTTTACAAGGGGTCGCTCGACGTCTACGGTGTTGAGCTTATGAAATATATTTTTAATGCCTGGGAGAATTCACAAGATGCCTTAGGTATTTTCTGTGACCTTTCCAAGGCTTTCGATTGTGTTCATCATGATACATTAATCAGGAAACTACAACATTACGGTGTAAAAAATTTGGCGCTTAAACTTATTACTTCATATTTAAGTAACAGAACTCAAAAAGTCGTCATTAATGGTAAATGTTCCTCCGGATCGGTAGTATTAATGGGCGTACCTCAGGGCTCGATTCTTGGCCCATTCCTGTTCTTAATCTATATTAATGACTTACCTTATCTTGTAGGGGACAATCAAGATATAGTATTATTTGCTGACGATACCTCTTTAATTTTCAAACTGAAACGGCAGTCAACTAAATATGACGATGTAAAAAATGCTCTATCGAAACTAGTACATTGGTTTAACGCCAACAATTTGCTCTTAAACTGCAATAAGACAAAATGTATTAAATTTACAATACCTAATGTAAAACATTCGAAAACCAATGTGCTCTTAAATGGGGAGGAGTTGAGTCTTGTGGATACCACTGTTTTTCTCGGTATTACTATTGACGCGAAACTTCAATGGGGCCCCCATATATCTAAATTAGCAAGCAGGCTTAGTTCTGCAGCATATGCTGTAAGAAAGATTAGAAGTCTCACAGATGTTGAGACAGCTAGGTTAGTGTATTTTAGTTACTTTCATAGCGTAATGTCTTATGGAATTTTGCTATGGGGTAATGCGACTGATATTGAAGCTATATTTGTTTTGCAAAAGAGAGCCGTACGGGCAATTTATAATCTAAACTGTAAAGAGTCCCTTAGAGAAAAATTTAAAGAAATAAACATATTAACTTTGGCATCGCAATATATTTATGAAAATGTAATGTATGTACATAAAAACATAAATAGCTTTAATAAGAATAAGGATGTTCATACCTTAAACACTAGGAACAAACATAAGCTTGTAATGCCACTTACAAGACTCCACAGAATTAGTAATTCATTTATGGGGCAATGTATACGCTTTTACAACAGAATCCCAGAACATGTTCAAAGTTTGTCAATAAACAAGTTTAAAAGTTTTATTAAAGAAAAACTGTACAAAAAGGGTTATTATAATATCAAGGAATACATGAATGAAAATAACCCCTGGGAATAAGGTGATCGCCACCATGCTGGTTCTATGAAAATTCATTTAAAATTGTATAAACAAAATTATTGTTAAGTGAAATTATGTTTAAAAAAAAAGTCCCGCTGGGTTTCTTGCTGGTTCTTCCCAGGACAGAGGTATTTTCCGAACCAGTGGTAAATAAAATAATGACTTTCAATAAGTATTATGTAATAATCCATACTGAATAAAAATCATTCTATTCTATTCTATTCTACACTCACCATACGAAACACAGCGACATTAAGCTGCTATTTTACGCTGGTATTCTGTGAGAGCGTGATCCTCCTCCGGACGAACCCATTCGTGCCGACACATTCCTACTACGACCATAATATAGCTGTAACATGGCTCTACCACGGAAAGCCTGAATTCATTATTGTACTGAACACGTAAGGCTTTGACAGTCCACACTTTTGATAGGCTGTATCGTTCTAGACTATTGCCAGTTATTTGTAGACCATAGAAAAACTTGTTCTATTCGGAAATCTTATATCGGTCTGCACTTTCACACTCTATCGCTTGTTCAAACTACCTAACCATTTAAAAATATATGTGTGTACTTATGTACGTACGTAGGAAGTTATACTTCTTTAGCGTTACAAAACAAAAAAGCTTGGGAGACAATTACCCACTGAAGTTGTCGCATTTAGGTGTCAGTGTGCGCGCGCATCGTAACAATTTCATTGTGTCGTTTCTAGCTGTCGGTGTGCGCGCGCATCGTAAAAAATTCACTCTCATCATTTTCTCCAAACGCTTCAAAAGAAGTATAACTTCAAAACTTTATATTGACAGTTACCTTCGCTCCAATAAATAACGAGATGAGATATAATCCGTCATTTATGCATGTCGTTCACACCTCTGTCCCTTGAATCATTTAAGAACTTAGGAAGGATTATGACTTAACGATCAGGTGCATTAAAATTAGTGCGTCACAAAACTGCCTCCCAGGTCTGATTAGCCGCGGCCCGCAATGTTCAAAACATACATTTATTTGGCTTTAATAATGCAATTAGTTAATCTATTATTATCATTGAAAAACAGATAACCCGTTAGCTGTGATGCAACTTTTATAAGATTTTATACATATATTTCTAATGTAATCTCATTTATGGACTATTATGAGTACATCACAAATATTAATATATAAAAAATAATGTTTGTTTGTTCGTATTTTATGCGCTGCTATATTGTCCAGATTGCGGTAAAACTTTGTCAACTTATTGCTTGCACTTGCGCGAAGTTCGTAGGCAGGTTCATAACTTACAGTAGGTGGCGCACGTATCGTAACGACAAATTTATTTGTAAGTTTTATATTATACAATTTTAATCAACCTCATATCATTCCTAATCAACCATTCATTTTCACAATTATTTCTTCATTAGTATATATCATTTTTTCATAAATAGTAAACCGTGTAGTGGCGGTGTAAGAATATCCACTACCCCATATCATCCCGTGGGTTTCGTAAGAGGCGACAGAGAGAAACATATCAGGAGACGGGCAGCAGCGTCTTCTTAACTACTAAAAATTAAAAACAGCGGTTGCCAGCCCGCTTGCCAAGCGTGGCAAATGTGGCAAAAATCCCTTCCATGACCCAATCTATGGGGGAAGCCTATGTTCAGCAGTGGACTTTAATATGCTGCAAGGGAAAATAGTAAAGGCCGAAGGTGTTTAACATATATGTATGAGCATGTATACAAATATATTTTTTTTATATTTAAGAATGGCAAACGAGCACACAGTTTATGAGTTTTGTCGGGAATTTGATCACCGGCGGATACCTGCTCCTGTTTTATGGTTTAAATGCTGGAAAGTGGATTAAGATACGTAAAAGTAGTGCAACTTTGTGTATTAAATGACTGCACATGTAAGTTATAAATGTAATACTTCGATATTGATATAAATCTCAGTTTTTTTTATCCCTATTAGATATTATCATCATCAACTGCCCTCTGGGTTATGCTGTCGTCAAAATCTCTAAAGGCCAACTAGGCTCTATGGTATAAGTCCTTTGCCTTCCTTAATTGTACAATCGAGTCCCCGCGCGCAACCAGCGTCGGCAGGTATTCCTTCCCGAGAAATATTGGCACGGCCGGTATATAAGGCATCACCAGTGCTGTCGTCTGCATAGCAATGAATGCTACCAGTTAGCAACATATCATTGATATTGTAACGAACCCCCCCCCCATCTTTTTTCTCTTCTACTATATATCCACTTATACTTGTATTTCTTTAGAATCTATATCTGTAAGATATATAAATATATCTAATTTACGTGACCAGTATAACTTGATCTTTCTAAAGGTTTAAATATAGGCCGTTTAATAAATTTATTGCGTGATCGTCTTAGTTAGGACCCTTTTTTACGTTGTGTTTGTATAGTAACTTAGTTCTTTTAGGTGTATCTTGGAAGAATGAATATTCACGAGAGCAATCGAAAGCTGTTGGTAGAGTCTTATAAGCTAGAGAACCCCGTTCACGAAGACAGAGCTCAAAAAGGTTAAGAACAATAAATTGTCCCTATTCCACTTGTATCTGGTTCACAACAGTCAATTCCTTATTAATTAATCCCTTCCCGCTTGGAAAAGGCTCACAATATTTATATCAAATACCAGTTACAAGGGCTTCGCTCTCCCACATTTTAAAAAAAATGTGGAGGAGGTACACGGCCCCACACACGCCGCGCACGGTGAGCGCCAACCATTTTAATGCGCTCCCCCCGAAGGGTACGCAAAGTTGGGAACTGGACCGTAGTCCACAGCAAAATATAACTGGCGAACCAGTAAAAGAGGACTTGGCCCCTTGATAGTGCTGTGGCGGCGCTGTCGTCGCGCCACAAGCGAAACACATCGAAGCCTAAATCGCGCTATCAAAGTTCCGAAATTAAAGCAGCATATATAGAATAGCTCCGAACTACCAATCGGAGCGTTGGCCGCTCCCCGGGCAGAACACCTTCCCGGCGGGAGATCTCCCTTTTTCCTTCCACCCGCTACAATGGTGACCAACCGACGTGATATGAACACGCAACCAACAATCTTCGGAAAACTACAATTTCAAAAAAAAAAAAAAAAAAAACTTCGTCATCTTACTCAAGTACCCCATTCATTCGCTCCCGAGCAGACATTGTCTGCAGTCTTCACATTCTGCAAGCCATCTAGCTTTACAAAGGTTCATCGCAGCACTGAAATAATAATGCTTCCTGTTCCTTCAAGCTACTCTCTGCGCTACAGTGTTCGGCACGGCTCTGAGCCTTACTGCTCGCCTCTGCTTCACGGCACTCTCGCAGATTACTTGCCTTCTTCGCGACTCACCGCAGACTACAAGGCAATCCCTGGCACTTGCTCCGGCTCATCGTTCTCACCGGCATCACTTGCAAGTGCGTAGTACGGCATGCATTACACACCGGCATATCATTCGCACCGGCGTCACTTGCCCTTACGCACACAGCATGCATTCCCGACCGGCATTAAGGACGCACCGGCAATCGGACTGCACTATCGACCTCCGGTCTGAGCAGGGGGGTGATGTGGCGGCGCTGTCGTCGCGCCACAAGCGAAACACATCGAAGCCTAAATCGCGCTATCAAAGTTCCGAAATTAAAGCAGCATATATAGAATAGCTCCGAACTACCAATCGGAGCGTTGGCCGCTCCCCGGGCAGAACACCTTCCCGGCGGGAGATCTACCCGCTACAGTGCGTAAGCACAAACATCGACCGAAGTCGCGCATGTCAATGCGTGTAAACGCCATACAGAATACGATTTAATCCAGCCACAGTGAAATGTACGTCACACGGGTTAGGCAACAATCGGCACACTGACCATAAAAAGCCTTCCGTGAGCGCCACCACCTGCCAGACCGCCGTTCCTGCAGACGTGATGTAAGTGTAAGGCATCACCACCAATTGCATGGTCAGCACGGCCAATTGGCCGCAGAGCGTGTCATGAGTCTACCGCTCACCTCAAGGGAATGGGGTCCCACGTTGCGCGGCTTTCGGCCGCAGCCTTGAGAGCCTCCTCAGATTCTCCCTCCAGCTACCACCCGCATGAGGTCAACACATATGCTCCACCAACCAATACAATGGCAGATATAGCCAATAGGCAGTTATAAGATAATATTAATAATTCGCCATCAGAAAGGGTTTGTGTCTCTGACGTTGAGTATATGCATTTTTCGATCATGTTTGTCTCACCCACCAACAAGTTGCCTTCAATCTCTCAAAGGTGGGAACTTTATAGAGATATATTATTAAGTTGTTATATAAAACATCATGGAGGGCAGACAGTCTGCAGCCCCGCAATGAAGGGACCCGACTTGGGCAAAGCTACTTAGGTTGTGAGTCAAACCAAGACGCAGAGAGCGCCATTGAGAATAGCGACCCGCCAAACAACCATCGTAGAGACGCAATGCTACAGAATGCAACAAGCATCAATACGACTATCGTCGGGCTTACAACATCCCAAGGTCCCCCATACAGTCCCAGCAGACATCACCACCCGCATACCTCCATCGACCAGAACCACAAGATGCATCGAATCAGGTGCAGCACACCCGCAGATCCATCACAAGACACAATACTGCAAGTAGCAGTAAGCATCAATGCAACTATCATACGGATGGCGCCCCCTCACAACACACCCACATGATCCCTATCGACTTTGGTAACAAAATTTGATAATGTTGTTAACTAAAAATACCACTAACGTATCATAGTAGTACGGTACTAAGACGTCAGTAGCCAAAACTCCACGTATCATAGCGCTATTGCACTAAGACATGAAGTTGAGTATGCTTGCTGCACTTAAAAGTACTACCAAACACACTCACCCTAATCCGAAAGATAGCCGACGTATCATAACGCTATGCGCTAAGACGCCGCCCACAACCGGTAGGGGTGTGCGATGTTCACGGGCAAGTCGTATTGCTACAACAAACCCGCTTACCACCGGCACTAAGATGATATGTCTAGGACACATCGGTTAGTGAGTCCAAGTTTACCTCGGTCTCAGAGGCTGCGAAGCAACCTACACGCCACTATAATAATCCTTTTCAAGTCCCATTTCTTTCAATATAATGCTTTTACATATTTGAGACCTTCCATATATTTGCTTTATTTCATAGACCATACTACTGTATGTCTTATTCATATGGGACTTCAAGTCATAACTCTGCTATCATAATGCTTATGCATCATAGAGACCTTCTATATTAATGCTTTGGTTCGTCAGACCTTACTATGTTAAGTCCCTAATATAGGACTAGTCATTGTGCAACCTTAGTACTAGCAGTCGGTCAGCCGACCACCCCATATATATGTACAACCTTGGGTATGTGTCTCCGACAACGCCCCAATATAAGGGAACATTACAAGAACACGTTCATTAACTTAGAAATTTTCCAATTATTACACGAACACCTTCATCAACTTAGAAAACTTTAATCCATTTTTTCTATTATATTACAAATGTTATTTATCTTTGTTATTGCAATATAATCGCCTTGTATTTATATGATTTGATATATTTTGAACATTTTAAACAGGTTTTTAATAAATTTAGAGATTTTTTGAGACATTTTATGCGTTTACTAATATATATAATATTCAATATTCCAAATGGATATTTTTGAACTCTATGCTTATTATTTGCATTTTATTGTTTAAATTATAATTTCTATGACATTTTTAAATGTCTGTATAATGAATTTAATTATTATTTATTAATAATAATTATGAGGCGTCACAATCCACCCCCAAATTTTATGTTAATTATCCACATAGTGGAGTCGTTAATATAAAATTTTAGTATTTTGAGAGCATATTCACTACACTCAAATAATTGTTGATATATCTGTTCTTTCCTCTTTTAATCTGTTACTATACGGCATATGTTATCAAATCCCCCTGCCCCAGAGAATGGCCGCCACCAACACCCCTTCAACCACAATTATCACAATGTGATAACACCATAATTCAAGTTATTGTATATCGTGTTGTTAATAAAGTTTGCAGTCAATTGTCGATTTCTTATTTTATTAATTTATCTTTAAATCTTTGAAACATTATTTCGATAGTGTCACACTTTATGTGCATACAATTCAGTTGGATATTTGTTGAGGTCAGTTCGATACCACATAGGATAAATGTGTTTGAGCCATTCGCCCTGACCCAACTCCCATATTTATTTAATAAAAATGATTACAAAATTATCTTGCGATCTATATTTACAACTCTTCATTATATATTAATAACGTTCTACTATCATATAACAAATCTCTTGCTCATAACTTTAATAATTTTAGACCTTTAACTTAAACAATTATTTCCATGGGCCACCCACAAAACCCTTTTATGTTACAATATTTATTTAATTACTCTAATTTATACAAAAAGAAATTATTATTTAAAATATTTTAATAAGTGAATAGCATTGAAAATTCCTCTAATTTCGTTTGTCTCTGGATTTGCTAAGGTATATACATTGTCAAATGGTACGGCTGCTATTACATAAGGTCCTTCATATGCCAAATTGAACTTACTCATAACTTTATTATCAGCGTCTGATCTACTAGATCTTGAAATTTTTACTAAGTCACCAATATTATATTTTATTAATCTATTTCGCTTATCAAATTTTGTGTTTCTTATTCGACTTGCCTCTTTTAAATTTTTACGCACTTGTTGTCTAATTTGTTCGACATTATGTTTGTCTTTACTTTTAGAAATTACTTTGTCAAAAGACATCTCATTAGACTCACCATAAAGAATCTCACAAGGCGTGAAGCCTGTACTATTGTGATAAGAATTATTATACAATTCTTCTAATTTCGGCAATATTAACGCCCAATCTTTGTGGTTAGTATGACAAAGCGTCCTAAATAATCTGTTCAACTCTTTATTTACTCGCTCCGTTGTATTTGGTCTAGGATTTCTAACTGTTTGGCTTTATATTTAATTCACTCATTGATTGTTTCCAGTGATTACTTACGAACTGTTTTCCATTATCTGTCATTATTGCCTTGGGCTTTATAATCTCAACAAAATGCTTTACTTTTGTTACAACAGACTTTGCTGTTGACTGTTTTAAAGGATATAATTTGATAAATTTACTGAATGAATCTTGAATGACAAATATGAAAGTGTACCCAAAGGTACCTGATACAAGCGGTCCATATAAGTCTGCCATGACTATATCGCCAATGTTTTCTGTTATTATAGATTTGCAGGGACCCACATATGTTATATTGCTTTTCTTAGATAACTGACATAAATGACAAGCCCTTAATTGGTTTTTAATATCTTTTGTTAAACCTTTCCAAAAGAATCTGTCTCTCACATATTTAATTACCTTATAGGGTCCTTGATGACCCATTTCGACATGCACTTGAATTATAATATCTTGTCTCAATGCTTTAGGTAAATATATTACTTCTTGTAAATTCGTTTTGTAATATAATACATCATTTTTCAAACTATATCTTTTTAATTTATTGTTTTGTTTTATTATGGAAGTATTTAATGTCTTTAACTTTCAATAATAGCTAACGACTCTGAATCTTGTAATTGATATACTGTTAAGGATTTTAATTTTTCTATCAACTCAATATTCGGTTCGCTCTCTGTGTAAGCAATTTCTAAATTATTATTTTTATCCTCTTGTATTAAATCGCCATCAGGAGGATAACGTGATAGCACATCTGCAACAATATTACGTCTACCCGATATATGCTGTACTTCATAATTAAATTGTTCTATATACAAAATCCATCGGGTTACTCTACCATTGAATAACTTCATATTATTAATAAACAATAATGCTTTATGATCAGTTAGTATTATTACTTTACTGCCCCTCAAATATGTTTCAAATTTCTTTAGGCAGCTTATTACAGCATAAAACTCTTGTTCAGTAACAGACCAATTTAATTCGGGGCCTTTTAAGGCTTTACTATGATAGCCTAAAATTCTCATTTTATTATTATCATCTATCTGATATAGTACTCCGGCCATACCCACACCGGAACAATCTGCTTGTAAATAATACGGCTTATTAAAGTCTGGATGATGCAATTGTATTGTATTAATAAATTGTCGTTTTATAACATCAAATGCCTTCTGTTCTTTACCACTCCATTGGAACTTCCGTCCCTTTTTAAGTAATTCACAGAGCGGTATTATGCTCTCGCTGTAATTTGGTATAAACCTTCTATAAAAATTGCATAGACCTAAAAAGGCCCTTAATTGTTTAATCTTTTAAGGTGCTGGAAACTCTTGGATCGCTCGAATCTTATCGGGATCTGTCTTTATGCCTTCTGTTGAAATTATAAAACCCAGCATTTTAATTTCTTTACAAATAAATTCACATTTCTGCAAGTTACACGTTAAGCCAGCTTTGTTCAATTTACTTAAAACAGTATCAATGTGCTCCAAATGTTTATCTAACGTTCCTGTTGTAAAAATGGCTAGATCATCTAAATAGTTCACACAAAATTCTTGGACTTCTGGTCCTAATATTAAATTCATGGCTCTGCTAAAGCTTCCTACTGATGTTTTTAATCCTTGCGGCAAAACATTATATACATATGACTTTCCATTGAATGTGAATCCAGTATATTTTCTACCATCTTTATTTATCGGAATTTGAAAATATGCATTATTTAAGTCAATGGTAGTGATATAATTCGCTCCGTGAAATGAATTCAAAACATCTAATTGTATAGGTGGTTTCTCTGTTTCTGCAACCATTTTCTTATTTATGCTTCTGGCATCAAGCAGAACTCTAATTGAGCCGTCTTTTTTAAGAGTGAATGTCAATGGACTACTGTAAGGCGTTGATGTCCTTGTGATGATACCAGCTTGTTCCATTTCATTTAACTTTTCTTCCATTTTCGCTCTATATGCATATGGAATGGGATAGGACCTAGTAACTATAGGTTCATCATCGATCATTTCAATTTTATGCTCATAGCAATTGGCTCTTCCCAATTTGCTCGAAAACATATTCTTATGCTTTTCCAAAACCTTACTAAGTTTTGCCCTTTCAGAGACCTTCAATGTAGATCCTATTTTTATATTTATTAAGGGATCATCGGTACATTGTTTGATGCAGTTATTATGTAATACAGATTTATTATTATATTTGAAAGGTATAAAGTAGTCTTTGTTTTTCACTTTAAATTCTATTCCAACAGTAGTATTTCTCAAATCAATCAATATTTTATTTCTCTTGAGCCAGTCAAAGCCTAATATTAAAGGTCTTATTAAATTACCTACAATTAAAGTTTGTGTTTCAAAGACTACTTCATCTATCTTTATAGGCAATATGATCATCTGTTGTATTTTTGTGCTGCGCTGCCCAACAGCACCTTTTATTTGCATTGCTTTAACTGGCATTATTGATATTTTACGATTATTATCCTTAATTTGTAAATATAAACTTTCTGAAATGCATGTAACATCGCTCCCAGTGTCGAGGAGCGCGTCTATTTCTTTGTCAAATATTGAAACTTTAATTTCAGATCTCATATTCCCTATAAATTCCCTTTGATATTTATCTTCGTCTTCCTCGAAGACGGTTTGCACGAATAACTCCGTTATGGGCAAGTCCGACCTGGCTTTTAAGGTGTTTAATATGCTATTTACATTGTCGTTATAACCAAGGCCTTCTCTGTTAAAATTTGCTTTTAAAGTAATAGGTTTTCGCAACCCTCTATTGTTTTTACCCAATGTTTGACCAGGTCGCCAACCCAGTTTTAATAACATATTTAATGCTTTGTTCCCTTTTACATTGTAAGGGGTCGAATCGGGAACTAGTTCGACCTCTCCAGCTCTAAATTTGGCTCAGGAGCCGTAACATCAGGTTGGTCATTAGTGAAATGTATTTCATGTACTTCATTAACCTTCTTTTTTCCCTCTTCGGGTTTACGCCATGTGTTGTATGATTGTTGTATTTCTTTATGTTTTTGCTCCGTATTATTATTAAACTTCCTCCTTTTCTCATTATAGTAAGGTTCACGACCTTCATCTTGTTTGTCGATGTCATCTAAGTTTCTTAAGAAAGCTGTCGTGTCTATTATTGTCTCAATTTTAGCTATTCTCCATAATTGCTGCACAGTTTTAGGATAATGTCTGATGACATCAGTTACTAATTGTTTTTCAGGTATCGGATATGATAATGTTTGTGCCTTCTCAACAACATAAAGAAAATAACTAACCATGGTGGGGTGTGTACTTCTATTCCATTTATTTTGCACAAGGAATCTCTTTACTTTATTTTGTTCTTCTTCACCCCAAAACACTCTTAGGAAGTCAGCTTTAAAATCATCAAAAGTTGACCAACGCACATTATTAATGCGAGCCCAATACTTGGCTTCACCTACTAAGCACTCTTGTGCTATCGAAATTTCGAGACCATTAGATGGAACTTTCTTTAAATAATTGGTGTGATCTTCCAAAAATGATACTGGATGAGTATTTCCATTTCCAAATTTCGGCTTTTCTATTGTTACATTATGTACATTATATACAATATTTTGTCTAGGATCATTTACATGAGAGGTGCTCGCCCCGGACACCTCTCCTTGATTTATTTTAATTTGGTAATCTTTCGTTTGGTTAATAAATTTTTCCTCAAGATCCTTTATTTTAACCTCAAAGGTTTTCACTGCATTCTTAATTAATTTCTGAAGCATTTTCATCTCATCTTTAGGCTTAGCCTTAATTGAGGTTGATTTTTTCTTATTTTTAGCCATTTTAATTTTTATTTCCACTTTTTTTTTTTTTTACACCTGTTGTGTCCTTCACTTAGTTTAATTGAGTCTTTCCACTTATTTCACTTTTTATTATTTCGCTCCGTTATGCACACACCTCCTATATTATTACTCCATTTTAATATTTAAGCCCCACCCCCAGACTCTCAACCACCCCCAGCAAACACCACTCTCCAAGACACCTCTCCATTTCACGGACAACAAATTGTAGGCATATAGCCTACCTCATAATTTTATATTACCGGCCTCCTATTTAAAATTTAACCTCTATCCTGGTCACGGCACCAAATTGTAACGAACCCCCCCCCCCATCTTTTTTCTCTTCTACTATATATCCACTTATACTTGTATTTCTTTAGAATCTATATCTGTAAGATATATAAATATATCTAATTTACATGACCAGTATAACTTGATCTTTCTAAAGGTTTAAATATAGGCCGTTTAATAAATTTATGGCGTGATCGTCTTAGTTAGGACCCTTTTTTACGTTGTGTTTGTATAGTAACTTAGTTCTTTTAGGTGTATCTTGGAAGAATGAATATTCACGAGAGCAATCGAAAGCTGTTGGTAGAGTCTTATAAGCTAGAGAACCCCGTTCAAGAAGACAGAGCTCAAAAAGGTTAAGAACAATAAATTGTCCCTATTCCACTTGTATCTGGTTCATAACAGTCAATTCCTTATTAATTAATCCCTTCCCGCTTGGAAAAGGCTCACAATATTTATATCAAATACCAGTTACAAGGGCTTCGCTCTCCCACATTTTAAAAAAAATGTGGAGGAGGTACACGGCCCCACACACGCCGCGCACGGTGAGCGCCAACCATTTTAATGCGCTCCCCCCGAAGGGTACGCAAAGTTGGGAACTGGACCGTAGTCCACAGCAAAATAACTGGCGAACCAGTAAAAGAGGACTTGGCCCCTTGATAGTGCGTAAGCACAAACATCGACCGAAGTCGCGCATGTCAATGCGTGTAAACGCCATATGTATGTCCTCTGAGTGGTGATAGTACTTTTCAATTTTAAAGGCTCACCGGTATCTCCCATTGTCGCCGATATTTTCATGGAGGACTTTGAGGAGAAAGCCCTGCTTACTGCACCAGTAACTCCAAGTTTCTACAAGCGGTACGTAGACGATACTTTCACAATTTTACCATCAGACAAAGTAACTGCATTTTTAGAACATCTTAATTCCATAAACTCTAAAATTCAATTTACTATGGAGTTAGAGGCAAATAATTCTTTAGCTTTCCTAGATGTGTTAGTCATTCGAAATCCTAATAACACCGTAGGTCACACTGTGTATAGAAAAAAGACCCATACAAACCGATACTTAAACGGTGAATCCCACCATCACCCTTCACAGTTAGCTACCGTGGGCAAATCTTTGTTGCAGAGAGCACGAGGGATCTGTGACAGCAAACACTTGGCCGCCGAGCTTCAGCACGTCAAGCAGGTTCTGCACGACAACAAGCTTCGGGTTCCGCGCCTACGTCACAGTGACCGAGTGAAGCCGGCCACAGTCGAGCGTGTGCCTGCTGTACTACCATATGTCAGAGGTGTCACAGACAAGATTGGCTACATCTTGAAGCGAGCTTCTATTAGAACTTTCTTCAAGCCGCCGAAGAAGATTAGTCAGTTCTTACCATCCGTCAAGTGCAACATTCCTCTACAAGATGCAGGAGTATACAAGCTTGATTGTGAGTGTGGTCTCTCATATATAGGGCAAACAAAACGATCAATAAAAACCCGCGTAAAAGAACACATAGCTGACGTGAAGCACCAACGTTCTGGGAAGTCTGCAGTTTGTGATCATATCCTAGACGGCCCCCGTCATAACATTAGATTTGATAAACCACAAGTCCTCGCGAAAGAACATCGATTCCTGCCAAGGATGATACGTGAGGCTATTGAAATTAAAAAACATCCTAATTTCAATAGAGAGGGAGGCTGGGTACTACCACCTGCTTGGGATCCTGTAATTCATAAAATTAAAACTAAACCCAAGCATACCACTGTAAGACTTCAAGACACAGTTAGTTCATTCTGCGTAGATCGGACCAAAATTAATAATTAAAAAGCTGAAGGTACTTCGGGTTAACTTTGACATCGGGACGTCAATCACCTCAGTCCCCCGTGACCACGGTTGCTGGAAAGCAACCGAAACGTCGGGAATATAAAATAAGTAAATTAAACGTGATAAAATCCGTAAAAATAGTTTTATTCAATGTGTAGTGTTCGCGTAAATATAAGAAATCATTGTTATATAAAACATCATGGAGGGCAGACAGTCTGCAGCCCCGCAATGAAGGGACCCGACTTGGGCAAAGCTACTTAGGTTGTGAGTCAAACCAAGACGCAGAGAGCGCCATTGAGAATAGCGACCCGCCAAACAACCATCGTAGAGACGCAATGCTACAGAATGCAACAAGCATCAATACGACTATCGTCGGGCTTACACCATCCCAAGGTCCCCCATACAGTCCCAGCAGACATCACCACCCGCATACCTCCATCGACCAGAACCACAAGATGCATCGAATCAGGTGCAGCACACCCGCAGATCCATCACAAGACACAATACTGCAAGTAGCAGTAAGCATCAATGCAACTATCATACGGATGGCGCCCCCTCACAACACACCCACATGATCCCTATCGACTTTGGTAACAAAATTTGATAATGTTGTTAACTAAAAATACCACTAACGTATCATAGTAGTACGGTACTAAGACGTCAGTAGCCAAAACTCCACGTATCATAGCGCTATTGCACTAAGACATGAAGTTGAGTATGCTTGCTGCACTTAAAAGTACTACCAAACACACTCACCCTAATCCGAAAGATAGCCGACGTATCATAACGCTATGCGCTAAGACGCCGCCCACAACCGGTAGGGGTGTGCGATGTTCACGGGCAAGTCGTATTGCTACAACAAACCCGCTTACCACCGGCACTAAGATGATATGTCTAGGACACATCGGTTAGTGAGTCCAAGTTTACCTCGGTCTCAGAGGCTGCGAAGCAACCTACACGCCACTATAATAATCCTTTTCAAGTCCCATTTCTTTCAATATAATGCTTTTACATATTTGAGACCTTCCATATATTTGCTTTATTTCATAGACCATACTACTGTATGTCTTATTCATATGGGACTTCAAGTCATAACTCTGCTATCATAATGCTTATGCATCATAGAGACCTTCTATATTAATGCTTTGGTTCGTCAGACCTTACTATGTTAAGTCCCTAATATAGGACTAGTCATTGTGCAACCTTAGTACTAGCAGTCGGTCAGCCGACCACCCCATATATATGTACAACCTTGGGTATGTGTCTCCGACAACGCCCCAATATAAGGGAACATTACAAGAACACGTTCATTAACTTAGAAATTTTCCAATTATTACACGAACACCTTCATCAACTTAGAAAATTTTAATCCATTTTTTCTATTATATTACAAATGTTATTTATCTTTGTTATTGCAATATAATCGCCTTGTAT
Source organism: Parnassius mnemosyne (assembly GCA_963668995.1). NCBI lineage: Eukaryota > Metazoa > Arthropoda > Insecta > Lepidoptera > Papilionidae > Parnassius > Parnassius mnemosyne. Next base: position 3,246,045 of record CAVLGL010000096.1, on the reverse strand, counting down.
TTATATGATTTGATATATTTTGAACATTTTAAGCAGGTTTTTAATAAATTTAGAGATTTTTAGAGACATTTTATGCGTTTACTAATATATATAATATTCAATATTCCAAATGGATATTTTTGAACTCTATGCTTATTATTTGCATTTTATTGTTTAAATTATAATTTCTATGACATTTTTAAATGTCTGTATAATGAATTTAATTATTATTTATTAATAATAATTATGAGGCGTCACAATATGCAGGAGAAACAGCGTTGATAAGCACGCAGCCTTGTGGAACACCAGCGTTGATAGGCTTGAAATCAGAGCATGCACCGTCTACTACGACCGCAAGAAGAAGAGACCGATCAGCAAGAAAACTGGTCAATTTCTTGGGAAGCCCATAGGAAAGAAAGAAGAAAGAAGAAGAAAGAAAGAAAATAAACTTTATTGACACAGCAGTGCATGCACATATACAAATGGTTAACATTAAATTATATATTATACACTAATACTGTGCCAAAACAGGCTTCCGCTCAGCATTTGTCATGACATGCTCGCAAGGAGCATGTCAAGACGCTGGTCTTCCGCGGACAGGAAGCTTCGAAAGAAGCGCTTTGTGCCAGACCCGATCGAAGGCCTTCGCTATGTCCAAACTAACGGCCAATGCCTCCCCCTTGGACTCTACTGCCTCCACCCATCTATGAGTCAGATAGACTAGAAGATCACCAGCTGATCGACCTCGACGAAAACCATACTGGCGGCCACTAATCAGCTGGTGATCTTCAAGGTACCTCATGAGCTGGCAGTTTATAATGGACTCCATTATTTTCGAGAACAAGGAGGTGATGGCAATAGGCCTGTAGTTGGACGGGTCTGAGCGGTCGCCTTTTTTAGGGATCGGGTGAACCAAAGCTGTCTTCCATGAATTCGGGACTACGCCTTGGGAGTAGGAGTACCGGAAAAGACGCGTTAAAACCATAAGAAGGGCGTTTTGGTCTGTGAGCTGTTCATTTCGGAAGCGGCACTCGAAGAGAAGAAACAGCAAGAGAAATCAAGAAGAATCAAGACTCCAGAGAAATCCAGAAGACTCCCCTCTGTATATAGTGTAGTTTATAGTGCCGCATTGTAAATAGTTTGAATACAGTATAGTTCGACAGTACCATTTTTTTCTTTGAGCAGTCCCCTAGCGTAGTCAGTCATACAGTCCACTTGCAAAGTAAATTCATACAGTCCACATTCGATCCCTTATACTATTATAAACTAACAAAGATGCTTGGTATAAAACTAATGTTACGGATTTTATCACGTTTAATTATACCTTTTTTTTAATCCCCGACGATTCGGGCACTTTATAGCATCCATGGTCAGGGCCGGGGGATTAGCATCACAAATAAAATAAATAAATAAATAAAAATAAAAAAGCCTTTATTCCCACTTTTAACAAATTTAACTGTGTGTGTGTGTGTGTGTGTGCGTGTGTGTGTGTGTGTGTGTGTGTGTGTGTGTGTATGCGCGTGTGTGTTTGCGCGTGTATGTGTGTGTTTTGTGTGAATATGCTAGTATTTGCGTGTTGGTTCAATATGTGGTTACCATCTTCTATTCAGGGATCATCCATTGTTGGATGAAGGCCTCCTCCATCTCGTGCCATTTGTCTCTTTCTTTTGCAGTACGTGTCCACAGGTTTCCCGCTACTGCCTCTATATCATCCTTCCATCTTCTAAGAGGTCGACCACGGTCTCTCTTACCATCACGAGGGAACCAATGTAGGATGCGCTCGCTCCACCTACCGTCACTGGATCTTATGACATGTCCCGCCCATTTCCATTTAAGCCTCGCTATTGTCGTTAGGGCATCTGTAATTTTTGTTCTCCTTCTAATTTTGCTGCTATTGATTCGATCTTGTAGTTTGATTTTTAACATACTTCTTTCTGTAGCTCTTTGAAATGATCTTATTTTTCTTTTTATTTCTGCATTGCAGACCCAAGTTTGACATCCGTAAGTAAGAGTTGGTAGAACGTTTGAGTCCATAATTTTCTTTTTTATTTGTAATGGGAAGTTTCCTTTGAATATTTCTTTTAAGGACCAGTACTTTTTCCATGCCAATGCTATTCTTCTTTCTACTTCTTTTGTTGTCCTGTTCACGAAACAGATATTTTGACCTAAATATATATATTCATCCACATATTCGATGGTTTTGTTTTCTAGAAGGACTGGTATTTTTTCCCCGTTAGTCATGATTTTTGTTTTATCTAGATTAATTATCAAGCCACATTTAGAACTTTCGGCATTTAGATCATAAATCATTTTTTGTAACTGTTCTTGACTTTCAGAGATGATTACAATATCGTCCGCAAAACGAAGGTTTGATAGGTACTCTCCGTTTATATTTATACCTTCTTTGCTCCACTTCAGTTTTCTGAAAATGTGCTCAAGTACAGCTATAAACAGTTTTGGTGAGATTGTGTCTCCTTGGCGGACACCTTTCTGTATGGAAAATTCTTCTCCTGGCTTTTCTAATTTCACTTTCGCTTTGCAGTTAGTATATATATTTTCTAGCAATTCTATGTATGTTGTTTGAATTCCTTGCTCGACCAAGGCTTCCCACAATTTATTATGTTTCACGGAATCAAATGCCTTGCTATAATCTATAAATAGTAGGTATATTGTTTTTTTAAATTCTATAAATCTTTCTATTATCTGTGTAATTGTATTTATGTGATCGATAGTTGAGAAGTTTTTCCTGAAACCAGCCTGTTCTTTAGCTTGGTTCTCTTCTATATTTCTAGATATTCTATTTAAAAGTATGGATGTAAAAAGTTTGTATATGACCGAAAGCAAACTTATTGGTCTATAGTTGCTTATACTTTTTGGATCTCCTTTTTTATACAGAAGAGTGATTATGCAGCTTTTCCATTTATCGGGGACTTTCCTCTGAAACAATACTTGGTTAAATAAGGCAGTTAATAAAGGAATAATCGAATCATCAAATGCTTTAATTACGTCACATGTTATGCCATCTTCACCAGGGCTTTTATTTATCTTCATCTTGGAAATACCATTTCTAATTTCTGATTGTAGGAATGGGAGAACTTCCTCACTTTGATTTTGAGTAATTGTATTATTTAGACTATTTTGTATATTGTATTTATGTTCTTTGTATAATTCTTTAAAAAAATCGGTTGCTATTTGTAACATATCTCTTCTGGATGATACTATTTTGTTATTTTTTGCTTTTAATTTCATTATCCAATTTCTCGTATTACTAATTTTATTGTAAGCTCTTTTACTAGACCCTGATAGCTCTAATTCTTCTTGTATGATCTTAAGCCTATGAGTTTTTTGTTTATCTTTAATTTTTTGTCTTATCTTTTTATGTAGTATTCTTAGTCGTTTCCTTTGCTTAAATGTTCTATGTTGTATTTTTTTTAGTTGTTCCCTTTCCTTTATAAGTTCCATAATATCTTGTTCTTTACTGATATCTACATGCTTCTTTTCAATTTTATATGAATTTGGTAGTTTTTTTACGCATTTTTCGATTGTGTTAATAATATTTTCATATGTAATATCTGCTGTTCCACCTATTACATTGTCTTCATCTCTTAGTGACGTTTTTAATAAGTCTTGTTCGATTGGCGTGAAGTTTTTTCTCTTGTTGTCGAATTTTTTCCTACTTTGTTTAAAATTTCCATTTAGCTTTATAGTACACCTTACAGCCCTATGGTCAGATGAAAATGGTATGTTCAGTACTTCAGTATCGCTAACTATTTTTATATTTTTAGCTAATATGTAGTCAATTTCATTTCTTGTGTTTCCGTCGGGAGATTGCCAGGTCCATTTATTTTTTGTGTTCTTTCTAAATTTTGTGTTTGTTATTGTCAATTTATTCTCGTAGCAGAATTCTATTAATCGTTGTCCTCTACTGTTTCTACTCCCATATCCGAACTTTCCTGTCACTAGGTTTTCTTCTTCTCTTGGCAAACCAATCTTAGCGTTAAAATCGCCTACGATAAAAGTATCCTTTTTGATATCTTTCATCGCTTTTCTTAAGTCATTATAGAAGTTTTCTATTTCTGATTCTGGTGCTTTTTCTGTCGGTGCATATATTTGTATGAAGGTTATATAATTATTGTTAAAGTTCATGTCTAGACGGACTATTCTGTCTGTATAAAAACTAAAGTTGTCAATATATTTTTTCAAGTGATTTTGTATTAAGAAACCGACACCATTTCTTCCGCTTTGTTCGCCACAGTAGAGGAGTACAAAGTTTCCATGTTCCTCTATCTGTTGACCGGCTTTTTTTATCTCTGACAGTCCTATAACATCCCATTTTATATTTCTTAAACTGTGTTCTAGTTGTGGTAGTCTTGTGCTATCCACAAGCGATCTTACATTGTATGTGAGGAGGTGCAGGTTAGTATATTTTTGAGTTTTGAGATGGAGGGTTTTGGTCTAACTTCCTCGCGGCGACCACCCGTACTGAGGGAGTGTTTAAATTATTTAAGTTATTATTACTATTTTCTTGAGTGCTGTTGGAGGGTGCTTCGTAGAGTCATACATCTTCGTTTCTGGTTATATAAGACGTCATTGTGTTGTTATTAGCTTTGTATTTTTTATTTATTTGTGTTTGTTTTTTGTTATTCATTGTTGGCGCCTCTCTAGTAGGAGTATTTTGTGGCGTTTTTGGGGGAGATATAGATAATTGCCTCTTGTTATTACTTGTATCTTTATATTTTTCCTTAACAACAAGTTTATCGTATTTGATGTATGCTATATTGCCCTTTTCATTTTCTTTTTGTTGTTGAATTTTTAGCTCCTCTCTTATTTTCAGAATTTTTGCAGGGAATTCGTGTTTTATGTATACGTTTGTATTTTCCAATTTATTTTTGTTTTTCAAAATACTAATTTTCTTTCCTAATGTAGTAAACATCACAGAGATAGGTCTGGTTTTATGTCCTTTTTTTCCCAATCTTCTTAATGCTTGTAGTTCACTTTGTTGTATTTCAACTTTTATGTCGTTTTTTATTATGTCTATAATTTTTTCTTGAAGATCATAATACGATTTTTCATTCTCTTCGACTCCAAAAAATACGAGGTTTCTCTGTACATTGTTCTTTTCTAGCGCATCTAACCTTTTTTCTTGCTCTTCCTCTTTTATTCGAATATTTCCCAACTCTTTCTCAATCGTATGAAATTTTTCATCCATATGTTTTGATATTTTTGTGGTAATTTGGTTTTCCATTTTTGATATTTTTGACTCCATGGAATTAAATTTTTTTTCAAAATCATTCTTTAATTCTAGTAAAATTTTTTGAAGATCTTCCATTATTTATTTCTTTATTTTTAATTTTTTCGTTTCTTATTTTATTTACTAGTAGCGCCCTCTGTTTTAATTTTGTACTGTTCTTAGAAACCTTTATTGCAATCGATTGATAAAGTTTCTCAAGTATATCTTAATTCGCTGATATTACCATAGATGGCGTAAGTTTCCCTAATATTGCAAAACGTTAGTTAGTCGTTATTGACTGCCTTAATAGTATCTTAACCTCGCAGCAGATGGCCCCACTTGGTATGGAGATTATATTTTAGTAGTTAATAACGGTTTTTGTTAGGTTATGTTATTGATCAAATTTTATTCCACTGTTATCACTTTGTCCAGAGTTACACTTGTTTTATATTATTCCGTCTTTTATATAATATACATTTTAATTTGCACCGATCGGACACAAAATAACGAAATTAACTGTAAAATGTTTTTGCACATGCTATGTATTTATTCACTCTTTTTTAGGATTATCAGTCCAGATGTATCATTGTCCACAATATATCTAGGGAAACACTTTGATTACTATTCCTTTTTAACACTTCTACTCTATTTCACACACTTTATCATTATTTATTTAATATAATGTACGAACTACGAACTCGATCCACCGTCCAACATAACTGTCCAATATCATTTAATCCAATAGCATCACAAACCCACATATAATATATGCATACAAGCCTATTTTTTCAAAGAGTAGCCAAATTTTAAACTTAAGTTCAAATATACAAATAATGATATACCGTTATTGCAGTTTATGAAACTACGAGTAAATAAGGCTTCTGCTTTTATTTGAAATTAACCCAAATTGAATGTGTTTCATGGGCAACAGCGTTTTTGCCTACCGATCGAACCTTACGAATATGTGCGTGCGCAGTAAAATCATTGCATAATGCATTACCACGCATTTTGAACATAAAAGCAGGGTTGTTGCGGATTTTTTACATCCGCGGACTCGGATGCGGGTGCGGATTATTAGAGGCTTGCATCCGCGAATGCGGATACGGAGTTCAAGTGTTTCCTATAGAAAAAACTACATTTTAGGGGAACAATAATTAAATAGAAGACAATAATTTTTATATAATTTCTATTTATAAATAAAATTTTGAGTAAGAAATCGTAATCAAACTACTTTTATTTAAGTTACATTAAAAAAAAAAAAAAATTAAAAATTGGTGCTTCATATTTAATGAAAATTAATATCGCAGCTTTATCAGCCTCCAGCCGGTTTCGTAGTGGATCGTAGATAAGCCCAGCTGAACTGGGAACGCTGGCCGGTGGAGGTGATAAACTTGCGTGCAGACCCAAAGTAGTCTCGACCGGGGAAGGACCACGCTCTCACAGAATATCAGGGTAAAATAGCAGCTTAACGCTGCTGTGTTTCGTATGGTGAGTGTAGACAACCGGAGACCCTTTATACTGGAAAAGAGGGATTCCATCTCAGTCCTCACGGGTGACAACACATGTGTATTATGATTCTAAATCGAGGATAGATGTAGATGTCGATTGGCCACAGCATCCACTTACTATCAGGTGGACTGTGTGCTCGTTTGTCACCCTATTTCTATAAAAAAAAATTATTTTCATCGAGTCATTGTATTTTGATCCACATCCAGTCTTTTCTTCTGCCGATAGATTACCAACTCTTTGTTTACGCGCTGCCCCAATGCGTGTTGGCGAACTTCACATGTCTTTGAAATATTTTCTTTTCTTATTTCTCAGACATGCAGGTTTCCTCATGATGTTTTCCTTCACCGCCGAGTACGTGCTAAATCAGCACTTAAAATTGCAATTAACAATTTCATAGGCGCACCCGGTGCGATGAATTTCCATTCGATTCGCCGAGTCAACGCGTAATCCTTCAGCTGCGGTGCCCACTCTTCCATCGCCCGTTGCAGTTCTGTATTTGTCCCATGAAAGTTGGTGCCATTGTCGGAGTAAATAACCCGTGACCACCCACGCCTAGCCGCCATGCGCCGCAATGCCAATATCGCCGAGTACGTAGTCAGAGAGTAAACTATTTCTAAATGCACTGCACGCGTCGTTAGGCACGTGAATAGTGCCACCCACCGTTTTTTGTGCCGTCGTCCTATCGTAACTATCAGAGGCCCGAAATAATCAATTCCGGTGTACGTGAATGGTCGCGCAAACGCCCCTAACCGTTCGGGTGGTAAATCTCCTGTAACCGCAGGCCGTGGTGTCGCCTTCCGTACTCTGCACCGTAGGCATCTCCGCTCCGCTTCTCGTACGGTAGGTTGTAATCGGAGGATATGAAACCCAGTGCGTAGGTCGTTCACCACTCTCTCTCTGTTGGCGTGGCTTGCTTCCTGATGCGCCTTCTCCACAAGCAGCTTTACGAATTGGTATATCTCATTTGGCCATCCACGTCGGCTGCGTCGATCCTTCCCCTGGCTCGCAGCACTCCATCTTCCAATATGGGGTCGAGCTTCCGCAGTGCGCTGCCGGTGGCCAACAGTTAACAGTGGTAGAGCTAAGCGGTAGCTTTTGCTGTCGCACGGATGGGCCAGCTCGAACCGGGGTGGTACCACGACCTCACAGAATACCAGCGTGAAGTAGAGGTTTACCTCTGCGTTGCGCTTGGTGAGTGCAGGCGGCCGGAGGCCCAATCCCCCCCCCCCCCCCATCAACATGATAGTGGAATTAAATAAAAGACTACCCCAGGAGGATACCAGCACCCCTGGTAGTGTAACATAGTAGTGGAATTAAAAAAAAAACTACCCCCGCAAGGCACCACCAGCCCTGGAGAATCCCTCGCTGAGCATCCACGACCAAACTACTTCACACCTGAGCGTGGGTGCTCAGGCTGCCCCGCGTATTCTGGGGGGGGGGGGCAAAATTCCGCTCGCGACTAATGCTGCTCGGGGCAAGCGGAGCAATACAACCAAGGCGACCCCTGTCACGCTATCCGTGAATTTTTGCAACATCAGGGGACTTCATTCCAATCTTAACGCTGTCCATTACCATCTAGAGACGGCGAAGCCGGCCTTGCTCTTTTTAACCGAGATTCGGGTGTCCTCTCCGGCTGATACTTCATATCTCTCCTACCCGGGGTACAAATTGAAACACTCCTTTGTGCCCCGGGCTGGAGTTTGCGTATACGTTAGAGAGGACATCTGTTTTCGACGCCTCGGCAGTCTTGAAGGTACGGACCTGTCCATCCTATGGCTGCGCGTAGACAGCGACGACCATCCCCGCGTCTACGGGTGCCTCTATAGGTCCCATAGCGGTAATGCCGACACAGACCGACTCATCGACCACGTCCAAATGGCTGCAGACTCCGTGCTACAACAGGTCCCATCCGCAGAGATCGTGATACTCGGTGATTTTAACGCCCACCACGCTGAATGGCTTGGTTCTCGTTTAACCGATCATGCGGGTAGATCTGTCTATGACTTTGCTTTGGCATATGGTCTAACACAACTGGTTACTTCGCCTACGCGGATCCCAGATGTGGAAGACCATGTACCTTCCCTGTTGGACCTTCTGCTGACCTCTCATCCGGACGGATATCAGGTCTCCGTCGATGCCCCTCTAGGCTCTTCGGACCATTGTCTGATCCGGAGTACGATGCCACTCACGCTCCAATCGCAGTTGCGATCTGCAGCTCGCCGCCGTGTTTGGCACTATAGGTCAGCTGATTGGGACGGGATGCGGTCTTTTTTTGCATCCTACCCTTGGGGGCGGGTTTGCTTCTCGCCGGAAGATCCCAGCGTTGTTGCCGATTCTGTTGCTGATGTGGTACTTCAGGGTATGGAACTTTTTATTCCATCCTCTGTGGTGCCCATCGGAGGCAGATCCCAGCCATGGTTTGGTCGCTCCTGTAAAATAGCATCACGCTATAAGCAGGAGTGCTACCGGGCCTGGGCTGACGCATTAACGTCTCGGGATGTAAACACCAGCGCACTTAAAAAGAAGTATAATTCCGCCTCCAGGTCCTTCAAAAGCGTCATTGCCAAGGCAAAGTCTGAGCACATCGGCAGAATTGGCGAGAAGCTAGTTCGCCTTCCTTCGGGAACCCGTGCATTCTGGTCTCTCGCCAAGGCTGTCCAAGGGAACTTCTGTCAGCATTCTCTTCCATCTCTGCACAGAGAGGACGATTCACTGGCCCATGCCGCAAAGGAGAAAGCCGATCTGTTGAGCTCTCTTTTTGCGTCCAACTCGACTCTAGATGACGGGGGGAACACACCGCCGACCATCCCGCGATGTGAGTGCTCCATGCCGGATGTGCGGTTTACACAGCGCTCGGGTCGCAAAGCACTCTTCTCCCTGGACGTCAGCAAGTCGAGTGGGCCCGATGGAATCCCTCCCATTGTGCTGAAGACGTGTGCTCCGGAGTTGGCACCGGTTTTAACGCGTCTTTTCCGGTACTCCTACTCCCAAGGCGTAGTCCCGAATTCATGGAAGACAGCTTTGGTTCACCCGATCCCTAAAAAAGGCGACCGCTCAGACCCGTCCAACTACAGGCCTATTGCCATCACCTCCTTGTTCTCGAAAATAATGGAGTCCATTATAAACTGCCAGCTCATGAGGTACCTTGAAGATCACCAGCTGATTAGTGGCCGCCAGTATGGTTTTCGTCGAGGTCGATCAGCTGGTGATCTTCTAGTCTATCTGACTCATAGATGGGCGGAGGCAGTAGAGTCCAAGGGGGAGGCATTGGCCGTTAGTTTGGACATAGCGAAGGCCTTCGATCGGGTCTGGCACAAAGCGCTTCTTTCGAAGCTTCCTTCCTATGGGCTTCCCAAGAAATTGTGCAAATGGATCACCAGTTTCCTTGCTGATCGGTCTCTTCTTCTTGCGGTCGTAGTAGACGGTGCATGCTCTGATTTCAAGCCTATCAACGCTGGTGTTCCACAAGGCTGCGTGCTTACCAACGCTGTTTCTCCTGCATATCAATGATATGTTGCTAACTGGTAGCATTCATTGCTATGCAGACGACAGCACTGGTGATGCCTTATATACCGGCCGTGCCAATATTTCTCGGGAAGGAATACCTGCCGACGCTGGTTGCGCGCGGGGACTCGATTGTACAATTAAGGAAGGCAAAGGACTTATACCATAGAGCCTAGTTGGCCTTTAGAGATTTTGACGACAGCATAACCCAGAGGGCAGTTGATGATGATAATATCTAATAGGGATAAAAAAAACTGAGATTTATATCAATATCGAAGTATTACATTTATAACTTACATGTGCAGTCATTTAATACACAAAGTTGCACTACTTTTACGTATCTTAATCCACTTTCCAGCATTTAAACCATAAAACAGGAGCAGGTATCCGCCGGTGATCAAATTCCCGACAAAACTCATAAACTGTGTGCTCGTTTGCCATTCTTAAATATAAAAAAAATATATTTGTATACATGCTCATACATATATGTTAAACACCTTCGGCCTTTACTATTTTCCCTTGCAGCATATTAAAGTCCACTGCTGAACATAGGCTTCCCCCATAGATTGGGTCATGGAAGGGATTTTTGCCACATTTGCCACGCTTGGCAAGCGGGCTGGCAACCGCTGTTTTTAATTTTTAGTAGTTAAGAAGACGCTGCTGCCCGTCTCCTGATATGTTTCTCTCTGTCGCCTCTTACGAAACCCACGGGATGATATGGGGTAGTGGATATTCTTACACCGCCACTACACGGTTTACTATTTATGAAAAAATGATATATACTAATGAAGAAATAATTGTGAAAATGAATGGTTGATTAGGAATGATATGAGGTTGATTAAAATTGTATAATATAAAACTTACAAATAAATTTGTCGTTACGATACGTGCGCCACCTACTGTAAGTTATGAACCTGCCTACGAACTTCGCGCAAGTGCAAGCAATAAGTTGACAAAGTTTTACCGCAATCTGGACAATATAGCAGCGCATAAAATACGAACAAACAAACATTATTTTTTATATATTAATATTTGTGATGTACTCATAATAGTCCATAAATGAGATTACATTAGAAATATATGTATAAAATCTTATAAAAGTTGCATCACAGCTAACGGGTTATCTGTTTTTCAATGATAATAATAGATTAACTAATTGCATTATTAAAGCCAAATAAATGTATGTTTTGAATATTGCGGGCCGCGGCTAATCAGACCTGGGAGGCAGTTTTGTGACGCACTAATTTTAATGCACCTGATCGTTAAGTCATAATCCTTCCTAAGTTCTTAAATGATTCAAGGGACAGAGGTGTGAACGACATACATAAATGACGGATTATATCTCATCTCGTTATTTATTGGAGCGAAGGTAACTGTCAATATAAAGTTTTGAAGTTATACTTCTTTTGAAGCGTTTGGAGAAAATGATGAGAGTGAGTTTTTTACGATGCGCGCGCACACTGACACCTAAATGCGACAACTTCAGTGGGTAATTGTCTCCCAAGCTTTTTTGTTTTGTAACGCTAAAGAAGTATAACTTCCTACGTACGTACATAAGTACACACATATATTTTTAAATGGTTAGGTAGTTTGAACAAGCGATAGAGTGTGAAAGTGCAGACCGATATAAGATTTCCGAATAGAACAAGTTTTTCTATGGTCTACAAATAACTGGCAATAGTCTAGAACGATACAGCCTATCAAAAGTGTGGACTGTCAAAGCCTTACGTGTTCAGTACAATAATGAATTCAGGCTTTCCGTGGTAGAGCCATGTTACAGCTATATTATGGTCGTAGTAGGAATGTGTCGGCACGAATGGGTTCGTCCGGAGGAGGATCACGCTCTCACAGAATACCAGCGTAAAATAGCAGCTTAATGTCGCTGTGTTTCGTATGGTGAGTGTAGAGAATCGGAAACCCATTTTACTGGAAAAGAGGCATTCCATCTTAGTCTTCGGGGTTAAAAACAGATCCAACATCTTACAAACCTTCCTCACAGATTAACTCTTGAGGAGGATTTTGCCATATCTACCATACTTGGATGGCGGCTTGGCAATCGCAGTTTTTTGGAACAAAGTTCCTTATCGCACGGTAAGATTCTCGTCACGTCACGACCCTCTTTCTATAGTGCGTAGCGAGATGGAATGATATTCATCTCCACTTTTTTTTATTCGCACTTTTTTTTATTCGTGCCATGAAAGAAATATTATTTTAAATGACGCTTCATTTTAATAGACGCCAGTAATTAATTTATTTGTATTTGTCAATCAATAATATAAAACGTTTATCAATAATAATATACTACAAAAGGAACTTCGCACCAACCGAGTGTTCCACGACACTCACGCATGTTTTTTCTTATTATTGTTGAATGCTGCTGTCCACCACCTGTTTCAGTTTCCCTCTATCGCCTCTTACGACGTCCACGGGATGATATGGGGTAGTGGATATTCTCACACCGACACTACACGGTATGGTATACCCACCTATAAATATAAAAAAGGACGTTCACGGACCTTGTGGTTCGGTCTGCGGAGGATGTCCTGGGGAGTGCGCGTCCTAGATGGGAGGGCGGCTACGAATGGTGGACACCTGAACTTGACGGAATGAGGAAGAAAGTATGTAATGCGAGAAGGGCATGGCAGAAGACAAGAAGAAAGGGAGGCAGGTCCGAGGATTTAGCTATGGAACGTTTCCATAGCATGAGAGCGCGATACAGACAGTTGATGGGGGATACGGAGCTGGCCCATTTTCGAAAAATATCGGACATGGGAAATGCTGATCCATGGGGACGGGCATACCAAATATCTAGCGGGAGGTTTCGTCCTCCCAGCAATATAATAAATGCCATCGAATACGCGGAGCGACATTCGGGAGGGGTGAAGGAGGCCATGCGGGACCTGCTCGGGGCTCTGTGCCCGGATGATGATGCGTCCAAGGACACTGGGTACCATGGGCGTGTGCGACTTATGGCCGCCTTTACACCATCTGGGCCGGCTGCCGTTCCTCCAACTATTGGGTGTCTGGAGGGCATAGTCAGGGCGTTGCCCAACACTGCTCCGGGAATGGACGGGATTGGTGCCAAAATTGTTAAGAATGTGTGGAGAGCTGCACCTAGGGAATTCCACTGGGTGTATGCCAAATGTGTGGAAGAGGGGGTTTTCCCCGAAGTATGGAAGAAAGGACGGCTGATAGTTATTCCGAAAGGTAATGATAGGCCATTAACAGATCCCAAGGCCTACCGCCCGATTACGCTCCTCCCCATCTTTGGGAAGTTGCTGGAGCGAGTTCTGCTGCGGTGTGCTCCAAGCTTGGTGAGGGGCATATCGGAATACCAGCACGGGTTTTCGCCGGGTCGGTCCACGGTAACGGCGCTGCAAGACGTGCTTAGTACTGCGCGCGAGTCGCAGCGCAAGTATGTACAAGCCGTCTTCTTGGACATATCAGGAGCATTTGATAATGCATGGTGGCCAATGATACTGCTGAAGGCAAAACAAGGAGGGATTCCACCTAACATCTACCGCATGTTGGTGGACTATTTCACCAACAGGCGAGTGGGTATATTCGTGGGTGACTGTGCCGAATGGAAACGCTCGACCATGGGTTGCCCGCAGGGATCAGTCCTTGGACCGACCTTGTGGAATTTACTGCTGGACGATTTGTTGAGGCTGCCGTTCCCCTTAGGGACGAAAATGTTGGCGTATGCAGACGACGTGACACTTTTGATAGAGGCGAACTCTAGAGCTGAAACAGAGAGAGCAGCCAAATCTGCACTGGAGTTGGTATCATCGTGGGGAGAGAGGAACCGGTTATCCTTCTCCTCCGCAAAGTCATGTACCATGACTATTAAAGGCAAGTTCCAGCGACCACCTGTTATAAGGATGGGGACGGAGTCAGTTAAAAGCGTAACGTCGACTAAGGTATTGGGTGTCACGTTAGACACGAGTCTATTCTTTATTCAGCACGCCAAAGATATGAGAGAGAGGGCTGGGCGATGCTTTGGGAAGATGTCGCGGGTGTCGGCATCTTCTTGGGGCATACGCTACCCCGCACTCCGTGTTCTATATAAGGGTACATATGTTCCAATAGTGACATATGCTGCGGCCGTTTGGGTTGATCGGGTGGGGAACTATACAGTGCGAACGGCACTGCTGAGATCGCAGAGATCTTCGCTCGTGCTGTTGACAAAGGGGTACAGGATGATAAGTACTGCGGCGCTCCCGGTATTAACCGGCGTCCTGCCGGCCGATCTGGAGGTAACTCGTGTTGGTAGGATTGACCAGGCGCGTAGAAACGTTGAGAATGGGGAGTTGAGGAAGAGTTGTTGAAGTTATGGATGTATGGCAGGAACGATGGATGAACGAGACGAATGGAAGAGAGTTATTCTGCTTCTTCCCGGACGTGTCGGCGCGGCTCAATGCGAATTGGGTCGTGCCGGACTATCAAGTCTCGCAGATACTCAGTGGGCATGGATGTTTTCGAAAGAGACTGCATGATATGAAATTGGTTGAATCTGGTATGTGTGATTGCGGTGCTGCCTATGAGGATAGGCATCACGTGCTATGGGAGTGCGAGTTGTATGATGACCTGAGATGTAAGATGATGGACGGAATAGTACACAGAGGGGTGGGTCCGGTTTACTACCCGGACCTCGTGGACGGTAAGGAGAGCTTTGGCCGGCTGCGGGAGTTTGCGCATGGTTGGCATGTGTGGAGAATTGCGATGGAGAAGAACCAAGAAAGGATTCTGCCCGGAACCGAAGGCGTTGCGTGTTCGTCCAGCCCAGAAAGGGAGAGTGACACTACGGGACAAGGAGTAGATTAAATAACTTGTAGAGAGTCAAGAAAGTGCATGCGGGAAAGAGCCCTGAGCAAGTACCGCGTGCATCTCTCGAGATTCGGCTCGTATAACCGTAAGGTTGGTGGGGCCATGGGAGGTGGAGGGTTGTTCTCATCTCTGGGCCGGGGCACCCCAGTGCCAGCTCCTTCCACTTGACCGCATCCAGCGCAGAGCGGTTCAAATCGTCGACGACCGAGTTCTTTCTGATCGGCTCGATACACTGGCACTGCGTAGAGATGTTGCATCTCTTTGCGTATTTTATCGCATCTATCACGGGGAGTGCTCTGAGGAATTGTTCGGACTAATTCCAGCCCCTCAGTTTCACCATCGCACATCGCGACAAAACTCGCGTTTCCATCCATACCATCTGGATGATTGGCGGTCCACCACTGTGCGATTTAGAAGAAGTTTTCTCCCTCGCACAACTTCCTTGTGGAATCAATTACCACCAGCGAATTTTCCGCACCGATACGTCTTAGGAACCTTCAAGAAAAGAGCTTACACCTTTCTAAAAGGCCGGCAACGCATCTGCCATTCCCCTGGTGTTGCGGTTGTTCATAGGCGGCGGTAGTCACTTACCATCAGGTGAGCCGCATGCTCGTTTGCCCCCTCTTCTATAAAAAAAAAAAAAATTCTTTCCCCGCTGAAGGCTGCTGATGTCTTCAGCGAAGCTTTCACGTTGGCTATGTTCTATCCACATCCATTCTGCCCTCTGGATGTGCTGCAATGTCAATCCTTGTGCCCTTCCTCGTGCCGTATCGACGAACTGTAGTACTCGCGCTGTGGCCCTGATTAATCTGTCGTAGGCAGAGAATCGTCCTATGTCTGGCAGGTGTAGAGCGTCCTGGGTGTCGCTCTGGTGCGCCACGATTTCCTCCAACTCTTCATCGTCCCCTGCCTTCTCTTCCTGTCGGTGAGGCCATCTGTCTTCGTTCTCGTAAAGGAAGGGCGGTCCTGTGAACCACTTATCGCTTTCTTCTTTGGTTGCGAAATTCATACGCGTCGCTTGATCCGCTACGTTTTCCGCATTTGGTATCCACCTCCATTGCTCGGGTGATGTCTTCTCAGCTATCTCCCTTAACCTGTGAGCCACGTATGGAGTGTAACGCGCCGTATCATTCTGTATCCAGTGGAGCGCCGTAGTAGAGTCCGTCCAATATACGACCCTATCCGCTACCACTCTGTGTTCGTCTTGCACGAATTCCGCGAGTCGCGCGCCTATTAAGTTCGCCTGCAACTCTAATCGCGGTATACTTTGCGCCTTGATCGGAGCGACTTTCGCCTTAGCCGCCACTAATCGCACCCTAACCGTTCCGTCGCTATATCGTATACGCCAATATGCCACGGATGCATACGCACGTTCGCTTGCGCCGTTAAACACGTGAAGTTGACGCTCTACCACTCCCCCCGTAGGAGCATAGCACCTTGGCAGTCGCAGTCGTGACATCTCTTCGACGACTCGCAGCCACCTCTGAAATTCCTCTGCTGCCTCCTCGGGTAGTTCGTCATCCCATCCGACCTTCTTTATACGCCATAGGTCTTGTTGCAGGATCTTGGCGGTGATGGTGAGGTAGCTTAGCAGTCCGAGCGGGTCAAACACAGACATAACTGCGCTTAATGCTTTCCTCTTGGTCGGTGGTCGCTGTAGCGCCTTTACTTCCTGCGGCACCCTATTCATCGATGTGTTGAAAGTTCTTCGTCGGCCATCCATAACAACCCTAGGGTTCTGCCTGGGCTGTCTTGCCTTAAGCCTACTTCCTTAGGCTTGCGCGCCAGTAGTTCCTCCGGCTTGTCTTCCAATAGGGCTGCGTGATTAGAATTCCAGCCTGCCAAGGTGAAACCGGCCTTCTGGTGTACTTCCGTAACCTGCTTCGCCGTATTTACCGCTTCCTCTACCGTTGCATAACTGTCTAAATAGTCGTCCATATAATGGCTACGTACGATAGCGTTAAGTGCCAACGGGTGCGTCTCTGCGTGTGCGCACGCGTTATAATCTCTAACACTATGTGCGAGAAACGGCGAGCTCCTCGCGCCGAAAATCATAGACGTCATAACGTACTCCCGCGGTGGGCTGTGTCGCTCATTTCCTCGTCAAAGAAACAATTGCGCGGGTTGGTCGCGACGGTCGATTTTCACACGCAAGAACATTTCTCTAATATCCGCGGACACGGCTATCTCATTTTCTCTAAACCGAAACAGTATGTCCGGTAAGTTCCGTAATAAGTCGGGGCCGTCGAGTAAATAATCATTAAGACATCTACCGGATGCGCGGGCTGCCGCGTCGAACACTACTCTTGTCTTCCCCGGCTTGTTCGGATTCCGTACTGCGAAGTGTGGCAGGTACCAGCTCTTGGGATTCTCTCGCTCCGTCCCCTCGGCTTCCCTTGCGTATCCTTTCGCCAGGAGGTTGTCTATCTGGGCTGTGTAGGCGTCACGAAACTCCGGCGACTGGTCCATCTTCCTTTCAATCGCCCGTAGTCTTCGAGCGGCCATTTCATAGCTGAGTGGCATCCGCACGTTGTCGTCCTTCCATGGCAGTCCAACTTGATATTGCTCGCCGACCTTCTTGACGGTGCGCTGGAATATGTCGACAGCGCGCTCCTCTTCACGTCGCGGCCTACTCTTTAGCGAGATACCTATGGAGTCTATCTCATACTGCCGTTTGAGGAGATCCGTTAGCTCCTCGTCCTGACTGGCAAACGTTCGGAAGTCCCTATCTGACCGTCCGCTAGTACTCGCTACGTGTAATACGGTCTCGCCGTCTTCCCTACACGTTAACCGCGGCACGGTTCCCTGAATTACCCACCCTAGTAACGTACGTGCAGCTATGGGCTGCCTTCGACGTCCTATTCTCAAATTACGGATAATTATTAAATGCCAATTGTCGACGCCTAATAATAATCTCGACTTTGCGTCGTCGTAACACACCGAACTCGGTAAGTCACGTAAGTGCTTCAACCGTAAGCACTCCCTACTCACAGACTGCGAGCCTATCTTTAAATCTGCTATCGTTCGCGCGCTTATATTATACCTCTCGCTGCGCGTCTTGCCACGTATCCCTATATTAACTAACCTACTATTGGCCTCGCGTTAACTATTACTTACGCCTCTAAGATTGAGCGGCTTTACCGGTCCTTCCGCTCCTAACTCGCGAGCCAAGTCGTCGTCGATCAACGATATGGTAGAGCCTTCGTCAAGTAGCGCATACGTATCAACTTCCTTGCCGCGCGGTCCGCGCACGATTATAGGGCACACTTTCAATAGTACGGACGCACTACTACTAACACTCGACGCGACGGCACGGTTTCGTCCGGTTTAACCGAGGCTTCAGACGTGCGGGCCTTGCGGGTGTGAAGGAGAGCGTGGTGGGGGGCGTTGCAGCCGTCGACGCCGCACTTCCTAGCTTTGCAGCGTATGCGTCGGTGTTTGCTGCTTAAGCACTTAAAGCACACCCCATCTTCCCTTACCCACTTCCACCGGTCGGCCAAACCCATTTGCTCTAGCTTCCTACATTTGGCGATTAGGTGTTCACCGCCACAACACATACATGAGGCACCACCGGTGTCCTCCTGGGCGGTGAACGTCTTTACGTCGCGGGCCCTATCCTCTACGCGGCGTGTCGACACTATCCTTTTCGATGGTGGCGCCTCTCGTCTTACGGGCGATTCCTTAGTCGGCGTTACGGTATAGGCGTGACTTAACGCACGGTCAGCCTCTCTCATCATAAATCGGGATAGCGTGACAATGTCCGGTTCATCCGCACTTCCGTAGTGCTCCGCATAATCGCACCAACGCGACCGTAAATGAGGGCTAAGCTTACTCGTAACCTCCCTAGTTAGCATCGGATTTTGTAAATATCCTTTGCCGTCGACGTTCTGCATAATACACACTATATTCTGTAATTTAATAGCGAACGAATTTAATTCCTGGTCGGTTTGACCCGGGCGCGAAAGGCGTTTTAATTCCTCTAACGCACGATCTATAATTACTTCCGGGCGGCCAAAACACTGCTCCTGTGTCCGCATAATGTCTGCCGGATACTTCGCGGTAAACAGCAGCGCCGATACTACTTCTCTAGCCTCACCGCGTAAACAGTTCCTTAACATTGCCATATTTTCCGTATTTGTGAATCCATATTAAACGCGTGGATTCTTTCATTGCGGCTTTAAACGCTAACCATTCCGCGGCCGAACCGTTAAAA
The DNA here is from genome assembly GCA_963668995.1 of Parnassius mnemosyne. Taxonomy (NCBI): domain Eukaryota; kingdom Metazoa; phylum Arthropoda; class Insecta; order Lepidoptera; family Papilionidae; genus Parnassius; species Parnassius mnemosyne. The sequence goes on along the minus strand of CAVLGL010000096.1, from coordinate 3,226,783 downwards.
ATAGGCAAGTCCTGCGTCTGCTTCGCGGCGGCTGGTCTAACTCTAATCATGCTTTCTAAAGCTTCCGCTAGCCGTTCTATACCCCTATCTTTCCCTCGCGGGGTGAGCGACCTATCTCTATCCCTATTTCCCTCTAGCCTACGCTGTGGCGCTGGCGACCTATGTACACCTACATCCCTATAACACGGCGACGGTAATCTACGATCCGCAAGGCGATGTGGCGATTTATCTATGCCTACATCATTACACGGCGACGGTGATCTACGATCGGCGTGGTGATGTGGCGATGGCGATCTACGTGCACCTACATCCTTACACGGCGACGGTAATCTACGATCCGCGTGGCGATGTGGCGATCTATGTATAGGCAGGCATAGAGTGCAGCGTTGGATGCGCGACGGCGACGTAACCTGTACACGGCGATCCACCTGGTTCATTTCTACGGCGACTCCATTGTCCCTCTGTATCGTATCTACGCGGCGCGGTTGAACATCATTCGCAACCGACCTCCCCTGGGCATCTTCAGCGTGGTCGTAACCGGTTCCCCTACTCGGCGGGGCCTGCTCTATCTCGATGCGGGGCGCGGGCTGAGACGGGCGGTAGGGCGGCTCCCCCCGCACAGTCTCTACGTTCTCTAACCACCTATCAATGCGTACCCTATTTTCCACTAATTCGTCCTCGTTTAGACTTTCCCTATCCGTTTCTTCTTGCAGTTGAGCGATGTCCCTAGCGTATTTCTTCTTGATGAGATCTTCCTCGATTTGCAATTGATTCCTTCTAATTGCAGCTAGTTCCTCCGCGGTATTATACTCGATTTGCTTTAACTTTGCTATTGCGCTAGCTGTCGATCGGGCTGAACGGACTGAACGGACCGACGGGGCGCGGAGCGCGGGCCTATGTACAACGTCTGCTACAGGCGCGACGGTACGCACTATCGAACTAGTCTCTATAGTCGGAAGATCTTCTATAATCGCGGCGAGCGTCTCTGTACGCGGCGCGGATGTGCTAACTTCTCTTAAGCGATCGGTTGTGGACACGGACATAGCGGGGCGCGGCGACGCGAGCGCGGGCGCGGGCATAGATGCGGGCGCGAGCGGGGGCTGCATAGGAGCGGGGCCAGGGCGCTTGTGCCAACGCAAGATAATTGGACGGGGACGCGGGTGCTTCCTCGAATATCCGCATTCCTACTGGCGTTTCGTCGTCGCTCCGTGTCTTCTGGCTTCTTGTCTTCCGCATGATGATGTCCCACGTTGCGACCTCCGATCGTCTTCAAAAAGACGCACGTATTGGACGCCGATCCCGCCTCAAGGGCACCGTTAGGGAGCAACCACCCGGCCGCGTAAACGCGGTTTAAGAAACAAGAATTGTCTGAAAACAGACAATATGCGTATATGACGTAGATGAAGGAATTAGTACCGACGATCTTCTCTCTTCGTCGATGTACTTCTTTCTTCCTTAAAGATCTTCTATAATGATCTTCTTTCTTCTGTATTTATCTCCTTTCTTCTGTAATTATCTTCTTTCTTCTGTAATTACCTTCTTTCTTCTGTAATTACCTTCTTTCTTCTTTCTTCTGGCTTGAATCCGGTGACGATGGACCAAGAATATAATGGATTATATTCTTCCTGCTTCTTGACCAAGAATATAAGGGATCGAATGTGGACTGTATGAATTTACTTTGCAAGTGGACTGTATGACTGACTACGCTAGGGGACTGCTCAAAGAAAAAAATGGTACTGTCGAACTATACTGTATTCAAACTATTTACAATGCGGCACTATAAACTACACTATATACAGAGGGGAGTCTTCTGGATTTCTCTGGAGTCTTGATTCTTCTTGATTTGTCTTGCTGTTTCTTCTCTTCGAGTGCCGCTTCCGAAAAGAACAGCTCACAGACCAAAACGCCCTTCTTATATCCCGCAAGAGAGCGTCTCGGTTCGTGAGTAGCATCGTAAGGCGATGCCGCGCGCTGATTGGTCGGTGACATCGCGTGATCTGCTGCCGGTGTGCGGGGTGCGCGGGGCGCAACGGGGTGTGAAGGGGCGACGGGGCGGCGGCCTCCTCCGCTGTCCGTTACAAATAGGGAACCTTCCGTTTTACTATACGATTCACACTTGACCTCCATCGGTTGGCCAACTGATATAAAACCGTCGATATGTAAATACGTTTGTTTGTATAATAAAGTAAATAATTTGTTAAAGAGATGCAATGGCGGCCGTAAAATCAACATAATGAACGCTCTGGGTTCCCATTTAAATAAAATAATTTTCGTGACGACTTTAGCCTTGTGGTTAGATTACATGGTTCCAACGTTGCGGATCCTAAGTTGAATCCCGGAGCCGATGTGTGTGTTAAGATCTAGTTGTGTAGTTCAAATATACAAACACTAACACGGCTGATTTGGGGATCTCAATAACAGCGCCACCTAACGATTCCAAATGTATATCTAAACCATTTAGGGACCCATCCAAACACACACAAAAAATTCATTAAAATCTGTTACGTAGTTCAAAAGATCTAAGCGTACAGAAGATGGGAAGCAAAATTTTCATTAAAATCCGATGCATAGTTCAAAAGTTGTAAGAGTACAGACGACGGGAAGCAAACATTTCATTAAAATCCGTTGCGTAGTTCAAAAGATCCAAGGGTACAGACGGCGGGAAGCAAAAATTTCATTAAAATCCGTTGCGTAGTTCAAAAGATCCAAGGGTACAGACGGCGGGAAGCAAAAATTTTATTAAAATCCGTTGCGTAGTTCAAAAGATCTAGGCGTGCAGATGGAGGGAAGCAAACATTTCATTAAAATCCGTTGCGTAGTTCAAAAGATCTAAGCGTACAGACGGCGGGAAGCAAAAATTTCATTAAAATCCGTTGCGTAGTTCAAAAGATCCAAGGGTACAGACGGCGGGAAGCAAAAATTTTATTAAAATCCGTTGCGTAGTTCAAAAGATCTAAGCGTACAGACGGCGGGAAGCAAAAATTTCATTAAAATCCGTTGCGTAGTTCAAAAGATCCAAGGGTACAGACGGCGGGAAGCAAACATTTCATTAAAATCCGTTGCGTAGTTCAAAAGATCCAAGGGTACAGACGGCGGGAAGCAAAAATTTTATTAAAATCCGTTGCGTAGTTCAAAAGATCCAAGGGTACAGACGGCGGGAAGCACAAATTTTATTAAAATCCGTTGCGTAGTTCAAAAGATCTAGGCGTGCAGATGGAGGGAAGCAAACATTTCATTAAAATCCGTTGCGTAGTTCAAAAGATCTAAGCGTACAGACGGAGGGAAGCAAAAATTTCATTAAAATCCGTTGCGTAGTTCAAAAGATCCAAGGGTACAGACGGTGGGAAGCAAAAATTTCATTAAAATCCGTTGCGTAGTTCAAAAGATCTAAGCGTACAGACGGCGGGAAGCAAAAATTTCATTAAAATCCGTTGCGTAGTTCAAAAGATCTAAGCGTACAGAGTACAGACGACGGGAAGCGACTTTTTTAATACTATGTAGAGATATTTCTGGTTTATCTTGATCATCATCATCATCATTATTACAACTCTTCACAAGTCTTCTGCTAAACATAGGTCTCACCATAATTGCCACAAAGCACGGTCCTGTATTATTAATAGTTCAATTCCCTGCGCTAAAGTTTATGCAGTGACCATATTAAGATGTCATATTTCTTAGTCCACTCGAGAGTGTAAAAAATAACTTTAAATAAATAAAAGATAATAGCAGAATTTAAGAAAATAAAAAGAGTAAAATAATTTCACATACTAAAGTAGGGGCTCTAATATTCTTCTATACTCTATGACACCGATCTCAAAATGTTAAATTTAGAATAGGATAGAATAGAATCATTTTTACAATTTCTGTCCGTTAGTCTCGCAAAACTCGAAAATGGTTCGACCGATTTCAACGAATTTTTTGTGTGTGTTTGAGCGGGTCCCTGGATAGTTTAAAAACTTAATTGGACCCGGTAGGTGGCGTTGTTGTCGAGATCCAGAAATCGACCGTGCAAAGCCGGGGCGGATCTCTAGTTAAATATAGTTAACAAGAATTCTTATTGAAAGTCATTTTGCACTTTACCACTGGTTCGGAAAAAAACCTCTGTCCTGTGAAGAACCAGCAAGAAACACAACCTGGACTTTTTATTAAATATAATAAATTTACAATATATAATTTTATACAATTGTTATGAAAACATTTAGAAACAGCATGGTAGCGATCAGCTCATTCCCAGCGGTTATTATCAGTCATGTACTCTTTAGTACTCGTACATATAGTATAGTTTACTTACCATTATCAATTTTAATATTTTTAATTATTTAAAGTTAGCTTCTACATTTTATTAAATGAGTAGCTATTCCCAGCGGGTTCACCCGCGTTTAATTTAGCGTTCTATTTTTTTATGCGGAACCCTCATTATTTTCCTTAATTAAAAGTAACCTACGTTACTCCTTATAACATCAGCTATCTGCCAGTGAAAGTCCCGTCAAAATCGGTCTAGCCATTCTGGAGATTAGCCGGAACAAACAAAACAAAAAGAAAACAAACATCAGACAGGCAGACAAAAATTTAAAAAATTGTATTTTGGTTATGTGCTGTATATATTTTCACATGCATTTAGAAAAAAGATGTTTTTTAGCATTACAGACACTTTTTTATTTATTTGTATATAGATTATTAACAAGTCTCAATGCTACAGAACTCGTAATATTTTAATTTTTTTTTTAAAAACGTAATCAAAAGTATTTAGTAACAGCCAAGTTTCACATTTTTTTTTAATTTTTACTAGCATCATTTTAAAAGAATAAAATCCAAGCAGGGAGCCGATTATCATTATTAAAATGCCGCCTCCTAAAATTTGCTTCCTGAGGCCATGCCATGCAATACCTTAATAAAAAAAGGAGAAATTTCTAGTGTGGGCGTCCCTTTATAAAAAAAAAAACACAAAATGTCATTCAATTTTATTTATTGCAGAAATCCGCCAAAATACACTCTTAAAATCGTCGTTCGTTTTAAAAACACTAGAATGGTATTATGTTTCGAATCTTAAACCAATCGACCGCCCACGCGGCCATCTTAACTGGTCATATCTCTCTATAAACGTCAAGTAGGATCGCCTTCGTTCAAGGGATATTGGGCATGCGGGTATAAATGACCCACGGAATGTGTTAATTTTCCTTGTACTGATTTACAAATTACTGCACGTAGCACGTTGAAACTAAAAAATGATAAAGATAAGATTGGGCTGCTTGAGTTTTTTTTTTTTTTTTTTTTTTTAATAAAATTAAAGTGTCAAAGGAACAAGACAGATGCAGCCAAATTAAACAAATAATCTTACAGATGCGATACGCTGCGGTCGATGTAATGTCGCAGTCTGTAAATATACTAGCTCTCTATACTCCCCAGACTGAAACACAGCAGTGCAAGCACTGCTAATCGACGACTACCTCGTTGGTTTATTGGTCGTAAACGCGGTTGCTGAACACGAGGTCCCTGGTTCGAATCCCGGGTGGCTTCAAAATTCAGTTCTTGGGTTTTTCTGTCAAAAAATCCCCAATAGCTGCCTGGAGTCAGGCAACTGGCTATGTTGCACCGCCGTGCCACGGAAAGCACGTAGAGCCGTTGGTCCTGCGCCTGATCTCTCTCCGGTCGTGGCGGTGTACCTTCCCATCGGACTATGAGAGTGAGGCAATAGAGAGTTCACCTGTGCTTGCGCACACACTCGTGCACTATAATCCTGTCCTGCACAGATTTTTTTTTGGCTTTTTTTTTTTAAAAAAACGTTACCCCCACACTAGGATTTTCTCCTGTGTCGTGGAGGCAGTTTACAAACATAAATTGCACAAGGACAAACATCCAGACCCGGAACAATTATTTGTAGGCCATACAAATACTTGTTCCGTGCGGGATTCGAACTAAACGAAGCGGCTAGTCTCCGTTGAGACTGGCCGCCGTGACCGAAATTCGGTCTGGAGGACATTATTATTTGGTGGCAGAAATAAGTAAGAACCTACCCAGAAGTGGTAAGGACCCAGACCTTGTGTCCTACCTTTGCCTCTCAGTATATTTATTTTAATAAAAAGCGATATACACTCCATGAACACCGGGACTACCAAAACCTGATACCAGTTACTCGACTCCACAGAGTTATTCATGGGGCAATATATACGCTATTACAACAAAATCCCAGATAATATACAAGATCTCTCTATTACCAAGTTTATATTTAATACCAGCTGGTACACGGCACGTTGCAGCCTCAGAAGAAATAATTGTGAAAATGTGGTTTTAAATTTGGAAGGCTGAGGATTAATACTGTTTAATTAGGAATGATAATACATTTATTGATATTGAATGATATATAATTTTCAAATATATTTGTTGGTACGACACGGGCGCCACCTACTGTAAGCTGTAAGTTAATTATATAAATAATATAATTATATATAATATAAAATCGAAGCCGTGTGAACCAGTGGTAAAAAAATGACTTTCAATAAGAATTATGTAATAATCAATATTGAATAAAAAATTATTCTATTCTATTATATTCTATTCTAATTGTACTAGGCCTACAATCTTCCCGCAAGTACAAGCAATAAGTTGACAAAGTTTTACCGCAATCCGATTAACGGTATAGTAACGCATAAAATACGAACAAACAAACATTATTTTTTATATATTAGATTAAACAGTAACTTTATAAAAAGGGTTATTATAATATAAAAGGGCAGGCCTACGTTCAGCAGTGGACTTTTATAGGCTGTAATGGATGGATAATATAAATGAATACATGGTTGATAATAACCCCTGGGAATGAGGTGAACGCTTCAAGCTGTTTCTTTAACGGGTTTTGTAAGTATGTAATTGTACAATCTATTTTATTGTTTAATGTTAATTCGGAAAAAAGTCCCGCTGGGTTTCTTGCTGGTTCTTCGAAGGACTAGAGAGTTTTTCCGAACCAGTGCAATGGTAAAGATAAAAAAGAATTACTTACAATCTACATTAAATAAATATTGAGCCGTGGTAGCTCAGGGCTAAGCGCTCGCTTTAAATTTCACAGCACGCGAGCAACTCGGGTTCGATCCCCGCCGGCAGCAATGAAATTGTTATTGCAATTTTAATTGTTGATTTACCACGTGCTCGCCGGTGAAGGAAAACATCGTAACCTGCATGTCTAAGAAATAAGAAGAAAAAATCGAAGACATGTGAAGTTCGCCGATATACATTGAGGCAGCGTGGTGGACGTTTCCTTGCCCTAAAACCCTATCAGAAATGAGAAGAGGCCTGTGCCCAGCAGTGGGACATATATATACTGTAACTTTATCTATTTATATATAACACAAAAAAAATCTACCTATGTCCGTTATAGACTATGAAAATCATCCAACTGATGTGCCCCAAACCGGTTTCATTAGAAAGGTAAAATTAACGCGAAGATGTTTTTAGACCACTAAAACAATACATTAGGCACTATATAATATCCTTTTTTTCCATCAAATAAACAAAATGTATTTCTTTTTTTGGCGTAGTAGCACACGCTGGGGTCACCATATTTTTCCCACGCTTCGACCTCTCTTCACTTTAGTTTGCAACTTCTCGGAAGGAAACACCCAGACAGCAGACTGTCTCTTAGTTTCAGGATCATAACAATAAATCCAGCTTTCGTCACCCGTAAGTATGTCGAACACAGCATTTGAGTCACCTCCGTTAAATCTTTCAACCATTTCACGACTCCAGTCAACACGACGGAGTTTTTGGACCTCTGTCAAATTATGAGGATCCACCGGGCACAAAGCTTCCTGACCGCTAAATGTTCATGGAGGATTTTGTGCACTTGACTCATACCGATGCGTAAGCTTGTCCGAATCTGCTGATAAGTCACTCTTTTATCAGTCTCTATCATACGCCGCACTACACTGATGTTATCTTCAGTCGTCGCCGTAGAAGGCCGTCCCTCACGCAGATCATCGGTGAGATTAGGATTAGGTCCCCTTAAAACTGGACAGGACACATCATTTTCTTTCTTTACGCGAAATTAAGCATATTAGTTTATAACAACCCCATTAACCTAGTCACAGATAACCAACCCGCTTTCAAGTATGCAACTATGGCAAATATCCCCCTAATGAGAAGATCTATGGGTGAAGCCTATTTTTAACAGTGGATTTTAACAGGGTGTAATGATGATGATAATATTATCTATATGATAATACAAAAGGAATTCTTCTTAAATATAATATTTAAATTGTTTTTCTACCGACTTCGAAAAGGAGACGGTAATCAATTCGACTGTATGTTTTTTTATGTGTGTTACCTCATAACTTTTTACTAGGTGAAGCTATTTTGATAATTCGTTTTTATTTGAAAGCTGGTGCTTCACATGTGATCCCATATAAATTTGATTAAGGTTTGACCAATAGTTTTTGAGTTATTGTTAATAATTTATATTGAATTACATTCTGTTCAATCCGACCACTCCTTCTTATTTGAAACACCGATTTATATATTTAAGTAGTTTACACTCTTTACCTCTACGATCTCAAAATAATCTCCTTCTAAGTACTCCTAGACATTCCTCTTCCTTCTATTCTAATTATTTTACAGTTACCGCTATACGACTATGGAATTCTCTCCCCTTACATATTAAAGAATCTAAATCTCTTCCTATATTTAAAAATAAATTAAAACATTATTATCTTTCCTCTTAAGTTACTACCTGTCGTCATTCACTTTTTTTTCCTTTAATCACTTATGTTCTTCTATTTATCTTTCTATATTATATTCTGTACACCCCTTCCGCTATCTTTTAAAAATAGTATCCTCTGCCCTAAGGTTGCCTGGAAGAGATCGCTGTTTTAGCGATAAGGCCGCCTGTTGTACCAATGTCCTTTTAAATATATAAATACTGTAATATGTTCCTTGGTGTACAATAAAGTATATTTTACTTTTACTTTACTTTTGAAGTCGGTTGTTTTTAATTTTAAATTTTAAATTATTTTTATTATGGTTGTCTTGTTGTATTAAGTTAATTTGTCTGTATGTTTTGTATTACATTATATTCACTCAATGTATAAAGTTCGACACATACACGAATAAAAGCGAGTTACTTACCATGAGGTTAGTAGATACAATGATATTTCCACCAGTTTGTGGGGCCAGTTTTTAAAGGGGCCCGTCATTTGCCGGTCGTTTGAGCCTTTATTCGTTCCCCTCAAATAGCACAGACTAATTAATTTTAATGACCTGACCCCCTGCGGTCTGATATATATAATAAATAACAAAGCGTTTAATAATATTACGTGATAGAGCCTGCATCTATATTATAGTTCTAGTAATGGGTCGGCTCGACCGGGGATGGACCACGCTCTCACAGAATACCTGCGTAAAATAGCAGCTTAACACTACTATGTTTCGTATGGTGAGTGTAGAGAACTGGAAACAAGGCATTCCATCTTAGTCCTCACGGGTGACAACGCATCTGAATTTTGATTCTTAATCGAGGATAGCTGTACATGTCTATGGGCCAGAGCATTCACTTATCATCAGGTGGACCGTGTGCTCGTTTGTCATTCCTTTTAACCGACTTCAAAGAGGGAGAGGTACTCGATTCGAATGTTTTTGTTTTATTTATTTTTTTCATATGTGTTACCTCATAACTTTTTTCTAGGTGACCAGATTTCTATGATTCTTGTTTTATTTGAAATCTGGTGCTTCCCATATGGTTCCATATAAGCTATTATCAAGGGCTGAGCAGTAGTTTTTGAGTTATCCTTAATAATTTATATTGAAGTCGGTTGTATAAAATTTTAGTCTTACCACTTGTTCTATAAAAAAATCTATGGGGGAGGCCTATGTTCAGCAGTGGACTTTAATAGGCTGTAATGGATGGATGTATAGAAGAAAATCTACCAGGAGCACATGACCTACTGAGAGGTGAAATTATTAAATTAACAGTAACATTACAACTATGGCAAATATCCCCCCTATGAGGCAATCAATGGGGGAGGCCTATGTTCAGCAGTGGATTTTAATAGGCTGTAATGGATGAATGAGTGGATTGGAGAAGTACTCCAGGTATTCCTTGTGGGTGGAAAGATATGAGGTAGTGGATATTCTTACACCGCCACAACACGGTTGTCCTATAAAGTACTTGTCCTATACAGTCTAGACTTTGTCCATATGAAACTGCAGTTAAAGATAAAATAACAATGATGAACTGCTGTGTAAGCGGAAAATTGGGACGTCAGTTATTAGAGCAGGCAGTGATTCAGTGTTGTGCCACGCACGATGTCGATATCGTCTATACTAGGACCAACATAAGTCAACTTTTGTTTTTTGTAATGTTTTCCAGTGCAAGCACTGCTGTTTGGTGGTAAAATTCTAATATTGAAAATTTGCCTCTTACGACACCAATAGGATGATATGTGTAGGGGATATTCTACATTAGTTCTAAATTACTATGTGTAAATTTCAAGGGTTTATTGCTGGTTCCATCCAGGACTCTACCCTGGGTTTTTTCGAAGTGGTAATAAAATCATAAATTACTTTGAATAAGTATTACTTATAATCTAAGTTGAACAAACATTATTGCACACCTCGCAACGCAAAGCGTTATTAGGTAACGAATCACTCTCGAGACGTCAAGGTTAAGCAATTTGGTGTTCTTAAAATGCCTCTATCATAACCATTTGAACTTATACGATAATATGAGTAGCCGTATATCAAGAAAACACTCTAACTAATCCATCTTATAATTTATAGAAAATCATTTTATATTGCTATTTTGAAAAAAAATTTACATGGACATTCGGATGTTGATTTTGTATGTGGTCACGATAACTCTCGAAAAAATTGATGTATTGAGACAGGTTTTTTCTAACTAGCTTCAGAATTACGTCAACTGGTTCCCTATTTCATATCAATAGCCTAGTATGCGTAGTTAGTTAATATATTGCTATTAAAAATTTAAAGGTGCTTTCATATTTTTTTAGCACTTGATAGACAAAGGACAAATACCATACAGCCTTTATCTTTTTTATAGTGTAATCGATTTATATTGGTAAGCGTTATTATTTTTTTCCTATATGTGACACTACCTGTTAAAATAACAGAGCACTAAATTTGAAACACGTAAATAATATATTGTAAAAGTCAGGAAAACAATTTATTTTTTCATCAAAGTAAAATGAAACGCTCATGAGTCGTGCGCTTTTGGATTTTCCAAATTATTCTGTTATATTCTAGCATTACTTTTAAATAAATAATTAGATTTATTAGCAAGTTTAATTTGTTTCTAATTTCAAAAGAAAATTATCCCTATACATTAATCGACAAGACATCAGACATTACTATCTTCAGAACCATAGCAATACATTGCGCTGCAAGGCGCAGATAACCCATACAAATAGTGATGCGCCTGCATCCAATCTGCATAAATTATCGATTTAGCTGAGCACTCGACGCTTCGTGTGAAATATTAACTCGAACCAGTACCTACAACTTGTATGGAAATTGTTTTCGTCGATATATAGTTAATAAGGCAATTTAAATGGTGGTCCCACCACTGTGTCTCATTTGTATGAGTATACCTATATACCTTACAAAAATAAAAGCACTTACGTGGTAGAGCCATGCTTCAGCTACATATATTAGTGCTATAGTTGTAGCACGAATGGGTCGGCTCGACCGGGGAAGGACCACGCTCTCACAAAATACCAGCGTGAAATAACAGAACCAGTGGTAAAGTAGAAAATTACTTTCAACAAGAATTCTTGTAATCTATATTGAACTAGAGATCCGCCCCGGTTTGCACGGTCAGTTTCTGGATCTCGACAACAACGCCACCTACCGGGACCCATACAAACACATACAAAAAATTTATCAAAATCTGTTGAATCATTTTCGAGTTTTTGCGAGACTAACGGACAGTATTTATTACGTGGTAGAGCCATGCTGCAGCTCGACCGGGGAAGGACCACGCTCTTACAGAATACCTACGTAAAATAGCGGCTTAATGCTTCTGTGTTTCGTATGGTGAGTGTAGAGAACCAGACACCCTTTTTACTGGACTGCAACGTAGTTGCATTTTGATTCCTTATTGAGGATAGATGTGATATCTATGGGCTACTGCAACCACTTACTGTTGCTTAGGTGGACTGTATGCTCGTTTGTCAAACTTATCCTATACAAAAAGAGTCATAATGCAAGGTACAATAGCTGCAGAACGTATAGGACCTCAGCTCGATCAGGAAAGGACCGAATAATCATTATCATCATAACATCCCATCACAATTTCACTTCTGACTATAGGCCTCCTCCATAGATTAGTGGGATAATTGCCGTAGTTGCCACGTGTGGCAGGTTGTTCGGAAGATGATACCATCCGTTTTCTATTTCATTTCCTTGCATTGCCTCTTACAGCAACCTTGGAATGATTGTTTCCAACACTGGTATAATGTAGGACAGCCCTTCACAAGTTCTCTGCTGGACATAGGCCTCCCTTAATTCCATAGAGCACGGTCCTAAGCCACCTACTATCCATGGATCCTGCATGTCTTACCAGCTCGTCACTCTAGCAGGAGGCCGCCCTACATTTCGCTTATTGGTATGTGATTATCACTCGAGAACTCGTGCGCCCGTTGCCACTTCAACTCCCCAAAACCCTGCGCTATATTGGTAGCTCTGGTTGTACTGCATGGAATACCAGCGTAAAATGGCCGTATAATTCTACTGTGTTTCGTATGGTAAATGAGATTATTTGACCATTATTACAATTTTTTTTTATAGGATAGGGTTAAAAAGCTGCACACAGCCCACCTGATGTTGGTTGCTGTGACCCATAGACATCTACATTTATGCTCAATAAATAATCAAAATGCAGATGAGTCGTCACGCGTGAGGACTAAGATAGAGTGCCTCTTTTCCAGTAAAATGGGTCTCCGGTTCTCTACACTCACCATACGAAACACAGCAGTGTCAAGCTGCCATTTTACGCTGGTATTCTGTGAGCGCGTGGTCTTTGGTCCTTTCCCGGTCGAGCCGACCCATTCGTGCTACAACTATATTACAATATAGCTGCAGTATGGCTCTATCACGGAAAAAACTGGTAACTAGACATTTCAACTTTATTCTTCTTTTATAAAACTGAAGTGACAAGCAAATTAACAGTACACCTGGTGGTAAGTGGCTACTGCAGTTCACGGTACTTGCAGCCAACTTTACACAAAGAAGACTAAGGATGCGTTGTCACCTTAGGACTAAGATGGAATGCCTCACAGCCTGTGATTACAAATAGCTTTAATAAAAATAAGGATGTTCATACCTTAAACACTAGGAACAAACATAAGCTTGTAATACCAGTTACTAGACTCCACAGAATTATTAATTCATTTATGGGTCAGAACGTGTTCAAAGTTTGTCAATAAACAAGTTTAAAAGTTTCATTAAGAAAAACTGTACAAAAAGGGTTATTATAATATCAACGAATACATGAATGAAAATAACCCCTGGGAATAAGGTGATCGCCACCATGCTGGTTCCATGAAAAATCATCTAAAATTTGTATAAAAGAAATTATTGTTATGTGAAATTATGTTTAAAAAAAAGTCCCGCTGGGTTTCTTGCTGGTTCTTCCCAGGACAGAGGTATTTTCCGAACCAGTGGTAAATAAGAAATGACTTTCAATAAGCATTATGTAATAGTCAATATTGAATAAAAAAATTATTCTATTCTATTCTATTATACTGACTGAAATGGGTAATAAAGTGGTACCCAACCCTGACGAACTTCTAGCTAGACAAGTGGTAAAATTAAAAATTTTGTACAACCGACTTCAATATAAATTATTAAGGATAACTCAAAAACAGTTAGACCTTGATCAAATTTGTATGGGACCACATGAGAAGCACCAGATTTCAAATAAAAATATCGAAGAGAATCGAAAAAGAATCATCGAAATCGGTTCACATAGAAAAAAGTTATGAGGTGACACATAATAAAAAAACATACAGTCGAATTGAGTACCGTCTCCTTTTTGAAGTCGATTAAAAAGTAGTCCTTTTACGTAGTGACTTAGTACTAATGAGGGTCGGGCATCCACGACTTTTTCTGCCACCAGGGCGGCGCCACTAGAAAGTTCATAGCGGGAAAGTTAACTCATAATTAGCGTTCGTGTTTACGACTGTTAGAACAACGTGCCAGTCAACCTCATCACCTGTTACTATACCCACGGGACGAAATGGGGTGATGGATTCTTTTACGTCACCACCACATAAACCGCATGGTGGTATTGTAAGAATACGATGTCCGGTTATAGTTTATAACCGGTACGAATAACGTAATGATAACGTTATTGGTACGGATTCAAACCTCAATAATTAATAGAATCAGGCGTTACTTTGCGGAAGTCCATTATATTAAAGTTGGCAAAAAATTACTTCGCGCACATCCGCTCGATAAAATAAAATGATGTGTCTTACCTAGACGTGTTTCGCCTCTACACGACGTATTGTCCTCAGTGGTGTGTATTTCCTAGTGTAGTGGTGTTGGGAGCAGTGGTGGTGGGATAAGTGGTGACGGTGATAGTGCACGCAATTGAGGGAGGGCGGGAGGTGCTCTTCAAACTAGGTGAGACTCATCATTTTATTTTATCGAGCGGATGTACGCAAAGTAATTTTTTGCCTTTTTAACTTTAATCGAAATACTTAGACACACTAACTACATTAACACTCAGACCCTTTCTTTAAACCCAAAGCATATATTATTCACGCCAAACAACCACGAGCGCTGTCTTTATCTCCGCAGCATCACAGTGAATACAAAATGAGATTCGTTGATAGCGCAAATTGAATATCGTCTAGGAATAACATATTTCCCGTCTAGACTCCATAAACCGGTTTCTTGAAGTCTAGAATTCTTATTTCCATTGCAGTGCGAAGAGAAAATTAAAGAAAAAACCTTGTGGAAAAGTATAAACCATCAATGTACCTACCTTACTTAAACAGTATTTTATCGACAAATTGCTAACGATACCTACTAATAATTTAAACTAAAATATAAAATTATATCCACTAACATACATTATAATATAATATACATCAATTAAATTTTACTAGTAAATTTACATACATTGATGCATAAAATTATAACATTATTTTTTTATAGGATAGGGTGACAAACGAGCACACAGTCCACCTGATGGTAAGTGGTTGCTGTGGCCCATAGACGTCTACATCTATCCTCATTTGCGAATCAAAATGCATATGCGTTGTCACCCGTGAGGACTAAGAGGGAATGCCTCTTTTCCAGTAAAAAGGGTCCTCGGTTCTCTACACTTACCATACGAAGCACCGCAGTGTCAAGCTGCTATTTTACGCAGGTATTCTGTGAGAGCGTGGTCCTTCCCCGGTCGAGCCGACCCATTCGTGCTACAACTATACTACTAATATAGCTGCAGCATGGCTCTACCACGTACACTAATTTTCATTTAATATACTAACCATATTTAGCTTTGGTACATACCTAGTTAAAAAAACATCTTGCTATTTTGTCACACCATTTATATACGTCATTTAAATAAGTTGTCGCAACGCGTACCGATCGAACATGATCGAAGTTACGAATCGTCGGTACATGGAAAAACTTCTGTAAATTTATTCGTACTGTCGGATGTTATTAAATAACTATACTATGTGATAAATAAATAAATAAATATACTGTTGAATCTAGAGTTGTAGGTTCGCATCACACCCCGTGCAACTTTATACAAGAGTGACAAACGAACTCACAGCACGGCTAGCATGGGCGATTTTATCCCCCGATTATATCCAATGACAAGAGATAAAATTATCTTGTCCCTACACCAAAGCACGGCAACGGGGAGTAGTATATCCCCGTTTGACATAACGAGTAGACATATATCCCCCGTCCGTAGCATTGAGCCAAATGAAAGATAAACAATTATGCTTTTTTGACATTTGAAAGGGACAATTCTATCCTAGTTCATTGGACGTGAGTTTAAGTTTATATTCATACAAAAAATCTATCTAAGTCTAAGTCCCATTTTATCTACTGTGGATATTATATCCACCGGTGTGCCCATGCTCGAAAGGTGGATAAATCTAAGCGAGGGGATTGTGGCGGCGCTGTCGTCGTGCCACAAGCGAAACACATGGAAGCCCAAATCGCGCTGACAAAGTTCCGAAGTTAAAGCAGTATATAAAGCATAGCTCTAAACTACCACTCGGAGCGTTGGCCGCTTCCCGGGCAGAACACCTTGCCCGGCGGGAGATCTCCCCTTTTCCTTCCTACCGGCCACAGTGATGACCAACCGAAGTGATATGAACACGCAACCAACAACCTTCGAAAACTACAACTTCAAAACCTTCATCATCAACATCAAGTACCCCATTCATTCGCTCCCAAGCTGATATTATCTGCAGTCTTCACATTCTGCAAGCCATCTAGCTTTACAAAAGGTTCATCGCAGCATTGGAATGATAATGCTTCCTGTTCCTTCAAGCTACTCTCTGCGCTACAGTGTTCGGCACGGCTCTGAGCCTTACTGCTCGCCTCTGCTTCACGGCACTCTCGCAGATTACTTGCCTTCTTCTCGACTCACCGCAGACCAGAAGGCAATCCTTGGCACTTGCTCCGGCTCATCGTTCTCACCGGCATCACTTGCAAGTGCGTAGTGCGGCATGCATTACACACCGGCATAACGTTCGCACCGGCGTCACTTGCCCTTACGCACACAGCATGCATGACCCACCGGCATTAAGGACGCGCACCGGCAATCGGACTGTACTATCGACCTCCGGTCTGAGCAGGGGGGTGATGTGGCGGCGCTGTCCAATTTTATTTATTTATATAGATTATTAATTAAATTAAAAATGGATAAACTAAACTACAAATATTCCGAAAAGTAGAAGAATTAAAAAGTGCAAAATGTGCAGTAAAGTAAGGAATACAACACTGAGGCATTATATTGTGTATACACATGCCGTCACTATATAATAATCTTATAATTAAACTAGCGATCCGCCCACACTTCGCTCGGGTGATTTCTGGATTTAAACGATATTCTGACCAAGTTTCATACCTATAACAGCTATAGCTTGAAAATATGTTTTTTTTATTAAAGTCCCCGCAACCCCCCTTGCGGGTGGGATTTCGTAAAATCTGTTCTTAGCTGACCTCTACTTGGCAAAAGGAATATTCCTACCAAATTTCAAGTCTCTAGGCCTTATGGTTACAGAGATATCGTGATGAGTCAGTACGTAGCTGGAAATCTCTTACATATACATATTATATAGGAACCATCTGTGCAAGAAATAAGTTCACCTTAGTCCCAACTAGATCTGGCGAGCGTAAAATTATTAAGCCTCATTGATAAAAGCTGTCATACGTTACATGATAACGAAATCAATATTTGCGGTCCCACGTTCGAAATACGCGAAATAATTTGATAAGACCGTCGTCCATATTTGTGTGAAAATGTTTCACGGTCATATTTTTATTTTCATCTTACAAGCACAATGGCACAAAATATGAAATTTAGGGTTCTGTGTCTTACCCCGGTCGCAACGGTGAGTGGAACCGGCGAGAGATGTCGTGCGGTGTCCCACAAGGTTCGGTTCTGGGGCCGCCCCTGTGGAACATCGGTTACGACTGGGTGCTGCGCGCCGACCTCCCTACCGGCGTCAGCGTAGTTTGCTACGCTGACGACACGCTGGTACTGGCACAGGGGGGGTCGTACGAGGCGGCGGCGGAAAATATGACACGCGGGGTTGCGATAGTCGTTGAGAGGATCCGGCAGCTGGGTCTTGAGGTGGCTCTGCACAAGTCCGAGGCCATGCACTTCCATGGTCCTCGGAACAGGCCTCCACCGGGATCCTCATCGATGGTAGGAGGGGTATCCATCGGCGTCGAGTCGACGTTGAAGTACCTAGGACTCGTCCTCGACGGCCGATGGAACTTCGTTGAGCACTTCCGACGTTTGGCTCCCAAACTGGAACGGACCGGGGCTGCCTTCGGGCGGCTCCTGCCGAACCTGGGGGGGCCAAACGCCTCCTGCCGGAGGCTCTACGCGGGGATTGTGCGGTCCATGGCCCTTTACGGGGCCCCGGTGTGGGCGCGTGGTTTGGCGCGGCTTGCCGTCCACCACCTGAACGCGCCCCAAAAGGTGGTTGCCGTAAGAATGGTTCGCGGCTACCGCACGATCTCCCGCGAGGCAGTGTGCGTCCTTGCCGGATTGCCGCCATGGGATCTGGAGGCGATAGTCCTCGCGCGCCTGCACGAATGGCGCGCGGAGGCACTATGCCGGGGGGAAACCCCGCTGCCGCGGCAAGTTGTCGTGCAGCGGACAGACTTCCGGCATGATCTCATGGCGACATGGAGAGAGCGACTGTCACAACCCCGTGCTGGGCACGCCACTATAGCGGCGATAAGACCCCTCTTTGAGGAGTGGCTTGAGAGACGCCACGGCGTCCTCACCTTCCGCCTGACGCAGGTCCTCACCGGACACGGTGTGTTCGGGAGATTCCTGCACCGAATCGGGCGGGAGGAAACGCCCGGGTGCTACCACTGCGAGGATCGACCGGAGGACACGGTGGAGCACACCGTGGAGGTGTGCCCTGCCTGGGCGGAGCACCGCCGTGTCCTCGTAGCGGCGATAGGCGGCGGCGACCTCTCGCGTCCGGCCCTGGTCGAAGCCATGGTCCGGAGCGAGACGGAATGGGATGCCGTCACCACCTTCTGCGAAGCAGTGATGCTAGCGAAGGAGGTGGCGGAGCGGGAGAAGGAGAGAGCAGCATCTTTCCTTCCCGGCCGCCGCGGGAGACGCCCCGGGCGTCGGGGGCTACGTCGTGGCCCCCGACCCCTAAGCGCGGGCCTGTGGACGGCGAGCAATGGGTAGCTCGCCGTCCGTCCGTCTAACGACGACAGGCCGTGTCGACGGCGCGTTTTGTTCCACGCGCGCCTCAAAGAGCTGTCAGCAGCGTGAAGGGGCCTGCAAGGGCCGACGCCTGCCGGGGCTGCGGGCTGTTCGAAAGAGATACCGCGGCTCCGGAACGTAAGGGCACTGAAGGAACACGGATGGTTTTTAGTCAGTAAAAGTCTGACACTCCCTTCCGCTCCACCCAGAGCGAAAGGCGTCATTTGATGATTTTCCATCCGCAAAAAAAAAAAAAAGGTTCTGTGTCTTGACGTGAAAATACGACAAAATAAATATAACTCAATTAAAAAACGAGTTAATTCAAAAACCTTTAACTAATCACCTTTTATATTATAATAAAAATGTATAAATAGAATAGAATAGAATGATTTTTATTCAAGATGGATTATTACATAATACTTATTGAAAGTCATTATTTTATTTACCACTGGTTCGGAAAATACCTCTGTCCTGGGAAGAACCAGCAAGAAACCCAGCGGGACTTTTTTTTTTAAACATAATTTCACTTAACAATAATTTTGTTTATACAATTTTAAATGAATTTTCATAGAACCAGCATGGTGGCGATTACCTTATTCCCAGGGGTTATTTTCATTCATGTATTCCTTGATATTATAATAACCCTTTTTGTACAGTTTTTCTTTAATAAAACTTTTAAACTTGTTTATTGACAAACTTTGAACATGTTCTGGGATTCTGTTGTAAAAGCGTATACATTGCCCCATAAATGAATTACTAATTCTGTGGAGTCTAGTAAGTGGCATTACAAGCTTATGTTTGTTCCTAGTGTTTAAGGTATGAACATCCTTATTCTTATTAAAGCTATTTATGTTTTTATGTACATACATTACATTTTCATAAATATATTGCGATGCCAAAGTTAATATGTTTATTTCTTTAAATTTTTCTCTAAGGGACTCTACAATTTAGATTATAAATCGCCCGTACGGCTCTCTTTTTCAAAACAAATATAGCTTCAATATCAGTCGCATTACCCCATAGCAAAATTGCATAAGACATTACGCTATGAAAGTAACTAAAATACACTAACCTAGCTGTCTCAACATCTGTGAGACTTCTAATCTTTCTTACAGCATATGCTGCAGAACTAAGTCTGCTTACTAATTTAGATATATGGGGGCCCCATTGAAGTTTCGCGTCAATAGTAATACCGAGAAAAACAGTGGTATCCACAAGACTCAACTCCTCCCCATTTAAGAGCACATTGGTTTTCGAATGTTTTACATTAGGTATTGTAAATTTAATACATTTTGTCTTATTGCCGTTTAAGAGCAAATTGTTGGCGTTAAACCAATGTACTAGTTTCGATAGAGCATTTTTTACATCGTCATATTTAGTTGACTGCCGTTTCAGTTTGAAAATTAAAGAGGTATCGTCAGCAAATAATACTATATCTTGATTGTCCCCTACAAGATAAGGTAAGTCATTAATATAGATTAAGAACAGGAATGGGCCAAGAATCGAGCCCTGAGGTACGCCCATTAATACTACCGATCCGGAGGAACATTTACCATTAATGACGACTTTTTGAGTTCTGTTACTTAAATATGAAGTAATAAGTTTAAGCGCCAAATTTTTTACACCGTAATGTTGTAGTTTCCTGATTAATGTATCATGATGAACACAATCGAAAGCCTTGGAAAGGTCACAGAAAATACCTAAGGCATCTTGTGAATTCTCCCAGGCATTAAAAATATATTTCATAAGCTCAACACCGTAGACGTCGAGCGACCCCTTGTAAAACCAAATTGATTTTTATGAAGTAATTTATTTGTATTAAAAAAAATTAACAATTGATCCAAAATTATTTTTTCAAAAATTTTACTTAGAGTTGGTAGTACAGAAATAGGTCTATAATTAGCGGGGTCCAATGTACTACCAGATTTAAATAAAGGTATTACTTTACTATACTTCATTAAATCAGGAAACACACCAGAATCGATACAAGTATTAAAAATAATAGCAAGATGAGGTGCAATTAAATCTATTATGGACGCAATCACTGTAACGGAAATCCCCCACAAATATTCGGTTTTCTTTACATCAATGATTTTGAAGTATTTTACAATATTATGCGGTAATACTTTTTCAAATCTAAATTCTTTTAAACAGGTATTAACATTCTGTTTAAGTAATGACTCGGCGACAGTTGGAGAAGTATTCAATGACTCTGTTGTCAAGATAGGAACATCAGTGAAATATTTCTCAAACACCGCTGCAACTTCTTGATTTGATTTAGTCAATTCATTATTAATTTTTAATTGATAGTTTGAGTTACGAGATTTCTCTTTACCGGTTTCGCTGTTAATTATACTCCACGTCATTTTAATTTTATTCTTAGCCGTCTTAATTTTGTTACTAATATGTAATGATTTGGCTGTGGAGCAAACTCTTTTAAACATTTTAGAATAATTTTTTACATATTCTTTAAAAGCATCGGAAAGATTATACGATCTTTCATGGTAAAGGTCATATAAACTTCGTCTGCTTTTATGAATTCCTACTGTCGCCCACTCATTAAATGCCTTGCGACTGTTTCTAGAGAATGTTTTAGAAGTGAATGTTTTATTAAATTCATTGTTTATAAAGGTAAATAATTCTCTATATAAATAGTCTGCATTGTTCTTATAAGAAAGGGATGGAAGGGTTTTTAACATATTACTTCTAAATCTCTCCAGGCGTTTTGCATTAATAGGAACAAACACAATTTTCTCAATTACCTGTTTTTTGTGCATATAAGGTAACGAAACCAGTTGTCCACAGTGATCTGCACTAAGTTTTTGAATTATTGATTTGTTGATTGGTACAACACCTGTAAAAATATTATCAATACAAGTTGCACTACACCCTGCAATACGTGTAGCTTCAAAGAATAAATTATTAAGATTATAGGATTTGAACAAAGAACAAAATTTAATACTGATGGAAGAAGTTTCCAGGAGATTGATATTAAAGTCTCCACACACTACAAGAGATTTATTCTGTTTATTAAGCTTAACTAAAACTTCTTCCATAATTTTTTCAAAAGTATCATAACTTGAACATGGGGGTCTGTAAACACTGACAACAATAAGGTGCTCAAGCTCAACACATGCCATTTCTACAGTACGCTCAACAGAGAGGCTCACAATGTCTTTACGTTCTTTACATGATAAGGACTTATTAGCTAATATTAAGGAGCCACCACGTAATTTAGTATCTCTATTGAACGAACTGACCACCTGGTGATTACTGAAATTAAGGGGCTACTCCATGCGAACGACTTTGAGCATTTTGCCGGCAGCGCGCCGCTCGCTTCAATATATTGCCCTATTGTAGGTAAGAACGTAGTATTATTTTTTCAACAGCAATAAACTAATTTATGGAAATTCACACAGCGTACAACGATAAATGTATTTAAATTTTTCTATTCGGTATATTAGTTGCATTATATTAGAATTATGTATTTTCATATATTATCTAATTATGAAATTTTATAATTAATTATATATTAAAAATTAAGCATTGAAAATTGTGAGTTTAAAAGATACCTATTCACTATAGGTAAATAAATAGATAGCTCGCCTTTTGTACAAATATTTGGTGCAATAAAGAATAAATAAATAAATAGGATGTTTCGTAGATGTGTTTTTGATTATTGTTAATTTTTACGTGTCACGTATTGAAAAGTAACATACCTACCTACAAATTTTTGAACTGAGCACCTTGTAACTTAGCCTGCTTATTACTTATGCTGGCAGACATTATCCTCGCCCCAATGATTGATGAGGATGAAAATCAATTTTATTTCTACATACGTAATTATATTTATTTATACATAAGGGTAACTTTAATAAAGGTAATACAAAAATCAACAAGAAGTATAAGGGTCATCATCTTTCAATTTCAATTGTAAAAAAACGTTACCCCCACACTAGGATTTTCTCCTGTGTCGTGGAGGCAGTTTACAAACATAAATTGCACAAGGACAAACATCCAGACCCGGAACAATTATTTGTAGGCCATACAAATACTTGTTCCGTGCGAGATTCGAACCCGCGGCCCCCAGCGCAACAACTGATTGCTAAGCCACTGCGCCACAGAGCCGTCGCCGGGTTATAGCTAAAGTGACCATACGTCCCGTTTTGAACGGGACTGTCCCTTTTCTCGGTCACCTGTCCCATTGTCCCCAAACAAAGCTCCGGGACACAAAATTGTCCCGTAACTCGTTGGATGGAAGTATTCAAAGTCAACAATCTTCAACATAATTTTTTTTAATCGAATATATTTTATGTCTACCTGGTAGGAATGCTCCGGTAGAAAGAGTATTTTTTTATTTTGAATTAATTGTGGACGTCTGAAAGAAACACTTACGGTTCCAGAGTTCTAAAGGCGATGTTGTTAACAAAAGACAATAAAAAAACTTGAGCAGAATTTTATTTTTATTTAAAATCATCACCAACTTTATTAAAGCAAATTTAATCCACTGACAAATGTAATTAATAATTAAAAAAATATGTTGCATTTAATAATTACCGTCTATACCGAATATAATTTTACAGTGAACACTAATTGTATAAAGTTATAGTTTTTAGAGTATAAATAAACCCATGTCCTGTTTTGAGTTAAAAAATAAATGGTCGGTTTAGTCTTTTTAGTTAAATTTAGTTTTAAAAATGTTTTTTTTTTTTTTTTTTTTTTTTTTTTTTTTTTTTTTTTTATAGGATAAGGGTGACAAACGAGCACACAGTCCACCTGATGGTAAGTGGTTGCTGCGGCCCATAGACATCTACATCTATCCTCTGTTACAAATCAAAATGTAGATGCGTTGTCACCCGTGAGGACTAAGATAGAATGCCTCATTTCCAAAATTTAGTTAATAGTAAAAAGTAGGTATATTAGTACCTACTTAGATACTTTTTACCAAATTATAAGTATAGAACACCTTATGTACTCAATTATTTTTTGAAATAGAAGAAAAAACAAGCAATAAATTATATACTATATTTTAGCAAAAAACTATAACTTAGTAATACTAATTATAACTTAGAACATAAATGAAAAACTCATAACTGACTTTTTGGCCCGACCCAGGATTAGAACCCGGGACCTCATGATCAGCAGTCGCACTACTACAACCACTAGACCAACGAGGCAGTACTATACTTAATAAGATATTGTGGTTGGGTGATAATATTGAATTAGCCTTTTATAGTGTAAATTATAATATTTGTCGAAATTTTAATTATGGATTCGAACCTTACATGCTAATGGTGCTTAATTTTTTTATTTGCATTTACTTCAAAGAAAATACACGCAAAAAGCTTCATCGCGCAGTAAAAAACACAACAAATATATGTATAACTAATACGAAAAATTATACCCAAAACAAACAAATAATACTACCTATAAATAACCTAATAAGTAATAATATTATCGACTGATATGACGTGGCGTATGCGCTGGTCGACGCTCTAACGACACGGGCTTCACGTCGAAGAGCTCAGGGCTCACTGACTTCAGCAAGCCCGTGAGCAGTGAATATGCCCAGATTTTAAAATAATTTCTTAATAAAATCAAATTTTGGTCTTTTGAAAAAAAATTTATTATAGAAATGTTCCATTTGTGTAAATCGCAAAATAAAATAATACTTACTTTACGAGGAGATGCATGTTATCAATAATAATTTCACATTAATGTGGTTTCGTTGTAAGGAGATTATATTAATATTTATTCCTTTAAAAAAAAATTGGATATAGCTTTTATGGAATCAAGATTATGTAGAAATATAATGTGTTTTTTATTTGTTGATATATCTTTTAAATAAAAAGTAGATAGCTCCTAAAAACCGCACAAATAACGACTAGCGCGACATTTTGCTCAACCTGCGCCTTAAATATGGAGTTGTATTCTTTCAACCAATGTTCTGTAATACATAAAATATGTATACTGTTACTATTTAAAAATAATTCAATTTCTAATTCTTTGCCTAACATACCTTGTATATTTTGATGCACCAGGTTGATACAGTTTTTATTATTGTTATTTTGTAAAATTGCATAATTATGTATTGGTAAGTTGCATTCTAAGGTATTTAAATTATCTTTGCTAGAGATTACCTCTATTATCTTATTATCTAATTTAAATTACTTGGAACTGGTTCCAAATCAAATGTAAAATTATTTTGTTGCTCAAAAGAAGCAGGTGTCAAGGTAGCCAAATCATTGGCTGAGTTAAAATATAAATAATAAGATAGCGTATTTGCTACCAGTCTTAAACTATACTTTGATAGGTAATACCTATCTCTTGTCAAAAACTTCTTAGTTAAATTATTAATATCAATTAAATGAAATTTATCATTATTATTCTTACAATTAAATGTCAAATTTAAGTTATTGTTACATGTCAAGTTATGCACCATTAAATTTAAATTATGTCTTAGTTTATTTTCCTGTTGCCACCCCTCTATGTAACACAATGTAAACAAGATAACTTTAACCACATTTATGTTATTGAGATATTCAATATATTTTAATAATTGATTCTTGTTCATATTGCCTCTTCTCCCAACAAAAATTATTAATATACTATTAGGGTTAAATTTACTAGTTAAAATTTTATTCATAATATCACTGAATGATGCTCTAGGCATGCAGTAATTACTTATCTGTTGCCTTTTTAAACAGTTATTCAATGATATACCCAAGTTTTTGCCCATGTCATCACTATACACAGTTATATTATTTTTTTCATTATATGAATTACTTTTTAAATTTATCTGCTTTGTTATGGTACTATCGTAGAGTGTAGGTAAAGAAAATGAAGTATTACTGCTTGTCATATTATTAACATACACTGTCCCTAAAGAACCTGGCAGTGAGCGCTGATATTCATTTTGATATTTTAATAAGGAGTCAAAACGTTCCTCGTTATATTTGCAGGACTTTACCAGATTATCCATGGCCAGTATGTGTTCTTTTATCTCATTCCCTGCAGATTTATATTTATTTGACGTAATTTGTAATGAGGTTTGAAGTGACAAAATTTCTGAATTAAGACACTCTATTTCAGTCTCATAACAATTTTTCATGTTTTCCACCTCAAGTGAATATAATTTAATTTTACTAATTAACTCTTGCTTTTCCTTACATACATTTGTATAATTTTTAATATTAATTTTAGTTATATTTATTAATTTTTATATATTTTTTTAATTTCCTTCTGCTGCTTGTAATCCTTTCTGCTGTTCTTGATGTGGTAGAATCATCAGTCAAATCTTTTGTTGTGGAGGGTTGCAACGTTTTATGAAATTTACATTCTACGAGCTCCTCGAACAGACTCTGAGTTTTAAGTGCATGCAAGTTATCAATGTTTTGTTTAAATTGTGAAATTTGCTCATTAGCTTCAGTTAATTGTAATTTCAATGCAGCAATTAATCTGAGGGATTCCTCATATTATTTGCTGCATCAGTCAAACTCATCGACTGTCCCCTGGAGCTGATCCCTTTCCTTTAAAATATCTGTATAGTCTCTATGTAACTTAACCATATCACTTTTCAATTGAGTATTTTTCGATTTTATACTTATTATTTCCTTTTCGTTGTCATCCCTTTCTTTAAGTAACAGCTCACACTGCTCCCTGGACGCCCTCAGTTCTTGGAGCGCAAGATGGAGTTGATTCTCCTTCTGGCGCGTTTTGGCGTTACGAGTATTCATTTTACTATGTATTTTAAATAGTAAAAGAAAACATAGATGGAAAATCAGGGGAACAGAGTAAGCAAATATCCAATTGTAGGACTCTAATTACAGATCTCAAATAAAATTATCAAGAAAACAATTTAAAATGAAATCCGAAAACAACAACACTTAAGAGATATATCGTAAATATTAAAAGGGATAACAAGAATTACAGTAACTTTTAAACGATGTTCGTTACCTGCTGTCACTTTTAAGTTGAGAGGCACTAAAAATTTATTTATTTAAATATTTACCACTTTTATTTATTACACAATACAATTTGTTCGTAATTAACAACTATAACTTAAATTTGAGGTGGAAATTATCAATTACAATAATTATTTTTACGAAATTATTTGGGAGCCCAATTTTTTAACTATTTGTCACCGGGGTTGCCACACAAAAAAAAATAGTGTTGATTAATTAAGTTTTATTGTCTTATAGAATAAAGATGAGCACACAGTCCACCTGACGGTAAGTGAATACTGTGGCCCATAGACATCTATATCCTCTAATGAAGCGAGGCATTTCATCTGAGGACTAAGACGGAATGCCTCATTTCCAGTAAAAAGGGTCTCCGGTTCTCCACACTCACCATACGAAACACAGCAGCATTAAGTTGCTATTTTACGCTGGTATCTCGTGAGAGCGTGGTCCTTCCCCGTTCGAGCCGACCTATTCGTGCAACAACCATATAGCAGCAGCGTAGCTCTATCACATATCCACAATATAGCAGCAGTGTGACTCTATCCAATATCCACAATACAGCTGTAACGTGACTCAACCACATATCCACAATACAGCTGCTGCGTGGCTCTACCACATATCCACAATATAGCTGCTGCGTGGCTCTACCACATATCCACAATACAGCTTCAGCGTGGCTCTACCACATATCCACAATACAGCTACAGAGTGGCTCTACCACATATCCACAATACAGCTTCAGCGTGGCTCTACCACATATCCACAATACAGCTACAGAGTGGCTCTACCACATATCCACAATACATCTTCAGCGTGGCTCTACCACACATCCACAATATAGCTGCAGCGTGGCTCTACCACATATCCACAATACAGCTACAGAGTGGCTCTACCACATATCCACAATATAGCTGCAGCGTGGCTCTACCACATATCCACAATACAGCTACAGAGTGGCTCTACCACATATCCACAATACAGCTTCAGCGTGGCTCTACCACATATCCACAATATAGCTGCAGCGTGGCTCTACCACATATCCACAATACAGCTACAGAGTGGCTCTACCACATATCCACAACACAGCTTCAGCGTGGCTCTACCACATATCCACAATATAGCTGCAGCGTGGCTCTACCACATATCCACAATACAGCTACAGAGTGGCTCTACCACATATCCACAATACAGCTTCAGCGTGGCTCTACCACATATCCACAATATAGCTGCAGCGTGGCTCTACCACATATCCACAATATAGCTGCAGCGTGGCTCTACCACATATCCACAATATAGCTGCAGCGTGGCTCTACCACATATCCACAATATAGCTGCAGCGTGGCTCTACCACATATCCACAATATAGCTGCAGCGTGGCTCTACCATATATTAATACGAACTGTTGAGAACTGAATCGATGGAATTGTTCACTTTAAATAAAACATCTATTCAAGCTTAAATAAATAATTTTATAACCAAACACTGCTAAGTGAAGCGGCCGTTAACTTTATTATTATAACTACGGACGGACGTAATGTATACATATAAATAAAATTGAGGTGTCTGTCTATACTTATTCTGTAATATCGCAATATGTATTATCGATATATCTACCTTTTATATCGTTTATTTCGGTTATTTGCATGTCATTTAAAACATGAATATAAAAGAAAAATCCATTTTAAAATTTTTAACTGTCTGTCTGTTCAGGCTAATATTCGGGATGGCTGAACCGATTGTAATGAAACTTTAAGAACAGATAGAGAGCTATGCTAGGAGTGATCTAGGTGTTAACATTTTGGGAGATTTGCAAAAATCTTGACGAAGTCACAGTAGTCTAATGGGTAGGATGTGGACCGCGAACTCGAAAACTCGTGGGTTCGATTCCGCCATCCGACTACTGTCGTGAAGCACTACTAACAAAAGCATTTTAGGCTTACCAGGAGTGTTTAGAGGGAATATTAGTAATTTGTATAATATTTCTAGAATTTTTCTTAACTAAAATATAGCATTAAATATGAATTGATAAAATAAATGGTCTTTGATTATCTATACAAATGTATAAAATTGAAGTATGTGTTTGTAATGGCAAAATTACAGCTTTTTACTCAATGCATATGAAAGTATATACGGTACTAATAACAAAAATACAATTTTTTAAATTTTGTCCGTCTGTCTGTCTGTTTGTTCAGCCTAATCTCCGAAACGGCTTGACAGATTTTGACGGGATTTTCGCTGGCAGATAGCTGATGTCACAAGGAGTAACTTAGGCTACTTTTATTTGGTAAAAAAAATTAGGGTTCCGCGCAAAAAAAATTAAAACCCCAAATAACACGCGGGCGAAGTCGCGGGGAACAGCTAGTGCACATATAAGTATATACGGTATTTATAACAAAAAAAAATTGTTTGTATGTCTGTTTGTTGCGGCTAATCTCCAAAATAGCTGAACCGATTTTGACGGGACTTTCACTAACAGATAGCTAGATTATAAGGAGTAACTTAAGCTAAACTTTTATTTTAGAAAATAAAATCCAATAGTAATATATTCCACGCAGAAAGAGCCGCGGGAAACAGCTAGTGTCCAATAAAATCTAAAATGTCTTACTACAAATCCGACGTGTTATTGCTCGATGGACGTTTGACGTTGTATTAATTAATATAACTGGTTCTAATCACTTATTAATGATCAGAGAGTTTCACGTGTTTATTCGTTAAGGTTTTATGGTTGTTTCCGCTTCTTTTCTATCTAGATGTTAGGAGTCTTTTTTAAGGTTCCGTACACGAAGGGTAACCAACGGGACCCTACTACCAAGCCTCCGCTGTCCTTCAGTCTGTCTGACAGCGGGCTGTATCTAATGATCCGTAATAGGTAGACACTTGAAATTTTCACAGAATGTGTGTTTCTGTTGCGGCTATAACAACAAATAATAAAAATAAAAATAAATTAAAATTTAAAGGGAGCTCGCCTACTAGAAACGTGTTTTACGATGGTACGGAACCCTACATGTGAGAGTCCGACTCGCACTTGGCCGGTTAATTTTACTTATTGTAAGCCAGTGCTTGACCACAATCCCACCTGGTGGTGAGTGGTGATGCAGCCCGAGATGGTAAATCGCACTGTCTTACCGTAACAAAAGCCTATTCACTCTTGCCTTAGACGTCCAGATTGTATTCAGACGGAAAGACAGACGGCGGCAAAGTATTTCTATATAGGGAGCTGTTCAAGTATTAGTATGCAGATGCGTTGTCAACCGTGAGGACTAAGGTGGAATGACTCGTTTCCAGTAAAAAGGATCTCCTGTTCTCTACACTCGCCATACGAAACACATCAGCATTTATAGATTATGTAGAGCCATGCTGCAGCTAAATTAGTAGTATAGTTGTAGTACGAATGGGTTGGCTCGACAGGAGTAGCTCTCACAGAATACAAACGTGAAACGAATTATGGATGAAAATAACCCTTGGGAATGAGGTGATCGCTACCAAGCTATTTCTAATTTGTATTGTGTTGTTAATTGTGTAGCAAACATGATTGTAAGCTGACATTTTTTATTCCAAAAGAAGTCCCACTGGGTTTCTAGCTGGTTCTTCCCAGGACAGAGGTTTTTTCCGAACCGGTCGTAAATTAAACAAAAGATTGACTTTAAATTAGTATTATTTATAATCTGTATTGAATAAAAAAGAATTTTATAGTATTAGGGTGACAAACGAATACACAGTCCACCTGATGGTAAGTAGTTGCTGTGGCTCATCTTTATATATAAAAATTACGTGTCACATTGTTTGTCCGCGATGAACTCCTAAACTACTGAACTGATTTCAATGAAATTTTGTACACTGTGTTCAGTTCGGTCCAACTTGAGAGATAGGATACTTTTTATCCTGATAAGTGACCTTCAATATTTTATTATTGCGAATTTAAGGATTTTTTTCATAGGAAGGGTCGTCGGAAAGGGCAGAACAACGTCTGCCTGGCCAGCTAGTAGACATATAAATCTATCCTAGATGACGAATCAAAATTTAGATACGTTGTCACCCGTTAAGACTAAGATGGAACGCCTTGTTTCCAGTAAATAGGGTCTCCGGTTCTCTACACTCACCATACGAAACACAGCAGCATGAAGCTGCTATTTGACGCTGGTATTCTGTGAGAGCGTTGTCCTTCCCCGGTCGAGCCGACCCATTCATGCTACAACTATACTATTAATATAGCTGCAGCATGGCTTTACCACGTATTGGGATAGATTCAGCTGTAATTTTTAGTTCGGTCTACTAAGAAAGAACTTTCTGTATCTTCAAGTTATACTTGGGTTTGGGTTTAATTTCATTAATTTTAGAATCCCTAGTAGATTGTATAGCCGGGAAGCTGCGGCGAAAGAGAATCCGCTATCCTATAACATCCCGTAAATTCGAATACTGTCGTGAACCACTTCTAACACAAGCATTTTAAGCTTACCAGATATGGTCAAAGGGAATACTAGTAATCTTTAATAGCATTAGTAGTATTTAAAAAAACACTAAACGTTCTAGAGCTACGTTGCAGCTATATTATCCTCTCTCACAGAATACCAGCGTAAAATAGCAGCTTAACGCTACTGTGTTTTGTATGGTGAGTGTAGAGAACCGGAGACCCTTTATACTAGAGACGAAGCATTCTACCTTAGTTCTTAGGGATGTCAACGCATCTACATTTTGATTCTTAATCGAGGATAGATGTATGTGTATGGGCCACAGCATCCACTTACCATCAGGTGGAGTGTGTGCTCGTTTGTCAGCCTTATTTTATATACAAAAAACATCACTCTATTCAAAAATATAAAAAAAATACGTCTAAACATGACTAAGCAAGCGTTACCACAAAACTGAAAATTCAAGGAAACCTTTGAAGTGTGAAAACCTTCAATATTCGCTTAAAAGAACTTCGCGAAACGTTCCTATGTCCTCTTTATATTTAACGACGGATTATGGTAATATTTTCGTCCTGACTGCTCGTCTTTGGTGCGAATCCAGGATCGGTCAAAAAAAATACAAGTTATTGAATTTTTCTGTCGCGAAATTCTCGGTATCAACTCGGAGTCAGGAAGTCGGCGGTGTTACACCTCCGTGCTTTGGAAAGCATGTAAAGCCGTTGGTCTTGCGCCTGATCTCTCTCCGGTTGTGTCGGTTTACCGTCCCAACTGACTACGAGAGTGAGGCAATAGAGAGTGCACCTGTACTTGTGCACACACTAGTGCACCATAATCCTGTCCTGCGCTGATGGCTGGTCTCCGTTGATACTGATCGTTGTGAACGAAATTCGGACATTATTATTATTAAAATAAGCACCTGAAATAACATTTAACTGTATCTCGGGTGTATGTTGTTAAATACAATAAGAAATATTTTCTATTTCATATTATATAAAAGGATAACTGTACCAACTAATCAGGGTTAATTTGTTTAGGGGCCGATTTTTCTATCGTCAGATAATATTATCCATTTTTTTATAGGATAAGGGTGACAAACGAGCACACAGTCCACCTGATGGTAAGTGGTTGCTGTGACCCATAGACATCTACATTTATCCTCAATAAAGAATCAAAATGCAGATGCGTTGTCACCCGTGTACACTAAGATGGAATGCCTCTTTTCCAGTAAAAAGGGTCTCCGGTTAACTACACTCACCATACGAAACACAGCAGTGTTAAGCTGCTATTTTACGCTGGTATTCTGTGAGAGCGTGGTCCTTCCCCGGTCGAGCCGACCCATTCGTGCTACAACTATACTACTAATATAGCTGCAGCATGGCTCTACCACGTTCAATTGCGTGCACTGTCCCCGTCACTACTATCTACAACACTACACCGGAAAACACACACCCGGGGGTTGCTCACGTACTGTGAACCCACGGTGAACACATAGCCGCAGAGCTACCACGGTTATTATATATTAACAAGTAAATAATATACCGTAATACCAATTAAATGTTATTAACCGATTAATTCTAGTCGATAAAAATTAATTAAAGCTATTTTTAAACTTAAATAATAAATATCATACAGTACCCATTTATATATGGTAGAGTCATGCTGTAGCTATATCATGGTTGTAGCCTTTCGGATGACATCTTTCAAAGAACCGTGCCGTGTAAACCTACCAGCACTTTTCTTACATGAAAGTCCATGTAGCCCAAACTTATCGACGACGCTATTTTAATTCATTATTAATTAACTAAAGCATCTAAACTTGAAACACCTCTGTACCCCGTTGACCATGGGTACTTTAAACTCCAGAATCCAAAAAATCGAAAAATAAACATAAGTAAAAATTAAACGCAATATACTTTATGACATTAATAATTAATAATACTTCATTCAATTTGTTATAATCTTTACATAAAATACATGTGGATATACATAAACTAAAACCTTTCTCAAATTTAAAATCGATCTAATAAGTTTTAAACGTTTTTGTCGGACAGCTGACACAGACAGATAGATAAGCGACTCTATAATTAGGTACTAGGTAATTATTAATTTAAGAAATAAAATTTTACAGAATAATATATTAACACTTACTATAAATGTATGTGTAAATTTAATGTTTATAGCTTTAGTAATCATTAACATAATACTAATACCTATTTGTAAGACTCAACCTCGTAAAATATTTAACTACTTAGTCATCGAATATGCAAAAGGAATTAGGTCTATTAAAATGTTTAAATTAATAAACAGACTGTTTCTATTGATGTTTTGACGGTTTGCCTTTCAATTATAAATATATAATCTTCAAAATAATCAACTAAATATAAAATATATTTAAAAAAAAATTACAACGAGGGATGAAAAGTTGTGACCGCACTCAAAATGACACGAGCAAACCAAAGGCCCACAACAAATGTATAGCACAGATAAATAATTTTAATCCAAATATGTTTTTATCGTTGATAAATTAACGTACCGTATTTCTCCAAAACGGGGAGAGCTGCGACGTTTTCGTTCACAAAGACACAAATTTACACGATTCAACCACAAAATACACAAAACGCAGTGCACAGCACCCACACACGCGGAAGCGACGCGGGTCAAACGCGTACTGTGGATAAAGATAAAGGTACTCTGTTCAGTATATATAAAAGTACTCTGTGCTCTGTGCTGTGGAGTGTGGAGTGTGGACAGGAATTTCGTTTCGCGGAGTTGTTCCGTAAACGGATTGCCAGCTTCTCGAAGTTAATATCCTAACTTATTCTCCCTTTTACGGCCGATTTTTCAATTGTCATATAAAAATTATCCATCCATCCAATAACTCTACATATTTTGTAATAACTAATTTGCTTAAATTGCATTTTATATTATGAATAATTTATTTTTCATAGAATAAAAGTGACAAACTACCTCAAAATCCACCTAACGGTATGTGGACGCTGTGGCCATACATCTACATCATACATCTAGATTGTTGTCACTGCTTAAGACTAAGATGAAAAAAATATTTGAATTAAAGCATGAGCTTTATTTAGGTCAGCATTGTGACTGTGTAGCTATGCTGGAAATGGTTTGCTGCTGGAAATCACTTTGCAAATACTTTGTTTCATCATTATGATAAAATTTTGTATACCGAAATAAATTAATATAATGATATTAAATCATCTAAACAATAAAAAAATCAAATATCATATCAAATTTAAAATGAAAACAAACAACACTCTAATTAGAGATAAGAGAGCAACGTGGTAGAGTCATGCCGCAAGTATGTTATAGTTGCAGCACGAATGGGTCGCCTCTATCGAGAAAGGGCTACGCTCTCACAGATAAAAACTGTACTTACGCATAAAATAACAAATGTTGCTTTGTTTCTTATGATTAGTATAGAGAAGCGCAGTTTCTCTCGAATGGTAACGAAGTATTCCAATTTAGTCCACAGAGGTGACAATCTGCATTTTGGTTCTTAAACGTGGATAAATCTAGGTGTCTATGGGCTACAATCTATTTATCATCAGGATTAAGAACACTGTAAATAGAGTCCCCGGTTTGGCGTCAAAATTATATTAATTAAAAAAACTTAAAGCGTTTATCCAACACAAAAGATTCGTCGCCACTAAAAAAACGTACCCGATAAATTTCATAAATTCCTATGCTGGTATCATTGAGTATGATACCTGTATTACGCACACAGGCGCAAACCTTTCACAGGGTCTCGAAGGGCGTCACGCACACCGACCCGACTGGTAGAGAGAGAAAGTTCTATTTGCGAGAGGGAAATGGGCGATCCCTTTTATTGCCCTTCCTTGAGTGCTGTGCAAGCCGTATACTTGTAAGCTGTGTTAAAATATGTTTTTTACAACGAAAGCAGGTAGAGCAAAGGATGGCGGCGTTATACGTACGTGGTAGAGCCATGCTGCAGCAATATTAGTAGTATAGTTGTAGCACGAATGGGTGGGCTCGACCGGGGAAGGACCACGCTCTCACAGAATACCAGCGTAAAATAGCAGCTTAACGCTGCTCTGTTTCGTATGGTGAGTGTAGAGAACCGGAGACCCCTTTCACTGGAAAAGAGGCATTTCATAGTCCTCACGGGTGACAACGCATCTGCATTTTAATTCGTAATCAAGGATAGATATAGATGTCTATGAGCCACAGTAACCACTTACCATTAGGTGGACTATGTGCTCGTTTGTCACCCTAATCCTATAAAAAAAACTTACTGTGGTTATTTTTTAATTAATTATTATTTTTTATTTTAAACCTCCCTGCCTCGTTGGTGTAATGGTCGTACACACGGTTGCCGATCATGAGGTTCCGGGTTTGAATCCCGGGCCGGGCTAAAATCAGCAATTGGGTTTTTCTGTCAGGAAGTTGGCGGTGTTTCACCCCCGTGCCTCGGAAAGCACGTTGGTCCTGCGCCTGATCTCTCTCCCGTCGTATATTACCGTCCCATCGCACTATGAGAGTGAGGCAATAGAGAGTGCACCTGTGCTTGCGCACACGTGCACTATAATCCTGTCCTGCACAGATGGCTGGTCTCCGTTGATAGTGGTTGCCGTGATCGAAATTATTGACTATTGACCCTAAAGGTTACAAAAGGTGGACTTAATGCCCACGGTGTGATGAAAAGACCTAGTGGCAGGTGTCCCAAATCATAATCCATTATCTACTATATAAAAATTAATGTTTGTTACCCGACTACCAAGGAAGGGTTATGTTATTCGCGCGTCTTGTATGTTTGTAATTTCTTTATTACCTCGTATCTTCCAAACGGCAGGATGGATTTCGAGAATTAAGATTTTTTTTTATAGCATAAGAATCAAATGCAGATGTGTTGTCACCCGTGAGGACTAAGATGGAATGCCTCGCGTCCAGAAAAAAAGGGTCTCCGTTAAAAGATACCGATTTATTCGTCTTAGAAACCCAAGTGCTCTTAGATAGCTGTTTGAAAAATACCTAGTCAGGTCATAAGTATTGTCACACAGTAAAAACTTTTCTTTTAGAATGCTGGCCACAAAAAAGTTTATTGAATTCGAATTTCGAATTGTTCATGAAAATAAAACTGTATACTTTTTAGAATTTTACTCATTTTTAAATATGGAGTGGACGCTTAAAGAAGACCGTGTTGCAGTTATTGCGTTGCATCGTTGCGTATATAAGACTTCTAAAGAAACGATATTTCCACAATATTTTCTTCTGCGGCAGCAACACGCAAGGTACCAGCTAGTAAAAATATATTTTTTTTAATATTTTTAAAATATATATGTGTTATATTTAGTACTACTTTGGCTTCACCTGGGTAGTAAAAAACCATTATTTTCATTGATTTTTCGGTTTGTTTAGCTCACTCTTGGCGGGCTCTATAGTCCTGTCCTGCGCAAATGTATCAACGGAGACCAGCTGCCGTGACCGAAATTTGGTGTGGAGGACATTATTTCAGATTATAATATAAGTACACCTTTCAAACAAAACTTCACATAAGGAGGGCATTTTAAACATCACTTAAGTTAGACATCTCTATAGAATATAAAAACGTCTGTTAGATATTAAAAAGGAAATACTAACTTATAGTACGTGAGGGTAATATGGTCGTCCGGTTAATATGGTCACTTTCTTATAACTCAAAAACTAGAGCCTTGTTTGCATAGATGGCTCTGTGATACGATAGCTCTCCATCAGTCAATCAAATAATAAAAGGTCAAATGGGCGCTGCTTTATCGACGCCATTTTGACAGTTGACACCTTCGTAAATATTTTAGTCAATTTTAGTATTGTGTATGTAGTGTAGTTACTTTTACTTAAGTAGATTTTTCGAAGTGTTTCTAATTATTGCCAAAGCTTGTTTGCTATTTTTTTTCTTAATATATTAGTTATAGTATACGCCTTTGTGTTTTTGTTACTGTCCTTCTCCTTGTTTTGGTTTTATAGGGCGGCAAAGCTTAAGGTGACCATATTACCCTCACGTACCTTATTCAATTCATATTAGAAAAAAATTACATCAGCTTACATGGTGCGCCAGTTAAATTCAAAATCTCTACATTCATCATCATTACATTCCTTAACAAGTCCACTGCTGAACATAGGCCTCGCGCAATGAACGCCACAAAGCACGGTCCTGAGCCACCTGCATCCATCGACTTTTAACATGTTTTACCAGGTCGTCACTCTATCTAGTAGGGAAACGCCCTACAGGGGGCGTTCAAGTATTATGTAACGCAATTTGGGTGGGGGGAGTGGGGTCTAAAACGTTACCATGCGTTACAGGGGCGGGAGGGGGTTTTCCAATAACGCGTTACGTAACGTTTTTTTTATTTCAATAAAAACTAGGAAACTAAAATCTCCCAAGTTGGCAACCACTTTCGTTTACGTTTTACGGGGAATCCCTCGATTGTATGGTACGTCATTTTTATTCTGTCCTCCCAGGTTGGCAACCTTTTTTGTCTATGTTTTACGGGGAATCCCTCGACTGTATTGCGACTGTGTTCTCTTTTAATGCACCTGGAATACAAAGTACTTTTATGGCGGATTTACCAGCAGGCTGAGTAGGCTGGAGCCTAGGGCGGCAAATTTTAAGGGCAGCTAATTTGGGGCTAAAACTTTTTCATTTTTCACTTGGTCGATAAATTTTCCTACAATTTGCATTTGGTTGTGACGCGGAAACGAGTGACATAACCGTTCGCTAAGTGTGTTTTGATCGAAATGCCTGCCCTATGTAGTATATATATAATATCTATGGAAGTAGTAGTATATATAATATCTATGGAAATGCTGATGAATTGACTGAACGAGCGAGGCGCGGTCGCCGCGGGAGCCGCAGCAGGATCATACTGTTGAAGGCGTACGCTGCGTGTTGGCATTGAGTTCGAAACACATAGATGTATTTACTTCAAAATCAAAAGAAAAGCTGCCTCGGTTGAATCCTGGTGCGATTTCTAATACGTACTAATATTTCTCTGGCACAATTTTTTGGAAAATTACCTATTGGAAAAACGGTCTAAAGAGGGTTCTTGCCGCAGTATGATAATGCCGCAACATGTCTGGTGTGTGTACAATGGCTAAAATTCAAAGACAAGCACCTTTTGCTTTTTTCGTTC
Organism: Parnassius mnemosyne; assembly: GCA_963668995.1. Lineage (NCBI taxonomy): Eukaryota > Metazoa > Arthropoda > Insecta > Lepidoptera > Papilionidae > Parnassius > Parnassius mnemosyne. The sequence goes on along the minus strand of CAVLGL010000096.1, from coordinate 3,188,325 downwards.
CTTGCTCTGTCCTCTCTTAAAATTTAGTGGCAATTTCACGAACGCGCATCGCGGCAGAACTTCCGATATCACCCACACCATCTGGATGATTGGCGGTCCACCACTGTGTGATTTAGAAGATGTTTTCTTCCTCGCACAACTTCCTTGTGGAATCGATTACTATCAGCAATTTTTCCAGACCGATACGAATTAGTAACCTTCAAGAAAAGAGTCTACTCCTTTTTAAAAGGCCTGCAACTGCAATTCCCCTGGTTCCCCTGGTGTTGCAGTTGTTCATGGGCGGTGGTAGTCACTTACCATCAGGTGAGCCACATGTTCGTTTGCCCCCTCAACTATAAAAAAAATGCGACTGCTGAACACAGATTTTTTTTTAGATTTGCACAGAAGCTTGTCGCTTCGTCAGTTCTTTGAGGCGAAGTATTGGGCGATCCCCCACTAGATGGAGTGACGACCTGGTAGGATATGCAGGTAGTCGATGGATGCAGGTGGCTCGGGATCGTGTTTTATGGCATTCCTTGGGGGAGGCCTATGTTCAGCAGTGGACTTATGAAAGGCTGTAATCATGATGATTTGGAAAAACTCAATTTTCAGCACGCTGGAGAGACACTTGCTAAGATCTGGAGGGAAATGAAAATTGACAGCTGTGATGTTTCGGCGGAATATTGAAAGCCGGAAGATAGCTTGCAGAATCCAGCAGAACTTAATCTGGCATGGTATAGGGCTCACGTTCGTGAATCGCAATATTTCTTACAAGTGATTAAATGCGCGGATGAATCTTGCTGTTCCCGCTGCAGGAGTGCATTGAAATCTGTCTTTCCAAATACTTTCCTGCTGCCACCCTGACCAATCCTTCAAACCCCAAGCAAGCTCGTGGTACCTGGTAAGCTGGACAAAGGATCATGCAAGTTTTCACCACTTCTTGTGAGGTTGTTAGATGATCTGTCGCCTCCTCTAGAAGGGTTTAAGCAGATGCCTTACGATTTATTTTGCCCATCAGTACAATCTGACCTCAAGAACAGAATATGTGCAACATGCGGGATCTATTTCACATCTCACAAGAGTGTGCAAATGCACAGTCGTTACGTGCATGGCAAGACTGCCCAAGACCGTCGTAAAAATAGAGTACAGCCACAGCGACTGCTGCCAGAAGGGCAAATGAGCTTCTCTGCATTGTGCGATGCTGCGAAACATCGTCTGAGTATGCCGATTGGCTTGACGAAGACGAAGTTGATGCAAGTGGTTTAACAATTCCGGAATACGCTCCGTCTGCTCTCCGGATGCCAGTAATGAAAGAGTCTGAGTGGCCGGCAAACCCGTGGACAGAGGAATAGTAACTCCAATTAAATTGATCTTTTTTACATACCTACGTATTTTAATAATGGCTGTTTTTATTTTAAATTTTTAGCTAAGAATACAATTTTATTTTGACTAAAATGTTTTATTTCAGTTAGGTTTCCATTGCATTGCCAAAGGTTAAAATAAATATGTTATTTTATTTTAATAGTTTATTAGTAAAAAAAAAGCTAAAACAGGAGAATGCATGAGAAGACCTTGGTGGATTAAGCCAAAAATGTATGTGAGAAAAGGGCCAAGTCAGAAAAACGGCGTAATTAAATGTAAAGTTAAAAGTAAAAGTTTATTAGGACGAATTTTAGCCCATTTTATCATATTTAAAACTTAAGCAAATGTTTATTACATTATGTGTGATTATTTATTAAATAACAATATGAATAAATAAAATAAACAATATACGCATCTATTACGATTTTTAAGAGATTTCTTATCTCTTGTTTTATTTATTATTACCGCAAACGCGATTAAAACAATAACAATGTTATTTTAGCGACTTTCCGGTACTTTGCACAACATAATTGTGACTTTTAGTTAAAAATGGTCCCTTGGGTGTTACGTAACGTTTATATTTTAACATCTGTAAGTGAAACACCGCCCAGTTTATAGGTAAGACATGTATATATTTGAACTGAATTTGATCGTAACCCAAACTCACTCTCTGTTAATATCATTAAGCTCGCGTTTTGTACAAATATTTGGTGCAATAAAGAATAAAATAAATAAGACGAGGGATACGGTTTCCTATGTATAGTACTGTACATTTCGAAGCATTGAGATTTATGAGCCATTCTTTGGACACCAAATAGCTATTTTAGATCATCCTGAAGGCGGTCGTAATCTATTAGTGGATTTGCAAATATTTATTTGGGTTCGCATTTCATCAACGTCATTTCATCACATTCCTTCATAAGTCAACAGTTGAATATAGGACTATAGATTGGGCCTATGTCTTAAAAAGAGCACGGACAAAACTTAAGTCATGTGTAACGTCCATGTCAAACCTATGCTGGTAGTTGATTGGATCACTACACTTGAAATTGTCGATGTTTACCTAGGACAAATTGTCCGACAAGGTAAGTCCGACTTCGACCGACCCCTGAGCAGAACGACCAGAGGAAGTGATTTCGAGACATCGTTATAGCACTGCGAGGGTGCTGGGAGCAGTAGCGACTGCCCCTAGTACGTGCATAAAACAAAGCGACTGAACGGAGAACTTGGGAGTCGTTGTATACGCTGATGGTTACCACCTTTGGGTTTTAGCTGCAGGAGTGCAGCGTAGTATCCATCAAAATTTTCTCGCGATGTAAAGTAAGTCCCACTAAGATTAAGAGGTTAGTCAATGGATCCAACTCAGATGGGCAGCATTCGGAAGAGTACGACACATCTTCATCTCTTCTCTCTATCTTCATGTCGCATATATATCAAAACTTGAAAACAAGATTGTTTTTTATATATATAAAATAGACATCCTCAATCCACATCAATCCTCAGTAAAGAATCAAAATGCAGATGCGTTGTCACCCGTGAGGATTAAGATGTATTGGGTCTTTTCCAGTAAAAAGGGTCTCCGGTTTTCTACACTCACCATACGAAACACAGCAGCAGTACACTACGTCAGAAGGGATCGTGACGGAAAAATCTTACAATTTTTATCGCCTAATCTATCCTCCAAATTCGGACCGTCCGATAAGGAACTTCGTTCTAACAATCTCTCACGCCCGTCACTCAAAGGAGTACAGAGGAGGCAGGAGGCAGGAATTACGAACCTCCGTTTGCTACGATCCTGACTAACTTGTTCAATCTCCTATATAAATAAAATGATAGAGGTTTGCGGTTGTGCGTACATCACGGAAAAACTACTGGATAGATTTAAATCAGGTTTTCTAAGTTTTATTTCCTAGACACTTGGCCTTTATCTAAAAAAAATGATTGCGATATCTTCATTTAATATAAAGTTAATAAAGGTTTACGAAACAACGATTTAATACGGGGTTTTTCACACGGTAAACTGCACGTCGCTTGTTTTCGCATTACTGACCTAGATAATTTATATATTTTAGTTACAAACGGAGCAACGAATAACATTTTTTACAAATAAATTTTATAAGCAAAGTATATTTTTGGTTGCGATTTTTTCTGGATGTTTTTTCCCCCGCACATACTAAAACTTTGTTAATATATCATGCAACGCGGGTATCAGCTAGGCTTCAATATATCGTCAATTTGGTCGATAAAATTTCGTCTAAAACGTTTCTTGCCGTCTTTCCATTTACTAATGCAACATAAATTCTTTCCTCGTTAATTCTTTCTACGTGTCCAAACCACCGAAACCTTCCTTGATCCTGGTCACAACATCTTGCAAACTAAACATACTTTTTCAAAATATCATTCATAGTGACCCCTAACGTATTTTCTAATGAGCGCATTCCTGCAGCAGTAATTTTCTATCAGGCTTCTTCTGATATACAGTAATTATCATACATTAAGTTCGCCTTCATTGACACATTCTGACTTTCCACAATATAGTTTAGATTACCATTACAGTATATCAAAAGTCTACTGCTAAATAAAGGCCTCCCCCATAGATTGCCTCATAGGGGGGATATTTGCCATTGTTGTAATGTTAGTGTTGATTTGAAAATTTCACCTCTCAGTGCGTCATGTGCTCCTGGTAGATTATCTTCTATACATCCATCCATTACAGACTATTAAAGTCCACTGCTGAACATAGGCCTCCCCCACAGATTGCCTCATAGGGGAGATATTTGTCATTGTTGTAATGTTACTGTTGATTTGAAAATTTCACCTCTCAGTGGGTCATGTGCTCCTGGTAGATTATGTTCTATACATCCATCTATTACAGCCTAGTCCACTGCTGAACATAGCCTGCCCCATAGATTGCCTCATAGGGGAGATATTTGTCATAGTTTTTTTAGTTTATTAAGAAGACGCTGCTGCCCATCTCCTGGTTTTGTTTCCCTCTGACGCCTCTTACGACACCCCGGGATGAGATAACTATTCTTACACCGCCACTACATGGTTAATTCGCATAGATAAAAGAAATTATTATATTACTACTTTTTCTATTATTCGGGGTGGTGATGAGTACAAAAAGCTAGTATAGTAAAATGCTGTGAGGCACATTCCAACATTCCAACTTAGTCAAATGTAAGAATGCATCTGTGACCTTTTTTATTTGAAGTTATTTACAGGTGTCCATGGGTCGTAGGTCTCTTCTAAGCGACCGATCTATAAAATCGTTTTAACTGGTTGCTGTGGTCCATAGACATCTACATAATATATCATCGTTTGCGAATCAAAATGCAGATGCGTTGCCACTCGTGGGGACTAAGATGGCATGTCTATTTTTCAGTAAAATGGGTCTCCGATTCTCTACTCTCACCATACGAAACACGGCAGTACTTCTCCGGTCGAGCCGACATATACGTGCTACAACTATACAATGAATATAGCAGCAGCATGGCTCTAACACGTTTATTATTTACCATGTTGTTTTATTACTAAATCATTATAAAAGTACCCATAAAAATTCGTTTATGTGCTTATTTCATCAAGTTATTAGATTTTATAGAGGTCACAGATAACAAATACAGAATTTTGGCGCTAAATCTCTTTTCGGAATAAATGGCGCGCTGCATTTGACATTTGACGGAAAGCGCCCATTTTGGCGCGATTTACCGCCGTAATAAATGAATATAATCAAGTGCGAATAAGTCGTACACTTTGCGGATTCCCTGCTGGTATTAATGTAATAAACAACCTACTGCAAGTAACAGGCCTGCCTGAGGTGGTTTTTCGATTATTAATCCTATAAAATAATAATAATAATAAATAAAAAAAACTGATGGAGCGCATAGATACGACCTGAACCAGAAAATCGCTGCTTGGGGGAAGCGGATTCGGCGATATACCGAGAGTTTGACACGGTTCAACCAGAATCGACTCTTTCAGAGTGTTCAGGCTCTATAAATCATTGGAACGGCCAATGGTACGTGCATTGAATCAGACCACTTTTTGTACGTGGTAGAGCCATGCTGCAGATATATTACTGGGATAGTTGTAGTACGAATGGGTCAACTCGACCGGGGAAGAACCACGCTCTCAGAGAATACCAGCGTAAAATAGCAGCTTAACGCTGCTGTGTTTCGTATGGTGAGTGTAGAGAACCGGAGACCCCTTTTTACTGGAAACAAGGCATTCCATCTTAGTCCTCACGGGAGACAACGCATCTGCATTTGGATTCGTAATCGAGGATAGACGTAGATGTCTATGGTCCACAGCAACCGCTTTCCATGAGGTGGACTGTGTGCTCGTTTATCACACTTATTCTATAAAAAAAAAACTATCGCATTCTGGCGCGGCTTGTGGTCAGATCTCGTAAACATGTTGTTGCAAATGTTACTCCCATGGACCCCGTCATCATAACGCCGGATGGCGTACCTGAGGCGGTCCGAAGGGCTCCGAACTGGAAAAGTCCGTGGCTCGGCGGATTGCATTACTACTGGCTGAAGAGGTACGTGATGTGTTCATCCATTTTGAGCGCGAGAATCACTCGTCACCTGGACTAAAATCAGGTGATGTCGCGCGCTCAAAATGGATGTCGAAATGGAGGTCGTGGAACCATGGAACTACTCCTCATTGAAGAGATCGACGAGGTATAAAGATAAGTTAGATATTCGTCAAAATTGTGTTTACAAACTTGTTTGTGACGAATGAAACGCCGTTTACGTGGGCCAAACTGGTCGCAATTTCGAAATACGTTATAAAGAGCGTTTAGCCGCGTACAGGAATTATAATCCCGATAAATCACATTTCGCGAAACATCTCTTGGACACTGGACAACCTAGTCAATGACCATTCTTTTAAAATCTTACATACACGTAATAAAGAGCTAAGACTGTGTGTGCTGGAACTAGGGTTGCCATCTCCTAAAATGAAAAAGCCGGACTCGGCGCTCCAAAAAGCCGGACTTTTGGCCCTAAAGCCGGACAGTAATTTTTAGCCAAACATACCTTTCTGAGGCCATGCAGTCAAAAAACTCACCAACTCCAACCCCCCGAGAAAAAAAACTAAAATACTCCGTTACATACGTTAATTGTTTATTAATCAATCACAGCACAGTTTCAAGTGTATACGTTACTTATTTATTTATTCTGCAAGCGATGCTTGCAACGCGTTACACTAACAAAAAGCCTAACAAAAGCCGGACAGGCCGGACACATAAAAATTTGACAAGATACAACCCGAAAAAGCCAAACATGTCCGGCTAAAGCCGGACAGATGGCAACCCTAGCTGGAACAGTTAGAGATATTAAAAATAATAACGATAACGTTGCACTGCTGAATAAACAAGCAAATGTTTCCAACTCGCCTCTCTTAAACATATTTAAGCCTGCTCCTTAGTAAAATACAACCTCGCAATTGGTAGCTTGTCACACTTACGGTGCGGTGGCTAGCGATTGGTTGCGTTGTTGGATATCGTATATATCGTATCGGGCTCGTATACGAGCGTTTCGCAACTGTCTGTTGTTCATTTTACAGCAAATGTCTGAGTGCGTCAGGTGGTGATTGGTCACATGACGTAATCGCTCGCTACGTAAGTGGGGCGCGGTTGCGTCAGCAAGTAATATAAATAGCAGCTGTTTCGGCTCTCACTCTCACTTAGCGGCCAGCCTCCGCAGAGTCTACTTCACCTGAGGATGTCTCGTGTAGAGGCGAAACACGTGTCGTATTTTTAAAAGTGGTGTGTCGTTCCTAGTGTAGTCGTGTTGGGAGTAGTAGGGTGGGAGTTCCCCTTAAAACTGGCCGGGACACTTCATTTTGTTTCTTTACGCGGAATTAAGTTATAACAACCTCAATACAATGAGAGACTTACTCGGGCAGTGGAGTACGATCCTGTGTCATCTAGGCGAGTGGACGGACGGCTGCGGAGAACCACATAAAGATAAGAAAGGGTATCTTCCGGGGCGGTTGTTTGAGTCCAATTTGGTTCTCCTCTCTCTGAACCCTCTCAGTACTTTACTGGAGGGTTCCAGGAGGAGATTTCAGCTTCGGACAGGAGGTACAAAAGTGACCCACCGTTTCTATATGGAAGATCTCAAGTTATCCGCCTCCAGTTGTTCCCATCTTATGGAATTGCTAAACGTCACTCGATGCCGCGGATGTGCGGTCCTCCATGCCGAAAGGGCAAGCAACCCTTTTATTTTTTCGTGGGGAAATCCTCATGGATACCTCCGGCTGCGGGGGCAACCGGAAAGTTATGCCGGACTCTTACCGGCTAAAACCCCACGGTGTCTCCTCGTACGTGCACGCGGGGCCGCGGGAATCCAAATTCTTCCGCAGCACCACACTAGTGCTGGCCCGGTCTGTTCGGGCCTCGTCTCCTGCACGGGGTAGCGAGGTGTTCAACTACCCCTCTTCACAGCCTCCATCTCCACCTGCGTATCGGACCCCCCCGAGTCCAATATGCGGAGGCCATGGGGCCAGGAAAATCGAGCGCTTAGTAGCGCCCGCTTTCCCGACCCCAGCGGCGGATCTGGTCTCGGGTTCCACCGCCTACCAAGTTTCGACCGCGGAGGGTAGGGAGAGCGGCGCCTCGCAATACCGACACTCCTCTCCCCCCGCGGCCCCACCACCACCGCATCAACGGTGCGGCCCCTTCTGAGTCGCGGAGGATAGGGCGAGTGGCGCATCGCCATACCAGTACTTCTCTTCCTCCGCGACTCCACCTCGGCTGCAGCGGTAGAGGGAGCGGACACCCCTCTCACCGCAGCCCACCAACACACACCCGAAGTGAGTTCGTTAAGCCCACTCGGAGTGGCCACCTCGGTCCGGCCCTAAACCACGGGGTTCCTCTTTGTTCACCGCGGTTGACCAAGCTACGGCTACTAAGCCCCCCCCCCCCCCGCCACGACAAGGCGGGAACCCGTTCGGGGGGGAGGGCATAGATTTATCTCATGCCCAACAACATAAGGATCCAAGGCTGAAACATACCGATATAAGTAGCGGCATGAAAGTCTAGCGTTGACCATTATTGCGCGTAAGTCGAAAATAAGGTATCATGGGGTAGTAAGCGGGTCGCAGGGCGGGCGTGCGTATCGTTCGCATGCACTGATTGGCTCGTGCGTATCGTTCGCACGCGCTGATTGGCTCGAGCGTATCGTTCGCACGCGCTGATTGGCTCTCCAGTCGCATTCCATCCCCTGTAATGATACGACGCCCCGCGCACTTCCAGTGTACATTCGCGTTCTGAATTGTATTGTTATTGCTGTAAATTTTTGTTGTTGTATTTTGTTTAGTTTGTTTTTTATTAAGTTTCTTTGTGACTTTAAACAGTGAATATGCTTCGAAGAAATACTGTTTTGAAACAGGCACGGAAAATGGTGTATGACGTGCATAGTTTTTTTGAAAAGAGAATCTACTCGTAATGAAATAATTGATTCTTTAAACAACCCATCTGCATTTTGAACCTTTATTGAGAATAGATGTTAATGTCCATCGGTTACAGCCGCCACTTACGTTAGGTGGACTGTGTGCTCGTTTGTCATCCTATCCTATAAAAAAAGTTTTTATCTCATTTTATTAATAATAATTAAATAAAGTTAGTAATGTTGTTTTTTTTTGTTTTATGTTAGTTAGGAGTTTTAAGTTTTCGAATTCAATATAAAAGTCAGATAGGAGATATTTCCGTTAATTACTTAGGAGAAATCAACCCCCAAACTGTGCATCTAACTTAAATTTTGAACTAAGAAGGAACAAGTAATTACAGAAATATAATATTTATTTATGTTGCTAAAGGAAAAAAAGTTACAAAATCACAATCAGACATTAATAATAATAATATGAGAAACAAAACTTAAACTTAAACAATCTTGAAAAAGGTTGCTTTAAAAATTAATTAACATTCTTAAAATTATTTAAAATCTTTGAGGTTTTTATAAAACTTAAAATAATCCCATCCGCCAAACCCGTACCGTCTGAAAAATAACTTCGTCCCAAAAACGTAACTCTTACACGAGGATTTCTCCTATATCGTAAAGTCTGTTTACATAAATAAATTGCACAAGGACAAACATCCAAACAAGGTACAACTATTTGTAGGCCATAGAATACTTGTTCCGCGCAGGATTCGAATACGCAGCCCTCAGCTCCGTATCCCAATGCTAAGCTAAAAAGTACTCTGTGATGCTAAGCAACTGCACCACAGAGTTCTCGACCACCACATATTTTTTAAACTGGCTTTACGGCTCTGGGTTCTAGCCCTTCTGCGCCTGACCACCACATAAAAATGTCCTGTCGTATGAGTAAAGAAATCGACGGTTTTTTTGTCGATTTCTTTACTCATGTGATACAGTCTGACAGACAAACAGGCAACAAAGTAGTTTAATACGGTTTTTTTCATATGGAATGAACCCAAAAAAGCAATGTACCAACATTAATATTATATTCTGGCACCGACGTGACGTTTTATGGAGGATAGATGTAGATACATCTATCCTCGCTTAAGAGTTAAAATGCAGTTGCATTGTCACAAGGGTCTCCAGTTCTCTACACTCACACTCAGCGTGGTCCTTCCCCGATCGAGCCGACCCATTCGTGCTACAACCATAATATAGCCACAGCATGACTATCACATTTTTAAATAAAACTAATTTTACGGATTTTATCGCGTATATTAACTTATTTTTATATTCCCGACGTTTCGGGTGCTTTCCAGCACCCGTGGTCACGGGGGATCCCCCGTGACCACGGGTGCTGGAATTAGTTTTATTTAAAAATGTGTAGTGTTCGCGTAAATATAAGAAATCATTATGACTCTATCACGTAAAAAAGTGTACCAGTGCTTGCGCACACTCGTGCAATATAATCCTGTCCTGTGCAGATGGCTAGTCTCCGTTGAGTCTGACCGCGGTGACCGAAATTCGGTCTGAAGGAATTACATTTAGTACATTTCTCAAAAAAACAAAAGCAATTATTATAATGCGTGCGACGAAAACATAGCCAAAACAGCAGGGACTGGCTGAAAAACAGTGCTGAGCATAATGCCCAGTGAATACTGAGCCTGTGCCTGTTGCCTCACATTATAATCGTATACTTAGTCATCATCATCATCATTACAGCCCTTCACAAGTCCCCTGCTGAACATAGGCCTCCCCCAAGGAATGCCACAAAACACGGTCCTGAGCCGTCTTCATCCATCGACTTCCTGCATGTCGCACCAGGTCGTCACTCCAGCTAGTGGGGGGACGCCCTACACTTCGTCCGCCGGTACAAGGCCGCCACTCGAGAACCTTTTTTTCCCCATCGGTTGCCGGTTTTTCGAGCTATGTGGCCGGCCCATTGCCACTTCAGCTTACTAATCCGTTGGGCTATGTCGGTTACTCTGGTTCTACTGCGGATATCCTCATTCCTAAGTTTATCACGCAGAGAAACTCCGAGCATAGCCCTCTGCATAGCCCTCTCCATAGCTCGCTGAGCGACCTTGAGCTTCCTCATCCGGCCAGCAGTGAAGGACCACGTCTCAGTTCCATAGGTTATCACTGGCAACACGCACTGGTTGTATAGTCTCATTTTCAAGTTTTGAGGTATACGTACCTGGCATATATGTACCCGAACGCTGCCCAACTGAGTTGAATCCGTCGATTGACCTCTCGGTCGAAGTTGGACTTACCTAGTCGGACTATTTGTGCCAGGTAAACATACTCGTCAACAACTTCGAGCTTAGTGCTCCCAACAACTACCGGTATAGGTGTGACATGGACTTTAAACATAATCTTTGTTTTGTCAATGTTCATCTTAAGACATATCCGTTGGGAGACGGCCTATTGAGGTCATTGAGCATAGTGCTTAGGTCTGCAGCGATTCTGCCATAAGGACCATATCGTCGGCAAATTGAAGGTGAGTGATGTACTTGCCATTGATGTTAATACTGCATCCTTTCCAGTCCAGTAGCTTGCAAACGTCTTCCAATGCAGCGGTGAAGAGTTTCGGGTATATAACGTCACCTTGTATTACATTTCCCTGCAGTTGGATAAGTTTCGTACTCTGGTTCTGTACTCGGATAGCCATCGTAGCCCTACTGTACAAACACTTCAGCACTTCGATATACCGATTGTTCAGGTTTCCAAGGTCCGAAGGCGAGCACACACAATGAAACACAACTGCTTCAATTATGATAACTTTATTCACAAGGAATCTCACTCAACAAAAATCAAAAAAACATATACATGGTTTTCTTAGCAACCAAACCCTAGTGCGATCTATTTCGATCCCAACGCCATCTATGGAAGTGTCAAGTAAGGTTTACACATACAAAGTATTAAACATACCGCCCACCAAGGACATATTGAATAATGTCCTTCTCTTAATCTAAACCATGCAACATCATGTCTAGTAATATGGGGAGCGCTGATACAAAATTTTAATATAATAATACAAAGTATACAAATGACAAAACAAAAAAAAACAATTTCGTAATGCTTACAAACTAGGTACATCCTATTACATCATCCTAAACAATACATATTATTAAATTATACCTTAGAAGCACTAAATTTATGATGCTACATAATCTTGTGACCACCGCCGCCAATAGTCCTGTACCATTCTTTGGGTAAGTTGCCACCGTCTGAGACTAGAAATGTTAGCCTTTTCGTAATTTGAATCAGGTACAAGAACGAGTGGTTCCCCAACCAGAAAATGACCCGGAGTTAATACCGTTAACTCATTTTGGTCAACACAAGAAAGCGGTCTCGAGTTGAGGCACGCCTCAATCTGTACCAACACCGTGGTTAGTTCCTCGAACGTTAATGTAGAGTTCCCTATAACCCTTCTGAGATGGTATTTGGTGGACTTTATTCCTGCCTCCCATAGACCTCCAAAGTTTGGAGCGTGAGGACGAATAAAGTTCCACTTTGTGCCATTATTTGCCAAACACTCAACCAGTTCGGGAATGAATTTAGATTTTCTTCATTAAATAATTCCTGCAGCTCTCGCGCAGCGCCAACAAAATTTGTGCCGTTGTCACTGTGTAGTTCTGCACAATGTCCACGCCTTGCCACGAATCTCTTAAAAGCGGCTAAGAAACCCTTGGAAGTCATGTCACTGACTGCTTCGATATGAATCGCCCGCGTAGACAGACAGACGAAGAGTGCGACATACCCCTTGTACGACTTATTACCGCGTCCTTTAGACACTCTGATGTTTATCGGGCCAGCGTAATCGATGCCACTGTATAGAAAAACTTTATTTGGTGTAACACGAGCAGATGGTAGCTGTCCCATTAGTTGGCTTCTGGCTTTATTTGTATATCTTATACAAGTAACGCATTTTCTAAAATAGGCCCTTACTAAAGTTTTAATCCCTACAACCCAATATCGAGATCTCAAGTAAGCGATCATAGCTTGAGGCCCCCCATGCATCGTTTTAAGATGACCCTCGCTTAAGAGAAGCTTAGCGAGGAAGGAATCTTTAGGTACAAGTATAGGATGTTTGCAATCATAACTCAACTGACATCTCTAATCAACCTCCTACTCTAATTATCCCCTTTGAGTCGAAAAATAAATTTAACGATTTGTACTTTCTTCCCTTTTTACCTAACGATCCCGTCTTCTTAAGTTGTTGTATTTCTTCTTGTAACTCTTCTTCTTGACCCTTTCTAATGCATACCTCCATTGCCTCCTCGAGTTCTGTCGTCGGCAACTGTTTATTTCTTTCCTTGTTAGCACATTTGATTCTTAAGTGCAAGAACCTTCTACAGTACGCTACTACCCTGATCATCCTTGAAAGCGATGAAAACCTCTCCCAAAACAAAATGTCAAGGACACCTGAATGGACCTTTACTTCCTCCAATTTAGTAATCAAGTGTTTAGGTTTTTTATATTCTATCACTGATTGCCTTAAAAACTCGGGTCCATTGAACCATATCGCAGTATTGCAGAGTTCTTCTGGAGCCACGCCGCGAGAGGCACAATCCGCGGGATTGTGTTTAGATGGCACATATGACCAATAATGGGTATCCAATGTATTTAAGATTTCTGCAACGCGATTAGCCACAAACGTTTTCCAACGGCTAGGATGGCTATTAAGCCATGCGAGAACAACTTCGGAATCCGTCCAAGCGTGCACATCTAATACATTTATATCTAGATTTTTCGCAACGTCCACCATCAACTTAGCTAATAGAACGGCTCCACATAGTTCTAACCTAGGTATTGATACCTGTTTGATGGGAGAGACTTTGGTTTTAGAGGTAACCAACGCCACTTGAATGTTGCCCTCTGCATCTATAACTCTGACGTATACCATACTGCAGCGTACGCCATTTTTGAGGCATCTGAAAAACCATGTAGTTCCGTCTTTACATTGCTGGATTTAGTGTTAATCCAACGTGGGATTTTAACATTCACTAAAGAAGCTAAGTCCTTGCGGTAAGTAATCCATTCCTTTAATAAACTACTGGGCGCTTCTTCATCCCAACCTATACCTGCTAACCATAGCTTTTGTATCAAAATTTTAGCTAAAGTGATAGTAGGTGACAACCACCCTAACGGGTCGAAAAGCCTAGAAATATCCGATATAATTTTCCTTTTACTTACAGGTTCGGTCAGGAGAGGCAGTTCTACAGAGTACTGGAAAACGTCAGCGCAAGGATCCCAGGTAAGTCCGAGTATTTTAGTAATATTATGTATTTTTATTTTTACTTCTTCAGCCTTATCCCTTTTGCTTACTCTTATCTTGCTTAGTAATTCTTCGCTGTTACTTATCCATTTTTGCAATTGAAATCCCCCTTTAGCTAGAATATTTTTTATTTCTGTATTAATTTTATATCCTTCGTCTATACTTTCTCCCTCAGTCATTAAATCATCCATGTAGAAATCGTTAAGAATAATTTTTGTTGCTAATGGATGATACTTCCCTTCATCATAAGCAACCTGATGTAAAGAACGCACTGCTAGAAATGGCGCCGATGAAGTACCAAATGTAACCGTCACTAATTCAAATTCTTCAATTTCTTTTTCAGGACTATCCCTCCAAAGAACCCTCTGAAACATTGTATCATCTCTATTGACAAGAACTTGTCTATACATTTTAATTATATCAGCACCTATACAAATTGGATGTGTTCTCCAACGCATAACCGTATGTCGTAATTCTGCTTGCAATTTTGGCCCAACCATCAAGTTATCGTTTAACGTAGTTGTCTGCTTATCTTCCCGGTGTACGGCGTGATGAGATAAGTACAACCCTTTATTCTTTTCTTCTGGAGATACCTTTACCATATGGGTAAGATCAATATACTCCTGCATCACCGCAGTGTAATCTGCCTTTAATTTGTGATTCCTTGAAAGTTTAAATTCTAAACTCTTTAACCTTTTTTCAGATATGAACCTAGATTCACCATCCTTACAACTTTGGTTACCACCCCGGAACGGTAGCCTTACAATGTAACGTCCAGTTTCGTCTCGCCTTGTGGTATTTGTATAAATATTCTCACATTCCTCTTCCTCTTTACTAAGTATTTTTTCAGTTCCCGATGGCTCCGCTTCTATCTCCCAGAACTTACGTAAAAAGTCATCAGCTTGAACATTGGAATGCATGACAGTGATACAAGGATATGAATTAATAACGGACGAACCTTTTGTACCGACAACACCCGAAAGAATCCATCCTAATTCTGTTTCTTGTGCTACGAGCGATCCACTAGTACTCCTTTTGATTTCATTTTGAAGAATTTGGCTGAATATCTCAGTACCTAATAAAACGTCAATTTTATTAGGCCTGTGATACTCAGGGTCTGCTAAAACGTCTTCATTCAATTTTACCCATTCTACCCGAGTTGCTGTTACAACTGGGAGAAGGGATGTGATAGACTTCAAAACATAAGCATTAACTTGAACGTTGTAATCTGGATTCACTCGAGAACGTATATCAAAAACTACGGAAGAATTAGACATAACTGTTTTATTACCGCCTACACCTGTAACCCGGTGTTTAGTTAAAATTTTCTTTAACCCTAAATATTGAGCCATTGACTCCGTGATAAAAGATCCTTGTGACCCTTGATCTACTAATGCGCGAACTAAACGATATGTTCCATCCTTTGACCTGGCCTTTACTAAAGCCGTAGGTATTAAAACCGTTTCCTTACAATTTCCTGTCGAAAGGCATGAAACTATTGGCTTAGTAGATCCCTCCGCTTGTACAGCGGTCTTTTGAGTTTCCTCCATTGAGGTAATATTCCTAGTAGCAGCTGACACTGTTTCCTTATGAACAACGCCCGTGCCCTCACCAACAGACCCAGAACCACCGCTAGGGTGCAATAAAGTATGGTTGCGTCTTTTACATAAATGGCATCTGACGGTGTTTCTACAAAATCTGGCAGAGTGGTTACTACCCAAACAAATGAAACATAGCCCATTTCTCTGTGCGAAATTACGTCGAGTATCGTTATGTTCTTTAGCAAAACCTTTACACGCAGTTACCTTATGAGTGGCAGAACAAAAAGGGCAAGATAACTCCGCTTTTCCTTTCCCTACTACATGAAACGATTGCGAACTCCTTTGAACATGAGGTTTATTTTTTACACTTTCTAAGCCTCGAAAACGGCTAGTTAAAAAGGCAGTAAATTGAGTAAAAGTAGGCAAATCATCCGTGGAATCTGAAGCCACCTTTAATTCCCAGGCTTTCCTGGTGTCCCTATCCAACTTGGCACTAACAATATGTATTATTAGGATGTCCCAAGAAGTTACATCTATCCCTAAATTTTTTATTGAATCTAAGCAATCAGATGTAGTGCTAAGTAATCTTTTTATTTCAGTAGCTGATTCTACAGTTAAACTCTTTTGATTAAACAAACGTTTTAAAATTCCCTTTGCTAAAAATCTTTTATTGTTGTACATTGACTCTAATTTTTCCCAACTAGCCGTATAATTATCCGATGTTAGATTAATGTTTCTTAATAGTTTTTCTGCATCTCCAGTTAAGTACCCTTTAAGGTAATATAATTTCTGTGCACCGTCTAGAGTTTTATTATTATGTATTAACCCTAAATATAAATCCCTAAACGTCTGCCACTCACTATAATTTCCAGAGAACACAGGTATCTTAACCTCAGGTAACTTAAAGTTTCTAAATTCTGTACTACAGCTAGATCCTTGACTAACATTACACGTTTCACTAGACATTTTAACATTATTTAATATTTCTTTCAACTCGCTTTTAAACTGTATATAAAACTCTTCCACCTCATCATATAAGCCATTCTTATGATAATTTGAATTAAATAAATTAGACTTTTTTACCTCGCTAATTAATTTTACATGTGTTTTGTAGAATAATTGCCATTGCTGTTCTAAGTTTTCAATCCTAGTTTCTATATAACAAACAGTTAGACGCTCTTTAGGACATTTTTTAAAGTTAGATTTTGACTTGAGCATTTTAGCATTAATGTCTTCCTGAATGTCGATAAGCGACTCCATTTTAAGAAAAAAAACACAAGTAGGTTATATCACAAATAAAATAGACAAATTTCTATATAAATAAACTTATTGTCCAGTAAACACTCTCAAAAAAAAAAAAACACTAAACAAATCTAAATTTACTTGAAGCAAGTCCTTTTGTAATAATTAAAATTTTACAAGTGTTTTAAACTTGTATTTCTGAGTAAAATCGGGCATGGATTCCCCGTCTAAACCAATTTCGCTTAAAATAAATACAAGTTCAAACTAATATTACTAACGACTAAGTTAATTATCTAGTGAATTTAAGGTTTAAATTTCAATGCACTTTCTTGAATTGTTGAAGTTAAATTCTTCCTATTAATAAGGTCGAAAATGTACTCACAATTTCTTCACTGTACTCTCACCGACACTGATCAGCACTCGACGTCTCACGCTGCACTTGTGGCGCCCTCTTCTGGCCACTCCGCGAACTCCTCTGCCTGGCTCCTCCACGCAACGTCACTTCCTCCGGCATCCAGCCGGATCCTCTGCTTCGATGACGTCACCGCTGACGCCTCGCTGTAGGGATGCTCTGGACAGCAATCCACTGCCCAGTACTAACGTTGCGGGGTGATAATCACCACCACCACCGATGACTACCAAAAACACCTTCACGCCAATCCGGCTCGAAGGACCATGTTCAGGTTTCCAAGGTCCGAAGGCGAGCACACACAATGAAACACAACTGCTTCAATTATGATAACTTTATTCACAAGGAATCTCACTCAACAAAAATCAAAAAAACATATACATGGTTTTCTTAGCAACCAAACCCTAGTGCGATCTATTTCGATCCCAACGCCATCTATGGAAGTGTCAAGTAAGGTTTACACATACAAAATATTAAACACCGATAGTCAACTTGGCACTGCTGAAGGGACTGTAGCACCGCCCAAATTTCGACGGAATCAAAGGCTTTCTCATAGTCCACATACGCAAGGCAAAGTGGCAGATTATACTCTTCTGTCTTCTGTACAATTTGCCGAAGGGTGTGTATGTGGTCCATGGTACTAAAGCCTTTTCGGAAACCAGCTTGTTCGGGAGGCTGGAAGTCGTCGAGTCTGCGTATACTTAGTAAATAGTAGTTAATCTCTTAATTGTGAATGTTAATTTGTTTTTATAGAATTTTTAAAGACGTTATCGAGGAGCACCGCCTTCTGCATTTGAGCTTGGAGCGGTCCGTCACGGGTTAATCCCAGTCAGCCTCTCGGGTCATCTGAGGCGACTGGGATTAACGCGTTCGCAGAAACGACTACAGGTATAATTTCGGTCGGCTACCCCACATGTCAGTCACCTCGTGAGCCAGGTCCAGATATTTAGTTCGCTTATCTGTTTCGGCTTTCACGAGGTTCTCGTCATATGGAATGATAATGTCGACCAAAAATATCCTTGACTGTGTCCGGTCCATCAGCACAATATCAGGCTTATTCGTAAGAATGGTCCTGTGTGTGATGATGGCATGGTCCCAGTAGAGCCTGGCGCAGTCATTTTCGAGCATGGCTTCCGGCATGTATAAGTACAGTTTCGGATCCATGAGACCGTATTTCAGGGAGAGCTCCTGGTGTAGAATCTTGGCTACTAGGTTATGCCTATGCAAGTACTCAGAGTTAGAACGGCGCTTTCTAACTCTGAGTACTTCATACACACTGAGTACCACAACCAGAGATGACATGCCTAAGTGATTCACCGGTATGGCGGCAAGCTCGACAAGTATCGACGGTGCCATGCCTTAGGATGTATCTCCGATAGTTGATGGTCTTAATAACCTGATCATGTATTGCACAGACAAAACTCTTGGTTTTCCCGAACAGGTCACCAAAACGTAGCCAGTGGAGGGAGGCAACTGTGTCTACGAAAAGCTCATGTGGAGCCTTGTAGAACCTCCCGTGGAGCTCCTCCTTCCATACGGTCTCCCGGTCGTAAATGCTCTGTACTGCCAGGTCTTGCCATTGCTCGTTGGCTAAGGATAGAGGGGTAAGTCCGTTATCACAAAAAATAACGTCCCTATAGAATGGATCATCCACTCTCGTCAGAAAGTTATTACGGAGGCTGCACACTTCGCGATTATGCATTTTCTATATGTGGTAGAGCCATGCTGCAGCTATATTAGTAGTATAGTTGTAGCACAAAGGGGTCGGCTCGACCGGGGAAGGACCGCGCTCACACAGAATACCAGCGTAAAATGGCAGCTTGATACTGCTGTGTTTCGTATGGTGAGTGTAGAGAACCGGAGAACCATTTTACTGGAAAAGAGGCATTCCATGTTAGTCCTCACGGGTGACGACGCATCTACACTTTCATTCCTTATTGAGTACAAATGTAGATGTCTATGGGTCGTATAAAAAAAATGGTAAGCGCGCTTAAAAAGCCGCGCCCACCATGTTTCTGCGGCAAGTACAGCCTCATTACTGACAATCTCGGATGATGCATCCTATGGGACGTCATAACAGTGCGGAATTTTCTATGCAGAGCGTTAAGTTTGGTCTGAGTCCACCTGAGTATGCCAAAGGTATACATGAGAACAGGCATGATCCAACCGCCCAACAAAAGACTGTTAAGCACTTTTGTCAAGCGTGCATAAAACACATCGCAAACTGACTGCTTCGTGTCCGCCTCATCGATACCTATGTTCTGTGACATACCCTTCTTTTCTTTTTGACAATGACATTTCTTCTGCATATCAATGATATGTTGCTAACTGGTAACATTCATTGCTATGCGGATGACAGCACTGGTGATGCTCTATACACCGGCCGTGCCAATATTTCTCGGGAAAACTTCGCCAAGTACCGGAACAAACTTGTGTCTGAAGTCGAGTCTTTGTTGAACAAAGTCTCGGATTGGGGGCGACTAAATCTAGTCCAGTTTAACCCTCAGAAGACACAAGTTTGCGCGTTTACCGCTAAAAAGAACCCCTTTGTCATATCTCCTCAGTTTCAAGGCACTCCTCTTCTTGCCTCAGCCAGTATCGGAATCCTCGGAGTCGACATATCGAGTGACGTGCAGTTTTGTGGTCACTTAGAAGAGAAGGCCAAATTGGTTTCTAAAAAGCTTGGCGTGCTGAGCAGAACGGGACAGTATTTCATGCCGACACACCGCCTGCAAGTTTACAAGGCGCAGGTTCGTCCTCACATTGAATACTGTTCCCATCTCTGGGCAGGGGCTTCCCAGTGCCAGCTCCTTCCACTTGAACGCATCCAGCGCAGAGCGGCTCGAATCGTCGACGACCGAGTCCTTTCCGAGCGGCTCGATTCATTGGCACTGCGAAAAGATGTTGCATCTGTTCGGGAGTTTACGGGAATTTAAAAATAATGCAACTTGAATGTGGTCTTGGACGATTGTATTGATCTTACAACAGCTGAGAGGGTAATAATATTGCAAAGACAAAAAACCTGTTTAAAATTAACGTTAAGTATGTACGTAATTACTACAAATACGTTGTTTAACTCTTTGCTCAGAAAGAAGGCGCAGGCGCTTCAACATGCCCCCGGGCGTTGAAATCTTTGATTTCAACCAGAATTAAATGACACCGGCAATGGGCAAATCCGGTTAAATGCCCTCTTGATAATCCCAGTAGAAGTTCTGATGTCTGCAACTCGAACAATGCCATCGGCTCCTGGGTGAATTGCAACGACTCTTCCCAGCTTCCATTTCAGCGGTGGAAGGTTGTCCTCCTTGACTACCACCAAATCGTTTATCTTTAAGCTATCTTTGCAAGAACGCCATTTCACTCTTTGTTGAAGTTCTGAGACGTACTCCTTGCTCCATCGTTCCCAAAAATGCTGACGCAGTTGCTCAATGCGTTGGAATCTGTTTAATAACGGAGTGGATTGATGCTGGTAGTCCAGTTGCGGCAAAGAAGTCAGCGTACGCCCAATAAAAAAATGTCCCGGAGTGAGGGGCGTACAATCTGCAGGATCTGAAGATAGTGGAGTGAGTGGCCGGGAGTTCAGGATTGCTTCGATCTGGGTCAACGTGGTGTAAAGTTCTTCATACGTTAAGTGACAATTGCCCAACACTCTAAGCAAATGATATTTTGTCGATTTGACTCCCGCCTCCCAGAGACCACCGAAGTGAGGAGTATATGCCGGAATAAAATGAAAGTTAATATTATCATTGGCCATGCTTTCGCTCAAAGAATCGCAATTGCCCTTTAAAAATTTGGATAAGTCATTGTATGCACCAACAAAAGAAGCACCGTTATCGGAATAAATATTAACTGGCTTACCTCTTCGAGCTATAAACCTGCGCAATGCCAACAAATAGTTATTGCTGGTTAAGTCACCTACCAACTCTAAATGAATTGCCTTGGTAGTGAAACAGACGAAAATACATATATAAACCTTTACCAGTCGACACCCACGACCTTGACGAGTGGCGCTCATAACAGGGCCCGCATAATCGACTCCTACCGTCTCAAAAGGAAAGCCACCCGAAAGGAGACGCTGCTGTGGCAAGTTGCCCATTAGTGGATTCGAAACCTTACCCTTCATGCGATGACATCGTATGCATTTATGATAACAGGCCTTCGCTAAGTTTCGACCACCTATCGGCCAAAAAGTATCTCTAATGTTTGCCAACAGTAGCTGTGGGCCTGCGTGCATCAGCCTTTTGTGTTCATGGTCAAATAATAATTTTGTAAATATATGATTGGACTGTAATAATATAGGATGCTTTTTATTATACGAAAATTTAGAATTATCAAGACGACCACCAACACGCATAATTTTATTTTCGTCTAAAAATACATTAAATTTAAGAAGTTGGCTTTTCTTAGGTAAGTTTTGTTTATTCAGAAGCAATTTATACTCTGGAAAGGAATCATATTGGCATTTTGAAATTATAATATTTAAAGCGTTTCGTAATTCTAATTCCGTTAAGTAATTCGAAGAAATAAGCTGTCTTTTACAAAACATGATGAATCGTAAAACGTAAGCCATGGAACGTACAAGACGTGAATAATTCGAGAAACGACTAAAATCAATGAAACAATCATTATTTTTTGGATGAGTAGTGACTGCAGTTAATATAATATCATGACGCGTTCTCCAGCTGCCAAAACCGCGTTAAGTTGATTCGAATGTCGTCTTTATTATCGCCACAAAAATAAAAATCAGTCTTAGCGAAGTTGCATCGTAAGTCATTAGACATCAATGTAGAATGATGAACATTAATTGGACCAGAAACTATCCACCCTAGCCTGGTTTCATGCAGAATGGGCGTATTACTTCCTAACTTAATTCTTTGTGACCCTAACAAATCCCAAAAGAGATCGGCCCCGATTAAAATATCTACATCGGCAGGCTTATAAAATGCAGGGTCCGCTAAGCAAATATTCGATGGAAGTTGAAGATTACGTATGCTTAATTCGCGACCTGGGGTATTGCTAGTAATTGATGGCAAAATGAAACAATTAATGTTAGCGGAATAACTATTATCTAACGACTTTAAATGTACACGACACCTTTTGCTTACGTGAGAATACACGCTATTAATGCCCAAAATCGACTTATCTATTTCGACAAAATCTAGATTTAATCGTTTGCGCATATTCTCAGTTATAAAACTAGATGTACTACCGCAGTCTAATACTGCGCGGACGACGTGTTCGACGTTATTACAATCAAGTAATTTTATCAAAGCAGTTGATAATAATACATCTCGTTGTTCACTACGATGCGCTACGGTTGCCGATAAAGCGACGTTGTTCACATCAGTGCCTGCAGTTGATGTCATTGACGAGTGAGTCCCTGTCCGAGTGCCCGTCTCATTCTCGAGCGAGAAATTATTTTTATTTTGTACGGTATGACTTGCTATCGGTTCAGTAACGTGAATCATTGTGTTGTGGCGGCGCTTACATATCTTACACCCTGGCTTTTTGCAATGGTTTGCAAAATGTCCTGACTTAAAACAATTATAACAGATCTTGTAAGATGATAATAATTTCAATCTAGCCTCATTACTGAGTGCAAGAAACTGCGGACAGCTACCTAAATTGTGATCACCGTTACAGTTATAACAACCTTTGAATTGTTTATTTGAGTTTATATTATGAATATTCGATTGTTGCACCGAAACCATAGATTTTAATTTAGGACTCGGCCTATGCGGTGCAAAGTGAACATTAGGCGACGTCTCTAATGTTTCGAGTAGATCAGCTCGGCTACGCATAAACTGGAGGAATATATTAAATGTAACTGATTCATCCTTTTTTAAATGACCTTTAAACTCCTCCCACTCACGGTAGGTTTTCTGATCCAATTTATGTGTAACTATATAAATTAGAAGTGTGTCCCAATGCTGAACTGGTTCGCCTAACGATTCTAATGCCCTCAGGTTTTTACTTAATAAATCGATTAAGCGCTTTGAAGTTACAGACGACTCCCTTGTAATCGTTTCAAGGTTAAATAAGGCTGACACATGATTTTGAACTAACAATCGTTTGTTGCTAAACCTCTCACATAAGACATTCCATGCCACTGTATAGTTACTTGCAGAAAACTCGAATGATTGAATTACCACAGCAGCAGACCCTTCGAGAGACGCGCGTAAATAATGAAATTTATTAATTTCATCGATTTCATCATTAGAGTGAATAAGGCTACTGAAGGTATCATGGAACTCCAACCAGTTCTCGTATGATCCACTAAATTTTGGCAACTGTATAGTAGGTAACTTAACAAACTTATGATTACTGACTCGAGAACTCTTGTCACTACCTGCCGATTCAGAGTTAGCATTATGGTGATCGCTCAGTAAAATTTGAAGTTGGTTTGCAAAATGTCCTGACTTAAAACAATTATAACAGATCTTGTAAGATGATAATAATTTCAATCTAGCCTCATTACTGAGTGCAAGAAACTGCGGACAGCTACCTAAATTGTGATCACCGTTACAGTTATAACAACCTTTGAATTGTTTATTTGAGTTTATATTATGAATATTCGATTGTTGCACCGAAACCATAGATTTTAATTTAGGACTCGGCCTATGCGGTGCAAAGTGAACATTAGGCGACGTCTCTAATGTTTCGAGTAGTACGCCCATTCTGCATGAAACCAGGCTAGGGTGGATAGTTTCTGGTCCAATTAATGTTCATCATTCTACATTGATGTCTAATGACTTACGATGCAACTTCGCTAAGACTGATTTTTATTTTTGTGGCGATAATAAAGACGACATTCGAATCAACTTAACGCGGTTTTGGCAGCTGGAGAACGCGTCATGATATTATATTAACTGCAGTCACTACTCATCCAAAAAATAATGATTGTTTCATTGATTTTAGTCGTTTCTCGAATTATTCACGTCTTGTACGTTCCATGGCTTACGTTTTACGATTCATCATGTCTTGTCACAAGATTTCGACATTCTCTTCAATATTGCTGCATACTCCGCTATTGTTTCACAACTTTTTTGTTTCCTATGCCGGAATTTATATCTTTCTGCGAGGGTACTTGGTTTTGGTTGGAGATGTTTTTCTAGAATGTTTGTGATTTCCAAAAAAGATTTATCTTTTGGTTTGGTTGGAGTACATAAATTCACTAACAGTTCGTAACACTCGGCTCCCATCACGGTAATTAACGTCGGAACTTGTAAATCCTCCGAAATTTTGTTGACAACAAAATATTGTTCGAGGCGGTCGACGTATGACCTCCAATCGTCCTTATGTAGGTCAAACTCAGGAATTCTTCCAATCGACATTTTAATTAAATACTTGTCGTTTACAAATACTTTTCCAAGAGTTCGTTGCTATCCTCGTCGCCACTGAGAGATTTCTGGATAACTCGGTATTTAAATAATAAACACTGTGTGACTTCATAACATGTATTGAGCGACTCACTCGAGAAGACGCGCGGTGGCGCCTACCTACATAATACAATATTGATTTATACCTACATATATCACAACTACCACCGCCCATGAACAATTGCAACATCAGGGGAACCAGGGGAATTGCAGATGCGTTGCCGGCCTTTTAAAAAGGAGTAGGCTCTTTTCTTGAAGGTCCCTAAGTCGTATCGGTCCGGAAAATCGCTGATGGTAATCGATTCCACAAGGAAGTTGTGCGAGGAAGAAAACATCTTCTAAATCGCACAGTGGTGGACTGCCAATCATCCAGATGGTGTGGATGGTATCGGGAGTTCTGCCGCGATGTGCGTTCGTAAAATTTGGCGGCTGGGATTAATCCGAACAATTCCTCAGAGCAGTCCCCGTGGTAAATGCGAAAGAAAATGCAAATAGATGCTGTTGAAGCGCCTGCGCCTTCTTTCTGAGCAAAGAGTTAAACAACGTATTTGTAGTAATTACGTACATACTTAACGTTAATTTTAAACAGGTTTTTTGTCTTTGCAATATTATTACCCTCTCAGCTGTTGTAAGATCAATACAATCGTCCAAGACCACATTCAAGTTGCATTATTTTTAAATTCCCGTAAACTCCCGAACATGGTCCTGGATCGTCGCCGGATATAAAATAATAAGAACCAGAAGTTATATTATACTTGTGTTTGGTTAATTTGGTGGAGTTTACGTTGGAATCAAATTTGGAGTTACGTCGCCGCCATCAAGAATGTGGGTTAATTTACAGTAATTACGTGGTGTTTAAGATACAATTTAAGATTTATCATCACCCAACACTCTATTAAGGTAATCTAATAGTATTTGGTGTAAATCACCGGACTTATAAGGTTAGTGAATTTATTGTTCCTATCGATTATTAATTACCTACTACGTTGTGTTAACATTCGCAAATTTTTTGATAATTTGCAGTAATTAAGTAAGAAATTGTATTGTAAGGATACTGTTAGAAATTAATCTACATTATTTTTTGCTTATTTACATTACTTAATATAGTTGTGCAGTAGAAATCGTATAGTAGCATTAATTATTATTACCTACACCAAATAAATGTTTTTAGGCTTTAATTATTATTTATTTTCTTGTTTAGAGTGTTTTATAGTAATAAAATTATACTATGGTTATAGCGTAATTGTAGCATAGGACGATTGTTAAATTTTTGATTAAGTGGGTATACAATAATTGAATTGGGTATTGTAAGTAGCTTAAATAATAAAATTATCTACTATTGTTTGAATGTCGAGAAATATTCTGTAAAGTTACTTGTCACTATAATATTATTAAATTATTATTTGCCGAGTTAGTACCTACATACTGTATAATATAGTTAGGTAGTATTTCAGGGCATAGTATTTAGTTAGTGCATTAGATAGTCGGAGATTGTTATTGAATATTTGTAATTGAGTTGATCAAAAAACGAGGTAGTTTTAAAGGCCGTTTAACTGCTTTCATTAGTTACGTGGATTCGCTTACCACACCTTTACAAAATCATGACGCGACGGAATTGGAATTGCGTATGGGTAAGCTGGACACATTGTATAATCAATATGATGAGGTGCAGTTACGCTTAGAATGTATTGTCGACAAGCCCGACTTACAACTAACTGAGCGTTCATGCTTTGAAACTCAGTATTACAAGGCGCTAGCTAAAGCTCAAATTATTGTGGAAGGATACGGGCAAGGTGAATCGTCGGGCAGCTCGAGCACGGCTGAGTGCCAGGCGATGGCAGCGACTCGAAGTGGCAACGGACGCGGTCGGCCAGGGAGGACGGCACCTACGGCATCGAGGTGGCAGCGGCAGCAAGGAAAAGCAGCGGACGGAGCACAACAATGTGCTGCGTGCGGTGGACCCCATGGCGGCACGAAGTGTCGGTTCGCGGCATATGTGTGCAGAGTATGTAATCGTAAGGGGCATCTACGTCGGATGTGCCCAAACCTGACGACGTACCATCACGTAGACATCGGAACACCTAAAGTGGTCGAATCGGACGAGACGGACAGTGACGAGGTAAGAATATTTGATATAAAAAAATTATCCATAGAAGAGTGTACACCGCTATGTATTTCAATCAACGTTCACGGAAAAGATATTGACATGGAGTGTGACACGGGTAGCGCCGTATCTTGTATAAGTTACAAATTTTATAAACATAATTTTAGTGATTTACCTATCAGCAAATGTAATGTTTTACTTAGATATTACACAGGTGAAATAGTTCGTCCGGTGGGGGTGGCTACGCCACTAGTGAGGTATAAAAATACACAAAAAAAATTAAATTTGTTCATAATCAGAGATGGTAAAACCGTTATTTTGGGTCGACAGTGGTTAGCCGAACTTAAAATTCAACTACCAGTGTTTCAGTATCACGATGTAAACAATGTTAATTATAAGGATTTTGACGAAAGTAATTTTATGTATAGATTCAGTGAAGTATTTGCGGATGGGCTTGGACGGTTCAGCGGCGGGCGGGTTAGCATCCACCTGCGGCAGGGGGCGCGGCCGGTGTTCATGCGCGCGCGTCCTCTGGCGTATGCGCTGCGGGAACCGGTGGAGCGAGCGCTCGAGCAGCTGGTGCGAGACGGCGTCCTCACGCCGGTGGAGCGCTCCGACTGGGCCACACCCATTGTACCCGTTCTCAAAAAGGATGGTAATATTAGAATATGCGCTGATTATAAATTAACACTGAATAAAGTGCTAGAAGTCGACCGTTATCCCTTGCCACGCATAGATGATTTGTTATCGCGTTTACATGGCGGTGAACGTTTCAGTAAGATTGATTTATCTCAGGCGTACGCTCAGTTTGAGCTTGACGAATCAAAAAAGTATACGGTTATCAATACACATAAGGGTTTATACATGTACAATCGACTAGTTTACGGCTTGTCGTCGAGTCCAGGAATTTTTCAAAAACACTTAGAAGAATTATTGACAGGGTTACCGAACGTGGGTGTGTTTTTAGATGACGTAATTATAACGGGTCCTGATAGTCGTAGTCACATAAAAAATTTATATAAAGTGTTCGAGCGATTGCAGTCTCACGGGTTGCGCGTTAAGAAAGAAAAATGTGTATTTTTCGCAGAATCTATTAACTACTTAGGGCACGTCATTAGTAAAGAGGGTGTTCACACGTGTCCGGAAAAAGTCCGGGCAATTGTAAACACGCCTGCACCCACCAATATTTCAGAACTGCGATCTTTCATCGGGCTAGTAATGTATTATGGTAAATTCGTACGAAATGTTAGTTCATTGCTGGCCCCGTTATATCGTTTGCTAAAAACCGGGGTTCGATTCCTGTGGAGTACTGACTGTCAATTGGCATTCAATGAAGTAAAAAAAATATTAAGTTCGAGCGAAGTGCTTGCTCATTATACGTTAGACTTACCCGTGGTACTGACGGCGGACGCCAGCGGGGTCGGAGTCGGCGCCGTGATATCGCATATCACTGAGGAGGGAGAGCGGCCGATCGCATATGCGTCGCGTACGCTCAGCGCGGCCGAGCGGGCCTATGCGCAGATAGATCGAGAGGCCTTAGCAATAATATTCGGTATTAAAAAGTTTCATCAGTACTTATATGGTAGAAAATTGGTTTTAAGGACTGATCACAAACCCTTGACGTATATTTTCGGCAGTAAAGTGGGCATTCCAGTTATGGCCGCTTCGAGATTACAGCGTTGGGCAGTATTATTGTCGGGATACAATTATGACATAGAATATGTAAGTTCACACAAAAATTGTGCAGATGCGTTATCTCGTTTGCCGCAACCGGTACATAAACGGCTTCCGAAGTCGGAGGGAATGAATTACATTAATTTCGTAGAAAATTTTCTCCCGGTCACAAATGATGACGTCAGAACGGCAACAGCAAGCGATCCGGAATTAAGTAGAATTTTAACCTATGTTCAGTCCGGATGGCCCGCGTCCTGCCCAAAAGAAGTGTTGCAGCAATATTATATTAAACGTAATGAACTATACATAGATAGGGGCTGTATTATGTGGGGTTACCGCTTGGTGATACCGCGCACTTTAAGAAAAAAAATACTTATGCAATTACATACTGGTCACATGGGCATTGTTAAAACTAAGTCCATAGCTCGAAGTTACGTATGGTGGCCTAATATAGATACAGACGTCGAATCCGAATGCCGAGCATGTGAGACGTGCGCGGTGGAGTCACAAGCACCCCCGCGCACTCCACCGCAGCCTTGGCCGTACCATTTGCAGCCATGGAGCAGACTCCATATAGATTTTTTAGGCCCTTTTAACGGAAAAAAATTTCTTATTTTAATAGACTCCAGTACGAAATGGCTAGAAGTGTTTGAAATGCCAAAAACAAATGCTACAGCGGTTATTAAGGTATTACGGTGTACGTTCGCAAGATTCGGCTTACCACTAGAGCTAGTATCGGATCAAGGGCCACCCTTCACTAGCGCGGAATTTAAGGAGTTTTTAACACGAAATGGTATTCAGCAACGTTTCTCGCCTGCTTATCACCCGTCTTCGAATGGCGCCGCGGAAAATGCTGTAAATATTTGTAAAAAAGCAATAAAAAAAGCACATAGGGAATCAATCGATGTTGACGCCGCGTTGCAAACATTTTTACTTACTTATCGTAACAGTATACACAGCAGCACAGGTGAAAGCCCTTCAATGCTGTTACAAAAACGAACGTTACGATCACGGCTAGACTTATTACGAAGCGATCGCGCGCTCATAAATAAGGTAAATCAGGCTCAAAGTAAGCAAGTGGAGTACACGGGCGGGGTGCAGCGCTCGTTTGCACCGGGGGAACCTGTGTGGGTGCGAGAGTACGGCCACAAGGATAGGTGGGTGAAGGGAACGATAGTTCATGGCGAAGGTTCGAGGAGATATTCTGTGGACAAGGGGGACAGTCGACAAGTAGTTAAGCACGTGGATCAAATCAAGCGCAGATCAGGGTTGTACGACATACCATTCCCTGAGGAGCAAAGCGAGTCAATGAGGGTACAAATACCTGATAGTAGTGGCTCGGCGAGAGACGGAATGTCGAAGGAGGACGACGGCCCGGACACATCTCCGACTACGGTTGTGGGTGATTCGGGAAAGGAGAGGAAACGGGTTTCGAGTGAACGCATTAAAAGTCCTGGAATCGATTATAGTACACCGCCAACGTCACCTAGTGCACCGTCGCCTGAACCGCCTCGAGCCCGATCCGGGCGAGTTCGTAAACCTGTTGTTAGGTTTCAAGTTTAGCTTAGTTTATTAGTTTATTAGATTTAGTAACTAAGTTTAGTTTAGTTTATTACATTTATAGATAATGTATTATATAGTTAAGGTATTATTATAAGTAAAGTTAGGTTTAAGTTAGGTTTCAAGTTTAGCTTAGTTTATTAGTTTATTAGATGTAGTAACTAAGTTTAGTTTAGTTTATTAGATTTATAGATAATGTATTATATAGTTAAGGTATTATTATAAGTAAATTTGTGATTACATAATTTATGTACCTTACTTAATAATATCTGATAATACCATATATTAAGAAGGGAGGTGTGATATATGTAGGTATAAATCAATATTGTATTATGTAGGTAGGCGCCACCGCGCGTCTTCTCGAGTGAGTCGCTCAATACATGTTATGAAGTCACACAGTGTTTATTATTTAAATACCGAGTTATCCAGAAATCTCTCAGTAGTCACTTACCATCAGGTGAGCGACAAGCTCGTTTGCCCTCTCTCCTATAAAAAGAAATACCCAGGTATCGGTATGTTTCAGCCTCGGATAGCGGCTTTATGTTGATGGGCATAAACAAGTCTGTGCCCTCAGAGTTAGCAACCCTCCCCTTTTGATATGGAGGACTGAACACATATCCGTTCCCAGCTCCATTCTAATAGAACTGCTAAAATCACAAGTGATGTTTAGCAATTCCATAAGATGGGAGCGACTGGAGGCGAATAAGTTGAGATCATCCATATAGAAAAGGTGGGTCACTTTTGTACCTCCTTTCCGTAGCTGAAATTCTACGTAAAAATTCTACGTACGTCTAAAGCGTCAGTAGCCTAATGGCAGGGCACGAACCGCGAACTCGAAAGGTCGTGGGTTCGAATCCGCCATTCGACTACTGTCGTGAACCACTTCTAACACAAGCATTTTAAGCTTACCAGCAGTGGTTAAAGGGAATATTAGTAATGTTTCATAGCATTACTAATATTTTATTAAACAAAAAAAAAAAATTCTCTCCCGGAACCCTCCAGTAAGGCACTGAGAGGGTTCAGAGAGAGGCAGAACCAGATTGGACTCAAACAATCGCCCTGGAAGATCACTCTACTTATCCTTATGTGGTTCTTCGCAGCCGTCATCCGCTCACCTAGATGACAAAGGATCGTACTCCACTACCCCCTACACTGCCCGAGGAAGTCCCGAACTGTACAGTCAACCTTGTACAGCTCAAGAGCCCTCTTAAATCACGTATGAGGCACCGAGTCGAATGCCTTTTTGTAATCTTCGTTTAACCACCTTGCCAATAACCGCGTCAATGAGGAGTGGTTCCTTGGCTCCACGACCACCGCCCCGACACCCATTTTGATCGCGCGACATCACCTGATTTGAATTCATGTGACGAGTGATTTTCGATTTCAAAATGGATGTTAGTGTATTGTATATGGTAGGTAGACAATTTATGGGACGGTATTTGCTCGGGTCTGTGAAATCTCGATCTTTAGGAACCAAATGAATAATCCAAGTAGTGAAGAGGCTTGAAAGTGACTTTTGGTCGAAAGCCTATTGAATCTGTCAGGCGAGCACAGCGTGTCACACCACGAACCCCTTCAGCCAGTAGTGATGCAGTCCGTCGAGTCCCGGACTTTTCCAGTTCGGGGCCCTACGGACCACCTCAACTACGTCATCCGGCGTTATGATAACGTGGTTCACGAGCGTAACATTCGCACACTGACTCGCCACAACTTCTGTCCAAGGGCCGTCGCTGTGGTTTACGGGCTCTGACCACAGGTCGCGCCAGTATGCGACAGTGTCGGCCTGATTCGGAGCTGGGCCCGTTCCACGTACCATTAGCCGCTCCAATGATTCATAGAGTCTTTTCTGATAACTCTGGAAGAGACGATTCTGGTTGAACCGTGTCGACCTCTCGGTATATCGCCGAATCCGCTTTCCCCCAAACAGCGATTCTCTGCTTCAGGTCATCTATGCGCTCTGCCAGTTTTTGCGTTATATCCGGCTGGGACAAAAACTGATATTTATCCCAGAAAACGCCATCCTGACGGTGCGCACAATTCTCGGCATATTATTTCCCGACCTGAAGCTTATCAGTCTGCCGATGTGGGCCCTTGCCTTTGCGATACGGTCCTCAATCCTTCTTCTCCAGGCTGGGATAGCGCTTTTATGCCCAGTAACACGTCCAGACATGGGAAGTTTGTCATCAACTATGCGGCAAACTGCCAAAGCGGCGCCAAATTGTATTGAGTCCGTATCGCAAAGGTCCCGGCTGGTTTTCAAAAAGGTTGCCAGCAATGGGTTCAGGGCCGTCACGACATCCCGATACCGCTTGCTTAGGGTTATGCGCGAGAGTCGCGGTCGATTTTCACGAGGCGTACAGCGCGTTTCCACAATCGCGTTCAATCCTCCAATATACTCCTCATCTGCACTAGTTCGTGGATGACCATCGTCTGAATCAACCAAAGCGGGAAGGTCTATGGCGGTTTCCACATGTGGCTGCTGGTTTATGGCCTTAGGAGCCGCATCCCCAGCTATAGCTCTTTCATTCGATAAGGGAATAGTCTCACGCTATAGTCGTTCGAGGTCGGCATCATTTTTTTTTTATAGGATAAGGGTGACAAACGAGCACACAGTCCACTTGATGGTAAGTGGTTGCTGCGGCCCATAGACATCTACATCTATCGTCCATTCAACACAAATCCACAAATCAAAATGTAGATGCGTTGTCGCCCGTGAGGACCAAGATGGAATGCCTCATTTCCAGTAAAAAGGGCCTCCGGCCACCTGCACTCACCAAGCGAAACGCAGAGGTAAGCCTTTACTTCACGCTGGTTTTCTGTGAGGTCGTGGTACCACCCCAGTTTGAGCCGGCCCAACCGTGCGACAGCAAAAGCGAGCGTATGATGTACCGAACTGGATCTGCCAGGTTTTGCTCTGTGACGGGAACATACGGCTCCATCTCAGCAAAAAAGTGATGCATCCGGGCCCGATACGCAATCCCTCTAGTTTCTTCCTCTTTCGCCCTATAGAACGCCCGCAATGCTTTTATGTGCGGCGCACTTCACCAGCGGCAGGTGCTGCTTGCCGAGTCCGAGAGCACCCTGCCGACACCAAGCCATCTGGTGGGGATGATGGATACGAGGGGCTGCTAGGTGGTCGTGGAGCACCACGCGCTCGGCTGGCGGCCCGCATGCTGTCGCGTCCAGTGCCAGCTCCAGACGCACCCCGACGACCCCCAGGCAGCGGCCGTATGCGCGTTCTATTTTTGTCCATCATCCATAAAATGGGCGTCAACAGACCCGGGACCGTTTAATAATGTGGCCGTGAGCACAAACGGCCCTTTGCACCCTCAATTCTGCCGAGGCACGGCGCTCGCACCTACTGGCAAGGCGCTGACTGACTACACCGACGTAGCAATTTTGTCACTGTTACGTCAGGGGGCGATATTATTGAAATAATTTGGAATATCGATTACAAATTGTTAATTGTTAATTGTGTGTTGTAAACTCCACAAAATTATAACAAAAATTGTTTATATCTTTTGCATAAAAACATAGTTTGGAAAATCCAAAAGTGCACGCCTCATGAGCATTTTATTTAAGTTTTGATGAAAAAAAATTGATTACCAAAATAAATCGATTACACAAAGGTTAAAATTGATAAAGGCTGTAAGGTACATTTCTCCTTTGTCTATCGAGGGCTAAAAAATATGACAGCGCCTTTAAAACTTTAATAGCAATAGAACTTATATAAGTTGAAAATCATTTTTAACAAACGACGCGTACTAGGCTATTAGGCTGTACCTTTAACTTTTAACTTAAAATTTTAAAAATCTAAATAATAATGTAATTTTAAAGGGAGAAAGTGAGTTTTGTCGATACCATTCTTATTGGACACTAGACGCAAAGCTTCTAGTTCTGGGCTAGAATATCCACCTACCATCGGCGGAGCTACCCAATTAGACTTTTGACAATTGTTAATCCTAATAGAAAACTATAACTTTACTGTCACGTACCATTCAAGTTACTTATTGATTTTATAGAGATTTCTTATGTTTACGCGAACACTACATATTTAATTAAAACTAGTTTTTACGAATTTTATCGTGTATAGTACTTATTTCATATACGAGTACTTTACAATAGCTATGGTCACGGAGGGACAGGTACTCGACGTCACAATGTCAAGTCAAATCTAAAAAAATCTAAAAATAATATGAAATTTCTATTTTATTGGGAATTAACCCATTAAACAATAAAGCCGGCCACACTATCAATTTTTAATTTAATATACTAATAAAAACATTTGAGCTACAATAGTATTTTTAGTGACACCAAAATTTTAAATAAGGCTTGATCACATTTTAAAATGGATTTTAAATTGGGAAATTTAAAAGAAAGTCTTGAGTATCTTTCGACAGCGCATATGGTTACAGTAAACGTCTTTATCGTCCGATAGTTAGTGTTCTTTAAACCAGACTTTAAAGACGGCTGTTTACAGGTAAGTGGATAGGTAGATAATAATTGAAATACTCTATATTTATACATTTATAGTGATCGGCAAAATTCTGTCGCCGCAGATAAAGAGGATGTCCCTACATTCAACTTGTAGGGCACTAGGTTGTATGAACATAGATCCCTTCGCGTGTAAATAATTAAAAACAATGAACTGTCAGTGTCCAATCAGTGTCACTTCTTTGACGAAAGTTGAAATTCATCCACAGAGTACATTGAATTCATCATCGAGGTCTGCTGTCAGAGTGATTGGTGGTTACACGTTTTTTTTCTACTGAAATAAGTTTTTAATTCTTTTTCGATTTAAATTTACGTAAACTCTCTCAATTTTCTTTGTGTTGTCTGTGTGTGTTCTGTTTGTTAGTTGGTGAGTATTATTTGTTTAGATAGTTGATGTAGATCTTTGTGTCGACGATGGATGTTGACGGGGGAGATACTGAACCACCGGATTTATGCGGTGATTCTAACTCTGTCAAACGTAAACTTACGGATCCTTTACCCAGCTTCCCAAAGAAAAAAATAGGGCACGAAGATCACCCTTCGGCCTCCTACCAAAATACATTCGTCCATCCTGAATTCCAAGAGAAAAAGAAGTATGTAGATAGCGATAAAGGCCCCTTCGTTATACATTTAAGTCGATCAGAACCTGATCCATCAGCAGGTTATACAATTAGACCTGTGAAAATTGGCCATATACTCTCACAAAATAAAGTAGCCAATATTGAAAAACAGGGCATCAAAATCTTAGGGCGTAATAGAGTTTCAATTGCTTTTAAAACAGCTACTGATGCTAATAATTTTATTGACTCTCAGTTTCTTTCGAAATATAAACTTTCTGCTGTCATTCCAACCTGTAATGTTACTCGTATGGGTGTCATTAGAGGTATCCCAACTGACATCTCTATGGAGGAATTAGTTTGTGAATCTGAGCTCCCTCCTGGCAGAGGGGAAATCATTAAAGCTAGAAGACTTAATAGAAAGGTCAAGAAGGGCGATGAAGTAGAGTGGGTCCCTACTCAAACTGTTGTCCTAACATTCTCTGGACAAGTGCTCCCCTCCCATATATACTGCTTTTATGCATCAATTCCTGTAGAGACTTACCTTCTCCCTACCATCCAGTGTCTAAAGTGCTGCCGTTTCGGTCATGTCAAAGCGCAATGTCGATCCAAACCACGCTGCTTTAAATGCAGCAAAGAGCATACTGGAGAAAATTGTCCCACAGATTCCCCAACCTGTCTTTTCTGCTCTGCAAATCATCCGGCCATTGAAAAAAGTTGCCCTGAACACTTAAGGCAAAAAGCTATCAAGATAGTAATGTCGCAAGAGAATGTGTCATACCTTGAAGCTTCTGCTCGTTTCCCAGCTGTCAGAAGACCTTATTCTGATGTTGCATCCTCACAAGTTCCTGCAAGCCATCTCCCCTCTACTCAGGCTCCTATAAACCTTCCTACTTTTCCAATTCCC